>OZ005659.1:241401546-242037379 GCA_963930645.1 Salticus scenicus
CAGCGCTAAATCGCCGAAAATGCTTAATTTTGATATTTTTTTTGTGGTTGCTGTAATTCATTTCAGAAGATAATTTTTTCACTTTCTTGTGTTTTAGAAAGAGTAGAATCACTTTTTTTTTCTAAATTTATTGAAGACGACACCTTTTAAACGTCTCCTTGTAAGAAAAAAAAAAAAAAAAAAAAAAAAAATGAAAAATGTGGATGTGGATGAGAATGTGAATGTGAATGTGTGCGTCAATAATTTTTCTGCCGACTGTACATTTGTTGAAAATGTTTTATTAAGTGTAGCATTTTATGAAATATGTATGAAAAATAAATATCTTGTCTATTAATTTTATAAAATAATATAACGTTTGAAAATCTTCAATTCTTCAATAACTGTACGTTAGAATCATGCAGTGACGATTTTTTTTTTCCCCAAACTCACTTTAAGTCTTGAATTCTCATTAAAGAATAAATAGATGACATTTATGAAGATTTTGATCTTTTCTATTGATTAAATAAATAAAACAAAAATCCTAACAACAAACAAAAGCCAAAGTATTTCAAAAATAGTTTTTAAATTTCTCAGGTGCAATTATATGTTCGTGAATCGGGGTGAAAAGAGAAATAAGAAACAATAACTCATAAATGAGAAGAACTTTGATGTAAATAACAAAAAAAATTATTTATTTTCCCCTTTTTAGACAAATGTATTTAAGTTTGCTAAATA
Source organism: Salticus scenicus (assembly GCA_963930645.1). Classification (NCBI taxonomy): domain Eukaryota; kingdom Metazoa; phylum Arthropoda; class Arachnida; order Araneae; family Salticidae; genus Salticus; species Salticus scenicus. Next base: position 241,402,261 of record OZ005659.1, read on the forward strand.
TTTTCTAAAAAAATAAATAAATAAAATAAAACATTTATAAAAATCTTAATGAGTTCTATTGATTAAATAAATAAAACAAAAATCCCAACAAAACACAAAAGCCAAATTATTTCCAAAATAATCTTTATTTTCCCAGGTGATTTTTTTTTTTGCCTTGAACCAGGTTGAATAGAAAAATAAAGAGCAATAACGGCAATATAAATTAGAAAAATGTTGATGTAAATAACAATAAAAATTATTTATTTTCCAATTTTTAGACAATAGTATTTAAGTTTGCTAAATATTTTCTTAAAAAAAAAAATAAATAAATAAATAAAATAAAACATTTGTAAAAATCTTAATGTGTTCTATTGATTAAATAAATAAAGCAAAAATCCCAACAAAACACAAAAGCCAAAATATTTCCAAAATAATCTTTATTTTCCAAGGTGATTATTTTTTCTTGAACCAGGATGAATAGAAAAATAAGAAACAATAACTGGAATATAAATGAGAAAAATGTTGGTGTAAATAACAATAAAGTTTCTTTCTTTCCTTTTTTTTTTTTTTTTTTTTTTTTTTTTTTTTTATAAACATGTGTATGGAGTTAAGTGACTTTGACTAATTACTTTCTTTAAAAATAAATAAAATAAAATAAACTGAAGATAGTGAAAAATTATACTAGTTATTTATTTATCAAAAAAGTGTCTTTACATTTTTTTAAAAAATTAGTTACAAGAAAATATTGCGTGACGTAAAAATACAATCGAAAAGGTAATTCAGCATGAAGAATATTTTCCCCTTAATAATATTTACTTTAAAGATAAAGAAGAAGTTTCTTTTTAAATTATATAATAAGAGGAATTTTCTTTCATATATTTTTATATTTTAGACATATAAGAAATTTCATAAATAAGGCCATTTTACATTTTCCCCCCTTGAAGGAAATGTCTTGTAGTGGTAAAAAAATACGCATAAATAATATGCAATTTTATCCGGAAAATACTATTAAATAACATAACTTTTACGAAAAATATTGATTAAATGAAAGATTTTTTTTTTTTTTTTTTTTTTTTTTTTAGCTTGAAATTAAAAGTTTTCTCAACTCAATGCACAGAGAAATAAGTGTTAAAAATAAATATAGTTCCTCGTGATTTTATAATATTGTGTGACGTACAAAATATCTAATTCTTAAAAATATTGAATTTAAGAATATCGTGTGACATTTACGAAAATATTAAACTTTCAAATTGACTATAAAAAAAAAAAAAAAAAAAAAAAAAACAGACATATTTTTTTTTTCAAAATACTCTTTAATACCAGATGTAATTAATTTAATTTAATTTATTTTTTTCTCACGAATCAGGGTGAAAAGAGAAATAAGAAACTATAACTGTAATATAAACGCGTAAAACTTTGATGTAAATAACAATAAAAATTATTTTATTTATTTATTTAGTCTACTCAAAAGTATTTATGTTTGCTAATTATTTTCTTAAAAAATAAATGAAATAAAACATTTATGAACATCTTGATCTTTTCTAGTTATAAAAAAAAAAAAAAAAAAAAAAAAAAACTACCAAGAAAACAGACAAATTATTTTCAAAATAATCTTTAATTTCCCCAGATGTAGTTATTTTTTCGTTTATCAGGATGAAAAGAAAAACGAGAAACAATAACTGTGATATAAATGAGAAAAACTTTGATGCAACTAACAATAAAATTTATTTATTTTCTTTTTAATCGATATGTGTATATAAGATTACCTTAATTAATTATTTTCTTAAAAAATAAACAAAATTTAATTTAATTATTTATTTGTTTGATTATTTATTTTTTTAATCGAAAAAGTGTCTTATCATATTTTGAAATAGAAAACATTGTATGACGTAAAAATACAATAGAAAAGAAAAATCAGCGTAAAGAATATTTCCCCCTTAATAATATTTTCTTTAAAGATAAAGAGCCGTTTCTTTTCAATACATGTACTAGTAAAAGGAATTCTCCTTCATATATTTTTTAAATTTTAAAAAATGTAAGAAATTTCACAGATAAGATCATTTTACATGTTGTTCTTCTCAGGAAGTGATTTTTAGTTCCTACATTTGTCATAGAAATACATGTAAAAACAATGCCATATTAACCTAGGAAAAGCCGTCAAATAATATACCTTTTACATAAAGCACTGTTCAAATGAGATTTATTTTATGTATATTTAAGTACGGAATTAAAGGTTTTCTTAACCGATTGTAAAGAGAAATAAATAATAATAATAAATGTTTTTTCTAAGGATTTTATAAAATGATATGACGCATGAAAATGTTCGAATCTTTAATAATTGCACATCAAAATCATTCTTTGGCGATTTTTGTTTTTAACTCAATTTCAGTCTTGAATTCTCATTAAAGAATAAAACATATCATATTTAAGAAGGTTTAACATTTTGTTAAATAATGAAAACAAAATTCATAACAAAAAATAAATGCCAATGTATTTGAAAAATAATGTTTAATTTTCCCAGGTGTAATTAATTTTTTCATGAATGAGAATGAAAAGAAAAATACTTAGATGTAAATAACAATTAATTTTATTTATTTTCTTTTCTATTGATACATGTATTTAGGTTAAGTGACTTTTACTAATTACTTTCTTAAAAATGAAAAAAAAAAAAAAAACATTTATGAAGGTCTTGATATTTTCTATTTATGAAATAATCAAAGCAGAAATTCTATCAAAAAACAGAAGCCGAATTATTTTCAAAATATTTTTTTTTAATTTTCCGAGGTATAATTATTTTTTCGTGAATCAAGATGTAAAGAGAAATAAAAAAAAATAAATGTAATATAAATGTGAAAACTTTGATGTAAATAACAATAAGGCTTATATATATATATATATATATGCACTCCTTCTCATATTTATAAGGATACTTTATGTTTTGAAATAACTAATGTAAAAATAATTGTGAACAAGATTATAACTAAGCGCACTTAATATATCCAGTATTCTGAAAACCAAAACTGCTATAATATTTTTAATATGAAAAAAAAATCAATAAAAAATAATGCAAAATATTTTTTTCTCCACGTTTTTAGATGTTCATAATTATAGGGACAATCAAGATTTTTTCGTTTTATTTAACTTACTAGCGGATAAATTACAGTTGACATGCGAATTTGTTAACTACTGGGCTAGATTAATTCATATATATAAGCCTTCAATTTTTCTTGGACGGACATTACTGATAATTTCTCGAAAAAAAGAACGTTCATGTAGTGAAGTATGATAAATGTGTTTTTTAAGTGGAAGGATAATTTTAACCCGCCGAATTTCTAATGAAATTCGATTATCTAAAATTGCCGAAGGAAATGTGATCAAACGTTGAATGAATTTAGTAATTTTTTCTATTTTTATGAACATCAAGAGAATATCCGCAAATTTTAAACATGGAATTCTCAGATTTTTGTTAGATTTTGGGGAGTAATAATATTTTTTTCAACTAGTTTTACACTTTTGCTCTACTTCTAGAGCAATAGGAAATAGTTTGAAGAAAGAAACTTCTGTATTATTGCCTTCCCCGTGGCCTAACAGTTGAAAAAATCTTTAACTTATCATATTAGAAAAGTGCATGCAAGTGGAAAGCAATTTTAAATAGTTTAAATGCATTCAGAATATCATCTATGCTGTATGAAATGGTATTGAAACTGAATATTTAAAAACAAAATATGTATGTATATATACCAGAGAGAATGTCTGACTGTTTCACCCTAAAAAGACCCCATAAAATATTAATTTAAAGAATAGCTGAAAATAAAATTACTAAGATTCGAGTTGTCCTTATAATTGTGAACACCTGAAAAATCATCTTTTTGACCGTATTTAAAGTTTATTAAGATATAAAGACGATGAAACTGTTTAAATATAGTCTATTAATGAAATTCAAATTAATAAAAAATATATTTGTTTAAATAATAGTGTTCAGTGGTTAGTTAAAATAGAATAACGGGTGTCCTTATAATTATGAGAACAAGTGTATATATATATAATTCATAATATTTTCTATTGATTAAATAAGTAAAACAAAAATCCCAGCAAAACACAAAAGCAAATTATTTCCAAAACAATCCTTATTTTTCCAGGTGTTTATATTTTCTTGAATCAGAATGAATAGATTAATAAGAAACAATAACTGTAATATAAATGAGAAAAATGTTGGTGTAAATAACAATGAAGTTTATTTCTTTCCTTTTATATAGACGTGTGTACGTAAGTTAAATGACTTTTACTAATTACTTTCTTTTAAAAATAACAGTAATAATAATAAAATAAGTTGAATCAGTAAAATCATGATAATTTTTTATTTATAAAAAATGCGCGTTTTCTTATTTTAAAATTAATTTTCAACAAACAACATGTAACGAAAAATGCAATCAAATAGATAAATCAGCACGAAGACTATTTTCTCCTTAATAATATCTAATTTAAGAAGGAAAACAAAAACTTTTTTTTTTTCAATATTTATAGTAAAGTTAGTTTTCTTTCCTATATTCTGTGTACCCTATAATGACAAACAATTTCATAAAATTTTATTGTGTTAATCATTCAGTGAACAATAAATAACAGATTCAAAGAGGCATATTTTTAATATAAATGTTGGATTATAGGTATGTTTGTCGATAGTTCATTATTGAATGATGTAAGGACCCTTTTTTTTAGAAGAAAGTAAATATTTAATTTCTAAGAAAATTTTTAATGTGATAATGCATCTATTGTGAACGTAACATGTTTAAATTCCAAAGTATAAATGAATAAAACCCTCTTTTAAAAAAAGAAAAAGTATTAATCATACATTATATATATAAGTGTTATTTTGCCCCAATAAAATCTTTTACCTCTTACTGTATATAAATGTTAGATTTCTGTTACAGTGTTTACACTCTGAGATTTTCTTCTTCTTCTTCTTCTTCTTCATTTTTTCTTTTTTCTTTTTAGTTTTTGTATTCGAAATAGAAATATATGATAAAAATAATTCTTATCTAAAATGTTCTCAAATAACATAATTTTTTCAAACAATTTTGGCATACGACAAAATATTATTACTTTTCATTGTTAATTTAAAGGTTTACTTAAACTATAAAGAAAAATTATTAGAAGCAATTATAATGGTTTTAATGCAAGAAAATCACAAAGTCTTTAATAATAATTCATCGTATATATTTTTTAAAATAATTTTGAATATTTAAGCTTTGAGTTATCATTAAAAACTAAACATGTATCATTTATTACTGCCTTGATATTTTTTTCTATTATTCAAATAATTAAAATGAAAACCCTAGAATAAATTAACAAACACTTTTCACAATAATGTGTACTTTTACCAGGTATAATTATTTTATCATGGATCTGAATGAAAAGAGAAATTAGAAACAATAACTGTAATATAAATGGGGAAACTTTTAATATAAATAACAATAAAATTTATTTATTTATTTATTTATTACACTCATGTACATATATGACAGTTAATAGACTTTCATCATGTTAAAAAAATAGTGTAAAGTGAAAAATGTATTTATGAAAAGCACGACACTTTATATTTTGAAATTAATTAGAAAATTCTGTGAGACGTAAGATACAATTGAAAAGATGAATTTGAGCAATTTGTTTTCTATAATAATGTTTGCTTTCGTGATAAAAAGAGAGTTTATTTTCAATATTTCATACAGTTTATTTTATCTCACGACTATTTTTATTTTTATTTTATTTATTTTATTTTGACATTTGCATCTTCTTTTAAAAATGTATTTGATAAAAGCTATTACACTGAGAAAAAATTCTGTAATTGACATCTAGAATCTAAATTATGGCTCTAGAAAAAATAGTTTCATGTCATCCTTGTAAATTCTAGACCCTTTTGTAAGCGAGTTCTAGAAACTCCTATTATTAATTCTAGAGCGTTTGCCTATATTCTCGAGGGCAAAGTTATCTAAAAATATCTGCATATAAATGCGAATACAAAAGGCGGGTTTCAACAACTATAATCTTAGTTTATTAGCCAATTCTAGAAAATCAAGCGAGAATTTCTCGCAATAAAAAAGCTTCAGAATATTGTTTAATGATCTAGAAATGTGTAGACTGGAAATTCTCGATCATATCGTCTATTCAGTTTATTGGCGTGCCTTATGCGCATAGCTCGGAAATCTATATTTCTAGTTAAGGGATTTAGAAAATGACCATTTATTCATTCTAGATGAAGGCGGTATATGTATTTTTCCCAGTGTATCTTGATGAATCAGAGAAAATTAAATGATTAAAAGAAACTATTCAGAACAAATATTTAACCCCTTCCCGGCTTATCCCGGGCTCAGCTCGGGCAGGCGAACAAACAAGGGAGCAAGAGCTTCCGTCTGAAGCTGTAACACTGATATCAGTATTTTTTTTTTTTTTTTGAATAATTTCTATCGTATTTGTGCAGCAATTTATTGTGATATAAATTATTGATAAAGAATACTGGTGTAAATGCTCCTTTCTCAGACTGAAACTCTTGCCACTCTGCGAATAAATTGAGCCGGCAAGGGGTTAATTATAAGTACTGGGTGTTCCATAAGTCTGTAGACATTTAAAAAATAAGGAAAATTGAAGGAATTAGTAAATTAGTAGAACTGAACGCGGTTTGAGGAAAACAAAATTATTCTCATAAAGGGGCACCTCTTTTTTTTTTTTTTTTTTTTTTTTTTTTGTAAAGAAGAAAATAGTAGTTAAATCTTTTGTCGATAGAGGGCGCTGTATATGAGCAAATCGCACTTTTCCATGCAAAAACTATATTTATTTGCTTGAAAATGTTTATAAGCATGAAACTCCTATTCTAAGTGTCCATCATCACCAATAATTACGTTTTTTAAATGAGCTACACACCACTAACTGCACCACTAACTCAGTCGGCAATTCTTAGCTGAAGTAGAACACCTTCACCAATAAAACGCTTTGACCACCAAGTAAATATCGTAATTAAAACTTCAATTATGCACAAATAGGAGGGAAAATAAGAAAGAGAAGATAAAATAAAACAAAAAGGAAAGGAAGAAAAGGAAGAAAGAATTCCCTTAAGTAGCTTTTTGGAACCGCATTCAATTTTACCATTTCTTTCATTTTTTATGAATTTTTAAAGTGTGACACCCGACATATTTTAAGAAAATGTTTTATTAAGTGATAATGATGAAGAGATATTTTTAATAAGACGAAGTAGTCAATGGCAATCTTATTTGTTGAATTTACACCGTATGTTGTTTTTAATTTTATGACGCGATTTATTATTTATTTATTTATTTATTTTTAATAAAAGTAGGCAACATAAGAAAATGAAAAGACCATATCATAAATTGCAATAAATGTTCTCGCATATTAACTAAATTTTTAATTCCTAAACGTATAAATTTAAGTTTTCTATGAAATAAGTAATAATTTTCATTAGTAAAAGCGTTTTTTTTTTTTTTTTTTTTTTTTTTTTTATCATGTCAGTTCTGAAAGAAAAATATCAAATTATATAACTTTTAAAAAATAATAATCAAATAACATCCAGTTTAAGAGTAAATTTAAGTTTACTTGATTTAATAAAGTAAAGAAAAAAATAGTTATTAAAAACAATTATTTGTTCTCAAGATTTTATGAAACATATATGTAAAAAATCTGTACTGTAATACTTATACTTGTACATTTTACTGTTACAGTCATCGCCGATTACCAAATAAGGAATTCTCACTAAAGACTATTTGCCATTTAAGAAGTTTTTTTTCCCTATACATTGTAAAATAAACAAATAAAATCTGCTAGATTTATGGCAAAAGAATGTCAGCTAAGATTCCAGTAAAAAGCCATTTATTTTACAGGGTGGTGGGGGGGGGGGGTATTTTTTTAACAGATTTTTGTTTTTTACAGACTGTTAGTTACTAGTAATGTATTACCACAAACAAAAAGCATGCATAGTATTGAGTAGATATTTTTCACAATGCGTTACATTGTCCTTCCCCTCCCCCATCCATTCGTTTTTTTATAGGATTACGATTATAAATGATTAAAAAAAAAAAAAAAAAACTTTTAGCTGTAGAACTATATTAGTGCTTTATCAATGTGTATAAACTTTTTAAAGTGACATCAAATTTTGTGAGATGCCTAATGCAATTTTTATAATTCTTTAATTTTCACGTTTAATTAAATGTATTTATTTTTATGTCGAAAGAAACTGAAATCATATACAGTGGTACCAAAATTGTCCGAATACTAGCAAAAATTCCTATGTATAAAAAGTACACTTCATACGGTTTCGTTAAGTAAATCCTTATCGAATCATGTTCTTACACTGACTAAGAACAGAATTCGACAAGGATTTATTTAACAAAACCGTATGAAGTGTACTTTTTTTACATAAGAATTTTTGCTAGTGTTCGGACACTTTTGTTACCGACTGTATATATATATATATATATATATATATATATATATATATATATATATATATATATATATATATACATATATTGCAACAATTAAATTATAGCTAATATTTAAATTGCTAATTTTAAAGTAATTAAGAGTTAATTATTTTCATATTTTCATATTTTAATTAATGAAAAAAAAAACTAATCAAAAATTTGAAAATCGGTCTTCGTGGTATTACGTTGTCATCGTGTTCTGAGCTATTCTGAAAGTTTCAAATGTCTAGCTAGTCAGGAAGTAAGTTAAACAAATCGGTTGTAAGATTTGTACTGGACAAACAAACAAACAATCAAACAAGAAAGCGAGTTAATAAAAAAACATATGGTAAAATGAAAATAATAATTTAAATAATAATAATAATAATAATAATAATAATAATAATAATGTTAAAAAATGATACTATTTTTTTGGGGGGGGTGGTCAAAACTTATGTAAGAATGTAAGGGATAAGAAAAAATATTTTTCAGATTTCCAAAAACATAGACAATATACCTCCGATCGCGGATATTATAACATCATTTTGGTAATAATTTAATATTCTCTGGCATCTGCTTAAAAAAAAAAAAAAAAATACATATATATATATATATATATATATATATATATATATATATATATCTTATTTTTATTGAAACAATATTATATATCATCAAATCAAACATTGTTTGGAAAAAATATTTTCTTTCTGATTTATCCTTTGAATTGCATTTTCAAAATAACACTTTTGAATATATATAATGAAATATTATATATTTCTATGGAACTATATTTTTATATTTCTCTGTAAAAATGTCTGTTATTATTGTATTTTTTAATGCATTGTTTGAATAAACAAGACAAAGTTTCCATGAAAAAAATACAAAACAAATTCTTCTTCCAAAAAGTTTGTAATTTTGTCTCGTGTAATTATTATTTTTATGAATTAGAATTAAAGAAATAATAATTAATAACTAACGCAAGTATGAAAATTGTAGATGTAAATAACAATGAAGAATATTTCTATTTATAACCATGTATCAGTTAGTTAAAGAACTTTCACTAATTATTTCTTTTAACAAAAGCTGTAGTGAGTGAAATTAAATAAGAAATTCATTTATCGAAAAGTGCCTCTTCATATTTTGAAATTAATTAGAAGCATAACATGATGTGAAAATGTAATTCAAAAGAAAAATCAGAAATAAAATATTTTTTTTTTCCAAATAATGTTTGGTTTGATGATGAAACAATTCTTTTTTCGTATTTAGTAAAACTTATTTTGTTAATTTCTTCAATTTTATTATATTTCGTATTTATTCTATTTATAATCAGTGCTGTTTAATGAAAATATTTTTTTTAAAGCGAAATCAAACTGGTAATATTAGCTTAATATAAATATTAAATAACACGTATGTTTGTAAGAAATATTTAATTAACTAAAAATGAAATAAATAAATAAATGAAAAGATAAACTATTTAAACTCTGGGGGGGGGGGGGATAATGTGATACCGCTACATTTCGAACTTGATTTGTTGAATTTAAAACATATTACATTTTTCCATTTAAAAAAGAAAAAGAAAGGAAGATATAAAATATATTTTGTTACAATTCTTAAAGAGAGCTGGGAAAGTTTATGATTTGAGTTAGTCTGTCTACCCGAATTGTGTCTGTGATATAATTCCATATATATTTTTAAAACGCCTTAAAACTAGCATATGTTACTTAGGTTAAACTATCACTTGTATCTCATAGAAAATTGTATAAGCACAGTCGGTAACAAAAGTGTCCGAACACTAGCGAAAATTCCTATGTAAAAAAAGTACATTTCATACGGTTTTGTTAAATAAATCCTTATCGAATCATGTTCTTACATTGACTAAGAACAAGATTCGACAAGGATTTATTTAACAAAACAGTATGAAGTGTATTTTTTTACATAGGAATTTTTGCTAGTGTTCGGACACTTTTGTTACCGACTCTAGTATTAAAGTATACTTTTGGAGCCCCCCACCCCCTTTTTTTTTTTTAATACTTACCATTTTTTAAAGTTTTATTCTTTTGAATTTCTTCATTTCTATTAAAAAGTATTTTTTTTATGTAAAAAAGCTCTAAAAATAAAATGTAGAAGAATTGGTAATTCTTTTACAATTCCTTTTGCTTCATTGCGTCTTTGGCTTTTTGCTTCATTGTCATTTTCTAGACTTGCGTGACTGTCTAGAAAATGACAGTTACGCAAAACGTAAAATAATAAAAAGATAATTAATATTTTTAAAAATTAAAAAGTATTTTATAACTCAGAAAAATTTGTTTAAAAATTTGAACTAATATTAAAATTTTGTATATGATAGCTTAGGAGTTATGTGTTACCAACTAATTGTGTTAAAAAATATTCGAAATTTTCAACACATTTTTAACTTTCTAACCCCTGAAAATGAACAAATTTTAATATATTTTTATAAAAGTTGTTCGAAACCTGAATAATGACACTGTAAATATGTTTTGCGGTAAGTCGTATACTACACAGAAAATTTTTATTTTTTTCTGTCGTGTATTTTTTAAAACGTCATAACTCGGGTTCTATTTACTTGAGAAACAAAATTAGAACATATAATTAAAACTAACGGTTTGAAGATTATTCCTACATGAAAAATGAAAAATGTGTTTTTTTGACAAAATTTCCGTGTAAGAGGTGTGCGTATATCTTAATAGTTTAGGTATATTGACGGCAAAAAATTATTAAAAGAAATTAACATGCAATTAGAGATATTTTTGTAAAACTTATTTCAGTGCTTTTCTACTGCAGAAAACACAATGAAATTACAGTCTGTAGTAAAATTATTGAAGCACACAAGCACACTTTTCTTATATATTTTTTAGTTTGATCGCTAATTTTTATCATCAACTTATACTTTTATAAACAGTATAAGACTAAGATCATGACTCGACAAATACTTAACAAAACAGTACTGGGTGCCCATCTTTTAAGTAGGAATTATTGCTAGTGCTTCAATAATTTAATTCCGCAGCAAATGTAACTCATATTATTTACATAAGCAAAATAAAATATTATATAGAATTTCGTATGATCACCATAAGGTTTGACAGGGTAATACGAAAATATCTAGAAGCATTAGAAAATGAAAATTGCTGTAAGCACATTTTTAATTATTTTGTGTGTTTTTTACTTTATCTTACCCATAGGGTCGAGAAAGTATTGTTTTAGGGACAAATTTTCGAACGTGAGTTTTTGTAATATTTACATGTCTGAGGTCCCTGAATACGAAAATCATGGTTTTAGCGAATGGTCTGTGTGTCTGTGTGCCTGTTATCAGCATATCTCAAGAACAAATAGTAGCAGAAATTCCAAACTCGGTATTCTAAATGTGTATTTTATAGGGATGCTACAGTAAGCTTTTCGTTGAGATGAAGCCAATGGTTCGTGTACAGTGACACTCAAAAGTATTCAAATACATTACGACTATGGGGGAAATTGCAGGTAAATAGAGTTTAACATCTATAGACTGCACTAAACCAAATGAAACGAATCTTTTGTAATAGAGATAGTCAACTGGGATTTTTTTTTTGTGTATGTAAGAGCCTCGCCTCCCCCCCCCCCTTGGGGGGGAGTTTCCCCTCGAGGGGATTTCATTTGTAACAAAAAAAAAAAAAATTTTTTAATGTAATATTGAGAATAAATGCAACTTTTTTTTGGATATTTAGTGTTATATTACTTCTCTAATATGGAAATCGTCTGTATTATCATAAAAGATAATTTTTTTAAATAATAATTTTAATAAATTATTTCTTAAAGACAGAATTATTTTTTAATAACCGAATTAAATTATATATAAATGTAGGTGCATTAATGAAACGGGGGGTTGAAGGGGCGGTAGCCCCCCTCACACAGAACTAATTATCATATAAAACTCTTCCGAAGCCTAATTTGAATTCTTTAACATAGGTTTACATAACAGTACTCGTTATCTTACCTTTTAATCTCCAACCTGTATTTATAATATTAAATTTCAGTGCAAGAGAAAGTCGTGTGAGCGATACACCAGATTATTACTCTTATAAAGAAAAAAAAAATGAAGATTCGTCTGTTGTTATGTTTGCCTTTCCGCGCAATATTTTCCATAAATATTTTAATATTTCCTTAAAATTTATATGTAATACGTAGATGACGGATACATACATTTCTCATAGTAAGTGACCAAACACTTACAGAAAACGAACTGAAGAAAAACAATTACTTTTATTTTAAAATTTATTTATGATAGGTCTTTGATATAGGATAGATATATTATGATATTTATGATAGATTAGTTTAAGTTACGTTAGAAGATTTTTCAGGTCAGTTATCAAACTATTATTATTATTATTATCATTATTAAGTCTAAAGATTTTCATTTAAAAAATTGCTTCATAAACCCCTTTCAGATATCTTTTCGCGTGTATTATGTAGCTATTCCAGGAAATTTGACAGTCATCGTGATTAGGTAAGTCAGTTTTAGATTGCTATAAAATGGGTATTTCAAAATACAGCTTAATCGATTTTTATTTTTGTTTTTGTTTTTGTTTATTTAATTTATTTTATAACTCGCTATGTAAACTCAGTTTTATATGCCTTCACACATGTATCAGCTTTCTCTTACGGGTTCTTCGTACCTTTGTCTTGGCACAACTGCAGGTTTCATATAAAAGAATATATATATATATGTATATATATATATTATATTTGTAAATTGGCCTATATTAGGTTTTTTCAATTAAGTATTTATTGCGGTACAAATTGTTATGATTTTTGATATTCTTTTCCCCAAATTCTTATGTACTTATTGTCATTCACTACGGTATGTTTGTGAATCTCAACATAATTTAATTGTTGCCATTTTTCTTTCCGACAGAAAAGGGGAAAAAAAACGTGCATTTATTTAAAATGAGGAAAATAAATTAGAAAACAAATTAGAAATATCAGTCATATCGTTACAAATAAGATACCAAATGAAAGGGGAAAATTTTGTGAATCCGATGGATTAAACAGCTTATCGATCGGACAATTAGATTTTTTAAAATTAACTAAAGTGTGAATTTTAGGTGGCAACGGCAGACGATTGTATGGAAATCGTTAGGAGAAATGCTTCACGTTAAGTCACATGCTTTTAAAGTGGGATTGCCGCTTTGAGTGCAGCACTCGTGCTTACTTTTTTCGCCTGATGAAGGGTCGTGTGTTTTTTCGACCCGAAACAATTGTTGCGAGTTTATTGCATTTTATGGTGTTTATTCAAAGTTTGTAAGTAACATTAAAAATTGCAGTTTTCTTTTCTTTTTTTTTTTCCTCTCACGAACACAAAAATATAATATTCAGCCTGTACCCCACAAGACCAACTAGCATTTCAAATTTGATCACTTTTTTTTTTTTTTTTTATTAATAAACAAAGAAGTTTTTTTTTTTTTTTTTTTTTTTTCAAATTAAATTTTATTCTAACTTCGACAAGATTTATGTGATACGATATATTAAGAATTTGGGTTTTAAAAGTTTTTTTAAAATAGTTTATTACAGATTTGAAAACTTTTAAATTGAGTTTTCTCAGATGGCATTTTTTCATGAATTCATGATCTTCAAAACGTGAAACTTCTAAAGATGTTTAAGAAAACACTTAATAATCCTTTTTTAACTATAATAATCCTTAATAATCCTTAATAATCCTTTTTGAATGTTTAATAGAGCAAACTTGAAAGAGTTTGGGATGGATTTTAAAATTTATTAACTAGTTTTCGAAAAAAAAAAAAAAAAAAAAGTCATGTCCGTGTAAAAATTTGCAGGGGTCGATGCCGGCAAAAATTGGGACCCTTTTGCTGCCCCTTCACGAAATTAAAATCTCTAAAATGGGCCCCTTCACAAAATTAAAATCTCTAAAATGGGTCCCTTCACAAAATTCAAATCCTTAAACTGGGTCCCTTGACAAAATTCAAATTCGGAAAATAGGTCCCTTCACAAAATTCAGATTTATTAAAACAGCCCTTTCACAAAATTTTGTTTTATAAAAATAATACTTTTGTAAAATGTTTCCATGTTTACAGTATTATTTTTAATGATTGTCTATACTTGTTTAATAAAATGCGATTAACTTGATATTAAACATTAAATTGAGAAACTGCTAAAGTGAAAGGATTCTAGCGACAGTTCTATTTTTCACAAAAATAAATAAAAATTTCACAAAAATAATTTGTTTTTCACAAGAATGGTCCCCAAAAATTAAAACTTGGATCAACCCCTGATTTGCTTAAAAAAAAAAAAAAAAAAAAAAAAAAAAAATCATGTCCATGTAAAAATTTGCTTAAGGGGAAAAAAAAAAAATCATGTCCATGTAAAAATTTGTTTAAGGAAAAAAAAAAAAAGCATATATATATATATATTTTTTTTCTTTTAAAAATATTGTAAAATCCCTCCCAATTCTTTTAATTAGGTTCTGTTAAACACATCCAGAAAAATATTAAGTCTGTTCTTGAATATCGGTAGAAATTTTAGCGTTTTGAATATCATGAATTCATGAAAAAGTGAAAATTGAGAAAGAGCAATTTCGAAATTTCAAATATGTAAAAAATAAATAAATAAATAAAATAAAAAAGAATTACAACTGTTGCCTGAATACATATTTTATTGAACAACCCTTATATAGTTTAATTTATAAATTTAAATGGAAATATAAGCTTTTATAAGAAACCTCCCATGGTGCCTAGTGAAAGATAGTCCCCTTAAAAGAAAAATATTAGGTGTGTAATTTGTGAAGTCAATTTTATATTTCCTCATCACATTATCTGAAAAAAGTGCATATAATGCGTGTAATAATAAGTAATAAATGTCTTGTGGTTGTTACACATCTTTTTTTTTTTTTTTTTTTTTTTGTTACACATCTTTTTTTTTTATTATTATTTATTTATTTATTTTAATTTAATTTTATTTTAATTTTTTACTTTTTTATTTATTTAATTATTTATTTAATTTAAGTTAATTTAATTTAATTAATTTATTTATTTGGTATTTTCCGTGAAAAATAACCATAATTAAAACATTCATCTAGGTCTCTTTTAGTAACTTAAATAGATAAAGTACCATCTGTTGCCAATAAGATTTTAAATGATTACCGTTGACCTTCTATTCAGTCAATCTAAATATTTTTCTCGGTTTAAAAACATACATCAGTGCTTTTTTGTTAACGATAAGTCAAAAATTTAAATTTCCAATATTTTGTTTCAATTGTTAATCACCCTTTCATTATTATTTTAGAATTCCAAACTGTTTTGACCATCACAAAACATTCTTCTCTCTCCCGTAAAAATTCACACATTGTAAATTATTTATTAAAATTACTTTCATGATAAATGCTGTCGATTTTCTCTCGCTAAATGCTGAAAGAATGTCCGTTTTGTTCTCTACAGACGGCATCTAAGTAATTGCATTTCTTGAACTTAATTCTTTTCAGTTTCACAACAGATTCTAATAATAAGTCTCAGTGTGTGAAAAAAAAAAGAAAAAAGTGTAAATTATGGGTCGTCTGTGGAGCGCCATCTGTGGAGTGATATATTCCAAAATCAAATCAGCAGCAATTTCAGTCAAAGTCCAAGAACACATTTAATTCAATGCATTGTTTTGTGTAATACAACTTACATAAAATATTGGTAACACATGCACACACATACAGAGAAGTGCACAGACGGACAGACACTTTTAAAATGGTCGAATTTTGTTCGTAAAACGTGTAAAATCTTTGAAATCTGCAGGTAAAAAATTTTCATACCCTTAAATGCCGTGTTTTACCTTTCAGCAACATGCCCCATTTTGTCTTTTAATGTATTATTAGAATAATATTGGAGCTCTAATGTCTCATGTTTGCCCATTGACCAACAATTGCTTTTAGCTGTAAATCATAGTTAAAATAAAGTATAATTTTTTAAAGTATTTTTTCCCGTGATTTATTTAATATGTAAGTATAAAACATTTTTAAATTGATTTTTAAAAAAATCTGGAGTGACTCCACTCGACTTTCCAAATATTGAGTAATTAACAGTTTTGCAGATAAAGTAAAGAAAAGGGAGTTGTTAAACAAACAAAAGAGAGAAAACCATAATAGAGTGTTTGAGTATTTTTCTGCATATATTACACGATGTTTTATTTAACGCTACTGAACTTTGAGCCCATAAGGTCATAATGATAAAGAATCTTTCGTTGTGCCCCTGTAAAATGCTTCACCAAAATGCTTATATTTAGTGCAACAGTGATTTATAATATTCATATAAATTTTCAGCTCAATTGAATACGGCGCTTAGGCGCAATCACACTTTTAAAAATTTAGCCCCATAGGCCATAATGATAAAGAGTTATTCTTTGTGCCCCTGTAAAGAAACTGTAAGTGCTAAATTCACCAAAATCTATACAGTGCGTGCAACTGTGACCTATAACAAGAGTACAAATTTTTTGCTCAGATTAATAAGGAGTTTAGACGCTATCGCACTTTTAAAAATTTGGCCCCATAGGCCATAATGATAAAGATTTTTTCCAGGTGTCCCTGTAAAAAAACTATAAATGCTAGATTCACCAAAATATATAGGGTTCGTACTATGGTGACTTACAATATACCTACCAACTTTCAGCTTATTCGAACAAAGCGTTTAGACTCTAGCGTTTTCACTCACAGACATAGACACATACATAAACACATACATGCACACATACATACACACACACATACATACATCATCGTAAAAATAGTGGAAACGGACTCAGGGGACCTCGAGACGTATAAAAACATCAAAATCTCAAATTTATATTTTTGACATGATTACAATACTTTCCTCACTATAGTGTTGGGAAAGTAATAAACTTTTATTTTATGGTTAAATTAAAGAAAGATTCTGCACTTGACAAAAAGCATTAACAAAATAGTAACACGTTATGCTTGTTACTTTCATATATGGTGATTTAAAACTTTTTTTTTTTCATCTTGACATATTTTAAAATATTTGTTTACAGTTTATATTGTAGATTTATTATTATTATCTTTTTATTTATTTATTATTTTTAAATTAATATAATGTAATCTATGTTGTAATGTATTCTTCTGTTTAATAAATAAATAATTTTTTAATGCATAATACTTAAATCAGAATAATAATAAATATTTATTATTATTCTTTTTAATGAACTAAAAATACTTTAAAAAGATAATGAAATCTAGAAATAAATAAATAAATAAAAAAGATAATTCATGTATGGCAGTATTAGAGATTTAACATAAAGATAAAAGAAGAAAAAAAAGTCTATTTAGAGTTAAAATAATCTGGTGTGTCACTCACACGACTTTCTCTTACCCTGAAATTTAATACTATAAATACAGGTTGCAGATTAAGAGGTAAGATAACAAAAACTGTCATGTAAACCTATGCTAAACAATTCAAATTAGGCTTCAGAAGAGTTTTATACGATAATTAGTTCTGTGTGAGGGGGGCTACCGCCCCCCCTCAACCCCCCGTTTCATTAATGCACCTACATTTATATAGAATTTAATTCGGTTATTAAAAAATAATTCTGTTTTTTAAAAATAATTTATTAAAATTATTATTTAAAAAAATTATTTTTTATGATAATGCAGACGATTTCCATATTAGAGAGGTAGTGTAACACTAAATATCCAAAAAAAGTCCATTTTACTCTCAATATTTAAAAAAAAAATATATATATATATCTATATATACGATTTTTAGGTTTTTTTTTTTTTTTTTTTTTTTTTTTTTTTTCATTAAAATTAAAAAAAATATATATAACTTTGTTTTAAATTATCACAGATTTATAGTTCAACCATTCGTTTTAAAGGTATTCGCAAGCTCTTTTGAATGATACCCATCATGAAAATTTACTCCCCTCGGGGGGGGACCTCCCTCCCCCAGGGGGGGAGGCGAGGCTCCTACATACAGAAAATTTTTTTCCCAGTTAACTATCTCTATTACAAAATATATATGTTCGTTTCATTTGGTTTAGTGCAGTCTATAGACGTTAAATTCTACTTACCTGCAATTTCCCCCATAGACGTAATGTATTAGAATTCTCTTGATTGTCCCTGTACACGAACCATTTGCTTGATCTTAACGAAAAGCTTACTGTAGCATCCCTATATGATACACATTTAGAATACCAAGTTTGAACTTTCTGCCATAATTTGTTTTTGAGATATGCTGATAACAGACAGACACACACACAGACACACAGACCATTTGCTAAAAACATGATTTTCGTATTCAGGGGACCTCAAAACGTGTAAATATAACAAAATCTCGCGTTCGAAAATTTGACCCAAAAACAATACTTTCTCTACCTTATGGGTAAGAGAAAAAGTAAAAAAGGTTTTTTTTTTTTTTTTTAATATATAGAATTTCATTACTACTAATACGATTCATTAAAAAGTGAGTTACTTTATGTTATTTTCAATTGAAAAATAATTTTCTTGAGTGTACTTAATTAATATTATTTGATAGAATATAACTTTTTTTCATTTTAGTCATGAAGAAAAATAACTGCAACACCAGCAGACGCAAAGAAATTGCTTTATTCTCACGTATATTAATGTTTGCCTTTATATTAAGTCAGTGTTAACTTTCTTAATATAAAGACATCGAATTAATTTTGCCTTTCATTGTGAGAAGAAAAGAACGAGTGAAACACATAGCTTAGGCAGAATGAAGAATGTTATGCGAATAAAGAAATAGAAGGGATATTTATAAAGTTTTTATAAAGGTCGTCAAAGTATAAATATATACTTTTGAGCAATAGTAAAAATACATTTTAGCCATAATGCATTAAATAAAAATTCTTATCAATAGAGAAGTTAATTTTATAAAAATCTTAAATAAGAACCCTAAATTAACATTAATGTAAAATGTATTATAGAAGGCGCCTTATAAAAGGTAATTAAAATTCAAGTGATTCTATTTATGATGTTACATCCGTATATACTATGTTTTAAAATTAAAATTCTTATTTCTAAATTTGAATAAATCTGTTTTTAATTATTTTCATTTTAAAACCGATGACAATTTTATTTTTCATCAGATTAAATCAAATAACAAATTATTTTACTCAATTCCAAGGAAAATATTTTTTTTTTCTTTTTGTGTTGAATTCGTTTCAGGTTTGCAAACTTTATGAAAGTAAACTTGACTTTTCGAAAGTGAAAAATGGTATATCATTAGCCATTTATACATGAGCTACGAATTTCACACTCATAAAAAAAAAAAAAAAAAAAAAAAAGGAAAGAAAAGGAAAAGGAAAAGAAAGAAAGAAAAATAAGGTGCTGAAAAAACATGTCAATCAATTTATTCTGTTCTCGAGTAAGATATCGTTCAGAAAATAGCTCAATATATTCGGTTTTCATGCTTTAAGCCTCGGAGTGCTATCGTCTCGCTGCGAGACGATTCGGATTCCCGCTAGAGTGCTATCGTCTGGCAGTGAGACGATTCGTAAAATCTATATAACAACTCGTAAAGTCGAGATATCAGTCGGTTTTATACATCAGCACGAAAAATATATCTGCAAGGTGCCTTAAAAATGCTTAGCACTTAAGAATGAAACGATCAGCACTTGGAGGGATAAAGGTGGTAATTTTGAAGTCACCGATTGAGAACATAGCACCGCTAAACTGAACGATATGTATGATGATTTACAAGCAATGTTCGATGAATATGCATCTTAAACACAAAAAGAATTTTCTGAACAATTAGAAATATTTCAAGCAACGACTTTTAATCGTTTAAATATAGTAGAGAATACTCAAAAAGCAGGAAGAGGGATGCCGTATGAATTGAGCCAAAGGAACAACAATGAGCGTGCCTTGAGGCACACGAATCTGCTATATAAGTAACACAGAAATAACTTTTTTGTAGAAATTCGTAATCTCACTTGTACCATAACTCACACCATAAAAAATTAATACCAATATTTTAATTAATTCTTGTTTTGATTATCTGGCTTCAGTATTGAATTATTCCATAAAGTGCCCCGCCCTTTACAAAATTTTAAAAGTTATTTTCAAAAATTAAATTGTAGATGAATCTTTTTCTTGTTTGATTGTAATGCGTGTACTGGTATATTCTAGTATATTCCTACGTTATTTTCAAAAGCAACAGAAAAATAATTCTTTCTACTTAATTTTCTATAATATGCCGCCTATACGATGTAGTGGTTAGTGCCCTCATTTCCACATAACAGAGGGCTAAGGTTCAAGTAACAAGTGCGGGGCCATAAAAAAAAAAAAAAATCTAAGATTTTTGTTTTGTAACGGGTGTGACAATGCATGAAACATCCTATTCCTTAATAAGATAAGACCTAAAAGAAAATTCAATTACAAACTAAGTTTATAATTACTATTCGAAATTAATGGTACTAAACCATTAAAACAAATGTTGTATACACGGTACTGAATATAGTATAACGCTTATATTCGTGTAAGTATGTAAAATAAAGTATATTCATATGATAAAGAGAAAACCGTAGTTTTCTCTGCATATCAGTTTTATTCTTAACTGATACAAATTTAGGTAGGATATGAAATAAATAAATAAATTGATTAATTTGGCTGAATTATGCATAAAATCATATTAGCATACTAAAATTAAACACTATAAAAGCATGTAGAAAAAAAAATGAGCAAATAAATCTTCTTCAACATCCAATTTTATTCATCCTCCATCCTCTCAAGAAGAAGATAATTTATTCATAGATTTTCCATTATTAATGATTTCATGTTAAACGACAGTTTTCAACTATCCAATTTCGGTTTATTCTTTAAAATTACTTTATTTTTCTCTAGGAAGAAATATTTATTTTGTTTTATTCCTTTACCTCTTTTCATCTCTCTGCTGAAGATAAAATCATTAAGTTTTATTTTGTACATTAACTGTCAAAATGCATAACCAACTATGTTATTTGGTTTTCTCAGATTTTGAGATTATGACATTTAGAAGTATAAATATAAAAAAGTAACTCGGGAAAATTTCTAAATAAATTATGAAAGAAAAGAAGTGGAAACAGTCTGATTTCATGGCTTTTCAAAAATAATATAAGAAGGCGAGTATAACGTTAGTTTTAATGCCAATTTTAAATGAAAAAGAAAGTTGAAGGATTTAATAAAAAAAGAAAGTAATATTTTTTGAGATACATTGAAACAAGTTCATAACAAGCACTCATTTAATGAGAGCCTGTGTCTTTTTGAAATGTTGGTTTATTATTTTAATGATTTTTATAAAAATTTAATGTTAAAATTCTTTACAAATTTTCAAATGCTATGAGAAAAACGTATATATTGACACGATACTGATTTCCTAAATATATATATATATATATGTATGTACGTATGAATTTCAAAATAATATAAATAAAAGGTTCAGTCATAAAATCATAAGTAATAATTTGAAAAAAAAAATTTAAGTATAGTTAAACTCATTTATTGCAAATTCTAAATTAATCAGAAATCTAGTTTAACCAGGAATTTTTATAAGAAATTAGTTAATATTCAAAAGATTCTTTTTAAAACTTAAAGTATTGTTACAAGAATTTTCATAAAACATAAAACCCTATTAAGGGTATTTTTATGTGACTTCATAACTTTTAAAAATTACATGGAAAAGAGAGAGTTATTTTTGATGACAATTTTTTAAAGAAATAAAAAGTTTATGCATACAAAACTGCTCTGCAAGGAAAATAAAATCGAGATCTGATACCATTCATGCTGATTCTTATGAAAAATGAGCACCTGAATCCGAATATGACTCCCATTATGCCCAGTCATCCACCGTTTTCTAGATACACCAACCCCTCCCTCAATTTCTTTCCCTTTTCGACAATTTCATGACCATAAATTTGATTTGAAGAATGAAATAATAATTAATTTAACAACTAAAAAATAAAATATATAAAGTTTAAAAATTAACTTTAATAACAGATTTAAAAAAAAATTAAGATATGTAATGCATAATTTCAGTGGCAAATCTCCCCAAAATTTTTCCCTTGTCGTAAATGTCCATCTTTTAAAATTTTCCAACTCTGTAGCCCCTTAGAAGATATTTGACGGTTAAAATAACCCTCCTCCTTCCTAAAAATCAAATTTATAGCCATAAAATCACCGAAAAATTATAAAAATAGGTGGCCATTCCTAAAAAACGGTGGGTGATAGGGCAAAATGGGCGTCCTATTAGGATTCAGGATGTCATTTTACATAAGAATATGCTGAAATGGTGTCAGAGGCAATTTTCAGGCTAAGCAGTGGCAATCGAAAATATCATTTATTATTATTATTATTATTTTTAATACATTCGAATTTTTTAATTGTGAAATCAAATCAAATTTAAAGTGAATTCGGATTAACGAAAAAGTTTTTAAACTGTTTGGTGACACACGAGCGTGCGTGTATATGTATATGCCATGTCAAGGCTAATACAATATATATATATATATATATATATATATCATTTTATTATATCTATTTTTATTATTGAATTCCCAGTTACTAGATAATATTAAAATTATCATATTTCATTGAATTTGCATGTGTAATGAAAAGTGACTACTTGCTGTTTGCCATTATTTCTTACAATTGCTTTAAAATTACGTTAATGAGTTACCAAATTGGTTTTTGTGAATTGTCATTGCGAATTATTCATCTCTTTATTTTTCTCGTTCTAATTATTATTATTATCATTATATGCATATATACATATGTATATATATATATATAATTCCATTTATGATGCATTATAATAATAAAAATAATAATATTAATAATAATAAAAATCCGTAAATATCAGAAAGTTTCTGGTTTGTAAACCTTCTGAATCTGTTTTGTAAAATTACATCTCAATCTGAAAATAAATAAATAAATAAATAAATAAATAAATAAATAAAAATAACAATTTATACAGATTTTGTCTGTTGGGTACATATATTTTTGTTCTACACATTTTTATATTTAGATTGTAGTACACTGTGTTTAATGTAGTATGTCACTTCTTTCTTCATTGTGGCATTGCATTCAGTTGAATGTAATTACTTTGAGTTAAATTATCATATTTTCAAGTGATTATCATTTCTATTACACGAAATAATATTTAAATTGATTTTATAAAAAATGAATAAAAACAATAAACTAAAACTCAGTAATAATTATTTTTTTAAATGTCCTAAACTACGACAATTATTTTAAAAATACATGACAAATAATGAACAGAAATGTTTTTATTCACATTATGCGGTGGGGTAAAATTCCCTTCCATTCCCAAAGAAAGATTTTTTTTTTTTTTTTAATTTTTTATCATATATTACGCACAGTACGTCACATTAAGTATTTATAAAATATCACCATTTTAATTAATTGTGTACCTGTCATACAATTATCATTTCCATTGTATGCAATCACATTTTAAGCGTTTTACAAACAATTAGTAAGAAGGAAATAATAAATGTTAGTAAAAATTATTAAAATGAAAAAATAATAATAACTTTAAAAATGAAAACTACACTAATTTTCGTAATAATATAGCGCAGATGCTGAACAATAAACATTTAATCGAGGTTATACGATAAATTACGAATTTTCCAAATAAATAAAGTTTTGTTAAAACTTCCGTTTATGATAAAACCGCATAATACGTCGCCTCAGGTAGTTATAAAATTTTTGTGCTCCCCAATTTATTTTTATGATTAATTAATTCAGTCTCAACAATGCAAGGAACTTTGACTCATTCTTTATAGTTTCACCATCATAAATCTCCAAAAGATGCTTAAGGCGATATATCGGTGATATCATGGAAACCTTTTTATTTTAGGTCTTAATATTAAGCCAACACTATATTTAGTATTTTATTAGGTGAGAAAAGCATGGTATATGCAGGTTTGTCACGATAAAGGATTCTTATCGCCCTGTGGATTAAGTGAAAAGATAAATAGGAAAAGTTTTACCGATAATTAATTTTGTATGTTTTGTTCAACAATAAGATGTCAGTATTGTACCTTATATCTTCTCTGCTACATATTATATGTGTATTAAATAGATAATTGAAAGAAACTCTTTTTTGACCAGTTGTAAATAGTGATTTTTTTTTTTGTTGTTGTTAATTCAAACTTTGTCGATAATACTTTCTCAATATTTTATTAATAATACGTGTTGATATATAACATTCTTAATATGCATTTCCTGTGCTTGTAGTGTTTTTCAAAAATGAATCATGCATATATCAATAGGTCATATGCTTTAGGTTTCTTTTAAAATTAATTCAAGCACCAAACACTAAGATGGATGCTGTATTAAAATTAATAGTGTACAACTTTAATATAGTGTGCTTTCCTAAACATAAAAAGTCAAAATGAATTTTACTATCAGATAAGAGTTTGTAAATGTTTATACTTTTGTTATTATTATTGTATTGTTATTATTGTTATTGTTATTGTATTTGTTATTGTTATTGTATTTGTTATTGTTATTGTATTTGTTATTATTATTATTATATTATTATTAAAGGATGGAGAGATGCATGCTAGGATTCACCTGAAGAGACAGAAAACGAAACACGTGGATTAGAAACAAACAAAGGTTAAGAATGTCATTTGTAAAGAAAATGGAGCTGGACTGGGCACCTTGCCTTAAGAAACAATGATAGATGGATCCCCAAGGTTGCCTGATACCGAGAGATAAAAAAAGACTGATAAAGAGACTACAGTGACGTTCAAGAGTTTGGAGGAGTAGAGTGGAGAAGGCATGTAGAAACTGGGTAGATTTGAATCATAGAAAGAAATAACTATGTCACAAATTCCAATTTCGAAGCTGTCTGACTAATTTTTAAGAAGTTATTAATTAATCAAACTATTTCGCATTTATCACATTTCACCTCCAATTTAAACGAGGCCTTCACAAAATAACTTGGAAATTATTTAAAATATAATAGATATGTAATATTTTGCGTTGTGTCATCCTTTTTTATTAAAACTCGCAAACAATTTAATCTGCTCTCTACTGAATCCGAAAGCATAATTTTGTTTAGAAAAAGGGAAAAAGCTGTTAATATATATAGATATATATATATATATCTATATATATATTTACTGAACTTAGTGCTTTAAAGCTTTACGATTGGCATTAATACACAGGGTGACGCAGGGAAACGGAATTTTTTTAATGTTACAGTTGGCAACACTGTAGAGCGGGCAGTTTTTCGGAACAAATGCGCTTTTGTTGTGGACGGGTTGTTATTTGGCAATCATTAAACATTGGAATGGTGCACAACATTCCATCCCTGTGAGAGCTTTTTACGAGCAGGAAGATAGTGTGTCTAATTTCTTGCTTTTGGGACACCTAAAGAAAGGTATACAGCACACGTCCAATAAATATACATGAATCGAAAGAGAAGATTGAAAACGAAATTATTGCCTTCAAGACGTGCTACACTATGTGCCCAAGCTACATATGTGGCTTGAGCACAAAGGTAATTTTTTTTTTTTTTTCATTCTGTCGGTTTTTTCATTCTGTCTTCCATTTCATTCTGTCGGCCACATACTTTTTGAGGGCAATTTACCATCGTTGCACTGCATTGAGTAAAATAAATTAAAAATTAAAGGAAATATTATAATTTTTTAAATATCTTAAAATCATGGTTTCTGTAAAGAGAAAATGTTGTGATAATCATTGATAGTTAATTCATCCCTTTCCGACCCGAATCATTTTTACCTTAAAACATTACATTCTTCTGTTTTCGCAAACTGAAAGAAAAATATGGACTATAACCAAAATTTGTTGATTGAAAATTGTACTTTAAACTTTCTGCTAATTAGCTCGATAGTTCATTTCCTGATTTTATTACATACGACTGTTTCAGATTCAAAAATGTAAGTGGATGTCGTGGATGTCTAACCCGCACGATCGTACGGCCTGGGTCGGGAAGGGTTAAAGCGCTGCATAATAGTATTCCAATACCTGATGTGTTATGCAGTACGTATTTCTGGAGTGTTATACTCTTATTGGAAAAGATTAGAAAAATAATACAAGAAGAGATAACATGTCTAAAAAAACATGAAGCCAAAACCGTAACCGCAGAAGATATTAAGTGACACAGTTATATGAAAATCTGCATTGTTATTGTGAAATTATATAATAAGGATCAATCGAGACGAAAGACTTTGTAAATACAGATCTCAAAGCTGTCGAATGAATGCCAAAGAAAGAAGATAACACAGTACTAGCCAATTTTCTGGCAGACTCAATAAGGAAAGGGCATGTTTACAAACAAACGAGCCTTTATTCAATCTTTGGCACTCACGAGTGGCAAAAGGACAACCTCTATTGGCGGAAATACCAATGTTTTGCCCTGAATAGAATGTTTTGCCCTGAGCGTTACGTATTCTGCGCTTTCCTTATATGGCTTCTGCGGTAGCCTACATTCGGCAGCAAAAGTATCTGAGAACTAGCCAATAATTCCGATGTCAAAAGAGTACACTTAAAACTGTTTTTTTAAATAAATCCTTCTCGAATCATGTTTTTTGACTGACTAAAAACATGACTCGACAAGGATTTATTTAACAAAGCAGTATTTAATGTACATTTTTTCGACAGGAATTATTGCTAGTGCTCGGATACTTTTGCTGCCGACTGTAGACTGCTATTGTGGCAGCCATCTTGAGTAGACAACAGTTAACTGCATTTGCCCTTCATCCTGATACGCCATATACCAAATCCTCTTACGTCATTCTTCCAAGGAATAAAAAGCTGCGGTAGCCAGGTCGTGGAGCGCCGAGCGCGTAATGTACTTTATCCGCGTTACGTAATAAACACTTGACACGTGACTATTACAGGGGAAAATGTAGGATTGTAATGTTTACATTTAGGCTTTATGGGGAAATGTTTGCAATGTGCAGGGAAATATTTCTATCTTGAGCAGGGCGCGAAATTTCCGCTCGCCAGCTCGCCAATGGCGAGTGGAATTTTTACAGTGGCGAGAAAAAATTTGGTCTAGTTACAGATTGAATTCTTACACGATACGGTGGCAGAAAACATTCTTTTTACAGATTTAAATATGGCAAACTCTTGCCATCTTATAACCTCATATTTAATGACTCCTTTTTAGATTCTCGGAGAACCGAGTCTGTGTTTGCGCTACCCGAGATCGCCCCAGCCTGGATCTTTTTCAAATCTCAAATGCATTATAATTATTTTTAATTATAGATGATTATGAAACATGATGATATGCGACACACTTTTAATCTATATAATTTTAGACTTATTTGTAAAAGCCTTTCAAATAGTTAGGGGTGGGGGGGGGGGAATGCGTAAAAAAGAAAGGGGGAAAAAAAAGGACAACCCTATTTTGTGGCGAGCAAAACATTTTTTCGGCGAGTGTAATCTGAGTTGAAATTTCGGGCCCTGATCTAGAGGGAAATTCATAGGGAAATCGAGAATCAGAAGTCACATGTTCGGTATGATTTAGCCTCGAACCCAAGAAAACGAATATTATCCATTGGAAGATTGTGGATTCGATACTCTAGCCAGCCAAAGACCGCCGTGTGCACTAATGGCGGCTGGTGCACGTAAAATTCGTCGTGGCTGCAATGTTCTCCATGTTCCTATCCAAATTATACCTCTAGGGGTCACCAAAACGGGGAACTCATCCCCTCTGTGTATGATCAAATTTGTGATGGCATGAACCATTCTTAAGGATGCATCTCAGACTGTCTAGTGCGTCCCAGGTCGTCGCAATTACCCGTAGCGAAGTACTAGTACGACATTAAACCCAACAAACTTATTCAAGGGATAAAACAATCAACTATTCATCGAGAGTTGAGAGAGTGGCAGATATCAGCATATACAAACATATGTCATGGGCCCTCCGTGGCCGAGTGGATATGTCACCACACTGCTAATCGCCTTCGAGCGTAGGAGAGCGGGTTCGATTCCCGCGCTGGCCCTGAGTGTTTCCTCCAATTCTTCGTATTGTAATTCTGTCATGTGCTATCTGTCGTTATCTCACGAAGATTTACAAGCGGACTATATGTCAAGCACACAAATTTGATGTTTTTTTTCGCTTGCGTCACTAGAAATACTGCCGTTTTTCATGATCAATAAACAATAAACATATGTCATTATTCTAATATATGCAGGAAAAAATAAAAAGTAACTTCTCAGTGATAAGTAATACAAGTAAAAATGTGATCTCTGATCTTTTGATATACTAGTTAATAATTAGAACAAAAAAATGTGGGTTTGCGTTGCTTGCGTTTAACGTCGCACTAGTGCTGTACATTGGGTAATTGACGACGGTCTGGGATTCACGCCTAAGGATGGTCCGGAGACATGTCATTACAATTCTGATCCTCCACAAAACGGATTGTTCCCCCGCTTCGGTGACCCCTAAAGATATAATTTGGATGGGAACATGGAGGACAATGAGGCCACGACGGAGTTTACATGCACCAGCTCTCATTGGTGTACAGGACGGTCTTTGGCTGGCTCGAGTATAAAACTCGCAATCTTCGGATTACGAGCTCGACGCTCTACCGACTGGGCTACCGTGGCCCGAAAAAATTGTGTGTAATTCATTAAAATAACTTTGAAACAATACAGAGTAATATAAGAATAAATTAATTGTATAATAACACTATAAATTGTAAACTAGTTGCCATAGGTGGACTCTGCTCAGTTCCCCATCTTATATTTGGTATGACAAATCTCTACTACAGGGCGTTTTATATTCATGTTAACACAAATGATTTTGACCGTTGGTTGGACGCGATGGCAGATTGAAATTTCCAACCTAAGACGTTACCAACCTTTTAGTTCAATACATTTACTTTATCCTAATTTGTTAATTAATTTTACTGGAGTCAGTTTCGCATTTCAGTTTTCATGCTACTCCGTCCTATTTTCAATGCAATGATCCCCATGATACAAGTTTTTGTGAAATATTCCTTTATTCTGCTATGTTAAGAAAATCTTAAATTTCGAATAACTTCCGAAATTTTCAAATTTGAATATTTGTAGCCAATCATGTTCAATCCAGTATCATAAATGATATTTTAAAAATAGTCTCATATCTTTATAATGAAAATATCCCTCAAAATGAACGCTAAGGGGGAAAATTGTACTATTCTTCCATGTTACGAAATTCAAATAACTTAACGAAATTTCAAATAAGTAACGAAAATAACGAAAATTTCAAATTACTTAACGAAATTTTCAAATTAGAATGTTCAAAGTTAATGATGTTCATCCCAACATCAAACTGATATTTAAAAGCTGGTTTGATATATTTACGATAAAAAGTATTTTTTTACGTGCAAATTTAAGCAAAATTTTTACCTATTCTTCCATGTTAAGAAATTCGTAAACTTCGAATAATTTACAAAATTTTCGAAGTGAATTTATTTCAAAGTGAATTTATTTAGTGTCCTTTTATTGCACGTTTAAAAGAAATTTTCCTCTCTTCTTTCATGTTGAGAAAACGAACTAACGAATTTTGTAAAGTGAAATTGTACAAACCATTAAGGTTCTAACATTTTGTTCTTGAGATATCGTGTACACAGACTAACAATCTATGTGACACACTAACAATTTAACAAATTATGAGACATCCTGTAGACGGCATCATATATGTATATATATATATATATATATATATATATATATATATACATATATATACATACATATATATATATATATATATATAAATTCTTGCCTTACAGTCAAATTATCTTAACCATTTTGATTGGATTTACATTAGAAAGTTTATATTTGCTATCAAAAAAAAGTATTTGTCCATTTACTTAAGTGTATTTAAAAACCAATCCTATAATCAACGTTTTTCTGATATTTTCTATGATTTAATATTATGCAGACTAAAACTTTTCAATTTAAATATCTCTAAAAAAACCTCACAAAATCCAATCTAATTCACAGCTTATTCTAAATTATTCTAATCAAATATTTAATAGCATTAATATTTCATCCATTCTTAATGATAAAACATGCATGTTTCCAATTAAAGACATTCATATTTCTCGTACCTTTAAACATCCTATTACACTTGGTCGTCTGCTTTTTAACTATAATTCAGTCTCTAAGTCTAATTTATCTTCTCATGTGACTTGTAGTTGTGCTCATCCCTCTTATGTAAAATATGTTGACAGAGATCATGCACATATTATCACTGGTGATCTTAATATTATTAATGACTCTAATTTAAAGAAATTTATGGAATATGGTACTAAATATCGACTCCAGTCAAAAACTAATATTTCACAGATTATACAACAGTTTTCATATGATATTGACTTGTTTATTTATAAACTCTCCATCTCTTATAATAAATGGAAATATATAATAATAATGGAAATTTTTAGTATTTAGTATTTTTAGTATTTTTATTCTTATAATAATGGAAATTTTTAGTAATTTCAAAACTTAAAGCTGAATTAATTCAACATAGATCAAATCTAACACATTACAATAAATCAAATCTCTTTAAATCTATCAAAGAATTGCAACAAAACTTTGTTATTACTTATGTAGATAAATCTCCTAATAATTATGCTATAATATGTAAACATTATTATCTTTCTTTACTCAGTTCATCTATATCTAATAGTACTAACTTTCATCCTACCAATAATGATCTTAAAATCAATAACCGCAAAATTCACTGCTTTTATAAATTGCTAAAGCTTCCATATAATAATTTTAAATATCCTTATATTGTACTTATCCTTAAATTTCACAAAAATCCTATTAAATTTAGAACTGTCACTGTAGGGTGTAATACTTACAAAAATAACGCTAACAAAATTCTCCTTGATATTCTCAAACAAATCTATGACTTAATTAGTAAATCAAAAAATTTATTTTGTCTTAAAAATAGTTATCAACTTAAAGCCAATTTCTTATCTATGAATAATGTGACTGATATCATGACTTATGATTTTGCTGACCTGTTTAATAATATTAATTTAACAGATCTCCATCATATCATCTTTAACCTTTTTGAAAAATTTAGAAGTCAAATCTCTTTACCAAAATGCTTTTCGGCAACATCATTTAAGACACTTTTAAATTTTATTATTCGTAACAATTACATTCTACACTGTAATAAGATCTATATTCAAAAGGTCGGTATTCCACAAGGAGGATGTAGCTCGAGTATGTTAGCTGACTTATACCTTTACCATTATGAACAGGGATTATGTATTGAAAATGTCTATTTTTACCGATACATTGATGACATTATAATTTTTTATGTCAATAATTTTTCCCCTAATTTATTTAAATTTGAATATCCTTCTCACCTTACCTTAACCCATAATATTCTCAACAATAACTGTATAAATTTCTTAGATTTAAAACTCAAACTTGATGGTTGTAAAATTTATACTGATCTGTATGACAAAAGACAAGATTTCAGATTCAAAGTAAATTTATTTACTCACTTTACTTCTTGTCTTCATATCTCTGTTTACAGAAATATCCTTCTCAATCACCTCTTTCGTATACATAATCTTTGTTCAGTTAGGTTTAAAAACAAAAATATCTCTAACTTAATTAATGTTGCTACAAAAATGGGTTATCCCAAAAAATTTATTTATTCACTTGTTTATCATAAAGGGCCTCTGTCTAACACACACAAAAAAAAAAAAAAAAAAAAAAAAAAAACTGGTGGATGGTTGGGCAGATGTCTGATTAAGGAGGAAGGGTGGTGTTGTTTGGTTGGTTGGTTGGGATGGTTTGATGCTGAATAAAATAAAAAAAAAGAAAAAAAAGGGGGTGGGGGGATTACTGTAAGTTACATTCTTATTTTTCTAGTTGATACTATGAATTTTGAAATCTTTTATCCTTAAATTTAATTTTGTGCATCTGGCTACTTGAGGCTTCCCTTGTTAAGTTTGAACAATCCATCTATTTGCATAACAAAAATAAGATCTTATATTATTAAAAAAAAAAAAAAAATCTTTTAAATTATAATTTTAATTATTGAATACTGCATTATAATGCTTATCCTTATATGTGTACTCTTTGGCATTATTGCTTGTAATTGAGTCTGCTTAAAACTTACCATTTAATACTTTGACTTCCAAATTATTTAGTTTTGGGTTAATCACATATGTTCAATTCTTCTTATTACTTAATTGGTGCTAAAAATGATTCTAATTACTTGATCAGTGCTAAAAATTATCTTAATCTTGCAGTCAATACTTCTAAATTATCTTAATCTTTCAGTAAATACATCTTAATTACACTACTTATTGCATTGACTTCTTCTCCTGAAATAATTTAACTGACTTAATGTTTTTATAGCTTACCGAAAGATGGCGCTTGCACTCTGATGTCTTATGCCTTCATTCTTCAGACCTTAACTTAAATGATTTATTATTAATGTATTTGGTACGATTTAATTTAACTCTACTAGTTTTAAATTTAATTAACTATAAAATCTATTTTAACATTATCATTTAACATTTACTCTGTGTATTTTATATTTAATGAAAATGCTCTGAAGTATATTCGATTAATCGATATCTGTCGAGCTTTTATTTTACTTCAATTTAGGTTTTGGCATCATCCTTTTCTCCAGTTGGTGTTAAATGTTATACATGTGGTTGCTCTGCTTCATTCATGTTATCACTTTCGTTTCCATTAAGTTTA
The DNA here is from genome assembly GCA_963930645.1 of Salticus scenicus. NCBI lineage: Eukaryota > Metazoa > Arthropoda > Arachnida > Araneae > Salticidae > Salticus > Salticus scenicus. Next base: position 241,435,435 of record OZ005659.1, read on the forward strand.
TACTTAATCTTTATTTAATCTTTGTTTTAATTTAATATTTCACTTTATTTCTAATTCTTTATGGTTCTTGCTGCATCGATCGGGGTGTGAAATGATATAAATTGCTATGATTAGCAATATCATTTTACGAAATCGTTGCAGCTTTTAAAGCTTTATGAAGTATGCACCCCTTGATTTCTATGCTTCTAAGTTTAAGCATTTTCATCCAATTATTTCTGTGATTTATTATTTGTTTTCCCTCTCATAAGTTTAATGGTCCTTTTTTATTATCATTCAGGTCGGCGTAAGTATTTTAAGTTACTATCGTAACTCATTGGTTCCTAATCTATATCGCAACTTTTTGTGTAATTCTTTCCTCTATGTTAAATTCAGTTCTATATTTTAGTGACCTGTTACTGTTTTAGTTCTATTAATAGCTAAATTTTAAGATTAAATTTTATTACGATATCTATTGTGGGGAGGGGGATGTTTTTGACACTAGAAAACGTGTAAAAAAACTTAAAAACCCAAAGTCACAAATTTTCATCAAGTTGCCCGAAAGAATCATTACGTGTTGTTTTGTAAATTTATATTGTAAGATTATAATTTCTTAATGAATTTTTTTACAAACCTATTTTAGGTGCATTTTAAAACAAGATTATATTTATTCCATTTCATTTTTATTTATTTATTTATTTATTTACTTATTTTTTGGATTTTTATTACTAAAAACGTGTAAAAAAACTCAAAAACAGAAGTAAGAAATTTTAAAACAACATTATATTTATTCAGTTTCAAAGATCTTTTTTCTTTTTTTTTCCCTTCAAAAAAAAAAAAAAAAAAAAAAAAAAAGTTAACTTCCGTTTTTATGTGTTTTTACAGAATAAACTACATTCATTTTAACATCCACAAATATTTCACGGTATAACATAAAGAAAGAAAATATGCTAGGAATTTAATTTAAATCACCATTTATTCACTCTTGTATAAGTTGGAAACATAATTAAAGAAAACAATAACGTGTAGTTGAAAAAAATAAAAATTCTTTTGTTTACCATTTTGTTTATATTTTAACGTTCTTTAATAGACTGTTAATTCTTTTTAAGCACACTTTATTTGAATTCTCATAGTAGTATATAAAACAATGTATATTAAAAGAATTTAACCTTTATTTATTGTTTCTTAACTTTTACAAACTAATAAATAAATAAATAATGATTTTGAGGAAAACTGTTAAAATACCTTTTTTATGTATGTGTATATATATAAATCTTAGACGAGTGATCTGAAATTCAATTCAGGTTGAAGCCAAATCTAAAAAAAAAAAAAAAAAAAAAATGCTGAAATTTAAAGTATATTTATAAGTTACTTGGTAAAACTTGATGTTTTCTAGAAAGCCATAATAAAGACAAAAATTTATTACCAAAATCATGAAAGACATTTTGTTTTAATACTCAAGATTCTAAAAATATTAGTATAAGTTTGTTTAAAAAATGCTTAATTTTTCATACAATATTGAATTAATTTAATCCATGTTATTATTTTTCAATTTTTTAAGATCAAATATTGCTAGAAAATAAAGTTAATAGCATATTCTTTTTCTTTATATTTTTATATTTATTATGTAAAATTTTTATTTCAGAACATTATTAATTGTATCCAGATAAAATATAATTTTATCTGGCGATTTTAATTAAAATAAACCAATGAAGAATGTACTGTCTCTGATGAGATGTTCTTTATTTTTTTTAATATATTATTTATTTATTTATTTATTTATTTATTTATTATTTATTTTATTTTTATAAAATTTATCAATGATTATTGTTACTATTATTATTATTATTTAAGTTTTTGTTATGGATAGAAATCCTTTAGAATGAAATGTGATAATTATGTTCCTAAATATTAACTGATTAAATATTATTTTAGGAATATAAAAACAATTTTAAAAAAAGCATTCAAATTACAAGTATTAAGAAAATATTGTCTATTTATATAATACATATTTTTTTATTTAACTAAAATATAAAATTTACTTTTTTTTAAAGATCATGCAAATAACAAATTCTTAAACAAATAGATAAAGTAACGACACGACTGTTTGAAGTTTTGTCAATTTTACAGTTTCGGAAGAATTTTGCGTGAGTAAAAAATAAATGAATAAAAATATAAACATAAGCAAAAATTTAGTTAAAAATTTTCTCTTAAATTTGCCTCAGTAACTTATTGATGCCTGATAAATAAGAAAATACTTTCAAGTCATTAATTTTAATTTTTATTCATAAAAAGTCTAGTATTTACTGCCAGAGCTTAATGATCAAAAGGACAGTATTTTTCACACATAAAAATAAATTTTGCTGAAACTTATCTTTTATTTTTTGATAATTACAAAATAGGGGCATTTATTCTTTGATTTTTTAAATTAATTTTTTTCACTTTCGTAAACAAGCATGCAATTTTTAAATTAAGTTAGGCCACAGTTTTCTTAGAACTTTTCTCCTTTCACGTGCAAGTAATCATAATCAAAATAATACGAAAAAGAAAATAATAATAATAATGATGATAAAAAATAATAAATCGTTTGAAAGGGAGACAAATTTTTTTCCATCTAAGAAAAAGGGTTAGGAAATTGTGATAAAAGTTAAAATATTTTAAGAAGAATAAGAAAGAATTTTTTTTTTAATTATTATTGTTATTTATTATTATTATTTTTTTAAGGTTAAAACCATTCCTTTCATTGAATATTTTTCAGGTATTTTAGTTGGAAATTTATTTTTATAAAAACGTAAATATTTTCTTTAATAGCAAATCTTATTTAAAATGAAAATGGAAAAGGTATTTTTGCTTTTCTGTTTTGCTTAAAGTCAAGGGATTTATCGCATATTGGAATTCCAACTTAACAATTATTTAAAAAAATAAAAAACGAAAAAAAAAAAAAAAAGGAGAAAACGAAAAGAAAAAGGTGTTTTATATTATGCTCTTCTACCTAATTATACCAGTTTCATTTCTTACTTTGTGTGTGATTTTCCAAGATTTTTATTTATTCCGGAGCATTATTAGAACCTGATTTTTTTTACACCACTTTTTTCGGAGGGTATTTTTTTCCCAATTTAGGCGTAGTTAAATATTGGAGAAAATTTTGCTGCAAGTAAAGAGGTGTGAAAAAAGGGTGGGTACTTATAGTGTTCTGACATAAATTAAACTGTTGCCATGCCTGATTGTACCGTAAATATTGCTTTTCTAAGTATTAACTGATAAAATCTAATTATATAAGACAAAACGAACTAAAGAAATTATAAGCTAAATGCATGTAATAAAAAAAAAAAAAAAAAAAAAAAAAAAAAATCTAGACAAATACTTTACAAAGTAGAAAATAATTTTAAAAATAGAAAATAAAGTTTAAACAAAAGCACATAGATAAAAAAAAAAAAAAAATGTTTATTAATTTAAAAGGAAAATTCAAGATTAATTGGTAAACTAACATATAATTCCATGAAAAGTTATTAAAAATTTTTATATTAAACTAAATTTTATGTAAAATTGCTGTATTTTAATAATAAAAATAGCACATAAAAAGAAAAAAAAAAAAAAAAACATTTTTTTTTTTTTTTGCTTTGTGTTGAAATGGCTGAAAATTTTTTTACCTTTTTTTTAAAGTGACTTATAAACACAAAAGGCACACACACATATATATATATAATACCTTGTGGCGTTTGCGTTCCTGCAAACTCCATCTTAACTTAAATACTTAGATTACTAAGAAAACCAGAGACGTGAATTGAACAACAAATAAAAGTTTATTTGAACCAGATTAATGGGAGGGCGGCCTGGAAATTAGATCTTAGCTCAGTCAGCGTATTACTAAATCAAAAATATATAAATCAACAATTTAGTTATCTTAAATATCTCACCACAGCAGACAGTCGACGGTGTAGAGACGGTCGCACTCGTACTCCAATACTACGGCTTCACTATGGGACAGAGGATTCCCTTCTGACCCAGCTTGAACTTTCCGAAACAAGTAACTACTCACACCGACACTCATTACTACTTAACTTCACGCCACTAAATCTCCACTACTCTACTTTCCAATATCTGTCAAACAAAGATTCATAACATCCACTATACGATCCACTCCATCTACTAAAACCATCTCTATTTTTATACTTCTTCCTACACCCTCCTTTCACTACATTTCAATCCGTACTTTTAAAAACCACTTCTAATTTAACTAATATTCAAAATCTAAGTCTTTTAATGCAGCACCCTGCCGACACAAAACTAGCTCGACCTCAACCTTCACCGAGCCACTGGCGACGGAGTGATTTTAACCGTCCCCACTTCCTACTTTGCTGGATCCAGCTTAATTAAAACAACTGTGGTGGCGTTCTGACGTCTAAACCTCACAACCTGTTTGCTTACTTATACCAATACCATTCGTGTACAATACTTTTTTTTTTTGTTTTTAAACAAGATTAATACTTTATGTCTTATTGACTTATTCATTAATACATCCTTAAACTAGTACGTTGTGGCCACCATGATTTCCTTTTATATTTTTCTATACAAATTCACTCAGTACAAATAATTTATTAAAATTATTATTTAATAAAATTATCTTCTATGATGAATACTGACGTTTTCACTCAAGAGAATTATTCAACACTAAATGTGCAAATAAAGTGAGTTTCTAAAAATTCTCTACAGAACATCTTAAAAAATGACTTCTTTTTTTCGGTATGTGTGTGTGTGTGAAAAAAATATTTAATTTAATTTTAAACTATCTCATATGGATAGTTCAATTATTCATTTTAAAGAAATTTGCAAACTCTTTTAAAATATATCCTTAATGAAAATTTGCTCTATACTCGTTCCACTCCAAGGGAGAAGGAATACTCCTACACAGGGCTCTGGGAATTTGAAAAATAAATTGGTAGTCAGAAGATATATTTCGTAGCCAGTAAAAATATCTCCCTACCGTGCTTTTTTCTTTTCAGTTTTGAGATTTATTTAAATGTATAAATTAAAATTCTATGCATAAACCAAATACTTACATGGACCATGGACTACATGATATGACATCGATACTTCTGCAACATCGGTATAAATCTAACATCCTCAGATCGATTATATTATTTTCTCTAAACCAATGCATAGTCGACCTCGATACATTATTACACCAGCGCAATTCAGGACCACCTGGTCACAAAGCACGCGTGAACAAGAGCGCTGTAAATTACTCTAATGGGGCATCGATTCAACACAAGGTTATGGAATATACACAAAGGAATTCCTAATAGTGTGTCGATGTCGAATTAACATGACGGTGCCTCAAAAGGCATGCCGATAAACTTGGTGAGTCGAAACAGCACGAGTTAAGCCTCTAAATCGGGAACTGGAATCGACACCGAGTCTGAGACCAATTCTTTTTGCCAATATATATATGAAGCATTTTGTTGAAAAGTTAAAAGCATAGTCACGTGATAAAATATATTGGTCGCGAATGGCGAGTAGGCGACCGTATTTCACGAGCCCTGCTCCTACATATTAGGGTGGTGCGAAAAAATTCAAATTTCGATTTTCGATTCGTAATACCGCGGAAAAGTTGTCTGTGGCCATTGTAAAAAATGTAAAAAAAAAGTTTTGAAATCGCATAATATCTTCCGATCGCGCATGCGCGTCGAATTTACAAAAATTGACGATTTTCGAGGTTTTTTCGTATTAAAACAAAAATTAACTTCTTCAATGTATCGATTCGTAATAGCGCGGAAAAGTTGCTTATGGCCATTGTAAACAAAACAAAAAAAGAAAATTTGAAATCACATAATATCTTCTGATCGCGCATGCGCGTCAAATTTACGAAAATTGGCGATTTTTAAGGTTTTTTCGAGTAAAAACAAAAATTAGCTCCTGCAATATTTTGACATATTATAATAAATAAACAATAGAAATAGATGCAAAATTAATAAATTATATTATAATTAATAAATTAAACAATATTCATTTTTGCAAAAAATGTAATATAACAAATGCTTACATTAATACTTCCTGTAGTAAATGTTCTGTAAATCATAAAACTGCGACAATCCAGTCACCAACCTTGTCATTTCAAACTGTCTTTTTCACGGATAAAAACTTTGTAGTGTGATTTTTGTGAAAACTCAGGCATGATAGATCAGGATTCATGCGTTGTTTTAATGTAGCCATCCCTTGACTCATATTCACAAACTTTTATTGATGCTTCTGAAACCAGTTTCACACATCTTTCCACAAACTGCGTGTGGCAGGGGAAGTTCTTTACATCCCAGTTTGGTACTTCACCAGATTATATGAAATATTTTATTTTATCGTTGGATATGTTTCGAAGGTGGAGGAGATAATTTTACTGAGTTCCAGTCAATGAGTTCTGTGTATTCAGTTGCATTGAAGTTCAATTTTGGAGGTACAAAATTTCTGACTGTTTTCCCTTTCGAAACACGTTCTCTACCTTTTAGAACTCTTCTCAGGCCAAGCTCCTTTGTATGTGTGCTCTTGTCGAAAATCATAGCGAACAATAAATTTTCATTGTGTGCAAAGAACGCATTTCTTTCGATCACGGGGTCAACAACTTGCTTCAGGTTATCAGGCAAATAACGAGAAGTTTCATTGGATCTGTAAAGATGAATAGGACCATCTGTAAAAGTATTGCCTACTTTAATTTCGAACTAGACGGGCATGTATGATTTCATAATGAAATTAACTAAGACTTTTAGAATATCTGACGGACTTTCTGTACTAACATAAAGTCTAAGGACCCTGCTGGCTGTTGTAAGCCACCTGGAATGTGAAATAGGGCCAGGATTACGATGAGACAAATCATTTGGACAGTTACCTATTTTATTGCAAGGCAAATATGCAGAAAATATTTCTGATCTTTGCTCAATATATCTCGATCTAATTCTGGGGTTGTACAATAGATTTGTTGAAAACCTACCACTCGCAGTGTTTCGCATTTGATAATTTGCTGTCCAATTTGCCCACAAAATGAATCAGGTCCCGTAGTTGCTCCATCTACATGCTGAAACAGGCGACGGAATGGCAGCTCGATAAAATGCAGCAAACAGATGGACCTTTGCAATGGGCGTCCAATATAAATTTCTATTTGGCAAATCACTATATTTTTCCACCCAGTATTGACGTTAGTACCATCGCATCCAACAATGCCTAGATCTTCCAGTGAAAATTTATTTTTCTCCAGAAAGGACAGCATGCTGTATGCGATGTCTTTAGCTGATCCGGAACATGGGGAGACATGACCAACATATGTAGAGCCAGGCTCTTTAATTATGGAATAACGATCTTCGTTTACTGTCCTTCTAAACTTTTTTTATTCCATCTATTCTATGAGTAAAGTGTTATCTTTTCTCCCATCGAAATAAAGACAATGAAGCTGCTCTATGGCTTTTTGACTTTTGTTTTGGAGTTCAGTTCTATTGCAACTTTTTTCCCTTCGAATTTTATATCTATCAATAACTTGGGAAGAATCCCTTTCAGTTATAATGCCAATGTCCTCAAGCACGCTTGATGCAATAGCAGCAGTTGCTCTTTCCAATACTCCGTACCAATCGCTATGTAACGCTGTTGCTTGTAACTTTATTCTCATTTGCCACGGAGTTTTTTTTTTTTTTTTTTTTTTTTTTTTAGAGTTGTGTGGCTTATATTCAGATCCACTAACATTTATTTCATCCTCAGAAACATTTCGCTGCATGCTCATGTCTTCTAAAGAATCACTTTCGATACGGATGGGTTGTACAGAAACTTGTTTTGAAGTATCACATTTTGGGGATTGGCATAATTTCCTTTTAATCCTATTTTCTAATTTTTTGGTCTCCGTTTTGTCTATTGTGCCGATTTTTCCCAATCTGTGCATTCTTTGAAGATAGATGAACTGTTGCTGAATAACTGGAATCTTTTTTGACTTTTCACATGTACAGTTTATTTAAATGGGACACTCACACCGACCTGGATTCTTTTGACAAGTGCAGTTCACACTCATTACACATTTACAAGTTGAAATATCAAACAGATTAGTTGCATCGCTCTTAAAGTCATCAACTTTTTGTTTGAAATTTCTTTTGTCCTTATCACGAACGTACGATGCGCATGCGCAATCGGAAGATTAACAGTTTCTATCCGTGAAAAAGACAGTTTGAAATGACAAGGTTGGAGACTGAACTGTCGCAATTTTATAATTTACACAACATTTACTACAGGAAGTATTAATATAAGCATTTGTTATATTAAATTTTTTACAAAAATGAATATTGTTTAATTTATTAATTATAATATAATTTATTAATTTTGCATCTATTTCTATTGTTTATTTATTATAATATATCAAAATATTGCAGGAGCTAATTTTTGTTTTTACTCGAAAAAACCTTAAAAATCGCCAATTTTCGTAAATTTGACGCGCATGCGCGATCGGAAGATATTATGTGATTTCAAATTTTCTTTTTTTGTTTTGTTTACAATGGCCATAAACAACTTTTCCGCGCTAGTACGAATCGAAACATTGCAGAAGTTAATTTTTGTTTTAATACGAAAAAACCTCGAAAATCGTCAATTTTTGTAAATTCGACGCGCATGCGCGATCGGAAGATATTATGCGATTTCAAAACTTTTTTTTTTATTTTTTTTACAATGGCCACAGACAACTTTTCCGCGGTATTACGAATCGAAAATCAAAATTTGAATTTTTTCGCACCACCCTACTACATATGCAAAAAGCATTTCCCCAGATGACTATCACTATTATAAATATTTCTCTTTGGGCATATTTATACGAAATTTTGTTCTATCCGTCATTTAAAAAATTTAGAAAAAACGGGATGGCAACGAAGCCTATTGGATGATTTTCAACAAAACTCATAGACACTTAATTATGTAAAGGTACTACATAACTGAAAACTACATATAAATTTCTATGAAATTCTGTGTAGTAGTTCCTGAGATACAGTTGCCACAAAATTTTGTCACACACAAACAGTCAGACAGACGTTTTCAAAAAGAGGTCAAATCGTGTTCAAAATCTCTTAAAATGTACAAATCTATCAAAAACTAGAGTTCGAAAATTTTTACGAAACTAATACTTTCTTCATTTGAATACAGAAGAAAGTAAAAATAATTGTTTACATCTTCAACTGTTTAAAAAAAAAAAAAAAAAAAAAGTATATTTCATAAGATATGTGGTTCCAATTTAGCTGCAACTAATACTTTGTAACACATTTTTCCCTATTGTAATAGCACTTAGTACTAAAAAGGTGAAAAATGACACCAAAATATTAATTGTAGATAAATTGGAAACTTTTTTTTAAATGAAACATGCCATTTTATTTTTTACAGTATGTACAGTCGGTAACAAAAGTGTCCGAACACTAGCAAAAATTCCTATGTAAAAAATGTACGCTTAATACAGTTTTACTAAATAAATCCTTGTCGAATCCTGTTCTTAGACTGACTAAGAACGTGATTCGACAAGGATTTATTTAAAAAAAACATTTTTAAGTGTACTTTTTTTACATAGGAATTTTTGCTAGTGTTCGGACACTTTTGTTACCGACTGTAAATTGAGAATAATAACTTAAAAAGTTATATTACATGCAAAAGCATGCATCTGTGTACAATTATAATAATTAAATGTAATTTTATAATTTAGTGTAACGAAAATTAAAATAAATTTAGTAAAGCAAAAAGTTTAATTTACTTTGTTTTTATTTATATAAATAGTTTAGTGCTTCTTCTTTTTCGTCTTATATATATATATATATATATATATATATATATATGTGTGTGTGTGTGTATATAGTGTATTTCATTAATTAATACATTCCTAATTATTTATTTATTTAGTAAGATAAATCATACTTGCCAACATCGTAATTAATATTCCGTAGTACTGTTAGCCCCGCCCTTTTTTTCACACCAGTGAAACTTTAGAGTAATATTCTCCAAATGCAATTACGATTAAATAAGAAAAAAAAAAATACTCTAAAAAGATACTGATGTGAAAAAGAAGGCGGGGCTAACAATGCTATGGAATATTAATTAGTATGTTGGTAAGTGTGGATAAATACTGAATGCTTCATTGATTAATGCAGTCTTAAAAACTAATTATGATTACATCTTACTATACAGTTCAAAATAAAAAAGTATACTTCACCAGAAAAATGGTTACAAATTATCTGCAAGCAATAATTTGGTGTAATGTTTCACTATTTTAACATTGTTCATTTCTAAAATGGCACTACTAAAACATATGAAACATGAGATCAAACTATAGGAATAGGTTGTAGCTAAATTAGAACCATTTTTCGGAAAAACACACGTTTTTATTTTTAACAATGTAATAAGAGGATTTATCAACTTTTAACGGCACCATAATTCATGTATAAAGCAAATACTTATGTACATGTACCATAATAATTGAATTTAAATTTATTATTTAGTTTAAACAAGATTGAACTAAATTTAGTAAACCATAAAGCTTAATTTCGTTTATTTTTTGTTTATGTAAATAGTTTAGTGCCTCTTCTTCTTCTCCGTCTTTTTATATAATCATTATTATTTTATTCTCTTATCATTATCATTATTATTATATTGTGTGTTTCATTTATTAATCATTTCTAAAAATTACCTGATTCCACTTTATTACACTGTTAAAAATAAAAAGGTGTGTTTCACCAGGAAAATTGTTCTAATTTATCTGCAATGAATACTTTGGTGTTATGTTTCACTATTTTAACAGTGCTTATTTCTAAAATGGCACTACTAAAAAATATGAAACATGAGATCAAACTATTGGTTGTAGCTAGAATTGTAACCATTTTTCTGGTGAAACACACCTTTTTATTTTTAACAGTGTATATGATGACAATATTAACTTAAAATATATATTACATGCAAAAAGCAAAGATCTATGTATATATATATAATAATTAAATTTAAATTTATTATTTAGTTTAAATAAAATTTAGCTAAATTTAGTAAAACATGAAGTTTAATTTAGTGACTTTTAGTTTATATGAATGTTTTAATGCTCCATCTTCATCTTCATCTTCATCTTTTTTTTTTTTTTTTTTTTTAACAGGCGCTACTAAAATAGGTTTCATATAAAAGTTTATATTTCTATTTAAACTTTTTAAACTGAAATATATTAAGTCAGTTCAATAAAATATGTTTTCAGGTAACAAATCTTATAGTTTTCAATATATTGTTTACAAATTTGAAATCTTAAATTTTGTTTTTTCAGTTTGCATTTTTTCATGAATCTATGATATTCAAAATGCTAAAACTCTTAGAGATATTTAATAAAAGGCTTAATACTTTTTTTAGATGTTTAATGGAATCTAATGAAAAGAGTTAGGGATGGTTTTTGAAATTTATTAATAAGTTTTCGAAAAAAAAAATAAATAAATAAATAAAATGTGAACGTCTATGGAAAAATATGGAAAAAAAAAACATACTTTTCGTTATATTTTTAGTTTTAATATTTTTTTTATTTTAAAGATATTGCAATATGCAGCCCTAGTATATTTAAGTAGGTTCTATTAAAAAATAATAATAATGAAAATAAAAATAAATAATTATAAGATAAAAAACTTTTTATATACCATGTTTTTAAATTTTCTGTTGAATCATAGCTATAGAACTACATTAGCACTTTATCAATGCGGATAAAATTTTTAAAGTGATAATGAAGTCAATGTTTCTGAGATGCATAATTTAACTTTTAACTTTTTTTTTTTTAACGTTCACGCTTAATTAAAGGTATTTATTTTTATGTCGAAAGAAAATGAACTCGTATTTTTTTTTTTTTTTTTGGCAACAATTATTAAATTATAGCTACTATTTTAATGGCTATTTTTTAAAGCTATTATAAGGTTAGTATGTTCATGTTTTAATTACTTAAAAGAAAACTAATCGAAAATTTGAAAATCGGGCTTCGAAGTATTATGTTGTCACCGGGTTCTGAGGTACTGTGAAAGTTTCAAAGGTCTAGCTAGTAGGGAAGTTAGTTAAAAATCGATTGCAAGATTTGTACCGAACCAACAAACCAACAAGAATCGAAGATAATAAGAACATGGTAAATAATAGGATTTTTTTAAATATCTGTAGAAGTTTTTTCATTTTGCAGATCATGAATTTGTGTGTGTGTGTGGGGGGGGGGGGGTGGATGCAAACAGAAGAAACACAATTTAAAGATTTTAAATCTGTAAAAAAAATTATCAAAAACCATCAGAACTGTTACCTGAATATATATTGTATTGGAAAAAACCTAATACAATTCAATTTATAAGTATTAAATGGAAATATATGCTTTTAAATAAAATTTACTTCACAGTGGTACCATCAAAGGTGCAAAGTCCTCTTATGATTTTGCAAAAAATTAGATACTTATCAAATCAAAAAAAAAAAAAATGTAAGACAAGTTTTGTTAACACTGCAGTTCTGAAAACATGTTGCACCAATAGTAAATAAATAAATGAAAATAAACATTAAAAGAAAAATATATTTAAAAAATTTCTCGATTATGCTTAGGAAATTAATTTCCTTAATGACCGATAAACAAGAAAATATATCACCAAAATTTCAAAATATGTCTAGTATTCAATGTCAAAACATACTGATTAAAAAGAGAAATTTTATAAACAACAACATTATTAAAAGGGGAAAAATATGTTTTGGCGTTGAAACATAGGTTTTTTGATTCTTGGAGAATTAGAAAAGCGGAATGTTTATTATCCGATTTTTCATAATTATTTTTCTTTCCTCTTCCCATGTATGCCTTTATCATATACTTTATGCCATATTTTCTGAAATTCTTTTCTATTCACGTGTGCTAGTAATCATAATCAAAATAATGTGAATACGAACTAAAAGGAAAAAAAAATATACACATATTATATACGCAATACATTGTTCATATATTACTATATTATATCCATTTAATAAAAAATATTTAAATTTAAATAATTTTTTTTTTTTTTTTTGCATTAAGTATATATATATATATATATTATGATTATACAAAGAATAAATTTTTAAATATTTATATGAAATACATGAATAATTATGTTGAAGTTTTTAAATATATTGTTAAAAAAAAAAGGTTACTTTTGTGGAAGTTAAACAGATAAACAAAATTAAACATTAAATAAAAGTTAAAGTTCAACTAAAAAAAAAAAAAAAAAAAAAATTCTTAATTTCACATAAATGTTGAATTTCCTTAAATACAAATAAACAGTAAAATAACTCCAAGTTATCAACTTTTACGAATGCAAACAGAAAAAGTCTGTCTATATATATATATATATATATATATATATATATAGTATTTATCGCCAATATTTAAGTTTTGAGAATAGAAAAGTTTAATACACAAAGTATTGTTTTAGGATGAAACATAAATTCTTTTACTTTGGATAATTATAAACCAAAACCATTTATTCTTCGATAATTTAAATTAATTTTTTTATCTCCATAAAGTTATTATTTTTAAAACATGTTAAGTCATATTATTTTCTTAATTTATTTTCTTTTCTTTAATGTGATAATCATGACGAAAGTGATATAAATAATAGGGGGGGGGGATGAAGAAGAAAAAGAAGGAAAACAAACTATATCTATATTAAATCATTTGAAAGAGAGGTAAATATTTTCCAACAAACAAAAAAATTAAGAAATTGGAAGAAAAGTTAAAACAGAATCACGTAGATAAAAAATGCAAAGAATTTGTTTCCTGTTTGTTAATTTGTTAGGTAACTTTCAATAGTCATAATGAAACTAATATGCATAAAAAACTAAAGAAAAGGTACAACAAAACAAAGTATTTAATCGTTTGAACGATAGGACATTTAAAATTAATAAAACATAACAATAAATCTTATATATTAAAACACAAGCGATTTTCTCTAAGACCAAAATTGCACGATTTGGGCATGCGCGAAGGCTATTCCTGTCTTTAGACGAAACCGGTGACCAATCGCTGAGAGCCTCTTCGGATTTCTAGAGCGAGCAAATTCAGAAACCTGATTGGCTCATGCTTTCTCGAGACTCGATGATGGTTTTTACCAGCGAAGACGCTACGCTGATGGCTGATGCTAATTTTTAATATTGGATAAACATTTCACAATTTTCAAACAGTAAGGTGTGTATGCATTGTTTTTTTTTTTTTTAGTTATTAAATTATTTCTTTTACTTAAAGTTTATATTTGTTATGAATTCTAGAGTATTGTGATAGATATTTTGTTTAGTGCTTCTGTTAACATTTGTATACGTTTATATTAAAATGTTACTGTTAGCATTTTAACCTTTTTACTACTTTGTATATATTTATATGAAATATTACTGTTTGCTTTTTTTAATGTTTTGTGTTCGTATAGTATATTCAAAATGTTAGATTATTACAATTTTCGCGAAATTGCATCGAGCTTTATCGATATTTTTGCATTGCACCAAAGATAAGTATTTTTATTATTAGTTACTCCCATTATGTATTTAATTTATTTTTGAAATTCGATTGTAAATTGTATATTTTGGTTGCAATATACAAACTGCTGAGTTTTTTTTTTTTTTCTTTGCATATTTTAAAACGCTATGCTGAGTAAATAAATACCATCATTCTATATAGTTTGTTGATTATTTTCGGTGCCATATAGAAATAATGATAATGCACATAAGCATATATAATTTTTTGAATATACTTAATAAGATATACATATGTAGCAGAGAGAAAAAATGTAAATGGTAAAATTTTAAATAAACGTATAAGAAACAAAAAATAAATAAATAAATAATAATTAAAAGTAGTTTCCAATGCTAAAAAATATAAACAATACTCTAGAACTCATACAAACGCATAAACTTTACTTTACACATTGAGAAAAAATAAAACAATGCATATGTACTTTATTGTTAACAAAAAAAAAAAAAAAAAAGTGGGATATTTCAAATTTAAGTAAGAAATTTTTTGATTTTGAGCACTCAATGAGTGCAAAAACTGCATAACCTTAATTATTTAACATTTAATTATTGCAATTTTTAGCCTTCACACTGTACATTATAGAAATACTTTGACTTATATTAAATTCTTAAAATTTATTTAATGGAAAGTAAATCAAATGTGATAGATACTTACGTATATTCACAAGTTTTATCTTTATTTATTAATTTATTTTACAAATTACCCAATTTGTGAGTTATTTGAGTTCTAGAGTATTGTTTATATTTTTTAGCATTGGAAACTACTTTTAATTATTTTTTTTTCTGTTTTTTATACGTTTATTTAAAATGTTACCATTTACATATTTTCTCTCTGCTACATATGTATATCTTATTAAGTATATTCAAAAAATTATATATACTTATGGGCATTATCATTATTTCTATATGGCACCGAAAATAATCAACAAACTATATAGAATGATGGTAATTTATTTACTCAGCATAGCGTTTTAAAATATGCAAAGAAAAAAAAAAAATCTCAGCAGTTTGTATATTGAAACCAAAACATACAATTTACAATCGAATTTCAAAAATAAACTAAATACATAATGGGAGTAGCAAATAATAAAAATACTTATCTTTGGTGCAATACAAAAATATCGATAAAGCTCAATGCAATTTTCATCAGGTGCAATTTCGCGAAAATTGTAATAATCTAACATTTTGAATATAGTTTACAAACACTAAACATTAAAAAATGCTAACAGTAACATTTTAATATAAACGTATACAAATGTTAACAGAAACGCTAAATAAAATATCTATCACAATACTCTAGAATTCATGACAAAAAAAAAAAAAAAAAAAAAAAAAAAGCTTTAAGTAAAATAAATAATTTAATAACTGAAAAAAAAAAAAAAAAAAAAAAAAAAACAATGCATACACACCTTACTGTTTGAAAATTGTGAAATTTTTATCCAATATTGAAAATTAGCATCAGTTGTTGCAATTTGATCTCTACTGGTGATACGAGTTATGATTTTTTCTTCGATATCCAAATTATTTTTTATGTAATCTTCCTATAGTGTCAATTAGAAATATTGTTCTTCTAAACAATATGTAGAAACTACAACCTAACAAGTTTTGGTTTTAGTACGAGACATCAAGCAGTGCAAACAACAGTTCCTTTTATTTAAGTGTGTGCATGTGGCGGCATAATGCTTACATCCACAAGTTATGTAAAGTGTTGAGCTATTGTCGCACTAAGTCTAGCATGCTTGAACGATAAATTTGCCGCTAGCTGTATAGGCATCTCTCAATTTTAGTTTTCCTGTCGTCTGCTTATGGGAGCACCGATTTTTCCTTGGACGAAAGTTTCGCAAAATTTTTCTAATTAGAGATTATGAATTATTGTTTTTTCTTTTTTTCATACTTTTAAGAGAGAAAATTCGTGAAGCTGCGTGCTGAATTTATTTATAAAATGTGATTCTTTAAACACAATTCACATGTGGGGAAAGATGTGTGTGTGTGTGGGGGGGGGGGGGTGATTTTTTGTTTATCACATCTTAAAAAGTAAAAACAATATACCTTTATAATGAAGATAAGTTAGGTGTACAGATGTGTTTACCAAATTTTGGTAAAAAATTGGAATGTTGTAAATCAGGTCACAATTTATTTTTATTTGTATCTCAAAAACTATTTTAACGATTTTCTTTAAATTCACCATATATACCATCTTGCAGATGCTTTTTATTGGTTACTTGCATAAAAATTGTTATGTTCTGATTTCGTAGTCCAATTTTAAATCTGCATACAATTTCTAAAAAAAAAGAAAGGATTCTACAGGTTTGTTCGCAAAATCACCATTTTATCTACCCTTTAAATATCCTTTCATATGTATTACCGTAATTTCTGGTAGATACCCCGCAGGTTATATAATCCTGTTTTGCACCAGAAATTTAATTGATGATAAATAAATTTATATTTGTACGAGCTCTTCCTTCGAAAAAGTATAGATTTATCTATTAAATAAAATTTCTGGTGGAGAAATGACGCATCTTACCTGCGGGATATCTACCAGAAATTACAGTAGTTGATTTCCAGTGTACAGATCTGTTTGTAAAGTTTTGATAAAATTGGTTGGAGTATGGAGTACCAACATCGGTATCTAAAAAAGGTTGATTTTCATTAATTTTGCTATAAACCTCTGTCTAAATATCTTTTTGTCTGAATTAATTGGTTAGCAAAAAATTTTTTTATATGTTTCTGATATGAAAGTTCTGAGTGAAAATATTAAGCGAAAATAACTATCACATTTGCAGGCCTCGCAGCGCTTCTATATTTCCTGTACTTCCTACATATTTATGAAGCCTCCTATTTTTCCTATATTTTTTAATTGTCGCTCAATATTTCCTATATTTTAGTTTTGACTACTTCCGAATGTCTGATTGAATGCGCTGTATCTACATATTAATATGAAACGTGTTTTGTCTGTATCCACTAAATTGAGAGAACGTCTAGGTGTAAAAATTTAGTTGAGGTGTCTAAAAAAAGGTTTTGGTCTGTAGATGTATCATCAAAAGAGAGAAAAACTAGTATGTTGTGGCCACCACGAGACTTTCTTCTATATTTGCCTATACGAATTCACTCAGTAACAATATTAAAAAAAAAAAAAAAAAAATTCCAAGTTTTTTTTTTTTTTTTCCGTTAAAAGTACAAAAAATCGATAACTTTGTTTTAAATTACCACATATTTATAGTTCAACCATTCGTTTTAAAGGTATTGACGAAACCTTTCTAAAGATACCCATCTTGAAAATTTACCCCACTCCAGAGGGTACTTCCCCCCAGAGGGGGAAGCGATGCCCCCACATGCACATTTTTTTTTTCCTAATTAACTACTACTATTAGCAATAATTCATATTAATTTTACAATCACAGGTTAAGAATAACTCTCATTATGTACATTTATACGAAATTTTGTCCTATACTACCATGTCAAAAATTTAGAAGAAATACGATCACAGCGCCTGCTGTTGTGCGATTGATCCCCAAATCTAATCAGCACCAGTTTATGTCAGGAGCCAACTAAATACCAAGTTTTGATAATTTCGTTTAAAAAAAAATTTTTTTTCGTAAAAAGTAAAAAAAATCGATAACTTTGTTTTAAATTATCACAGATTTATAGTTCAACCATTCGTTTTAAAGGTACTGACGAGACCTTTCGAAAGATAACCATCTTGAAAATTTTTGCCCTATATCACCATGTTAAAAATTTAGAAAAAGCGGGATGGCAACGCAACCTGTAAGACGATTTTTACCAAAAGTTGATAGGCACTAATTTATGTCAAGGTGCAACTATATACCAATTTGTATGAAATTCTGTCCAGTAGTTCCTGAGGTACAGTTGCCACAAAACTTTGTCTCACACACACACACACACACACACACACACAGGCAGACAGACAGACAGATATTTTCTAAAAATGGTCAAATCGTGTTCTACAGCTCTCAAAACGTGTAAATCCATCAAAAACCCGAAATCGAAAATTTTTACGAATCTTCTTTTACTTTCTTCTATTAAAGATAGAAGACAGTAAAAAAAAGTCAAACGGTCCCCCCCCCCCTGGGGGGTAGAGGTTAAGAACATGTTTGCGAGCTTAACTCAGCTCTAAATTACTTCACGGTGAAGAAGTTGTACATGAGGGGACTAGACTCAAATACTAAAAAATCAATTTCTGCAATTTTGGAATTTTCGATTTTAAAAGGGGAAAGTAGCTTTGGGGGAGAAAAGGGGGAAATTATTTTGAGAGAGAAGTCCGTTCTAAACCCAGGCATGTAGCACATCATTTTAAAGGACTTGAAATTTTATGAAAATTGGGGATGTTTGTATACAATATAGTGCACCTCTGGTGGTGAAAAATGGAACTAGGTGATTTTGTAGTAGACCCTATCATGTTACACCTTATTTTAAAGATCTTAGAATTTCCTGACCGTTGGTGATGTCCGTACAGAACACACTGTGCCCCCGGCGGTGGAAAGTGCAACTAAAGGATTTTGCAGTTGACACCACCATGTGACACCTTATTTGAAAAGTCTTGGAAATTCAAGGCAATTGGGGATATTCGTATACAACACACTGCGCCCCCTGGTGGAGGAAAATGAATTTTGCATAGCATGTCTGCTATACGGTGCCGCAGCCACAGGCAGCAGAAACACGAGTGAAAGGTTCGTTCGGTTCAAGGTTGATTTATGAGAATTTTTTCATGTTATTAGTGGCCCGCATATACACTGCCACAGGCACCGGGGTCACAAGGCAGAGTTTCGTTTGGTTCAAGGTAATTTTTTTGTTATTGCTGATTATTTTTCGCTATGCTTTTATTTAAAAATAGAAATTCAAGCAAAATCGAGTTAAAGATATGAAATCATACAAATTTAAGGTTCATTTCTAATTATAAGGATTTTTCCGAAGTTCTTTTTTTAAGTGAAATATCATAAATTATATTAGATGTTTTAACTTGAAATATATTTAAATAATGATGCGACGATTTTTGAAACATTACAGTCCATAAAATAACCGTCGAATTCGACGGGTTCCAGCTAGTAAATAATTAAAACATATGTAATGGAACATAAAGTTGAAGCGAAAGCATATGTAGACTATAAAGTAAAAAAAAAAAAAAAAAAGCTGAGACTGTTTCAGTTGTTGTTGTTTTCTTGTTTGTTTGGAAATTTACAAGGTGAATCAACTTTTCATTGGTTGAATTTCGTTTCTAGGTTCGTGAGTTGCAGTGTTTACATTATTTTGGTAATACACAAACACACAGACTGAAAGACAATTTCTAGGAATGTTCAAATAGTATTCGTGACGTCTCAAAACGAGTTAACACATCGAAAAACAGAAGTTTTTTTTTTTTTTTTATCGAATACTCTGTTCTTATGTATATAGAATAAAGAAGATTAAAAAAATCGGAAATAACAATTAAATACAAAATCATGTAGATAAGAAAAAATTTCTGTTTATTAATTTGCAATATAAAATAAAATTTCTTTACAGGAATATTTTTAGGCGTTTTTGTAGAATTTTTATTTCTGTTAAAAATATTTATATTTAATAACTAAATATTATTTTTAAATTGAAACAAAAAGAAATTAAGAAATGCTTTTGATTTTTTAGTACGAAAGATCGTACTATTTCTTTCAGACAGCACCATTACCAATTTTTAACTATCACTTTGAATGAACGTGCAAGCATTTTTGTTTTTATCTAAATATATAAAGCTGAAAGTTTGTCATGTTCTGATAAAGCTGAAAGTTTGTAACTGTTCGGTTTTTTAGCCCGGATTATCAGATTTTATTAAAATTTCGTACATTTATTAATCGGGTCAAGATCTAGCTAGCATCGATTTTTTTTATTTCAATCTAATAATTGGTTTAAAGGTATTAAATATCAATCCCATTTTATCATTAAAACTATTAAAAAGAAAACAAATCATTGCCAAAAATAAATAAATAAGTAAATAAAAACTTCTTTTTATGTAAAAGGAAAAAAAACTTTATTTTATGTATTTAGATATAATTAAAATAGAATTGAGAAAAATCGTGCTAAAAAAAAAAAAGAAAGAAAGAAAAACTTCAATATACAACCATTTGGCGAAATTTGAAATTTGACACTGACGTAGCTCGAACGTTTCTCGCCAAGTTGTGTATTTATACAATTGCAAAAAACATTTCAATTATTCATTAATTCAAAAATTTAAAATCTGTCAAAGGGCATTAGTACTAAGGTTCTACCAAAACATTTTAAGAAATGTATCTAGTAGCCGATGTTAGGGAATGAAACAGAGTTGCTGCATGCTTTTACATGGAATAATAGAATAAAATAAGTACTGTCATACTAAATTGATTTCTGTTTTGTGCAAAATTTTATATCTATTGCTTCGAACAAAAAATTAGGCTTAGGTTTTTTTTTTTTTTTTTTTTTTTTTTTTGTGTGTGTTCAATATGATTTTCTGATTGAAAATCGGAATGCTGAAACTATTGAAGATATTTCTACATTTTTCTAAAGAAAAAAGAAAAAAAGGCGTAATCAAATACTTGTGATATAATTTTCTTGTGGTACAATAGTGTTTATCATTATTTATGATTACACATTAATGATCAAATTTTAAACTATTGTGTGAATATGACAACAATAACTGAAATAAAGCATACTAAATGCATGTAATAAGAAAATACCGATATATATATATAAATATATATATATATAATAACTGATTTTTTATTTAAGAAAATCAAAATAATCTGGTGTATTACTCACACAACTTTCTCTTACCCTGCATTTCAATGCTATAAAAATATATTGCATAAGTCTTGAGATCAGTAACGTAGCATAATAAAGTTGAATGTGCTTTAAAAATAATTTAAAACTGGTTTAGAAATAGTTTTTTTTGAGTATGTGCAGATGCTACTGCCCCCTCATTTCAGAATATCAAATTCGAATTTTCTGTAGTTACCTGTTTTTAACTTATGACGATAACAGATGCACATACAAATTAACAGCTAAACAATGGACTTTTGTAATCAGGGAATCTCAAAACATGATATTATACAAAAAATAAAGTTGAAAATTAAACATAAAAAAATACGTCCTTTATAGTATGAGTATGAAAAAATATTTTTCCTTCCTGAGCAGTGTTTGTCAACATAGTAAAGTTCAACAAAGCACTTCCATCAGTTACATTCAACAGAAAAGAATGTTAAGCTCAATTTTGGGTAGCCCTGTAAATTGTATAAAAACAACATGCGCTATAAATAGAATTGTGTACATAAATTTAGTCTTATTTGATTAACATCTAATACAAAATGAATTACAATTTCAGCAATTTTCATGTATAGCCCCAATACATCCAAACATTTTGGGTAACCCTGTACCGAATGATGAATGTTTTCCATACCACACAATCTACACAAAACATGATTTTATGTATATAAAATTTTTGTTCATTCCGTTTTGTTTAAGTAAGCTTATAGATGTTATGCTGTACTTACCCAAAATTTCCCCATAGACATAATATATTTGAATTCTCTTTGGTTGCCTCACCCTGTACATAAACCATTTGCTTCATATCGACGAAAAGTTAAGTGTAGCTTCCCTATATGATAAACATGTTGTATACAGATTTTGAATTTTCTGCTACTGTTTGTTCTTGAGATATGCTGATAAAAGACACACAGACACATGCACACACAGTGAGACCAACCGCTAGAAACATGATTTTTGGATTCAGGGGAACTCAAAACAGGTAAATATAACAAAAACGCAATTTCGGAAATTTGACCCAAAACAATGCTTTCTCTATCATATATGAGAGAAAGTAAAAAGTATATAAAAATAAAAATATATATTGAAATAAATACTTAAATGTTTAGACAAAATACACGACGTTATTGCATAGACGTTTTTTCATCTATACAGATTTAAAAGCATATTGCGTGTGTAAAAAAAAAAAAAAGCGCAAATAAATAATCTGTATATATATATAAATTACGTGTCACGATGTTTGTCCGGGGTAAACTCCTAAACTAAAGAACCGATTTTCATGAAATTTTGCACACTGTGTGCAGTTTGGTCCAACTTGAGAGATAGGATAGTTTTTATCTCAATTTATTGTCACAATATTGTTTTATTGCAATTATTTGTTAATTATAGACCTTTATTACAGTTGCTCCAAAATATCTGTGAGTTCCATAAGTTTAATTGTTGCCAAAAAAAAAAAAAAAAAAAAAAAAAAAAAAAATACGAGTTCATTTTCTTTCGACATAAAAATAAATACATTTAATCAAACGTGAACGCGCGTTAAAAAATTATAAAAAGTTAAATTATAAATCTCACGAAAATTGACGTCATAATAATCAATTTAAAGATTTTATACACATTAATAAAGTACTAGCTAATGTAGTTCTATCATAGATATAGTAATATATATAGATATATCATCCGCATGTTATCGTACAAAGGTTTTTGATGCCGAAAAAAAAGCTTTGGAATCAGCATTAAGTGGTATTGAAAAAAAAAAAAAAAAAAAAAAAGAAAAGAAAAGAAAAAAGAAAAGAAAAAAAAGAAATATGAATTTGAAACTGTATCTGGAGTTTTTCATTCACCTTTAGTAAATAAATTATTCATAAATTTTATTTTTTTAAATATTGGTATGTATTCCCGTGTTTATTCACTCGAGGAAAGACGGTTATACGGTTATATTTTGGTAAAAACGTCGTCTTTTCCCAAGTGAAAGGAATCACTTTTTTTCTCCCCAATGATCACTCTATATATACTATACTATATTTATGAGTTCTATACGCAAGCGAAGTGTGATTCACTGACCGTCTGTGCAGCCAAGAAAAAGATTTCCTATGTTAATCGCCCATTGGATTTTTTGTAAAAAATTATTAAAAATCGAGGAAATTTATTTCCCGATTTGAATCCTTAATTCCCTTTTAATCCTTTGGGCATATATGTATTAGTTACCGTGTGCGTTAGATTAAGTTATTTTGCTGTCAAATTGACAAAATTTTAATTTTAAATTTCAAAACTCTGTCGTCCTTGGCGGGTTTTTTTTTTTTTTTTTTTTTTTTTTTTGGTATTTGGCGATCAAAAGCGTAACACGAAAATATACATGCCAGATGTATGTATTGTACGAAATGTAATATGTATTATTCATTGTACGTATGTATGACATGTAATATGTATTGTACGAAATATTATTTCATATTATTCATTACTCTTTTAATATAAGTTGTTAAAATAACCATGATTTTTGAAAGGAATTAAATATTTTCGCCAGATAAATTGGCGATATTCTTTTTTACGCCAAGGATGACAGAAATGAAATCTATTCCACTTCAACATATTAGTATCTTATCAGATATTTTATTTAGACATTTGAAAACAAATTTGACTTCAAACTATGATAGAATATTTATCATTTTCATTTTAATTAGTATATTATTAGTATATTAAATTTAAAAGTATGGTATATAAAAAGTTTTTTTTTTTTTTTTTTTTAAATCTTATAATTATTCTTACCTTAATCCTCAATGTTTCCCATCTTTATTAACTTGAATTTACTATTAAAATTTTAACATACTCAAAACCTTCTCATCACTTCGTTAAAATATACTAAACTTTTCCAAAATCTTTTTCTATTTAAAATGATACATGTATTTACTTTAAATGTCCAATATTTCGTATGATGTCCTATTTTAAAGTTTAAAAATATTTATCAAATTTACTTATTTTTCTGGTTTAGCCATATTGTTTTCCTTTTTATAACTACAGCTGTTGCCATCTTTAAAATATTTAAAATTATGAGGTCATTTTATTGTAAAATTATCCATTATAGCATATATTATATTTCACTCCTCCATAAAATTTGATTTTAAAATCGTCTGTTTCTTTTATACTTTTATTTTAATAGAATTTTAATAAAAATTAAATTACATATTAGTCTTTTTAGCATTTTAATCCAAAATAGCTTTAGACATATTATATTTCACTCATCCATAAAAATTGATTTTTAAAATCGTCTGCTTCTTTTATACTTTTATTGTAATCCGCGATTGTAATGAAATGCTCACCTTATGGTGGGCTAAGGTGAAATTACAATTGACATGATAGCTTTCGGATTTCGAATAGACGCCATTGCTTGCCGATGTTTACTTTCACATATATTTATTGAATAAAAATGAATAAATCCGGTAAAAAAGATAACACTTACTGTTGTGTGCCACAGTGTAACTCCAAAAAATCAAGAAATCCAGAATTAAGCTTCCATTTATTTCCAAATGACAAATTTAAAATTTCAGTTGCTTCGGCTAATGGAAGTAAAGAATGAATCAGATGATTTGGAATTAATATTTGTTCAGCTTCAGTTAAATATCTACTTGCGATCGAACTTTGAATAAACTGAAATATTTTTTCCAAAAGCAATCAATCTTCCATGATGTAATGGCGGAGAAATTATAGCACGAATAGTAATAGTAACACATATAGAACAAAAAATAATACACGTGGCTATTATATTTACTAACAACAAAAGCTGAAAAAGCGCCACCTATCGATCATTACAAACGCGGATAGAATTTTAATATAATTTAATTTATATATTAGTCATTTTAGCATTTTTATCCTAAGTAGCATTAGAAATAATATATATCACTTCTCCATTAAAATTTATAAGACCCTACAATAAAATTAATTTGTGCTTAATATCAACTCTACGAAGATTTTTATCAATCGCTTCCAAAATTTGACTTAAGGTTCAAATCTCAATCCTGTAGGCTTTTACATCGGCTACAACGTTTTCGTCTTTATTCGTAAATAATAATTTGCCTGTATTAAATAGTTTTCTTCAATATAATTCAACGTATAACTTAGTCACAGCAACGCGTGGCCGGGTCTGCTAGTATAAATATAAATAACAAAGTATGAAAAATACTTTATATTTTGCTTAGTTAATGAGTTTCTTTAACCATTTATAAATATTCAAAAAACGCAAAGTCATCAACTTTAACTTTTTCTTTTCCAAAAATGAAGTATTCTCTGCCAAATCTGAATAATTAAAGAGTGAAAATTTCTAAACGACAACATTTTTCATTTATAAAAATGTATTTTGCCATTAAAAGTTTTTTTTAGTTTTTGATAGTTATAAAAGAAAAGTGTTTATTCTTTATTTTTTAAAATTGATTTTTCTTTCCTTCGTTAAACAAGCATTCGGTTTCGAAATAAATTAAGTCATAGTTTCTCAAATGTATATGTATATATTATTATTATTATTGTTATTATTATTATTATTATTATTATTATTATTTTATTTATTTATTTATTTATTTTTCCCGCGTGTAAGTACACTGAGAAAAAATTCTGTAACTGACATCTAGAATCTAGATTGTGGCTCTAGTAAAAATAGTTCCATGTCATCCTTATAAATGCTAGTCCCCTTTGAAAGCGAGTTCTAGAAACCCCTATTAGAATTCTAGAGCGCTTGGTTTATGACCCTATTCTATAAAATCAAGCGAGAATTTCTCGCGGAATACTCAGAATATTCATAACATTGTTTCACCCTCTAGAAATGTATAAACTAGAAATTCTCGATCATTTCGTCTATTCAGGTTATTGGCGTGCCTTATACGCATAGCTCAGAAATCTATATTTCTAGCTTAGGGATTTAGAAAATGTCTACTTATTCGTTCTAGATGAAGGCGGTATATATATTTTTTCTCAGTGTAGTGATAATCAAAATAACGTCAGTGATAACTTATATATACATATATTGTTGCAACGGAATACTTCCTCTTCCCACCTCCAATTGAACTGCTGTAGTAAAAGTGGATTTTCACTCAAAATTGAAATAAATGTTGTTTCATTCATTTTCATTAAAATCTACGCTGGCAACGAACTTGGCGATACATTCATCGTCTTAGCGATCAAATTTTGACAAGAAACGTAATTTCAAGTTCTTGAACTTTCGAAGTTCTATGTTAAAAAAAAGTCGACCTCTGGAACTTTCTATGGTATTCCAGTATTGCCAAGGATATGAATGTGAGTTATAGGTTGAAGTATAGTGATAGAGTTATACTGAGCGATTGGCTTTTTGGAGATTGTGTTGCAAGCGATTTACCTTTGTTCGAAAATCAGCAAAATTCCTGTTTTACTATTTTAAATAATTTAAAGTTAAAATGGGGTTTTAAATTGCTTTCTTTTGAACCATTTATCCGACTGAATCAAAATATGTCTGAAAAAAAAATAATACATTTTTTTTTTCTTTTTTTTTTCTTTTTTTTTTTTTTTTTTTTTTTAAGGCGTTAAGATAGTTGGTTCTTTGTGAGTGAGCGTCAAATCTAATTTCGAAATTTTCATTTCCAAAATAAATGTTAAAAGTTTGAAAAATCAATTTTTTCTCTATAATATAATGCATATGTTTGATTTAATTAATATAAAATCGATTTATAAATATAAATGTTACGTACAAAACTTTGAATAAACACCATAAAATGCAATAATCTCCCAACATTTGTTTCTGGTTGGAAAAGCACGCGACCCTTCATTAGGTGAACAAAGAAGACTCGAATGCTGCAGTCAAAGCAGCAACGCACGAAACCGTTTTATATAATGAGCAAAAATATATAAAGTCGAATGTAAATATACATACTGGTGTCAACTGGATTATGAAATAAAAAGAAGAAAATAAATTAATTGAATTGAAAATATAAAAATCTATAAAAATCTAAAAAATACCAGAATTAAAATAATTTTTCGACCCGAAACAATTGTTGCTAGATTATTGCATTTTATGGTGTTTATTCAAAGTTTTGTAAGTGATACTTTAAAATGCCAGTTTTGTGGTGCTTTCTTATTATAAATATCTATAGTTATTTTAGGTCATTATATATATGATTGATTAAGTTTATACAAATTTGGCTTATAAATATCAACAGTTATAAAATATTGATTTATTTTTTATCTAACAATATAAAAATCTTCATTTTATTTTATTTTATTTTTTATCATACAGTCTTGCAGAAAATTTGGGCAAATTTGGACGCCCGACATAAAATTGATCGTGGTGACCTCTGTTCCTTCTCAACGTTATTTCAGTTTCATTCAATTTCTATTCGTCCTTGTTTTACAAAGTTTACAATTCAATATAATGTAATAATTATATGCATTTATTTCTTATATCAAATATAAGTATGATAAGTATGTATGTATACATATATTTACATTTATCAAATAGATAAGGAAATATATTAAAAAACGAAATTTATTTCTTATGTTTTTTTTTTTTTTTCAATAAATTCATTCTTTTCGAAATATTCATCTATTTTCTCTAACCGATCATCTTGCTAAATAATAATAATAAAATTGTATCGTATTAGGGAAAAAAAATTACTGCAAAATCTAAATTAGTTTTGACGTTGATTACAAACATTTAAATCTTAACTAAATACAAACAAAATGGAAATGTTGAAATCTAGTTACTTATTCATAGGAAAAAAAATTTTTGGAGAAAAAAAAAAGAAAGAAAGAAAAATAGAAAAGTAGATTAGTTAAAATAAATTATCTCTTCATAATCAAAAATAGATTTTGTCTTCACCAGAAAATGTTTAAGTTAAAAATTGTTAATGCATGTAAAAAACAACAATAAAGAAAAGAAAAAAAGTTATTTTGAAATTCTATTACTTATTTATAGTCAAAAATCCGTTAGGAAGAAGAAAAACATTGAAAGCACTGTCTGCGAAGACGACAGAAAAATAATTTAATTTTTTCTTTATTTTTCCATTTTCAACGTGAATTTAAATTTGTCGATTTACGATTTCTTTTACGCAACTTTATAAGCAATGGAGAAAAAATTATCAATTTTCTGAGCATAAAAATCTAGAAGATGTCTTTATTTTTCCAGTAGCAGTCATAATGAAATTTTTGTTGTAATTCAAAGAACATTTTCGATAAGTTCATTATATATGTATTGTATTATATTTAAATTTTTGCTACTGAATTCAGAAATAAAAATGTATTTTATTCTGAAAAATGTAAGTATATGTTAAAGTGCCTTAATTTCGTCCCCATCCCTAATTTTTCGCCCCCCCCCACCTCTTTACTTCTCTGCTTAGCATTAAGGATGTGGAGTTTGCGTTCCTGCAAACTCCAAATTAACTTAAGTACTTAATTAGGTTACTAAGAGAACACAAGAATTAAACAAACAATAAGAGTTTATTTGAACCAGATTAATGGGAGGGCGGCCTGGTAATAGACTTAGCTCAGTCAGCGTATTACTTAATCATAATATATGAATCAACAATTTAATTATCTAATCTTAAATATCTCACCCCAGCATATAGTCGAAGGTTGTAGAGGCGGTTGCACTCGTACTCGGCTACTACGACTTCACTATGGATCAGAGGATTCCCTTCAGACCCAACTTTACCTTTCCGAATGCTAGTAGATACGCACACCAACACTCATCACTACTTAACTCCACGCAACTAAATCTCCACAACTCTACTTCTCGATACTCGCCAAAATAAGATTCATCACCATCCACTATAATATCCTCCAACATTCACACCATCTACTAAAAACGTCTCTATTTTTATACTTCTTCCTACACCCTTCTTTCACTACATTTTCAATCCATCCTTTTAAAATCACTTCTAATTTATCTAACACTCGGAATCTAATTCTTTCAATGCAGCACCCTGCTGACACAAAACTAACTCGACCTCAACTTTCGCCGAGTCACTGGCGACGAAGCGATTTTAACCGTCCCCACTTTCTACTTTGCTGGATCCAGCTTAATTTTACACAAACTGTGGTGACGTTCTGACGTCTCAACCTCACAAGGGGCGACACCATTCACGCAAAGCAGAAGAAGTTTGAGGTATAATGAGTCAGTTGTGTTAAAGTTTCATTCGCCAAGACATATACTTCTGTTATATACGTTGGTTTTTTTGTTTTCAGAAGAGGTGAATTCTTAATATATTTTTGTAGAATGCTATTTAGTGTTGATAAGATGCTAATAGTAGCATATTGTGAGTCTTCGGATGTTCAGTTTATTTTACAAGAACTGAAGCTCTGCCATGTTAGGAATAAGCATGATCCTAATTTCGTCCCCCTCGAAGTTCTTAATTTCGTCTCCCTCCTTTCCTATCCCCCATACAACGAAACATTCATGGTATCTGATCAAGAAACATGAAGTGTCCATGTTCAACAAATTGTTGCTGCCGTCAATACTAAAGACATCAGTAAAGTAACTGTGAGCACAACATCGACTTTTAAAAGAGAAAATTCAGCAACATATATATGTTTCTAATGTTTAAATGCCTAATATTTCTTTCAATTATTCTTCAATTGATTACTACAGCTCTTTGTATCTTTATTCATTCTGAAATAAATCCTGATTCATAAGTAAAGTCTCGTTTTATTGGATTTTTTGATGGGGACGAAATTGAGACCACTTTTTTTTTTCTTTTGTCAAATATAGGTAACTTTTGAAACACAGTGTTTTGACTTGGTAAAAATATTTTTGTAGTCAATTTTGTATTCAGTTACGTTTAGAGGTTTCTGGACAGTTAGTGAATGCAACATCCAAATCTGGAAGGTTTCCAGAGAAAATCATTGCTTCCACGGCCCTAAAGGCAACTAGGGGACAAAATTAAGGAACTTTACTTTAAGAGCTACTTGATAAATACTAAGGGATAAGAAAACACCCTAAGTTAAAAAAAAAAGTAAAGAATGTTTCTCTTCGGAATAATTAAGCAAAACCCTTTTTCATGCGATAAAATGTAAGCAGGAGTGCTAACTGGATGCAAACTAATACCTATACATTTGCTGAAAATTTTAATGTGATGTGTTATCTCTCTTCGAAAAATAACATATTCTTATCACAGAAATTTCTAATCTTCTCTATCATTCTAGAAATGTTTAAAGAACGTTAGTTTGCAAATTATAAAATAACAAGACAAAGCTGGCTTTCAATTTAATTAAAAATCATTTTTTTCATAAAATCTCTATTTTTCAATTGAAATTTAGTAATTTTTGGACTGTGAATTCATAATCACTATTTATAGCCATCTTTTTTTTTTTTTTTTTTTTTTTTACTTTTTGTCATAATCGTTTAAAAATAAGCGCTTTTTTTCTCTAATCTTAAAGTATTAATTAAGACACTGGCAAAAACCTTCTCGTTTACATCATTCTAATTAAAAAAAATTATAATTTACCGACTTCAAAAAAGAAGGAAGGTTCTCATTTCAAACCTTATGCTTTTTTTATGCTTGTTAGCTCATAACTTCTGAACGGATGCTCCGATTTTGATACTTTTTGTTTTGTTGAAAAGGTCTTGGTCTAAAATAAGTCCCATTGTAATATCTTTACGATCTAAAGAAAATACAGGGTGCCCCAAAAAATCAGTTCCAACACTTTAAACTGCTAAACAGCTGCAGCTATAGTGATAAAAATGGTATGTAAGTATAGCAAAGTGCACATGAAGTACAAGATTAAAAAGCTTGCAGCGCCACCTGGTTGAAAATAGCGGAGTTAGTGTTCCTATCTCGAAAACGGTTCTAAAGAAAAAGTGAATTACAAAGCTGAAGAGTATCACCGATTTAGTACAAAAAGATAGTTTAGACATTCATGCTAACGTTCCTATCTAGGAAACGGTTCAAGACATTGGGAAAAAGTGAATTATAAAATTGCAGAGCATCATCGATTTAGTACGAAAAGATAGTTTTGACATTGATGCTAAAAATACAAGGCTAAAAACGTGCATTTTTTTTTCGCAATTTCTTACACTATACACACTTGAGCTACATAGCTCACGTTGTAGCGTAGCTAGTGAGACATACGCTATGTGATTCAAAATACGGTTACTTGATATTTTTTGATTTGTTGTAGAGATCTTGGTCTGAGGTAGGTCCCATTATAACATCTTTATAATCTAAAGAAAATAAAGCGCCATCTGGTAAAAAACAGCGGAATTAGCGCTCCTATCCAAAAATGGTTCAAGATGGTAGAAAAGTTAATTACGAAGTTGTAGAGCAAATAGAGCGCTTAAAACGTGCAGTTGTTTGTTCGCTGTTTCCTACACTGCGCACACTTGAACTACGTTGCACACTTTGCAGCGTAGCGGGTGACACGTATACTCTGTGGTTCAAAGTACTGTTACTGTCAGCGCTCACATCGATTAGCGCAAAGTCGTTTTCAACGAACTTCAGAAAGGAGGGTGTTCTTAATTCGAGCTATGTAATGTTGTTGGTGTTTGTAAGCTTATAACTTTGTATGAGATGTTCTAATTAACCGACTTCAAAAAGGAGGGTTCTCAATTCAAAGCGTATGTTTTTTTGTTTGTTAGCTCATAACTTCTGAACGGATGATCCGATTTTGATACTTTTTGTTTTATTGTAAAGGTCTTGGTCTGAAATAGGTCCCATTGTAAGAAAATACAGGGTGCCCAAAAATGTCAGTCCCGACTCTTTTAAGTGCTGAACAGCTGTAGCTATAATCATAAAAGTGGTATGTAGGTATAGTAAAGTGGACATGTGCTACGCGATTCAACCACCTAAAGCGCCACCTGGTGGAAAAGAGGGGAGTTAGTGATCCTATCTCGGAAACGTTTCAAGACAGGGAAAAAAGTGAATTATAAAATCGCAGAGCATCATCGATGTAGTACGCAAAGATAGTTTAGACATTAATGATAAAAACAGGACGCTTAAAACGCGCATTTGTTTGTTCGCAATTTCCTACACTGTGCACACTTGAACTACATTGCACACTTTGCAGCGTAGCGGATGACACGTATGCTACGTAAAGTTCAAAGTACGGTCACTGTAAGCGGTTACATCGATTAGCGCATAATCGTTTTTAAACGACTTCGTAAAAGGTTCTGAATTCAAAAGTTCCGACTTCAAAAGTTATGATTAATTGTAGTGTTATAGGTTGTTTGGCGAAGGAAATTATTTTATACTTTTAGGCGCAATCTACAGTTCCATTTTCTGCCAATTTTCTTTCATTTTTAGTTGTTTGAATAGTAGTCCCTTTTTGGAGTCGGTTCTATTTTTTTACAAAACGATTTTATTTATTCAAAGTTTGCAAATTTTTTAGCATAAAAGAATTGGCAAAAATTTTAAATAAATGTGCATTACGGAGGTTATTTCCGAAATAAATAAATCGGATTAGTTTTAAAATACCATTTATAATACAGCTATGAAAATTATTGATAACAATATTCTACTTTAAAAGCTTCTTAAGTTATTCAATATAAAAAATGTTCAGAATATGGCAGAATAAAGCAATATTTAACATAACATTTGCAAAATGGGGATTATTGCTTAGAAATAATCTGTAGTAGCATGAAAACTAAAATACAAAACTTTACCTAAACAAATATAATCTGCAGATAAGGATAAGGCGAATGTATCGAATCGGAGGGAAAAAAGTTTAGTGAGTGTCAGATTTTATATTACTCTTTGCGTGAATATATTTTACCCTACAATAGAAAATTATAAAAACAAATATAGAAGTTGTATCTAAGCAAAATCCTAGACTTTTTTTTTTTTTTTCAATCTACAGAAAGTTATTTATTTTCGTATTAATAGTTATTTCTTAAAGAATAAAAAGTTTGATGTATATTGCATTTCTTAAACAAAAAACAAAGCTTGGCAAGAAGATAAAAATCTCTTAATATTCTCCTAAAATATACCCTTAATATAAATAAATCTCTTAACATTCATAATTTTCGTTGATATTCCCTTAACTTCTAAATTACGTCTTAAAATCAGAAAGGATGGTCTATCTTAAAAGACATTCTACGGCATAAAAATTATTATGTACTGCTTATTATAAAGTCTTTTAAGGACAATAATAATAAATCATATCATCAAATATTTTATTAAGGAGAGTTAAATGTAAGATGTTTGAATTTACTTTGAGCTAAGCTTTTGTTTCCATGCATTAAATATCTCGATCGTTTTTAATTACGTTTTTTCAATTAATATTCATTATTAACAGGTTTTTCCTGAAACTCTAATTACTCTTCGATTATTAAACTGTAATTAGTTTTTCTGTGTTTACGAAGAATGAAAATATGAATAAAAATATAACAGTTTGCACAGGACGCTGAGTATAAATAATAAGAAATTTTATGTATATCTTTATATATTTTCTCTAGTAAATGTATAAAATCTTTTATCCCTTGGCATATCTATGTTTCAAAGTTAAAATTAAACAAAGAAGACGTAAAACACTTTCTAATTGTATTCTTCCGCTACATTTAAAAATACGTTTTTTTAATTTTCTTTTGAAGTATTACACTGAGAAAAAAGAATATACCGCCTTCATCTAGAACGAATAAGTGATCATTTTCTAAATCAACAACAACAACAACAAAAAAAAAACATAGATTTAACTATAAGTATATAACATAACTATGTGTATAGGGCACGCCAATAAGCTGAATAGACGGAAATGATCTAGAAATTCAAGCCTATACATTTCTATAGGGAGAAAAAATATTCTGGATATTCTGAATCCTTTATATTGCGAGAAATTCTCGCTTGATTTTCTAGAATTGAGTCAAACATCAAACATGTCTTGTACTCGCATTTATTTGCAGAGATTTGTATACAAGTTTGACCTCGATAATATACGAAAACACTCTAGAGGTCTACTAGGGGTTTCTAGAACTTGCTTTCAAAGGGGACTAGAATTTATAAGGATGACATGGAACTGTTTTTTCTAGAGCCACTACTTAGATTCTAGATGTCAGTTACAGAATTTTTTCTCAGTGTAAAACTACATAATGCATTTAATAATTCGTTCCACTCGGCAACCGAATATTTTCATATTGTTTCATACACAAACAGTTAGGTCTAATCATCAAATAATCTGCTGAAATCATGCTTCACTGCATTTTTGATTTTCGTTTGTTCAGTACAAGATAAATATAAAAAATATATGCTTAAAAAACTCATACAGACCATATTGTATCTGAATTATTTTGCTTGTACCTGAACACAATGCTGCCTTCAATATATTTTTTAATATATATATATATAGGTTTAAAAGAATACACAAATAGAAAAACGGGCAGAATTCATAAAACCGTTTTAAAATTTTCAGAAAGTGCTAAAATTTACTATTATATTTTAAATCTATATTTAGTTCAAATAATTAAATTTAAAGTACTATTAAAGTATGGTATATTTCAATAAATAATTTTATTTTAAAATATATATAAATTCCAAATGTGCTTATTTTGAAAATTTACTTAACACGTAACCTAAAAATTTATACTTTTAAATTCGAAGCTTAAATAATTATTTACATTTAAAAATCAGAGGAAATATTTAAAATACTGACAGAATTTAGATTCTACATGTCAGTCATATAATTTTTTCTCAGTGTATAAACCGAGGATAAATTTCACTACACTGAGAAAAAAACATACCGCTTTCATCTAGAATGAATAAGTGGTCATTTTCTAAATCAATAAACTTGAAATGTAGATTTTCGAGCAATGCGCAAAAGGCACGCCAAAAAGCTGAATAGACGAAATGATCGAGAATTTCTAATAAATACATTTCTAGATGGTGAAACAATATTCTGAATATTCTGAATCCTTTATATTGCGAGAAATTCTCGCTTGATTTTCTATAATTGGGTCATTAAGATAACTAAGATTGTAGTTGCTGAAACCCGGCTCTTGTATTCGAATTTATTTGCAGAGATTTTTAAATAAATTTGCCCTCGATAATATAGGCAAAAGCTCTAGAATTCTAATAGGGGCTTCTAGAACTCGCAAGGCCGCGGTAGCCTGGTCGGTAAGAGCAGCGAGTTCGTGATCGAAAGATTGCGGGTTCGGTCCTCGAGCCGGCCGAAGACCGTCGTGTACGCTAATGGCGACTGGTGCACGCTAAATTCCGTGGTGGTCGCAAAGTCCTCCAAGTTCCCATCAAAAATTATACCTCTGGGGGTACCGGAACATGGGTTTTAACTCAGCCTTGTCCCGGATCAAAATTCGAGTTCCTGTTGTTTGCTGGTGCTGCCATCTTTCGCCAGCTTCTGGAGCTAAGACGTACTTCCTCCCTAGTGAGCGCTCCTCTGAAAAACGGAATGACGCACCCCTCTTGCCTTAAACCCGGTTAGTTCCACTACCGGGGTTCGGAATTTCCGAGTGGCATAAGAAACAACAACAACAAAACTCGTTTTTAAACGGGACTAGAATTTATAAGGATGACATGGAACCATTTTTACTGGAGCTACAATTTAGATTCTAGATGTTAGTCAAGTAAATTTTTCTCAGTGTATAAGCCGAGGTTATACTACTGGAGTACATATTTTACTAGAGACGCATCCTTCATTAAAGAATGTAACCAACATAAAAAATCACATGACGAGTGCCTTTCAAGTTTTCCCCAATAAAGATCATTTGTCACACCCCGCAGCCCACTTTCAGACAAGGGGTGTCAAAGATTTTTCGCTGTGTCACCCTAATACGGACAGATCGAGTCGTTTCACTCGTCACATGCTCGATTAAAATTATCCTCAATCTTAGTTACCCTTTGAATAGAAACTTTAGTTCTAAATGAGATCTCTAGTCAAATATACGCTCTAGTGTTACACTCATCCCACTTCATCCTAGGGTTTCTTCTGTAATGCAAAATGAGACTAGATTAAACAGAGTGCCATCTTTCCCCAGGACTGGGACAAGATGGCCAAACCAAAACGTTAAGAAAAATTTTATTTTAAAATCTTTATAATATTTTTAAAGTTAAATGTACGGTAGACTCTCATACAACGCGGGGGATACGTTCCATGGAATAGGAAATCGCGTTATACGAGACATACATTATCAGAACAATTTTTGCTAGTTCAATCTAATCCAGAAATGTTTTATAGTTTATTTTTGCGATTGTTTTTGCTTTTTGAGTAACATTCCGATGTTTAGTATACAAATAAACTTATTTCTGTAAAATTAACGCATTGCAGGCGGGAGATCTTTTTATTTTGATCTCATTCCAAAAGAATAATGAGCCCCGCTCTCTGGAATCCTCTAAAACAAACTTTACTTTGAAAAATTACTTTGTGTATTTGTGCTTGATTTTGTACACGACGCCGGCATATATAAACTCCAATAACATTTACCATTCTATTAATGACGACAAAATTCCAGTTATTTAATCACGAATTTGTTAAATAATGTGACATTTAACGTTCTATTCACCTGTCTTTTAACACTGAGGTTAACCCGGGAATATGCTAGGTTATCTCAATTCGGCATTCACCACGAAAAATCAGCGATTTAACACTCGAGTTAACTATCTTTTTTTAATCCTCCGAAACTGGTGGTTTAACTCTGGTGTTACATGAGCATGTTACAGTTACAGCGAAAAAACACTTGCTTACTTTTTTTAATACATTGCTCTTTTATTGACCAATCAGCGAGACTCTTACAAATTTCTCCAGATAACTCTGGGGTCAACAAATCCACGGTTGGTGAATACGAAAACTTTCTAACCCAGGGTTAAGGGAGTGTTAACTCTAACACAAGTGTTACGTGAACCATGGGTTAACACTGGTTTGGTGAATAAGGCCGTTAGAGAAACGCGTAAAGGCTGTTTTCTTAAACAGCCTCTTATCTGTTTTCTTAAACATTAAACATCTTTTTCGAGTTTTTTACTATTAATTTATTATTGAAATCTAGTTATATTGTGGGTTTGTATGCCACAAATTAAATGTAACATTTTATAGAAACATTTTTATGCGGAATTTACTGTAAAAAAAAAAAAAAAAAAAAAATACTGAACATAGATGGGTTTTTCCCTCCTTAAATATTAAATATTTTTCTTAGTTTTTTTTTTTTTTTTTTTTTACCGCTAATATTTTTGTTTTAATCTTCGAACCACATTTTTGTACCTGAATATTTTTGGGTTCATATGCTTCAAGTTACTTAAATTTCAACGCATAAACTGACTACATTGCTTACACTACATTGACTGACTACATTGCTTAATATACACTATTTTATTCTTATTAAGGGGAAAAAAATCATTAACTGTATTTAAGAAGAAAAAAATGTAAGTCATACGTTACACTTTGTACGCTTTAAAGGAATCATAGATTTCACTCATTATGTGAAAAAGTTAAATTTATAAGACGCGTTATACGGGATTGTTCATCGCGCTGTATGACAACTAGTTGCAATCTTTTTGTCGCGTTATACGAATTCGCGTTTTATGGGACCGTGTTATACCAGAGTTTACTGTACTTATTATATGTACCCAAAAGTATAAATTTTCTCAAGATATCAGAAAATAACAAATATAATCAATAGGGGAGTTTAGAGAAAATTTAAACAAAAACTTCTGCGCCTTCTCCCAATCTACCCTATAGAACTTTAAGTTACAAAGTACAGTCGGTAACAAAAGTGTCCGAACACTAGCAAAAATTCCTATGTAAAAAAAGTACACTTAATACTGTTTTGCTAAATAAATCCTTGTCGAATCCTGTTCTTACACTGACTAAGAACAGGATTCGAGAAGGATTTATTTAACAAAACCGTATGAAGTGTACATTTTTTACGTAGGAATTTTCGCTAGTGTTCAGACACTTTTGTTACCGACTGTATCTTGAATTTTTGTTTCATATTATAAAAATGTTGACAGATAGAACACCAATTACAATAAAATACTTTTTTAATTTATGAGCAAGCTGTATCTTTAAATTTAATAATTTTTCATGTGAAAAAAAAAAAACAAATTATAAATTATCACAATATATACTGATATTTAAAAATAAAAGTAATTCTCTGATATTCATTTAATCACATTTTTAGAAAACAATGAGAAAATTGGAGAGACTCTTGAAAGATCATTTTAATCTCGATAACATTAAATGTTGAAGAAAAAAAAACAATATTTTTAAATTATCAGCTATGAGAGATTTGGAAAAGTATCACTTGAAAATCAATTGCACATCAAGGATATTTTTGAATATTTTCTTACTGTAAGTGGTATTTTAAATATTCGCAAAAGAATGCAGAAAAAAATATTGTTTTCAGTCACGTTAACCGATTTTGAAATTTAAAAGATATGAGTATGAAATGTTAAAACATATTTTTCTTTAAAATACTTAATTATACGTAATTGTTCATAAAGAAGAAAAATTGAATCGTCAGAATGAATTTCTTATCAAATGATTTTTCTACGTTTAAATGTCAACTTTAAATTTTTCATTTAGTCTTGTCAACTTCAAATTTTCATTTATAGTTTTTTTTTTTTCCTCTTTAATAATAAAAAAAAAAAAAAAAAAAACTGTATTAAATATATAATTTTGCCTCTTTTATATAAAATAACTTACAAATATCTATTTGTAATTAATTTTATATAAAAGAGCAAAAAGGAGGTTCTCTTATCAGAGAAATTTTCTATGAGGTGCTTTAAATAATAATGATATAAAAGAAGGTTTTTTTTTTTTTTTTCCCTCCTAAAAAAAGAATGCTTTTATATTATATTAGTATTTAGTGTAGAATCTTCACGGAACTTTCCGGAAATGAATGGAAACTTCATGGAATCTTCTAGAAACTTCATAGAAACGTTTACAAATTTCGTGGTAAGTTCTAGAAACTTCATGGGACCTTCTGGAAACTTCGTGGAAACGTCTAGAATCTTCATGGAAACTTCTAGAAAGATTTGGTTCTAAGAAAGCTTTCACAATTTTCTAAAATGTTGTAGACTTTTTAAATGTTTTCAGTTATATAGCATTACAAAACTCTGTTTAGACACACAACTAAAAAGCTAAAAATGACAGAAAAGTATAAATAAATAAATAAATAATAAGACCTTTAAAATAGAATGTTTTTATAAAATTGAAGTAAAATGTGGAGAATTTTAGAAAATTCAGGTCAGCTTGAAGGAAAGAAAATAAATAAATAAATAAATAAAAAGCATTCAAAGTTGACAAAGAAAATGTTTACTAATTAATAACTGCTCAACTTTAATTGCCTTTCAATTTTTTTTTCCTCTCTCCTCAAGCTGACCATAATATTCCAACATTTCCTTTCCTTTTTTTTTTTGTTTATACCTTTTTAAGGCATTTCTACAAAAGCATTCCATTTTAAAAATCTGTTTTGATGTTGAAAATATTTTATTTCACAATCTGTAAATATAAATCATAACCTGAATATTAATTTCAAATGCATAATTTATTTAATGACATAATGTCATTTAAAATTTCATAGTTTTAATAATAATAATAATAATAATAAAACTTTTGTATTGTTTTTATGTAATTATTTTCCTAAAACATTGTTCAATCGTGAACTGTAACTAAAAGATAAATCTACTAAAAGCATTAAACTTTTGTTAAAGTTTTGTACTAAATAAATCATAGAACATGTCAACAAAGATATTTATAAAAGTCAAGAGCCCTGCAAATTAGATAGAAGATTAATTAATTTAATCGCAACAGTGTGGGGAGACTTGCAACATTCTTTATAGTCCTGCTATCATAAATCTCTCTAAAGTGCTTGGAGTAATATATTGGTGATATGATAAAAGATATTTTACTGCAGGGTCTTGATGTTAACTTTATATACATTCTTTTATTAATATATAATAGTGCATCATATTCAAGTTTGGAAAGACAAAGAAATACTTTCGTTACTTATGTTAAAGCGAAACATTAACATAAAATTGTTTTCTGACAATTAGTTGCGTGCCTTATCTTAACAATATTTAGATAAATGTAAGTATTTCATTTGATATATAATAGTGCATTATCAATGTGTTTATTAAATATACAGGGTGATTATACTTAAAGTTACGATTTCTAAATGCTACAATTTTAAAACTACTCACCAAAGCAATTGTGAGCCAATGAAATTTTGTTTGGGGGAGGAAAAAAGTAGTTACAACATGTTTCTATAGATGCCGCTGTCAGGGTAATGTCAGTGAAAACGCCTAAATGGACTTATTGAACACAGGAATGTTGTTTGTAACACAATGGAATAGCGGGAAACAATATACTTCAAGGGTTTACTACATTATTTTTAGCAAAAATACAAGAATACGTGTTTACAGCGGAAAAAGTTATAGTGAAAAGAGGAAAAGAGGAGTTTCATGAAACAAATGCTTCACAGTTAAATAACGGCACATTTTAGATTTTTTTTTTTTTTTTTTGGGGTAGTTTTAAAATTATAACGTTTTGAAATCGTAACTTTAATTATAATCACCATGTACATTGACTCTTTTATATCAGGAGTCAAAATGTCTCATACTTTCATACCACTGTTCTATAATAATGCAATTTTCTTTACTTAAACGTCGAAATCTGAAAATTATTAGAGGGTCAAAAACTTTTAAATACAGGAAACCTTTGTTATAAATTTGCTGAGATATATATTTAAAACAGTATATTTTGCTACTTTTTTATTCAATAGTCACCAATAATTTCGAAAAGTGATATATGATATATGTAATAGACGATTTATCTCCATATTTAAAATTTATATGTAAAATAATATGTCATCTGATATATATATATTTCAAATTTTAATATTCTAGTAAAAATATAAAGATAATATATAAATGTGAAATTTTATCTTAACTTCTTAAGAAAAAAAAAGTAAAATTTTTATTTCATACAATGAAACGTGTATTATTCTTAAGTTATTATAGACAATATGGTAGTGCAGAAAGCATTTACACGGCATTACATGGATATTAAAATATAGTATGCTCCAAGTGCAACCTTTAATTACTGCATCTAAAATTTTAATTTGGTAATTTTTACTGATTTTAATGTTTTTTAGTGTGCTAAAATACAAACGAAATCTTGATATAGGAGGGCTGTTCTTAAAGTATCCGAATTTAATTTATAACTAAAAAAATATAAGGGATATACATACTTCAGTTTAATCCACTTCAAAGTATCGTCCTTGAGAAGTAACACACTTAGCCCAACGTTGTTGCCTCTCTTGAAAGCAGGATTGGAAGTGCGAAACCTCCCTACTCACCAGACATCTCTCCGTGCGACTTTTCCGCATTTCCACACATAAAGAAAACGCTTAAAGAACGACGGTTCGAGGATATGACGACCATCAAACAAAAAGCGTTCGAACAGCTGTTGGCCATTCCAGAGAACGACTTCCAATCCTGCTTCCAAGAGTGGCAACAACGTTGGGCTGAGTGTGCTGCTCCTCAAGGACGATACTTTGAAGGGGATTAAACTGAAGTGTGTATATCCATTATACTTTTTTAGTTATAAATTAAATCCGGATAATTTACGGACAGCCCTTGCATATATTTTTACAACGCATAGATTTTTTTCACTACACAATTTCTTCGGTGACTCTTCCCCCAATATGATTATA
Source organism: Salticus scenicus (assembly GCA_963930645.1). Lineage (NCBI taxonomy): Eukaryota > Metazoa > Arthropoda > Arachnida > Araneae > Salticidae > Salticus > Salticus scenicus. The sequence goes on from OZ005659.1 coordinate 241,477,325, forward strand.
TGGTAACTTCTATAGTATGTTTTCATGGTTAATTATAATTAATCATGAAAATATACTAGAAAACTACCGAAAATGAAGAAATTGTGTCGGTACACACCTTATGTTGCCAAATATTTATACCTGTTAGAGGTAAACAGACTTCATTTTCGGTTTCAGAACAACCAAAATCATATGTATCAGCTAAAATTATTAAATAAAATTTTGCCGTTATTTTTGTAGACCTTGGCATCAGTCAGATTCTCCGTTTCTTCCTTCCCATGTTATTCTATGGTATTTTTGTTGCTGTGTTTTATAAGGATATCTCATCCAAAGATGAAGTTTTACAAATTCTGTTTCTTAAATTACACATTTTGAACATGTCATCTTTTAACTTAGAATTAAAAAATAAAAAGTATTTCATTTTATTGAGTAAACTTTAATTTCTAACTTTTTATTGCTAAAGAAATATAAATATATTTAATTTTATTTTCTCACTAAGCTAAAAGGCAGACCAGTTCAAACTAATGTTTAAGACACAAAAATCGAAAAATCTTTATTTATTTATTTATTTATTTATTTAATGAGATATTATTATAATAATAAATAATAAAAATCCTATAGGGTAATGTGAAAATGAAAAAAAAAAAAAAAAAAAAAAAGAAAAAAAAAAAAATGACAGCCGAATTCATCTACAAATTTGACAGCCACAGTTTCGATCAAATATATGAATATCGACTCTATTTCTGTTTCGATTGCCGCAATAAGCCAAGCACGCTTAGTGTTTTGGTATAAACTCTGTTCTTGGCATAATCCTTAACAATAAATCGCCGGGTTGGAGATACGGTTGGTAAGGACACCAATACTTATACTGTACACATTTCTTTACATACATTGTACACATTTCAGTAGCTGAATAATCAAAGAAAAATAAAGATTATTCCATTATAATTGTTCTTATCATCTGCAGGTATGAAATTCCGACAAGTTCTGACTCTGACCTTGAAGTGTGATGACTTTACCCGTAATGAACGTCAAAATATAAGCATTTAATTTTGAATCGTTATTTTTTCGTTATTATTATCATGTTATTATATAATAGTTATATTATTATCATGAATAGTTATTTTTTTTAGCATTCTGTAGATACTTATTGTCATTGTTCGAACATTTTAAATCAAATGTATGGTCCTAAATAAAAATACACATCGCTTTATTATTATTATTATTATTTATTTTGTAGCAAATCCTATTAAATATTCTGCAAATAAAAATCAAAACATTAAAAGTATTAAGAAAAGAATAATAGTAATTTTTTTCAAAGTCACTACATTATTTCCATATTACATTTTTTTTTAACAGGACCTTAACAGGAACTATAATATTAGCTATATCGTCTAAAAGCTTTAAAATTTTATTTCAAATAAATCAGGAAACTTGTCATCGCAGATATTTATAAAAGTCAAGAACCCTGCAAATTACTTTGGAAGATTAATTAATTTAATTACAACAATACGAGGAGGCTCGGTTCATTCCGCTATCATAAATCTCTCAGAAAGGCTTCTGGCGATATATTGGTGATATCATAAAAGACATTTTCAGTCAGGGTTTAATACTAATAATACATTATATTTAGTATTTTTTAAGAGATAAACGTATGTCCGAATTGTGTATGTGATGACAAACAAGTATTTTTTATCTGCGGATTAAAAAGCAACAAACACAAGTTTATTTGTTTATTTTATTTATATTTTGTATTTATTTAAGAATTAGGTATGCATATTCCATTAAACGATATGTACAGAGAGATATGAGGAAATACATAAATATTCAAGGACACACTGAGAAAAATTATACCGCTTTCATCTAGAATGAATAAGTGGTCAGTTTCTAAATCCCTAAACTAGAAATATAGATTTCTGAGTTATGCGTATAAGGCACGCCAATAAACTGAATAGAATAAATGATCGAGAATTTCTCTTGTATACAGTTCTATATGATGAAAAAATATTCTGAATATTCTAAAAATTCTGAATCCTTTGCACTGCGAGAAATTCTCGCTTAATTTTCTGGAACTGGGTCATAAACCAAGATTAATGTTGCTAGAACTCGCCTCTAGTTTGCACATTTATTTGCAGCGATTTTTAAATAAGTTTGATCTTGAGAATATTGGCAAACGCTCTAGAATTCTAATAGGGATTTCTAGAACTCGCTTTCAAAGGGGACTAGAATTTATAAGGATAACATGGAACTATTTTTACTAGAGCCACAAACTAGATTCTAGATGCCAGTTATAGAATTTTTTTCTCAGTGCATAGAGGAATGGTTGGGAATATGGAATAGTCGGGTAAAGTGGAATACCACTCTATTTCACTTATAAAGTGCTGCAACGTAGCGGAAGTACGTCATATGTCTTCACAGGGCGTCAAATATGAATGGTAGTTCACTTTGTTTCAGGGACAATGGTCAGGTGCTGGAACCTAGCGGTAACCAAATGTTTTCACAAGACCAGAGACTGAATGGTAATTCATTTTATATTAGTAGAAAAAGCATTTTCTTTTTCATAGCACTTGCTTGGTTTTTCAAGAATATGACTTTTTTCAAGGTAAGTTTTACAAATTCTGTAATCTATTTACCAAGCACTAAAATCGAGTTAAAACATAATGCCATCACTGAGAGGGGTGTTGAGTTAGTTAGCAGTCTGGTTCACATGAACTTATTTCTACCAACAGGTGGTTGAGGTTGATTTATTCTCCATGATAGCAATTCGGGTCATATGGAATACTAAAGTATTCTATATTATTTGAAATTTTTGTAAAACTTGAATATTGAACATTTTTCTAATATTGTTTATTTTCAATAATATTTTAAAATAAAAGGTTTGTATTGCAATTATACATGATTTTCTGTAAAAATACAACCCTATTCCATAATAGCCTTTAAGGATATGTGTATTCCATATATTTCCCTTCTTAACTGTTTCATATTACCCGCTTGGTCAATATTATCCTAAAATAGCTTTTTTCTCCTTAACAACAACAACAACAGCAAAAGTCTGGAGTGACTCCACTTGACTCTCCGAACATTGAAAAATTAACGGTTTTGTAGGTAAAGTAAAGTAAGAGGGATTGTTGAATAAACAAAAGAGAGAAAATTATAATAGTATGTTTCAGTATTTTTCTCCATATAGTGCACGATGTTTATTTTTACGCGACTGAACTTTGAGCCCACATTCTCATAATGATAAAGAATTTTTCGTTGTGTCCCTGAGAAAACCTATAAAAGCTATATTCTCCCAAATGCTAATAGTTAGTGCAACAGTGACTTATAACATTCATACAGGTTTTCTGCTCAATTGAATAAGGCGTTTAGACGCTATAGCATTTTTAAAAATTTGGTCCCATAGACCATAATGATAATGAATTTTTCTTTGTGTCCCTGTAAAAAACCTGTAAGAGCTAAATTCACCAAAATCAATAGGGTTCGTGCTACGAGTATTTACAACATACGTACCAATTTTCAGCTCATTCGAGCAAAGCGTTTAGACGCTAGCGTGTTCACTCACACAGACACACACACACACATACATAATCGTAAAAATAATGTAAACGGACTCAGGAGACTTCGAAACATTTACAAACATCAAAATCTCAAATTCGGATTTTTGACATGATTTCAATACTTTCCTTACGCATGTATGTTCGGAAAGTAAATATATATAAGCTCTGTCTTTTGTAACATAAAATCTTCAAAACATATTAACATCACTTGAAAGTATGAAATAGTCGATTCCAAAATCCTCCAAAATATTTCAATTTAATATGGTGAGTTCAAACGAAAATGGTATTTCATATTTACCTCGGTTTTTCTATTTTTTATTATTTATTTATTTATTTATTTTTAAGAAAATTAATAAAATATTTAAAATACTAATACATTGAGTATTTATGCATGAAAATAATTTTAAAGACAGCGTTTATTAATATAAACCCTTACAATTAAGGAAATAAATTGCAGCTTCAATAATGCAATGTGCCTTTATAGCTCATTTCTCCTTTTAACAACCATTAAACCATTGTTATCTCTCTTACACACACACTTTCCTTCCCTAGGGCCTATTTAAATTCTCATTCCCTGAGTAAAGGAAATATTAACGGAAAAAGAAAATGAACATTCTCACGACACTTGATCTTATGAAGCATTCTAGTATTTTGTAGGAAAGAATTTAAACAAATATTAATAAAATAAATATTATAAGTTTAAATAATTTGCTTTTTGTTGAGATATTGAGCTGAATAAACTTAAATAACTTCAAATTGTTTCAATTAGATGAGAGGAGAGTATTATGGAATACTATTTACATTTCTTAAAATAACTTTATTTGTTTTTAATAAAAATTCCCAAAATCATGATGAGTACATAGTGTAATTATTTGTAATGAATTGGCAATGAAAAAAAAATCCAAAAAAAAAATTTTTTGTTGTTATAAAAAGTTTACTTTAAAAAAAAGTTGCATATGGAGGTTAATATGAAATAGTCGGGTAATATGGAATAGATGGTTTAAACTGTTTAAATCGTAGAAAAAGTAATTTGACTTCATAAAATAATCTTCGGAGAATTTTCTGTGACAGAAGATACATTCAGCGTCTTTATTTTCTGATTCTTTAGTTGAATACATGAAGTCAGTTTCAGATGATACCATGTGAAATATCTAGTATACCATAATAGTCGACACGCATCTTTGAAAATAAACTTTTAGAATGATGGACAAAATATTTGCAGCTAAAAAACGACCAACGTATAACAAAATACGATTCTTTGAGCATGCATTATGCTTAACATCAATGTTTAAATCTCATGTGTACTAGTAAGTTTAAATGTTTGAAAACTTACCTGCAAAAACTTTTAAAAATCACAAAACATACTTTGTTCAATAGAGAATGGTGTTGCTTCTTACTGTATTGCTTCATGGGAATCCTTCTTGAGTAATTCATAGTATTTTGAAGAGATAGCCGCACCAATCAGAGCCGAAACCTCGGTATTCCATATTTCCCGACTATTCCATAGTACCCTCCTCTCCTCTAGGCTTATATACTTAAATATTTGAGCTTTAGATTAGTATTTTTGGTTTTTAAAAAAATGTCCAAATTATTTTAAACATCCTTATATTTATGTTTATATTTATCCTTATATTTATGTATTTGTTTATACAGTTCTTGTTTACTTCAAAATGTGTTCATTAAAGAGTTAAGAAAATTGAAATATGTTTTGAACTGTAATTAAATAAAAGTTTAAAACCTGTGAAAGAGTTTAATGAAATCCTTTGAGAATTTATGATTGAAAATAACTTATAATTATTTATTTTAATAGATACAATAATTACAATTAAGGAAATTATTACAGCTTCGAAAATAGAACGTCCCTTTAAAGTCTATTTTTCCCTTTTAACAAAAGTTAAAGCTTTTCTTAATCACATTTACACAGACATTTTTCTTCCCTAGAGCATACTTGAATTCTCATTCCCTGAGTAGGAAAATATTAGCAGAAAAAATGAATGAATAATCTCACGGCACATCATCTTAGAATCATTCTACGATTATGTAAAAAAGAAAGATGCTTTAACAAATATTATTGAAATAATTGTTATATATTCAGAACAATTGCATATTTAAAAAGAAATTCAGTTTATGATTGTAATTTTATTTCAATTAAGTTCTCATTTTTAAATATAATTCTTCTTTAAATATTCACTTTTGATCTAAAAATTCTGTGTAAAATTCTATCAGTTGTAATTTTTCTGTGCCTTCATATTTTATTTTTCTTTATAATTTTTACTTCCATTACCTTATTACCGTAGGAAATGGAAGTATTGTATTTGGTCCAAAAATTCGATATCGATATTTTACCTGATTTACACGTTTTAAGGTTCCCTTAGTCCAAAAAAGTGGTTTTTGGCAATTGGTCAGTGTGTGTATGTATGTATGTATGTGTGTATGTACGGAATTTTCTGGATATCATACCTCCAAAAATATTAAAGACAGAACTACGAAACTTCAGAATTGAGACAGGTCTGGTGTACAGATGCATTTTCCAAATTTTGGTGAAAATTCAAAAATCGGAAGTGGGACATCGGAAACCGCAAGTGGTACCGGAAGACCGTATCTCAAAAACGCCTCTAACGATTTTCTTCAAATTTGCTCTTTTTACACTCTAAGAGATGTCCTTTCGAATGATATTAGTTGGTTAGTTCAGGAAAATTGATAGGTGTCCTGTATAAATAGCTCAATTTCAGGTCTCGCAAGCGCGTTCCTTTAAAAATCGCTGTACGGTTGTTTTTTTCAAACTTGCCCTATTAACTCACTTTTAAATATCCTTTTGTACGTAATTATTGTTTTCTGGTCAATAATTAAGTTTTGGTAAAAGTTGGTATCTAAAAACGGCTATAACAATTTTCTTGAAAATTGTAATATAAATCCATTCCCTTTTCATGTATTACGTGGTTATTAGAGGAAAATTAACAGTCATCATGCTTAGGTAGGTTAGTTCTAAATCTCCGAAATTGGTTTTTCAAAAAATAACTCTACCATTTGTTTTCCTTCCTTCATTTTTTACCTCGCTATATGTAAGCTTCATTTTAAATGTCTTTACATGTGTATAAAATTTCTCTTACCGGAAAATGTTTAGGTTCCTACTACTTCTTTAGGTCACTTTTATGTCTTCTGATCACATTATCCTCAAAAAATTTATATAATACGTGTAATAGTGGGTAATGGAAGTCGTGTGGCTGTTTCACACCAGATGTTTTTTGTTTGTTTGTTTGTTTATTTTGTAATGTATCTAAATTAAAGGGTTAAGAAACTTAAAATATGTTTTAAATTGTAATTTAATAAATATTTAATGCCTTTTAAAAAGTTTAAGGAAATATTTAAAATATGATTCATATTAAATTTTTTTAAATAAAATTTTAAAAGCACCGTTTTCTTAATCCTATTTTTATATATAAATACCGTAATTACAATTATGGAAGTAATTGCAGCTTCGAAAACTGAACGTTCATCTATAGCTCATCTGTTCTTTAACGATCTTTAAAACATCGTTATCTATCTTATACACACAATTTCCTTCGTGAGCGCATATTTAAATTCTCATTCTCAATGTAAGGAAATATTAATGGTAAAAGTGAATGAACATTCTCATGGTTAAATTGATCTTTAGAAGTATCCTACAATTATGCAAAAAAGGGTTTTAACAAATATTAATAAAATAAACATTATAAGTTTAGAGAAATTGAATACTATGTATGTATTACATACACACACACACACATATATATATAAATCAATATAAAGAATGTTATTTGTTTCGATTGAAGCATTTTTAAAAAATTGAGATTTAAACAATTATGCCAAGTTCTTTAACAATAATTATTTTCCTGTGTCTTTATACGTATATATATATATATATATATATATATATATATATATATAACATTTAAAATTCCAATTTTCAATTCATGAATTCCTTTTTTTTTTTTTTTTTTTTTTTTTTTTTCCCTTTTAACGAAACTTTTTGGTGATTTCATCCTTTCTCTTTTCTCTAAAATGTTGACTGTTACTAATAATTCATAGTTTTTGCAAATTATCTCATCGTTAGGCTTATGTGTTATGAGTGTCATTTCTTTTCTGCGTAAGAATTTTAACACGTTTTTACTAATCATTGGTACTCAAATTAAATTAATACCGTGACAATTTTTATTCGAAATAAATCTCAATTAAAATTTTATTTTATGTTGATATCTTCATCTATCTTTTGTCTGCTGAGTGTTACAATGGTACTAAACTATTCAAATTATATATATATATATATATATATATATATATATATATATAAATGATAGATATCGTAATAAAATTTAACCTTAAAATTTAGCAATTAATAGATACGAAACAATACCAACACAACAAAAATAGAACTGATTTTAACTTATAGGTAAGTCTGACACAAAAATGTTGCTATGCAAATTAAGAACCAATAACAGGCAAAAACAATTTAAATTACTTACGCCGACATGAATGACAATAATAAAAAAAAGAACCATTAACCCTAATAACAGAGAAAATAACTAAAGGACCACAGAAATAATAATTGGAAAAAAATGCTTCAAACTCGTCAGCGGCATGTACTTCATAAAGCGGTGAAAGCTGCATCGATTTCATAAAACAATATAGCTAATCATAGCAATTTATATTGTTCCAGTCCCGATCGAGGCATCAAAGCCAATTTGAATGAGAAATTAAATAAATTATTAAACCAAATCATCAAGAAATCCATAGAGAAAAATAGAAAAAAGCACAGTAGCCACATGTAAAACTTTTACACAAACTGGAGAATTGGAAGATACGAAAAAAATTATTGAAATAAAAAATAAATAAATAAATATATATATATATATATATTGTTTATTTAATAACATGATAATAGAATAATAAACTTAAAATATGTTTAAAATTGTTATTTAATAAAAGTTTAAAGCCTTGCAGATAATATTCAAAATACGACAAATTTGAGATTTTTTGCACAAAAAAAAATTTAAATTCTTCATTATTTTAATAAATACCACAATTACAATTAAGTAAATGATTGCAGCTTCGAAAATGAAACGTCCCTTTATAGCACATTTATTTATTAAGCACCTTTAAAGCATTGTTATCTCTCTTACACAATATGCATCTTCCTTCTCTAGGGCATATTTAAATTCTCATTCTCAGAGTAAGAAAATATTAACGGAAAAAATAAATGAACATCCCCTCGGAATAGAAGATTTCTACGATTAGTCAAGAAAGAGTTTTAACAGATTTTAATGAAATGAATATTATAAAATTACATATTGTAAAATATTCAGTACAGTCAGTAACAAAAGTGTCCGAACACTAGCAAAAATGCTTATGTAAAAAAAGTACACTTCATACGGTTTTATTAAATAAATCCTTATCGAATCGTGTTCTTACACTGACTAAGAACAGGATTCGACAAGGATTTATTTAAAAAAACAGTATGAAGTGTACTTTATTTACATAGGAATTTTTGCTAGTGTTCGGACACTTTTGTTACCGACTGTACTTACGCCGACATGAATGGTAATAATAAAAAAAGGACCATTAAACTTAATTACAGAGAAAATAATTAAAAGACCACAGAATTATTAATTGGATAAAAATGCTTAAAATTAGAAGTAAAAACTCGTCAGTGGCATGTACTTCATAAAGCGGTGGAAGCATCGATTTCATAAAACAATATAGCTAATCATAGCAATTTATATTGTTCCAGCCCCGATCGAGGCATGAAAACCAATTTGTATGAGAAATTAAATAAATTATTAAACCAAATCATCAAGAAATCCATAGAGAAAATTAGAAAAAAGCAGAGTAGCCCCATGTAAAACTTTTACACAAACTGGAGAATGGGAAGATACCAACAAATTATTGAAATTAAAAAAAATATATATATATATATATATATATATATATATGTATATATATATTGTTTATTTAATAACATGATAATAGAATAATAAACTTAAAATATGTTTAAAATTGTTATTTAATAAAAGTTTAAAGCCTTGCAGATAATATTCAAAATGGGACAGAAGAAATATTTAAAATACGACAAATTTGAGATTTTTTGATTAAAAAAAATTTTAAATTCTTCATTATTTTAATAAATACCATAATTACAATTAAGTAAATGATTGTAGCTTCGAAAATGAAACGTCCCTTTATAGCAAATTTATTTATTAAGCACCTTTAAAGCATTGTTATCTCTCTTACACAATATGCATCTTCCTTCTCTAGGGCATATTTAAATTCTCATTCTCAGAGTAAGAAAATATTAACGGAAAAAATAAATGAACATCCCCTCGGAATAGAAGATTTCTACGATTAGTCAAGAAAGAGTTTTAACAGATTTTAATGAAATGAATATTATAAAATTACATATTGTAAAATATTCAGTACAGTCAGTAACAAAAGTGTCCGAACACTAGCAAAAATGCTTATGTAAAAAAAGTACACTTCATACGGTTTTGTTAAATAAATCCTTATCGAATCGTGTTCTTAGTCAGTCTAAGAACAGGATTCGACAAGAATTTATTTAGCAAAACTGTATTAAGCGTACTATTTTATATAGAAATTTTTGCTAGTGTTCGGACACTTTTGTTACCGACTGTAGAATGTAAAACAAAAATAATTAATTTTAACGTCTTTTGTTTCATTAAGCAGTTAAAGTTTAAAATTTAGTAATATAGTCGGTAACAAAAGTGTCCGAACACTAGCAAAAATTCCTAAATTAAAAATGTACACTTAATGCTGTTTTGTTAAATAAATCCTTGTTGAATCCTTTTTTTAGTCAGCCTAAGAACAGGATTCAACAAGGATTTATTTAGAAAAATTGTATTAAGCGTAATTGTTTTATATGGGAATTTTTGCTAGTGTTCGGACATTTTTTTTACCGACTGTACATGTATTTGATATGAAAAATAAATACATATATTTCATATACTAAAAACTATGTAAAACAAGGCAATATCCAAACAAATGAATATATATGTATATATATATATATATATACACTGATGGAAAAAAAATCCCAACACCAAGAAACAATTATTGTACAGTGATGAAATTTCAGCAATACGTTTGTCTAGGTAACATATTTAATTTATTAAAGTTTCAAGGTCACAGGTAGAGCCATTGGCGAGAAGAGCCATTTCAAATGTGAAATGTTGGTACATTAGTAACCGGTGTAACCGCCAGAATTTTGAATGCAAGCATGCAAACGTGCATGCATTGTGTCGTACAGGTGTCGGATATCAGTTTGTGGGATGGATTTCCATGCCTGTTGCACTTGGGCGGTCAATGCAGGGACGGCTAATGCTGGTTGTGGATGACGCTGGAGTTGTCGTCCAATGATGTCCCATACGTGCTCGATTGGAGAAAGATCAGGTGATCTAGCAGGCCAAGGCAACATGTCGACACTCTGTAGAGCATGTTGGGTTACAACAGCGGTATGAGGGCGAGCGTTATCCTGTTGGAAAACACCCCCTTGAATGCTGTTCATGAATGGCAGCACAACAGGTTGTATCACTAGACTGACGTACAAATTTGCAGTCAGGGTGCGTGGGATAACCACGAGAGTGCTCCTGCTGTCATACGAAATTGCTCCCCAAACCATAACTCCAGGAGTAGGCCCTGTGTGTCTAGGCCGCAGACAGGTCGCTAGCAGGCGTTCACATGGCCTCCTTCTAACCAACACACGGCTATCACTGCGACCGAGGCAGAACCGGCTTTCATCAGCAAACACAACAGATCTCCACTCAATGAGCTCTAGCTTGACACCACTCACGTCGCAAACGGCAGTGGTTTGGAGTCAGTGGAATGCACGCTACAGGGCATCTGGCTCGGAGCTGTCCTTGAAGTAACCGATTTGTAACAGTTCGTTGTGTCACTGTGGTGCCAACTACAGCTCGAATTTCAGCTGCAGACGCAGTACGATTAGCCACAGCCATACGCCGAACACGGCGGTCTTCCCTCTCAGTAGTGCCACGTGGCCACCCGGAACCCGGTCTTCTTGAGGCAGTACCTTCCCTTGACCACTGCTGCCAACACTCATGCACAGTGGATACATTCCTGCCAAGTCTTTCTGCAATATCGCGGAAAGAAAACCCACCTTCTCGTAGCCCTACTACACGACCTTGTTCAAACTCAGTGAGCTGTTGATAATGGCTTCTTCGTCTTCTTAGAGGCATCCTTGACTAACATTAACCCACTACGTCAAATCTCAACTGTAAATAACGATCACGAACCTTACAGCGCTTATTTAAAGCAAACCTCATTTGCATGTTCATAGTGTCGCTACTAGCGCCACACTTATGCGCGTAGCTCGAAATTTGAATCGACGTCATCTTTCAGATGTATAAACACGCCTACCAAATTTCGTTTATCTAGCACAGCGCCTTTCTGGTGTTGGGATTTTTTTTTCCATCAGTGTATATATATATATATATATATATATACATACTAGTAAATTGTAGGGCGACTAAGACGCCCGTTGAAAAATGATAATTTCATTTTATTTATTTCTCACTTCAAATAATTCATTTGCTAGCAAGCCCGTGCGAGATTTTAGCATTTTATTTATCTCTTTGTTACCTTTAAAATTTAAAATTATTATTATTATTATTTTATAGGCGCCATTTTTTACATATGCATGAGCAAATTTAATATTATATATGTATATATATACATATATATATATATATATATATATATATATATATTTTTTTTTTTTTTTTTTTTCACATGAAAGTATGTTTCATTTTATGAAAAAACAACAATTAAAAATTTAAATGTATATTTTAAAGCTATGCCAATTTGATATTTTAATTAATTTTAAAATATATCTTCAAAATGAGGTACCAAAGGAAAAGGTCGATCTTTCTGAATCCGTCAGATTAAACAGCTTATAGATCGGACAATCAGATTTTTTTTTAATTAACTAAAGTACGAAAATGAGGTGGCAACATGCGTTTACACACAGACAGAGTCCAAGGATATCTCTTAGCCTTTTAAAGCGGGACATTCTTTCAGTCAGCGATGAGCGTAACTATATATGCTGATGTTACGTAGAATGAATGGTTAACATAAATCTCTCAACAACAAATTCATATATATATGCTGTTTATAGCAAATCTTAAAATTATAATTTGAGTATCAGATATTTCGTAGAATGAATGCTTAACAAAAATTTCTCAACAATAAGTTCATATATAAATATATTGTTTATAGCAAATATTAAAGTTATAATTTGAGTATCAAATATTTCGTACAATGAATGGTTAACATAAATTTCTCAACAACAAGTTCATATACATATATATATGTTGTTTATAACAAATCTTAAAGTTATAATTTGGGTATCAAATATTTCGTAGAATGAATGGTTAACATAAATCTCTCAACAACATGTTCATATATATATATATATATATATATATGTGTGTTGTTTATAACAAATCTTAAAGTTATAATTTGAGTATCAAATATTTCATAGAATGAATGGTTAACATAAATATCTCAACAACAAGTTCACTGAAAAAAGTCATTACATTTTATTTAATACAAAAAATAAATAAATAAAAGATGGGGGTATAGAAACGGAAAGCGGAATGAGCAGAGAAAAAGTGAAAACTCGAAGCGCTTTACACAAAATATTTCCGCTTTGTTGAATACCAGTTCATCAATAACTTCCATCACAATTTCGATCCTAGAGTTCAGTCTAGACCTTTGCATTTTTTCTGTCAATAAGAAGTTATGAAATATGTCGTCGCGCCTAAAATTAATCATAATTTATTTGAAACTATTGACATTTCGTTGATGCTAAATCTTATAAGTCACTCGGGCGACAGTTTCATTTTGTTAAAAGCTTATGAAGTAAACAAAATATAAAGAAAAGGAACCAGTGTGGAAAGAAATGAAATAAATAAATAAATAATAGGATTAATTACTTTACTGATATTAAAGTTTTGTTGTTTTACAGTTTCAAAGCAGTTATTTAAGTTATTGCAGAATGTTAAATGATAGTGTCATTTGTAAAGATAAAGTATAAGACTTGTGAATTATTTTTTATCAAATGTTACCTGAATTTTAGAAAATTTTAGGGGAAAGAGTTTTAAGAATTCTAAACCAAATGTTTGCGCCTTCTTCGAAAAAGATTATTTACTTATCAATATACATTGATAGAATTGATAAAAGAAAAGAAAAAAATTAAATTAAATAAAAATAAATAAATAAATAACTTAAAGACTTTTTCTATTAGCTTCATTCGCATTAAAAGGTATGAAAAGATTAAAATAAGTGTTGCCATCTAAATTTAATACTTTAGTTAATTAAAAAAAAAACTAATTGTCGTGTCGAAAAACTGTTTTCACCCCTGGATTCAGAAAAATCACCCCTTTCGTTTGGTACAGATTTTGTAAAGATAGGCCTGATATTTCTAGTTTATTTTATGCATTATTTAAAAGTTGTTGCCACCTTAATTTCATACTTTAGTTATTTTTAAAAAATCTGATTGTCATGTCGAAAAATTGTTTGCACCTCTGTATCCAGAAAAATCGCCCTATTCGTTTGGTACTGAATTTGTAACGATAGATCTGATATTTCTAATTTATTTTCCATTTTTAACCTGGATTCGTCAGAAGGTTTGTGACAGAGAAAGTACGCTGAAAAAAAGTCTTTAAAAATAGTAGAGGTTGGTTGGTTGGTTGGTTGCCTTTTAATGGCGCAATGTCCACAATGGGACCTTAAAAATAGTAGAGAATTTTGTGAAGAAAGTTAATGAAAAATCTGGTACTTTACTTGAGGTTTATCTCTCCCTCCTAAAAAATTATCCATGTCTGGTCAGAAAACTCTATGTAACTCTCTGGGAAATTTTTTTTATAGATTTATTCAATACCTATTTTTTTTTTTTTTAATTCTGTTTTCACTTTTAGAAAGTACTCTACCTTTAAATTAGTACTTGTTTCCCAAAAATTGATTTTTTAAAATTTTAACATTTCTTTTTACAGCTAAAAATGAGAAAAATGCACTTAGTTAATTTTTCGCATTTTGCAACTCAAAAGTGTAATTATACAATTTTGAAAATTCGAATTTTGTAAAGCGAATGCTAATTTAACGTGGTTATGAATTTTCAGACTGTAAAAACGGAATTAAAAATTATTATGTAATATATATTACCATAAACCGAATTCCCCATAGAATAACAGGTGTTTTATCATTCAATAGTGACAGGAAGAGAGTTTATTAAAATTCCACATACATATATCATGAAATCCTAAAGAAAGTTTAAAATGAAAAAGCAGAAAAATAAATTTATAAATATATATGATAACGTTAATATGCAAATATGTATTTATCCATTTCCAATTTATTCCATTTTTATTTGATTTGATGGTCTTTGTTTTCGATCAAATTAATTGTTTGAATACTGTTAATATTTTATAATCCTTAAATTTCAATGACTGATTATCAATATATATAAATATGTCAGTTATTTTTATTGCATGGAAAGTAATATTTGAATGTCAATCCAATCACCAAACTTAATAATTAATTTCAAATCACATAAAGGTACTACGGATGTTTTAAAGCTTCAGTTTTTCTCATTTTTGACAAAGTTGCTATGGAAAAAATACGTTAACAGAAATATTCAGCAACAGAACAATACAGAAAATATTCGTACGCAACAGATATTTTTCGTCGATCACACTGTAAGATATTTCCATTAAATAAATGCCGCCAGTTTGACCATCCAGGATCGAACCAGGGCCCACCGTCCAGTAGGTGACGTTATTATCCCTCAGCCATGAAACTAGGTTTTACGCTACTGCTTAGCACTCCATAATCTGTCTTTGACACCAACTTCTTTGAATTCAATATATATATATATATATATATATATATATATATATAGTTGTAACCGCCAGATAAAATCTACATCAACACTGTAAAACAAATTGTGCAAGAATACACAACATTATTTATGGAACTTACTTTCCACAACCAAGTTGAGAAATGTTATCAACTATAGCTGTGTAACAGAGGCATGTTACGTAATTACAACTGGTAACATTTCTCTACATGATTGTGGCAAGTAAGCTGCCTCGGTAACATTTCTCTGCATGGTTGTGGCAAGTAAGCTGCCTTGGTAACATTTCTTTGCATGGTTGTGGCAAGCAAGCTGCCTTGGTAACATTTTTTTGCATGGTTGTGGCAAGTAAGCTGCCTCAATATTAAGGCAGCTTACTTGCCACAACCATGTATAGAAATGTTACCAGTTGTAATAGCATAACATGCCTCTGTTACACAGCTATGGTTGATAACATTTTTCAACATGGTTGTGGGAAGTAAGTTGCCTCAATAATGTTGTGAATTCTTACACAAAATTTTTTACAGTGAATAAATACAGATTTTATGTGATTACAGGAGAAAAAAATGTTTCTTTTGCCAGATTGAGATGTAATTTTTAAGTAAGTTTCGGTAGTTTTACAAAACTTAATTTTTCTGGTAGAGAAATTACAGTATTTTTTGTTTTTGTTATTATTTATTTATTTATTTCAATATATATATATATATATATATATATATATATTGAAAACCTTTTCAAACATTGAATAGATGAAAACAAGAAACATTGAAAAAGATAAAACAGAAAAATTCAAAAAGAGATTGCGACTATCAAACATCCATAAATGGAAACATGCAAATTCATTACGTTTTCAAAGGAGCAGAATGAATGTTGCATGTAAATTAGGTGTTATTTCTGTCTTGTTGTATGCAAATTGCTAAATATTTACAACAAGCTACCCCCAATAACACCACCAAAAAAGAGAAAATTAAAACTGAAAAGTTATGAAAACCTTATTAAAATCAAACAATTAGAGTCATGCAGCAATAAACAATATTATTAATAGTAATACTAATAAAAATAGTTAAATGAAATACTAGTAATAATTAATAAAACTAAAGTATAACATACATTACATCTGAAACACTTGTATAAGAAACTGGCACCCATGCACGTAAAACTAGATCACGAGACAAACATGTGGCTGTATACAGTTAGATTCACAGTTAATTTTGGAATCGTATTAAATAACTGAACGATTAATTTATTTTTGAATTTGTATTAAGCAACTGAACGATAAAGTTGAGTAAACGGTTTGATTTTAATAATTAACCTAAAAGTGATAATTTAAAATTAAATTTTGATTAAAATTGAGATTAACTTAATGTACGATATTGCATAAACTTCAAAGTGTCATTTTATTGAAACATAGAAATCAGACTATTGAGATAGTGACGCCATCTTGTGTAGTTGAGAAAAAGTAATAACCCTAATTTTTTTTTTTTTTTTTTAATAATTATAATTATTTATAATGTGTGTGTGCTGAATAAAAACTAATCAAATGCTTTCATGTAAAATTCAATTTAGAGTTAATTTAAGAGCACAATGTAATATGTAATGAAAATTGGGGTGAATTTGTGAATTAATTTATTTTTTAAATGTAGATTTGTTATATGTTTCTTTGGACATATTAGCTAAGTTGAATTTCAGTAATATAATAATAAAGGATCACAAAGCATTATGTAATTTACTAAACAATTATTTAATATTGAGGTTAATTTACTAAATAACTATTTACTAAATAATTATTTAAAGTTGAGGTTAAACATACTTTTTTTTTTTCTTATGTGCAGTTAATAAATGTTTCTTTGGACAAATTAAGTTAGTAGAGAGTAATTTAATATTAAAGTTTATATAATTACAGTTTTTTTTTTTTTACTTATTATTTTAAATCTATAAAGCAATCACACATATAAATACGCGAGAATCACAATCCCTCCCAACCATCCAGCCTAACAACACCACCTATCCTCCTTAATCAAGCATCTGCCCACCCATCCGCGACATTTTTTATTGTCTTTTATTTTTTTATATAATTTTTTTGATAAAAATGCAAAATGCACTTTTTTTTTTTTTTTTTTTTTTTTATGTAAACACCACAGACAAGGTAAGATGATTAAATCAGAAATATGATTTAATAATTGAATTTAATAGAAATTTTGGATAGCCATAAACTCTAGCATGATAACAGATAGATTTAACATTTTTACTTTTATGTTTATTAGAACAAAGATGTTTTATTCTATAGAGGAAGTTAATTAGAATATTTTTATAGATGGTTTTATGTAAACAAGATTTGTAGTGAGTAAATAGATTAACTTTAAAAGAAAATTCTTTATATATATATATATATATATATATATATATATATATATTAATTCTTGACCACTTATACATTAATATATAAAACAAAATTTTTATAAAACAAAAAATGGAAAAAGGAGAAAATAAAAACTCAAAAACGCTTTGCACAAATTATTTTCACTCCAGGTCATCAATAACTTCCTTCTCAGTTTCGATTTGGCGTCTTTTCGTCAACTAAAAAGTTATGAAATATTGCAGCGTGCCTAAAATTAATCTTATTTATTTATTTTTAATATTGTCATTTTTACATTTTTACCCTTGCTAAGTTTAATAAGTCAGTCAAGAGACAGTTCCATTTTGTTATAAATAGAAAGATTAATTCTTTTACCAGTATTATTATTTATTTATTTATTTATTTAATAACTTAAAAGCTGTAAACTTTAAAGAATATTTAATGATACTACATTGAAAAAAAAAAAAAAAAAAAAAAAAAAAAAAGCTTTAGGTAAAAATTATTATTTTGAGTGTAATTATTATCATTTTAATATTTTTCATTTCGTGAGAAATAAGTTTTTTAAAAAACAACCGAATATAAAATTTAAAAATTAATTTCAGTTGACACCAGATATTAAGGATGTTCTAGTGTTTCACTAGTCTTCTTTTATTTGATGTAAAACTAAAAATGTAACTGTGCCTGTAATACCATCTAATTATTATTTTTTCGATATGGGATTGCCAATCAGAAAAAAGTCTTGTGATGTAACTAATCAAGCACCTGTATTGAAACCAACCCATCTGTTAAATGCAGGTGTTACCGTAGCCCAGTAGATAGATAGCGTTGAGTTCGCAATTGGAAGGCTGCGGGTTCAATACTCATGCCGGACGAAGACAGAATGAGTAGATTAATATTGGCTGCTGAACGAAAAATCTGTCGTGGCTGCAATGACCTCTATATCCCCAACCTAAATTATACCTCTACAGATCACCAAAGCGGGGAAGCCATTCCCTCCATGGAGAATCAAAATTGTGATGGCATGTCTCCGAAAACCCTTTAGCGGTGAGTATCAGACCATCGCCAATTGCCCACAGAGTAACATTAAGGCGTCATGAATCCCACTAAACTTAACTGTTAAATATAATTTATCTGTCTAAAATTAAATATGTGTGAATTGAAAGTTAGTCACCTCGTACTTTATATAATAATTATTATCCTAAAGATTGTAAAATGCATTTAATAAGTACAAAACATTGAATAAACATCATAAAATACTAGAACTCGCTACATTTGTTTCGGATTGAAACTAGACATGACCTTTCGTCAGGTAAATAAAGTAGGCACGAGTGCTGCAATCAAAGCGGTTTTGATTGCAGCACTCCTGCCTACTCTGTTCGCCTGACGAAGGGTCGTGTCCAAATTCAACCTGAAACAATTGTAGCAAATTCTAGCATTTTATGATGTTTATTCAAAGTTTTGTACTTATTACTTTTAAACGCCAGTTCTGTGGTGATTTTTATAAAATACATTTACCCTCTTTAACAAGAACATATAAATTTCTTGAATCCAAGTATACATTAAGAAAAGTTGAAATATTTTCTTCAGTGTAATAAATAT
Source organism: Salticus scenicus (assembly GCA_963930645.1). Lineage (NCBI taxonomy): Eukaryota > Metazoa > Arthropoda > Arachnida > Araneae > Salticidae > Salticus > Salticus scenicus. The sequence goes on from OZ005659.1 coordinate 241,496,736, forward strand.
AGGAATGATTGGAAAAAAAGAAGGGAAATGAGCAGGGTAAAAGAGAAAACTCAGCCATTGCACAAAATATTTCCACTTTTACTTATACCTGGTTATCAATAAAGTTCTTCTAAGTGTCGACTCCAGAGTTCCGTCGAGACCTTCATGTCGTTTTTTGCCAACAAGAAGTTATAAAATATGTCAGCGGGCCTAAAATTAATCATGATTTCTTTAAAACTATTGGCATTTGCTCGTTGCTGAGTTTTTATAAGTCAGTCAAGCGACAGTTTCATTTTGTTAAAAGCTTACGAAATCAATATATATATATATATATATAAAGAAAATAATCCAATGTCGACAGAAATGAAAAAAAAAAATAAATAAAAAGATTATTATTATTATTATTATTATTTTACTGATATTGAAGTTTTATTGTTTTACAGTTTCAAAGCTGTTTTTTTAAGTTTTTGTAAAATTTAAAGGATACTGTCATTTGTAAAACTAATTCATAAGATTTATGAATTATTTTTTAGTAAACATCCCTTAAATTAATTTAAATTTTAGAGAAAATCTTTGAAAATTTCTAAACCAAATCGTACATTCCTTGTAAAGGATTTTTAATTAACAATAAACTTTAAAATAATTGGTTAAAAAATAAATAAATAAATAAATAAAAATTTAATGGAGAAGGTCTGGAAAAAAATCTAGTATTATGTTTAATATCTCCAGCACTTATGTTGTGAAATAATGCAATAAATATAAAATATGAAATCAGTAATATATATATATATATATATATATATATATATATATATACGAGTATATGCATTAAAATGCTTTATTTTAATTTTAATTTTAATTTTTAATTTTTTAATGAAAGAATTTTTGAAGATCAAATCAATTATAAAATTTAAGAATTAATTTCAAAAATCACACTATACACATTATGAATGTTTTTATAGTCGGCAGCAAAATTATTAAACAGCACTAGCAATAATTCCTACTTAAAAGATATGCCTCTAACACTGTTTTGTTAAGTAAATATTTGTCAAGTCATGATCTTAAGCCTTATGCTATTTATAAAAAAAGTAAATAGATGATAAGAATTAGCAATCAAACCGAAAAAAAAAAGTGTGGATGTGTGTTTCAATAATTTTGCTGCCATCTGTATGTTAAGATTTTTCTCATTTATTTAATGCGTAGATGTCAAATGTTCTGATTTAGTACGAAATACTACATTGCCAAATTTAATTTCAGAATTTTAAACTTTAAATAAAAACGTTTTCTTTGGAAAATCTTGTTTTTTTTTTTTTTTTTTTTTTTTTTTTTTCTTTAAGCGAAATGGTTGAGAGCTATGTTTATTTAAAAATCAAAATGTAAATGACATTTTAAACGTATAAATGTCTGAAAAATAATAAAACTTTTTTTTTTTTTTCCAGTGGGTAAAATAAAGCAAAGGAGTGATATAAACAAAAAGTGAAATAGGCAGGTAAAAGGAGAAAATTCGAGATGCTTTACACAAAATCTTCCCACTTTGCATTATACCAGATCATAAACAACTTCCATCTCAATTTCGATCTCGTAGTTGAGACCCGGCATCCCTGTCCTTTCCGTCAATAAGAAGTCATGAAATATGTCAGCAGGTCTAAAATTAATTATGATTTCTTCATAACTATTGACATTTCGTCGTTTCTGAGTTTTATAAGTCAGTGTAGCGACAGTTTCATTTTTTAAAAAGCTACGAAATCAACAAAATATGAAGAAAATAATCGAATGTCGAAAGAAATTAAAAATGAATAAATAAAATGATTAATTATTTTACTGATATTGAAGTTTTATTATTTAGCTTTAAAGCCGTTATTTAGGTTGATGAAGAATTATAAAGGATACAGTCATTTGTAAAATGTTCCTTAAATTAAGTAAAATTTTAGAGAAAGTCTTTAAAAGTTTCTAAACGAAATGCTCGAACCTTCCATTTAATTAAAAATAAGCTTTAAATAGTTGTTAAAAAATAAATTATTAAATTAACTGAAGAAATAATGAATTAATGGAGAATGTCTTTTTAAAAAAAGTCTAGTTTTTGTTTAATTTATCCAACACATGTATTCTGAAATAATAAAATATGTCTAAAATTAAAATGTAAAATAAAATAAAATAAAATAAGATAAAAAGGTTTTTTTTTTTTTTTTTTTTTTTTTTTTTTCTTTCCACGGGGGAAAAAATTGAAGCTCATATCAATTATAAAATTTAAGAATTAATTTTTAAAAATCACACTTACATATTATGGATATTTTTATGTTTCGGTTTCTCTAATTTATCTAATGTGTTAGCTACCAACTGTTCTACTGTTCAATACTATTATTTTATAACAGTTACCATTGTCTTATTTAATTACAGAATTTTCACCTCTCTCTCTATATATATATATAAATATATATATACACTGGTGGACAAAATTAAAGCAACAATCTGTTTTCTCGTTCTCTTCTTTTGCACATAATTTTTAAACAAATGAACATAAAATTTGGATGGTCTGTACGTTATCACATTATTAACCGAATGTTAGGTAACTTTAGCATAATAATTTTTAAGCTAACAAATATTCATTTTTCTCTTAAAAGTAAGCTTTGGAAAAAATGAAAAATGTCAATAATTTCAGGAAAGAACACTTAATGAAAAGTGGTGTTAAGGATGCATTAGAGGTAGATAAAGACGCACATGCATTGAAATGTTAAACTAAATCTCGATTTTTCTTTCTGTATTAACTTTTCTTTTATTTTTATAACGGACTTTTAAAAAAATCTGGAGTGACTCCACTCGACTTTCCGAACATTGAGTAATTAACAGTTTTGTAGATAAAGTAAAGAAAGAGGAGTTGTTAAGAGAGAAAACCATAATAGAGCGTTTGAGTATTTTTCTCCATATATTACACCATGTTTTATTTAACGCTACTGAACTTTGAGCCCATAGATCATAATGATAAAGAATTTTTCGTTGTGTCCCTGTAAAAACCTATAAATGCTAGATTCACCAAAATGCTTATAGGTAGTGCAACAGTGATTTATAATATTCATATAAATTTTCAGCTCAATTGAATAAGGTGTTTAGATGCTATCGTACTTTTAAAAATTTGGTCCCCTAGGCCATAATGATAAAGAATTTTTCTTTGTGTCCCTGTAAAAAAACTGTAAGTGCTAGATTCACCAAAATCTATACAGTTGGTGCAACTGTGACCTATAACATGTGTACAAATTTTTTGCTCAGATTAATAAGGCGTTTAGATGCTATCACACTTTTAAAAATTTGACCTCATAGGCATAATGATAAAGAATTTTTCTTTGTGTCCCTGTAAAAAAACTGTAAGTGATAAATTCTCCAAAACCTATACAGATTGAGTATTTATGACCTATAAGATGTGTATAAATTATTTGCTCAATTGAATAAGGCGTTTAGATGCTATCGCACTTTTAAGATTTTGCTCCCATAGGCCATAATGATAAAGAATTTTTCTTTGTGTCCCTGTAAAAAAACTATAAGTGCTAGATTCACCAAAATCTATAGGGTTCGTACTATGGTGACTTACAATATGCGTACCTACTTTCAGTTTATTCGAACAAAACGTTTAGACGCTAGCATTTTCACTCACACATACACACGTACACACATACACACATACACACACACATACATACATCATCGTAAAAATAGTGAAAACGGACTCGTTGGACCTCGAAACGTATAGAAACATCAAAATCTCGAATTCGGATTTTTGACATGATTGCAATACTTTCCTCACTATAGTGTTCGGAAAGTAATAATATATAATTCATAATTTGTAAAAGATGAGCATCACCAGAATAATAAAAATGTCGATAAATAGTTTTATAATGAACATTTTATTCAATTTTCCTGTTTGTATATATGTTTTTTAAAAAGCTATTCAGATGCGAGAAAAAGAAGAAAAATTAAGAAACGGAAAAATGAATACAGGTAGAAAAATTTAGTTGTAATCTGACATATTGATGTGTGTGCATCTTCACCTATCTGTAAGCTTATGATAATTTTTCATTAACGGCTCTTTCCAAAAATTATTGAAAATTTTCATTTTTTCTTTTGAGAGAAAAATGAATATTTATTAGCTTAAAAATTATTCTTATGCTAAAGCTACATAAAATTCGGTTAATAATAGGATAACGGACAAGCCATCCAAATTTTATGTTCATATGTTTATTTGTTTAAAAATTATGTGCAAAAGAAGAAAATGAGAAAACAGGTTGTTTCTTTAATTTTGTCCACCAGTGTGTGTGTGTGTGTATATATATATATATATATATATATATATAACTATATATATATATATATAACTATATATATATATAATGAATCTGTGGTATTGAAAAAGTGAAATAGTTAGCAGCTTTCTTAATGTAAAAATGAAAATGTAAATGTCATTTTGCCTTCTTTCACGAGAACGTGTAAATTTCTTGGCGACATGAAAAGTTAAAACTTTTTTTTTTTCTTTTTTCCAGTTGGGAAAAAGTAAAATAAAAGAAAGAAAGGATATAAACAAAAGGTGGATTGGATGGGAAAAAGCAGAATATTCGAAATGCTTTGCACAAAATAATTCCACTTTTCATTATAAAATGTCATCAATAACTTCCCTCTCAGTTTCGATTCCCAAGTTCAGTCAAGACCTCCCCATCTTTTTCTGTCAACAAGAACTATGAAATGTGTCAGCACGAATAAAATTAATCATGATTTCTTTAAAACTATTGACATCTGGCCGTTGTTGAGTTTTATAACTCATTCAAGCGACAGTTTCATTTTGTTAAAAGCTACGAAATCAGCAAAATATAAAGAAAATAATCCAGGGTCGAAAGAAATGAAAAAACAAATAAATAGAAAGGTTATTATTTTTTTTTTTTTTCGATATTGAAGTTTTATTGTTTTACAGTTTTAAAGCCGTTATTTAAGTTATTGAAGAAATTTTATGTATACTGCCATTTGTAAAATTTATTTGTAAGATTTGTGAATATTTTTTTAGTAAATGTTACTGAAATAAAATTTTAAAGAAAATCTTTAAAGATTTATAAACCCAATGCTAGTACCATCCTTGTAAATGGGTTTTAATTAACAATAAACTTTAAAATAATTAGTTACAAAATGAAAAAAGATAACATAAATAAATAAAATGAATAAAATTTTAAAGAAAATCTTTAAAGATTTATAAACCCAATGCTAGTACCATCCTTGTAAATGGGTTTTAATTAACAATAAACTTTAAAATAATTAGTTACAAAATGAAAAAAGATAAAATAAATAAATAAAATGAATAAAAATTTAATAGCGAATGTTTAAAAAAAATCTTCTATTATATTTAATTTTTTCATCACTTATGTTCTGAAATAATGAAAGAAATCTAAATTATAAAATCAGAAAAAAAGAAAAGAAAAATACATAAAAATGTTTTTACTTATTTATTTAATTATTTTTGTTTTTCAATGAAAGGATTTTTGAAAATCTACCCAATTACAAAATTTAAAAACTTATTTTAAAAATCGCAATTATTGTATTAGGGAGGTTTTTATGTTTCGGTTTCTCTCATTTATTTAATGAGTAGCTGAGAACTTTCCTGTTTTTGAATACCATTATTTTATGATAGTTATCACTATCTTATTTAGTTACAAAATTTTAATCTCTAATTATTATTATTATTATTATTATTATTATTATTATTATTTCAGAAATTGTAGTACTATGAATGCGGAATAGTTGATTAGCTATATTAATGTAAAAATGAAAATGTAAAGGTTATTTTATTTTCTTTCACGAAAATGTATAAATTTCTCGAAAACAAGAAAAGTTAAAAAAAAAAAAATTCTTCCCTTTCGGTGGGGAAAATAATATATATATAATTTATATGTAATATATATATATATATATAATATATAAATGATAGATATCGTAAAAAAATTAATCTTAAAATTTAGCAATTAATAGATACAAAACAACACCAACAGAAAAAAAATAGAACTGATCTTAACTTATAGGAAAGACTGACACCAAATTTTTGCGATAAAGATTAAGAACCAATAAGAGACAAAAACAATTTAATTACTTACGCCGACATGAATGATAATAATAATAATAAAGGTTCATTAAACTTAATGAGAGAGAAAACAAATAAATGACCACAAAAATAATTGGATAAAAATGCTTAAAATTAGAATTAAATACTCATCAGGGGTATTGTACTTCATAAAGCTGTGAAAGCTGCATATGTACAAAAAGTGGTATGAGCAGGCAAAAGGAGAGAAGTCGAAACGCTTTGCGCAAAATATTTCTGCTTTTCTTTTATACCCATTTATCAATAACTTCCCTTTCAGTTCCGATCTCGATGTTCAATCTAGACCTTCCCGTCTTTTCGGTCAAAAAGTAGTTATGAAATATGTCAGCGCGCCAAAAATTGATCATGATTTTCTTCAAACTATTGACGTTTCGTCGTTGCTGAGTTTTATTAGTCAGTCAAGCAAGTTTTATTTTGTTAAAAGCTTATGAAATCAACAAAATAAAAAGACTTGCTGAAAGAAATGAAAGTGAATAAATAAATAATTAAATAAATATTAATTTTTTATTGTTTTACCGATTCGACGCTGTTAGTGTAGTTATTTTTAAATGTTAAATGATACTGACACTTGCAAAGTATAAGACTTGTGAATTATTTCTTAGTAAATTTTATTTAAATTCTGTAAACTTTTAAGGAAAATCGTTAAAGATTTCAAAACCAAATGTTCGTACTTTCTTTACAAAGTAATTTTAATTAAAAATAATCTTTAAAATAATTGGTAACAAATAAAAAAAAGAAAGAAAGAAATTTAGTGGAGAATGTTAATATATATATATATATATATGTATAGAGAGAGAGAGAGAGAGAGAAGATTTGTATATTATACTTAATATTTCCAATTTATGTTTTGAAATGATGAAGTCTAAAATGTAAAATCTGAAAAAGAAATATATAAAAACACTAAAAATAAATTTCAAATTCCACATAGGTAGTATGAATGTTTCAGTGTTTTCTTTGCGCTCATATATGTAATGCTAACTGTTCTACCAACTATTCTGCTTTTAAATACCATTATTTTATATCAGTTATCATTGTCTTATTTAATTACAGAACTTAAGAGGCCTCTCCACTTATCGTCTTCAGAAGCCAAAGTCAACGTTATTCTATGGAGAATTTTGCCCTATCATAACTTGTTAACTTATACATATTTTTTAATTCCGTTTCCACATTCAGAAACTTCACAACTATTAAACAGTTTATCGCTTTCAAAAAAATATTTTTTTTTATTTTTAATATTGTTTTTTGAGGTTGAAAATGCGAATTTTCACAATGTGAATTTTTTCATTTTTGAGCTTAAAAATGAAATCTTAAAAATAAAAAAAATAAATTTTTAGAAAGCGATAACCTTTTTAGCAGTTGAGAATTTTCAGGAAGTGAAAATGGAATTTAAAAATATGTATTGGTTAACAAATTATAATGGGGCAAAATTTCCCATAGAATAACATTGGCTTCGGCTTTCGGAGATGATAGGTTGAGAGTCCCCTTAAACATTTTCTTCAGAAATTGTGGTATTAAAAAAGCAGAATAGTTCACAATTATATTAATGTAAAAATGAAAATGTTAACGTCCTTTTAACTTCTTTCACGAAAACGTGTAAGTTTCTTTACAAAAAAAAAAAAAAAAAAAAAAAAAAAAAAAAAGATTATTTTATTTATTTATTTATTTATTTCTGCAGTGGGGAAAATAAAATAAATAAAGGTTATAAACAAAAAATGGTATGAGTGGACAAAAGCAGAAAACTCAAAACGTTTTGCACAAAGTATTTCCATTATACCTTATACCAGATTTTAGATAACTTCCGTCTATATTCCGATCTCGTAGTTCAGTCTAGACCTTTTCGTCCTTTCAGTCAACAAAAAGTCATAAGAAAAATTCTCAGTGCGCCTAAAATTAATCATGTTTTTTTTTTTTTTTTTTTTTAACTATTGACATTTAGTCGTTTTGGAGTTTTATAAATCAGTCAAGCGACAGTTTAATTTTGTTAAAAGCTTATGAAATCTGCAAAATATGAAGAATAGAATCCTTTGCTGAAAGAAAGAAATAAAAATAAATAAATAAATAAAAGGAATAATTCCTTTTTAATATTATTTTTTATTATTATTATTATTATTATTATTATTTTTTTTTTTTTTACAGAATTAAAGTTTAGTTTTTGTAAAATGATACTGCCGTTTGAAAAGATAAGGAGTATTACGTGAATTAGTTTCAAGTTAATATAATATAAATTAAACAAAATAATAACAATAATAATTATAAATAAATAAACACTTCAAAGAATTATAAGCCAAATTCTTGAGATTTTTTCTATTATAAATGCATCATAATTTCAGATACTTGTGTGGGAAAAACGTATGCAAAAGAGAAAATACAAATATTTAGAAAGAAGAAAATCATATTTCAAAGGCATAATTTAATTTATCAACTTTCATCGTATATAAAATATTCCACAAAAGGTTTTTAGTGATAAAATTTGACATTTATTTTGTAACCGTGCATAAAGGTTATAAAATATTTCAATGCAAAGCATAATGTAATATTTTTTTGGGATATTATTTCAGAATGTTTAAATTTAATTTTTATTTTTTTTCATTACATTTCTCTGTATTAAAATAATAAAAAATATTAATTACAAAAAATTATTGCTCTGTTTAAAAAAAAAAAATAATAATAATACAAATAAATGTACATTGTGTTTCTTTGATTTATTAGTTATTTACCTCCATGCATCACAAATTTCGAAATTCTAAATTCGTCAGAGTATTAATTATTAATTTTTTAAGCACAACCCAAAACCCGATATATTCAGAACTTTACAATGATTAAAAAATTACTTACATTCTACTTGATACAATTTACCAAGAAATTTAAATTTATCTAATCAGCATTATTGAAGTTTAGATATTCGTTTTAAATTATAGTTTTTTTTTTTTAATACTAATTTTAAAAAGTAATTTTCTGATTAATTTTAAGCAGGTTATGAAGGAGTGCAAAACACTCGATCTTGAATTCAACCAAATATTATTTTTCTATATCTTCAGTCAATTTTAGTTGGAAAAAGGAGAACTCGCAAATTTTGAAATGTCACATTGCTGGACTTGAATTTAATTAAATAATAATTTTTCCTTAAAAATCTTTAATTTTCAACTAAATTCGCAATTTTGGAGTCGTGAATTCATAACCACTGTTTACAGCTAATTTTTAACAGTTGTCGCAATTGGTTTAAAATTCGCGGGAAGGGGGAAAAATGTACGAATAGACCTTGCGACTCGTTTGAACTCTACAAGAAAAAGTTGGAAGCTCTTCAACTTTAATTGTCAAAGTTTATTTAAAATATTATTAAATGTTAAAGAGAATTTCCCCTGAAAATCTCATTTCAATTAATTTTTTAAAAAAGCAATCAAACAATTTTTTATCAATACACTTCAATAAAACCTCGATTAAACTACAGTGTGTGATCAAATAATTAGAAATTTTGTTTCATTTTGACATTTTTTCGATTATCTCAAAAGATACTGCACGAAATGACCTGAAACTTCATACATGCAAAGATCATTTAAAAACTCATATTTTTCTCTATCGATTTAGTCCAGAGTGCAATTAGGGTACAAAATATTATTATATCAAAAACATATAAAATAATTGAATCATATTCAAAATATTCATATTCAAAAATAATAATAATAATAATAATAATAATAATAATAGTAATTTGTTCCTATCTTTTTGTCGCGGTGTGTAGTCTTAAATTAGAAAAATTTTAGTCTTAAAATTTTTCTAAATTAGTCTTAAAAGAAAAATTAGTCCGGGAATAATGTTACTTTATGATAATAATAAATGATAAGCACAATTTAGATAATGTTATTTTATGAAAAATCAAAGAAAAAATCCTTTGTACCTATATTTTTGTCGCGGGGTGTATATATATATATAATATACATATATATACATATATGTATATATACATATTAAATTACAAGTTTTTTTGGGGGGGGAGGGGAGGGAGGACATGTTTTTGGCTTATAACTGGAACTGATTTCCATAAAACTTTACAACGCTTACTGAAAAATTGACTAAACATCAGAGAAACATTATTCTGAAGCATGAAATTCACACGTGTAATATTCTTTGAGATATAAGCATTTTTAATAAATATTATTTTTCTGCACATGCGCGAAAGATAGATAACTTTTTATTGCATAGGTTGAAAGCCAAATATATTGAGTAACTTTTATCAAAAGTTCATTTGAATAGAATAAAAATTAAGCAAATTGTCGGCAAAAGACCGACCAAGATTTTAGATATTTTTCGAAGTTGAAGCTTCATAAGGGATTTTACAAATGCTGCGTATTTAATTTAAAGATCAAATTATTTCAATCACGTTACAAAAGTTCTTTGTTGTGAAAAACTCACAAATTTTAGTAAATAAATAAATATATGTTAAAGTTATAAGCCCATAAATGGTTTTTCATAAAGAAAAAAAAAAGTTTGAAATGTGGTTAAGATAAAAGGATCTTCAAATTAAATGCGCACACGCAGCATGTGAAAAACCTCTTATGAAATTTCAATTCTGGAAAATACCAAAAAAATCTAGCTCGTTTTTTTTTTTTTTTTTTTTTTTTTTTTTCCGACAATCCATTTTTCACAAAATTGGCTTAAATATATGGGCAAAAAAGCATATTGTATATATTCTGGGGAAAAGAATGTCTTTTCAAAATATTTTTAAGTGTTTTATTTACAAATTAATTAATATATCAAGCAATTGGAAATGTTTTATTAAATGTATATATTGATTTTATATTGTAAATTATATTAATTAAAACCGTTAATGGTTTATCATTCCTTAATACACCTTGAATTCATATATCCTTAATGCTTTCTTTTTCTTTTGCTTTGGAAGATTCTTTTCGCACTTAGTCTGTTCCAGCATGGCTCCCTGCGATTCAGTGGAAGGGAGAATCGCAGGGAGTCATGGCTGTAGGCAGTATGAAGGACTTCTCTATGTAGCATATCGACAACAGTGTTCCATCACATTGACGTTCCATCTACATTGGTATCTACGCTCCATCTCTATTTAATTATCAATTTTTTGAAAAAAAATGGCACGTCATGGAATTTTTTTACTATTATTCCTGAAATCAATGTACAAAAATTTATAAGTATCAGCTATTGGTTTCTAAACACTTTTTTGGTTGCAGGCCTACATATTTTTACGAATCTGGTTCAACTATTCGTTTTAAATTCCCAGAGGGATTTATGAAAAAAATTGGGATGACAGCGCCACCTGTTGAGCGATTGATACCCAAATTTAATCAACGACAATTTTAATCAAGGTTTAACTAAGTACCAAGATTAGATTCCGTTTATTGTATCGTGAGATACTGCGTTCATAAGTTTTTTTATACATATATATAGAGAGACAATTTCTAAAATTAACAAATTGGGTTCAGGATATCTGAAAAAAATGTAAATATATCGATAACTATTGGAAGAAAAACATTTTCACAAATCCGATATTTACTGCTTAAATATATATATAGTAGAAAGTAAAAAAGGACAAACTGTGTTCAGGTTATCCCAAAACGTGTAAATATAATGATAAACGAAAGTCGAAAATTTTCTAAAATTCATTAATTTTTTCTTGCATACGTAGAAGAAAATAAAAAGCATTTTTCTTAGAATTATCCGATAATTTGATACATCGTAGTAGTGTTAAAGTTTTATGGAATCTAAAATATTTACTACTTTGAAATTAAGAAAAAATAAAAAATAAAAATAAAATAAAGTTCTTCTTATAACTTTTCCCCCAAACTTTATAATATACTTTTTTAAGTCTGACGAACATACGGTCAGAATAAAACTTTTGAGGAAATCGATAAATCTATAGTAATATAAAAATGTTTAGTCATCAATTTTATAACTTTTTTTGATGTATAGGAAAATAAATTTTGATAAGCTGGACGAATCCTATATTAAAGGAAATATCAGGCAGGTTTTTTATTATATTTTTAGAATAACAATATATATATATATATATATATATATATATATATATATATATATATATATATATATATATATGTATAAATTATTTCAAAATTTGATGAAAAAAAAATATTAAAGATACAACTTGTAAAATTATTATATAATGAAACATTAATGATTTAATGAATATAAATTTTAATGTAAGCAACCTAGATATTTAAAAGAAATTAAAATTCTTAAATTGTCAGAAAATGTGCGATAATTACTTTGATCCTACTGGTTTCGCTTTGTTCTAATTTTGAAACTGGTAAACGGAAGCTGCTCGGTTCGATTCCATGTCATGCTTTTTGGTCTAGGCTTTCAGAGTTTTCCGTAGTTTTGTGGGATGCTTGCGTGAATACGTGCATGGACCACTTAAAAAGTTCCTCCCACTCTCAGTCAGGGCTTACTATCTGAGCTTAGATCCTTTGTGCAGACAATCTGATTTAATCTAAACACCCCACCCTCCTCATATGGTCGAGAGCTTTAGTTCTCAAAGCTGATTGACTGGAAATGATGGGTCCGATCCCAAGTCACGCTTTTCAACCTTGTTGTTCGGAGTTTTCTCCTAAACTGATGCAAATACAGACAGGCAAAGACTCTTTACAAAGGACCCCCACGAAGACCTAGGACGTGCCATTTCTATTCAGACTTAGGACCTACACTGTAAAAATATATGTCCTATTTGCTGCCAGAAATTCTCTGTAATTTGATACAATACGCGTAATTTACGAAAAAATTACGTTGTCAGAACGTATTTTCTCAAATTACAGAGAATTTCTCGCAGCAAATAGGACATATTCTTTACAGTGTACTTCCATCCAGACCTAGGACCTACATATAGTCAATCGACATTTACCCTTACATCTGCACCGAATGCTACGCAATATTCATGATTTATACTAGGGGCTGCAAACTGACGTCCCTCGGGTCTCGATGTAAAATTTTGCGGCTCATGAAAGAACTCACGAAATTAAAAATTTATCAGCATCAAAAATTAAAGTAAATTTGTTTTTCCTCGTCGGAGTAAAAATACCTTTCATCGGTTATAGTAGTTAAGTAAGCCTATATCGTATTGTTATTGTTAGTAAAATATTATTAGGTCGATTATTAAACCTTCTAATTGTAATTGGTAATAAGAAGTATAGTTATAAGATATTTGACTGTTCTATTATTAATTAATGAATAAAAATAAATTTAACATTACTGTATAATGTTTCAAATATTCAACACCTTTAAAAATTACACGCACGGGCCAATGAATTAGAAACCTCTAAGTGTTTCTACAAATGCTCGCTGGCGGCGAAGGTATTCAAAACCTGTTAGAAACCTTTGGGGGTTGGTTGGTTGGTTGGTTGTTGTTTTATGGCGCAAAATCCACAGTGGGACATGCTGCGCCAAGAAACCTTTGGGGAATGTTCTGCTTATATGGAAGTGGTCCCCTGGTGTTACTTGAGGATAATCAAAAAGCCCTGCAGCACCTGAACGTATTGATAGATTAAGTGCATCACATTTTTACTCGGAAGTTAACGGTTACTTGTGCTCGATAATGCAACCATACATCGCGGCAGCATCAGTCGAGATTGGTTCAGTGAACACCAATCTGACTTCTAACAGTTTCCCTAGATGCCGCAAAAACCGGACCTTAATCCAATAGAAAATGTTTGGGACATGTTGCAAAGGAGTATCCGTCAGAAATCTCCGCTTCCATCCAGTTTACAGGATCTTTAAGTCTGTTTAACCAATGTATGGTAAACTCTGAACATAAATGCACCCCGTAGAATCGCTGCCCACTCGAATACTGGCTGTCATTCATGCAAAAGGAGCTCGAACGAGAAAAAAAAGGTACAATAAAAGATTAATTTAATAGTTTTTAATTCATTGGCCAGTGTGTGTGTATATTTATACATGATTCATATGTTTATATATAGATAAACATCTGCACACGATGCGGCCCGCCTGAATAAAATGAATTTCCAATGCTGCCCACTAAGTGCTTTAGGTTGGACAGTCTTATACTATACTATTCTATTGGTAAACACAATATTTATAAACCAGAGTTATATTTTCTTTTTAAGAATAAACAATGGTAAGCTTTAATGCTCCTGAAGACGGACTGTAATTTTTAATTATTGTCTACTACTATTAAATGTTGATCTATTTTGAATTATTGTCTACTACTATTAAATGTTGTTCTAAACTTTCATAAACATAAAAACTAACGATATCCTTCAATCCAAAAAATATTTTAGTAAGAATTGCCGCATTATAGCAGATTTATGGACATGACATGGACGAATAAGTTTTAATAATTTTTTCCGAAGTTTTCTGTTCGGAAGTAAATGGCAAAAAAATATCCGACAAAATTTAAAAAATAAAATTTAGACCGTTACTCTAGCTCATTAAGGCACATACACATTTATTTGCTATATATATACGAATAAGCAAAGTTTCTCAAGCAGAAAACTCTATTTTACTATGATCAGTCAAAGTAATTCTAATTTTATTGTATAAATTTTTCTTATCTTTCAGTTTCTCATAACAACAGCTCTACGAGCGGTCGAGAAACTCTGCTTTCAAAGCTGAGATCGAACCGTGGTAGACAGAAAGCTTGGTTCGATCCTATGTCAAGATCGTTAGCCTAACGGTTTTAAGTTTTTTATTGTTTTCTCTGAAACTCGTATATATACGGTGTAGGACCCCTTAGAAAGACACTCACAGAGGGGAAACCACCCATCCCTTGAACCCTTCTGCAGCTATTCCTCCCAAAGTAACAACACGAATGACAAAATATATATTATGTAATGTAATCTACGAACCCATAATTTTGTTTAAAAACTAGAATTCACACATATATATTTTAGCATACAAGTTACACAATTGTACATGAAATTACTAACGATGCATACTGTATTTATAAATAAAAGAACTGCAAGTTCTTGCATTTAAAACTCAGTTTGTAATTGAACTATACATTTAATTTAGAAACATAGATTTAATTTTAATTTATTTTTATTATTCTACATAAAAAATACATTAGTACAGATAAAATAGATTTAACAATTAAAAAACGACATGTTCAGTATAAAACTATAATATGTTGTTACCATGACAAAACTTTCTTCTGTAACGTTTTGTACAAATTCTAGCAGATTTTTTTCCTTTTTTTTTTTTTTTTTTTTAATTATCAGTTATTAAAATTATCTTCCCTGGGGAGTTCAGACGATTTATTCTCTTAGAAAATTATGACACTAAATGTTGAAATAAAATCAATTTTGTGTACTACAGAGGATATTTTAGGAAATGCATCTTTTCCTTTGAACTCGTTTAAAAAGAATAGACGATTTATTTATTTATTATTTTTATTTTCGAAAAATACTTATATTTAAAATTTACATGCGTGTATGTGCCTGCGAGTGGGGGATGGGGGTGGGGGGAGGGTCCTACAGATACAAAATAATTATTATTTGATTATTACTATTTTTTTTTAATAATTCATAAACACAATTGTCATTGTTTACATTCACACGAAATTTCGCGCTATACTGTCCTGTTAAAAATTACATGAAAAGGCGACGAACCACCACCTGTTCAACGATATGCACCGAAAGATTATAAATACCAATTTATGTCAAGATATAATAATAAAATATAAACTTTTATCAAATATAAGAGTTAATCCTTAATTTAGGCCCCCACAAAACTTTTGTCGCATACACACGCACATACATTTTCTAAAAATGATCTAATCTTGTTCAAGACTTTTCAAAACGTGTAAATCCTTCAAAAAACCGGAGACCGAAAAATTTCCTATATCTAGTGCTTTTTCTTTATGTGTGTAGAAAAAAAAAATTTATCCAGATTGATTCAATGTACAATTAATGTTGTTAATATTTACTTTATAGCTTTATTATTATAAATATAATTAATATATACTTAATTCGTTTCTTTAAGTTTATATAACTATACTTTTATCCTCGTTCATATGTTACTTTCAAATTAACTTCAAATTAACTATTTTTATACTTAATGGTCTTTATATAATAAAGTTCAAGAATGGCTATAGAAATTAGTTAATCTCACTATAACAGCTGAATCATTTACTCAGAGATATAAAGCATTAAGCACATTCATTAGAGATTATAACTAGCTTAATAAATGGGACTTTCTGTATCAGTAGACAAAAGCTGGGGAGATAATAATATAAGGTCTTTATACTAATGCAATATTAATAATGCTATTGCATTCAGGTCACATGATATCCTCTAATATTATACTAGTAGATGATTATGGCTTCTGTTGAGATAAACCTTTTATCCTTCCTATTCCGCTGATAAATACATACAGATGTCATTCGCAAAATTTGGTTTCATTATCTCCTTTTGAAAAACGTTACTAAGTCCTTTTTAGTAAATCCTTTCCAAAAATAATGCAGGCTTACCTGGGGCATTTTTTTTTTTTTTTTTTTCGTACAGCATATCATAAAGAAATAAATGCAGCTGCTATTGCTAAAATTGATGGATAAGTGCAATTAGAAGGTCTCGTTATCGGTTGACAAAATCGTGCATGAGCAATCTTCCGGTGATATGCGTGTATATTGCAGAAGTACGCAAGATTTGAAATGTTCTAATAAAAATAAGCAATGTTACTATAAGCAATGTTACTTAGAAATATAAAAATTCAAAGTTATTATAATTAAAATATGATGATTTGAAAAATTATGAAGAAGATTCTGCGAATGGGATTTTGATAAATCACTGAGAAAAAACATTATATACCGCCTTCCTCTAGAATGAATAAGTGGCCATTTTCTAAATCCCTTAACAAGAAATGTACATTTCCGAGCTATGCGCATAAGGCACGCCAATAAACTGAATAGACGAAATGATCGAGAATTTCTACTCTACACATTTCTAGATGGTGAAACAATATTCTGAATATTCCGAATATTCTGAATCTTTTGTACTGCGAGAAACTCTCGCTTGATTTTCTAGAACTGGGAAATAAACCAAGATTATAATTGCTGAAACCCGCCTCTTGTAGCCTCATTTATTTGCAAAGATTTTTAAATAACTTTGCCCTCAATAATATAGGCAAACGCAATAGATTTCTAATATGGATTTCTAGAACTCGCTTTCCAAGGGGACTAGAATTTATAAGGATGACGTGGAACTATTTTTTCTAGAGCCACAATTCAAATTCTAAATGTCAGTTATAAAAGTTTTCTTAGTAAACATGGTATAAATCAGTGTTGTGCACTAACGCGTTCATTTGAACGCGTTCATGAGCGTAGCTCAAAAATTTTGAGTTTTGAGTTGAACTTCGCTCGTTTTTAACACTTTCCAACAAGGTTGAAAAGTGTTTGTGACTTCGGTTTGTCTGTCTGTCTGTCTGTCTGTCCGTCTGTCTGTCTGTCTGTCTGTCCGTCTGTCTGTCTGTCCGTCTGTCTGTCTGTCTGTCTGTCCGCGCTCTAACTCCCGTAAATATTTATGGAATTTCTTGAAACTGATATATGTCATTCAAGTTCACTATCGTACGGTCCCTATTGAAAATGGAGTTTATACCTCTACTGGTTTGTGTACAGGGACACCCGAAAATATTTCAAAGCATTGTGTTCTATGAGAGGTATTTCTATAAACCATATTTTCATACCTTTACTCTAGACATATCTTAGTGAAATTGAAATATGTTATTCAAGTTCATTATCGGACGTTCCCTATTGAAAATGGAGTTTGTACCTCTACTGGTTTGTGTACAGGGACACCCGAAAGTATTTCAAAGCATTGTGTTCTATGAGAGGTATTTCTATAAACCATATTTCATACCTTTACTCTAGACATATCTTAATGAAATTGAAATATGTTATTCAAGTTCACTATCGGACGTTCCCTATTGAAAATGGAGTTTATACCTCTACTGGTTTGTGTACAGGGACACCCGAAAGTATTTCTAAGCATTGTGTTCTATGAGAGGTATTTCTATAAACCATATTTCATACCTTTACTCTAGACATATCTTAATGAAATTGAAATATGTTATTCAAGTTCATTATCGGACGTTCCCTATTGAAAATGGAGTTTGTACCTCTACTGGTTTGTGTACAGGGACACCCGAAAGTATTTCAAAGCATTGTGTTCTATGAGAGGTATTTCTATAAACCATATTTCATACCTTTACTCTAGACATATCTTAGTGAAATTGAAATATGTGATTCAAGTTCACTATTGGATGTTTCCTGTATGAAATGGAGGAAATACGACCATCGGGGTATACACAGGGACACTCAAAAGTATTCCAAAGCAATGCGTTATATGAGAGATATTTCTATAAATCAAATTTTAATAACTTTAGTTTCCACAAATTTTAAGGAATTGAAATATGTTATTTATATGCACAAAAGAATGCTTTGCATACAATGTAGCATGTTTAGCATTATATTTACAGGGTGGCACAAAAATATCCAGTTGCATTAAGAGCTATTAATAAAAAAATTGCTAGATATGTACTTTCGTTTACCCTAAGCGTTTTTAACACTTTCTAATATTTTTAACACTTTCCAACAAGGTTGAAATGTATTTATGACTTCGGTTTTTCTGTCTGTCTCGAACATGATATGATTAACTTTCAGATTTACAGGGCTAGACTAATATTTTCAGAGAGATTAAAAGCTGTAATTATAATCTGACGGCTGCGTTTTCTTTTGCGTTAAGCCTTTTTAACACTTTCCAAAATGCCTCAGAGTAATTTTAAAATCAATTAGTCTATCTGCATGTTTTTCAGTTGTTCTGTCTGTTGTGTGATAAAGTAGGCAAAGAATATTAAAAGTTATTCGATACAATTGCGTACAGTTGGAAAGTGTTACTAATCAATGCGTACTGCATGATTTTTCTTTCTTGCTTAAATTATGAACTTGAGTTCAGCGAAACTCGTTTTTTTCACGAACTTGAGCGTGAAAACCAATTCAAACTCAAACTCATATTAAATATTTCTGTCTGAAATATAAAAATGAAAGTAGAAGAAGAAAAGGACAGAAAAGAGAATAATTGTGCAAAATGGATCCCAGAAAAAAGGGCACTTGGGAAAAAAAGCACTCATAGAAAGGGTACCCGAAAAGAATGGCACCCGGAAAAAAGGGCACAGGAAAAAAGGCGTTTTTGCAATTTGCAAATCGCAAAAATAATAAACATCAAAGAATAAATTTGAAGAATTATTTCATAATACATTTTTAGAAATTTCAATCAATTAAATTGTTTTCATTTTCACTTAGTATATACCTGCGGGAAAGGGGAGACAAAGAGCAGATTGAAAGATAATAATTTTCTTTATATTACCTTCTCACTAATCTGAATCAAAGTGCGTCCGCATATAAACTTATATGCAATTTCGTGCAGCAGTTCCTGAGATATAGCCTTCCATGAAACTGTGGAAATCGCGGCCTAGCAGCGCCACCTGTTGAGAAATTGATACCAAAATTTCATAGGCACTAATTTTAGTCAAGGCACATCCGCATATGAATTTACATGTAATTTTGTGCTGTAGTTCTTGAGATACAGTCCCCAAAAATTTTTGACGCACAAACCCAGACAGACATTTTCTAAAAATCATCTAATCGTGTTCCGAACCTTTCAAAACGTGTAAATTCATCGAATGCCGGAAGTCGAAAATTTTTACGAATCCAATACTTTCTTTTATTGAATATAGAATAAAGTAAAAAAGGGGGAGGGGGAAAGAAATTCAAAATTAGAATCTGTAAATGCATTATAGTTTTTGACTGAAAAGTGTTTAAGAAGTTTGCCAACTAAGTTTGAAATTTACCAAACGTGCCAGTTTGTTTTAACATTGTGTGTGTAGGACTTGAGGGAGGGATGAAGGTTCCCTCTTACCTCTCGTTAGCAAGCGTTCACAAAAAACGATGAGTTCGCTTTTATCCGCATTTTCCAGAAATTCAAAGAAATCGCCTTATATCAATAATCAATAAACATGAAATAAAGTCTTCTTTCAAAAAATGAGCGAACTTTTTGTATAAGTTTCACCTACAAAACACTACATATTACAAATAATATTAGTCTCTCTACCCCCTCTCACTTTTTTAATAGTTTTTAAGATTTATTCAATTTCTTCAGAAATATTAGCGAGGAAAAATGCGTACTTTTTGTGAACTTCTCAAATCTTCGTGGAATTACTAGGCATCAAAATTTGAATATATTTATAAGAAATCAAATTAAAAAGAGTTTATAGGACTATCTAATAGTTTTCAAATGCACGATTTTCTCACTCATGAACTTAATCTCTGCTGTTGTTAATAGCATGCACACGAAAATTTTACTACAGCAAGAAAAATATTATAGATGATTATTTTAATTTGTTCCAAAATTATATAAACAAAACTTCTTAGTTCAAACCATTTTTAATTTTAGAATATATATTCAAGAAATATTATTTGATAATGATATGAAAGTGTTATATCTTGAACCTCAAATTAACAGCAATTTTACAATTAATGTTGAAAAAAAAAAAAAATAATAAAATAAAATAAAATTTTAGAAATTTTTTTTCTTTAACACAAATATTAAAATACGCCCGCTTCGCTGGTCACTATATTTATATGAATTTTCAAAAGAATTGGATCAGTATTTATTTTTTACATCACATTACAAATAAAAACTTAAAAAAAAAAAAAAAAAAAAAAAAACCACTGAAATCGCTTTAGACCTCGCTACTGCGGGTACCCGTTACCTAAGGCAGCTCTTTTTTCTACCCGTACTGCATCGGGTCCAGGTTCCCACTGTCTGCAAAAAGGTCTTTCCCGGGCACTTCAATCTGGGTGCGACGACAGGGTCTATCGACGACATGTGGATCTTCTGTTATTTAAGAACTACGATTTTAAATATGACTGTATCTCAGCATCTATTGTATGTTTTTGTTTTTGAACATGCGTTTTATAGCCCCCGTTATTTGCACTGCATCGATTTGATTCCGACCAGTGCAATAAAATAAAATAAAAAAGTATATTTTCTTTTAAACGGAATTAAATACATGAAAAACAAACGAATTTTAATCAGTTTAATCCTTTCTACTATAAACTACCATTTTTTTCACCCAATAAATATTTAAAAAAGAAAAAAAAAAAAAAAAAAGGATTTTTCTTTTAAAAGAATTAATTAAAAGAATGAAAAATAAAAAGTTGTTATACTATAAAATGTATACATAAACGTAGCAATTTATTTCTATTGCATTACCATTTGATTTTCAATAAATGTAATAATTAAAAAAAAAAAAAAAAAAAAAGAAAAGAAAAGAAAATCGCCTTCAATTGAATGTATTAAATAAAAAATGAACTGCGCAATAGCCGTTGCTAAGATACGCAGACGATTACAATCGAAGAATAAATTCATGAAAAATTAAACATACGAGTAAAAGCCAATGTTTAAAATCGAAAAAACATGAATTTAAAAAGTTTAAGTTCGAAATTCGAAAAAATCTCTATAAGGTGCACACCTGCAGGGTCCCATGTAACAATATGCCAAATTTGGAGGCTCTGCGATTAGTAGTGTGAGCACCAGAGCGCAGACACACACACAGACACTTCTCTTTATTTATATAGATAGGGATGTAAGTGACAAGGAAAAAAACAAATAAATAAATATATGCTGAAATTTTATGTGAAAAAAAAAGTTATAAAATAAAATACCGAAATTTGGAAGGCAAAAGTATATTTATTACAGAAATTACTTTATCTTTAAGAAATTTTATTTTTATTTAACCAATTAAGGGGGGGGGGGGATTACAGCCTTTAATTATGTAAATAACATATAAAAATTCAATCTTTGATTTATAAAGCTCAAACTTTATTAAATGTACATTACAGAACTAAAAATAAATCTTAATAAAAGCTTAAAACAGTTAAAATAAATAAATAAAAACTCATCCATTTACATAGATAAATCTGAGGTATAAGTTTTTTTGCACAACAAATTAAACATGTTTATAAAATTTCTTGGAAATTATTGCGAATAAATACACTTTATAAATAACAGTTATGTGGTAAGTTTTTATACAGAGGAGTGATTTCAGTAAATCTGTTGACCATTTTTGAAGAGAGGGATTTGTTTAGTGTTTTTCGCACAATTCGAACATATGGGTTAAATGTAATTAGTAACAGGATACACAGCAACATTGTATTGGATTCAAAAGATAAAAGCGTGAGAACCTTTTGTTACGTAGTACAGTACAATACGTCGGCAGCAAACAACTTCCTGCATTCTACAATACTTGCTTTACGCTGGTGCCATGATGCAAAGATCTTTGGCAAGACCACCCAGAGTACGGGAGATGTACTATACCCTAGGCAGTGTGACAAATTGGCGCCCTCTCATAAAAGCACTCGACATTTCATTTCGTTGATAAGAAGACGATACTAATCAATGAAAATATCTGTTATCACAGGACTATTGATATCTTGCTCTATAAAGTCCTGCTGCTTCTCTTTTTTCTTGAGATTTCTGTTATTTGCGAAAATGATTCTTTGTTATATATCTTTATTTTATAACTCTTGCATTGAAAGATAAGCATATTTAAAATATAAAAGATTAAACAAAGATTACTGGTTTAACACATGCTAGTTTTAAAATATCATTTATGATACTAGCAAACAGGATTTAAGGGGGTCCGGGACACCAAATTTTTGTTTTTATTATTTATTGATGAATTGCTGTAATTATTTTTTCTGAAATTGAAGCTTTTTTGACGATGAAGTTCAGCAAGAAAGAATCTTAAAAAATAAATAAATAAATAAATAAAAATTTTAAATAAAATTTTAAAAATTAAAATTTTTTGAGTTTAAATTTGTTATATCTCATGAATTAATAATTCAATTTACAAACTTTTTTCATCTTTATATACAGAAAGGATTTATCTTCAATTTGCCTTCAGGATTTCTGATTATAATAATAAAATTTTTAAATATTAATTTTATTTTTAAAAAGTACTTATTTCATATATAATTTTTGGATTACCAAAAAAGTTTTGCTCCTAATTAAAAACCCCGAAGACAAATTGAAGATAAATCTTTTCTGTATATAAGAGTGAAAAAAATTTATAAATTGAACCATTAGTTCATGAGATTCATGAGATTTCATGAGATCACAAATTTTAAATTTATCAAAAACTTTAAATTTCAAATTTTTTTAATTTTATTTAAATTTTTGGTTTAAAGTTTTTTTAGATTCTTTCTTGCTCAACTTCATCGTAAAAAAAGCTCCAATTTCAGAAAAAATAATTACAGCAATTCATCAATAAATAATAAAAAGAAACATTTGATGTCCCGGACCTCTTTAATTATTGGGATTTAATATTATACTTTTAAATCTTTATATTTTTATTTATAATGAAAGGCCTTCTTAAAACTTTTCTTAAATTACTCTCAGAACTTCCATAATTTTTCATAATAAGAGGTATTTCGCAAAAATTTGTGTTATTGAAATAGCATGGATTTGCTTGCATGAAAACTGAAATACAAAATTGACAATATCGTGGAAAACTGGGAACGAAAAAAATTACAGTAGCAAGGAAAAGGGTAGCCTACTGGATAGGGCATTTAAGTCTTCAATCATATTAGGTGATCAGCGGAATTTATATTTCTTCTTATGAAAGGACTGGCTTAGAGTCCTGCGTGGTTCGAGTAACCTTGACTCACAGCCGACCCGACCTGCAAAATGGTTTTTGACCTTCAACCCGAACTGAATCTGCAGCTTCTGACCCGCTATATTGTTAAAATTGTGTTATATAATAAACTGAATAAAAGTTCTTTTAAACAAACTACAATTATATTATTGAAGAAATCTTTCAGACAATTAAAAATATTACAACAGTGTATTTATCTAATTATAAACAAAGTTTTAGCTATATTAAAACATATATTTAAAAAAATCCACTGTTCCAAGTATTTTGACAGTAAAATAAGTAAGCAAATATAGGTCGGAAGAAAAATAATTTTCCATATAAAGCTTTAAACGTTAAGTATTAATATTTAGGTAAATGTATTTAAATTCATGTTATCAGTCATGTCTTTAAATTACTAGGAAGGAAGACAATGTAATCCAATCTCTTCATTTAAAAGTTTAGATAAGTAAGTAAAGCATAAAACAATCTTCGGAGAAAACATTTTGTGAATAAAAATTAATGCAAATTTTAACTGCACCCGACCAGCAAAGCAGGTAATAAGCGATTACCCGACCCGATACGTTTCTCTCTTGTGAGAAATCCGTTCTCTCTTGCGATTAAAAGGATAGAAAGTATTGCTACCAAGAATATAATTTTTTTTTTCCAAAGGAATAAAATCCATATGAGTTTGAGTTACTTTTCTTCCCGCTCAAATTCATGAGAAAACGAATTTTGCTCAGCTCAAGTTCACAATTTAAAAAACGAACGAAATTCAGCTCAAAACTGAAAAAGTTTTAATTAAACTCATGAACGCGGTCCTGCTCAACACTGATTTAAAACAACGGAACCTCTAAATGATAGAATTTGTCTCCTATTAATAAGTTCTCATGCGCATAAACAAACATATTGAAAATTAGGGAATAAAAAACCATACAAAAACAGTGGGTACACTATTCAGAAGTGTTTGCTAAATAAATTTTTACTACAATTAAATTAATAAGTTATAATTAAGAATTATAAGTTAATAAGTTTAATTAAGCGTAAAATTAAAAATAATTTTCATGGTAATTGGTAATTTTAGGGGGGGGAAAGGGGAAATTACCTATAAAAGTGTTCACAGAGGATAAGATCTATTAAAAAAAAAAAAAAAAAAAAAAAAATGTACGCAAAAATGAACTTTTAGTGAGCTTCGCTCGTTTTTAAAAATGAACTTGAACTGAACGCGTTCATTTCTTTCAGACATGAGTTTGAGCGCGAACTAGCTCGTTTTTTACATGATGAACTTGAGTTTGAACTAGTTCGTTTTTTTTCGTGAACTTGCACAACACTGGTATAAATGTTTTATAGATTATGTCTAAAATTTTACCCTTGTTTTACTCTATTGTTACCACTACTTTCAAAAGTAAATTTTTCTTGAAGTTTTTAATGCTATAATATTATTTTTAAAATGACTGTTTTCGAATAGTGGTGACAAAATAATGATACACATGTAAAATTAAGGAGTGATGTGAGCCCTGAATAATAATAATAATAAAATCAGTTTAAAATTTGACATTTAAATAGCGTGAGGTTAGTAATTGGAATTATGATATAATGAATACACACCAGAATTTTTAAAAGAAAATTATTTTATGTAAATAAATATGCATTCACAGTGCATAATAATATGTATATATTATAATGTGTGCACATGCATTATTTAATTTTGTTTATTTTATATTATTTTATATTTATTGCATAAATATAAAATAGTTTGAAAATTTGGTGCATATGTGTGTGTATAAATTGTACTTTGTTAGTTCATTTATTTGCCCCTGAAATAACCTATCATCGTATTTTTTCTTGATAGTCAGTATTGGAACAATTTTATTATTATTATTTCATATTTATTTATTTTTTAGAACGTGAGGACTATTTCTTTCATACATAAAAAAGGGATTGTTATTTTATTTTATTTTTTCTGTGGTAACAAGTAAAAAAAAAAAAAAAAAGAAAAGAAAAGAAAAGAAAAAAAGAAAAGAAAGAAAGAAGAAGTAAAAAGGTTTTAAAAATGAAATTGAGAGGATGAGTGAAGAAGAAATTTTAAGAAATTAATATAATAACTGTCGTTAAAGAACACAATCTCAAATTTTAATGTGAAGTATCAGTTCTTTCTGCCTTTTTACTTCCTTATACAAAGTATAAGGAAGTATAGTAATCCCGATTTGCGAAATGGATTTTTCATTTCACATTGCTCGAAAACGAATGATCACTGAATGTTGCCAATTTATACGTGTGACCGTCATGATGTATAGTTGTACACCTGCAAGTGTCGTCTTAACACGAGTTCTCGTTTTAGAGATATAAGGGACTTTACACGATTTTTCGTGACGTCTGTATGTATGTGTGTCTGTGTGTGTGTGAGTATGCCGCATAACTCAAAAACGGTTGGACGTAGAAAGTTGTGAATTGGTACATAGATTTTTTATAACATTTAGTTGTGCACCTCCCTTTTTGGACTTTGTATAATTTTCCGTTTTGGAGATATTTAGGAAAATTAGGTTCATAATGACCAAAATATATCAAAAAACGGTAATAACTAAAAAACGGTTTGGACAAATCTTACAATTTAACTGACTTCCCGACTAGCTAGACATTTGAAACTTTCAGAAAAGTTCAGAACACGTTGACAATGCATTAAAAAAATATTTTTAGCCAACTGTTTCTAATACCTGCTGCCTTCAGCAGCGTTTATGTGATTCAACAGAAAATTTATTTAACTAACTTCTCGACTAGCTAGGCATTTGAAACTTTCAGACTAGATCAGAACACGGTGAAAATGCATTTTTTTAATACTTTTAGCCAACTGTTTAGGGTCCCTGCTGTCTTCAGCAGCGTTACCAGTACAAATCTTGCAATCGATTTTTAACTAACTTCCCGACTAGCTAGACATTTAAAACTTCTGGAAAAACTCAGAACACGGTGACAATGCATTTTAAAAATATTTTTAGCCAATTGTTTCAGGTGACTGCTGCCTTCGACAGCGTTTATATGGTTCAACAGAAAAATCATTTAACTAACTTCCTGACTAGCTAGACATTTGAAACTTTCAGAATAGTTCAGAACACGGTGAAAATGCATTTTTTAAATACTTTTAGCCAATTTTTTCGGGTCCCTGCTGCCTTCGTCAGCGTTACCAGTTCAAATCTTGCATCGGTTTTTAACTAACTTTCAGAAAAGCTCAGAACACGGTGATAATTCAATTTTTTAAATATTCTTAGCCAACTGTTTCGGGTCCAATGACAATGTTTTTTAACATTATGTATATTTCTAAAAGTGTATAAGGAAGTCGTGTGGTGCCCACATCAGATTTTTTTTTTTTTTTTTGAATCGCTTTTTGTATATTAAAATCAAACTTATTTTATGTAGAATAGTTATAGAGAATAATAACATAAACTGAGTGAGTGAAAGTTGCGTTTTAAATGCTTAAAAAAAAAAAAAAAAAAAAATCTCATTTATTATTACTAAACAACTGTTATTAAACATTGTTCAGTAACATGTCACTAAAATTAATAAAGATGTCTATGCATTTGTTTTTAGACATTGAAAATTACGTTATTTGACACAACCTTAAAGAAAATTTATCATTGGATAAAAACTAAATTTGCAGTCACATGAAAGTAATTTAGATATCTGCTAGTATAAGTTTTAAAGTTTTTGTCTTGCTCTTGGAAAATCTTCGAAGCATTCGACACTAAATTAAAATCCTAAATAAATAAATAAATAAATAGGAAAGGGAAGAAAAAAGAAAAATTAAACTGATTTATATTAGTATCAGAAAAAATGCTCATTTTTTTGTATTATAACATCCAGAGTATGAAACCTAAGGCAATCTATTTTTTGTAAATGATTTACTGCATTATGCACAACATACTGCAATCAGAATATAAAAATAAAATAAAATAAGTAAATATGTAGGGAATATGAGCATTTGTACTGAATAATTTTTAATTGCGCATTCGCAAACGTTAACAATGTTACATTTATATAATTTAATAGCCAAATGTATTAGGCTACTTATGTAAAAGCATAAGCAAATATCGTGAAAATTCAAAAGTTATCGTCCATAGAATGAACTGAGTTTTAATGCTTCTCAAAAAAGGGAAAACTACAAGGGATTTTACTCACTTATTTTATTTTGATTCATTGTAGTGTT
This sequence comes from Salticus scenicus, assembly GCA_963930645.1. Classification (NCBI taxonomy): domain Eukaryota; kingdom Metazoa; phylum Arthropoda; class Arachnida; order Araneae; family Salticidae; genus Salticus; species Salticus scenicus. The sequence continues at coordinate 241,524,719 of OZ005659.1, forward strand.
CTTAATTATAAATAAACATTGATAAAATTCGTATCATTCCATATTTTTTTCTTTTCTTTTTATTTATTTCTTTTTTTCCTTTTTATTATTTTTTTATTTGTGTGTGTGTGTGTGTGTGTGTGTGTGTGTGTGTGTGAGAGAGAGAACTGAAACTGAATTAAATCTATTCACGATAACTTTTTGAATTTTCACGGTATTTGCTTATGGGTTTTCATACAAGTAGCTCATTACATCTAGTTTATGAATCACGCAAAGGAATTTTTTTAACACTTGTATATCTATGTGTCGCTAGAAGTTAGCAAAAATACTCAAATCTCATTAGATATTTAATACTTTTTATATTTCATTGCAGTATACAGTGAGATATTTAATCCCCTGAATATTATTTTATACTTTATGGAAAAGATAAAAGCAAATCATTCTCGACTACTTTAAAATATTTTCCTTTACGTCATTTTACAAATTTCACAAATTCAAAGATCAAATCAATTTATGAACAAAGCAGCAGTAAGTCGACATATGAAAATCATCTTTGAGAAAAATCATCTTTCTGGAAAATCATCTTTGTGTCTCGTCTTTAAAATGATGAAATTTAAGAAGAAATCATTGCTACCTCTAATATTTTTCCAAATGTCAATTTCTCTTTTCTAAAACAGGAAATTTATGCACTGTAAAATTCTTCTGTGGAATATTTAAGTACAGTGTGCTGGTAAAGTAAGAAAGATTTACTCACTGTGCTGTATTTCTACATTGGATAGTAGCAGAAATTTTTTGTAATTTTAATGTGCATGTATGTATTGCATTTTTCACAATTTCCTGTGAAACGATTTACTATATATATTAAACATGTATGCAGTGTTATATCCATAATAATAGACACATTTTTACACATATGAGGAACAAACAAACACGTTTTATTCTGGAATTCAGATTTACAACCTTCTGACAGCACTAAAGTTAACAACCTGCTAATTGGACCAGTATTTGCCCGTTTTTTGTGTTAAAAAAACAGATAGAATCAAAATCAATCCTGATTGTTTAATAAGTCATGTGATACAATCCAAAAGGCTCCTGTGATAATTTCGTTAATGATTTACAAACCAGTATGACGTAACCTGTAACTTTCTTTACAGGACAAACTGTAAAACATTACAGAATTCTGTGCTGTGTTCATGTTAGGAAGGTGCTGTTTTTTTTACAGAAATTTCCTACAATGTTGTAAATTAAATAGATAGCTCTCATCCGCAATTTAATTCTCTTCTATCATAAGAAAAACAACAATTTACTTTTGTTTCTAAGAAACAGAGATAAGAGGTCATTCTCTTTTTTTAAATTTATTTTGGATCAAAAGTATTAAGATAATCTGGTGTTTCACTTCCCGTTTTTTCCTATTCCATTCATAATCAAAGTCTTATTCAAAAATCACTACAGTCGTCAGCAAAAGTATCCGAGCACTAGCAAAAATTCCTATATTAAAAAAGTACACTTAATACAGTTTTATTAAATAAATCCTTGTCGAATCCTGTTCTTGGTCAGTCTAAGAGTAACATGATTCGACAAGGATTTATTTAACAAAACAGTATTAAGTGTACTTTTTTTTTATAGGAATTTTTGCTAGTGCTCGGATACTTTTGCTGACGACTGTGTATCTTGGCGAACAGCGTCGCCAATTGGTGGCTATGTAGCTCTTTCCGATGTTAGACATACTCAAACTCAACTCTGTCGAATACAGAAAGTAATTTTCTTTGAACAAAGCTACTGTAGAAAAGGAAATTATATCATCTAAATTAATAAAAGTTATTTCTGCTTTCACCTGAAGCAGCTGATGATAACATGAGTAGGATTGGTTAAAGTAGCACAAGAGCTAAATATTGAACTATTGGCGACATTCTTGGATTAATCCTTAGGGATATACATGTCACAAAAAATTTATTCATACGCGAAGAGTATGGCTCCCAAGTTTCAGTAACCCTCAGAATTTTTTTTTAAGAAGACATGAATGTCATTGCAGCCAAAACGGATTTTACGTGCACCAGAAACCATTAATATACACGATGATCTTCGGCCTGCTCTTAGATCGAACACGAAAATCCACCGATCATAAACTATCCCCTCCGTCGAGAATCAAAATTGCAATGGGATATCCCCGGATGAATGAATTCCGGAACGCACCAGTTGTCCAATGCGTATTAATAGTGCGACATTAAACCCATTTCAGTCCACTCTGATTATGGTCTCAAAAAAACTACTAAAAGCCTCTATCATTTTTTTTTCTAGGTTATTTCTTGAGTTGTTTTCCACCCAATTGACTTATCATCCTTTATATCCCTATGAATTTTACCACGAGATACAAACATTTCTCTATAAAATATAAATATACGCCCTTAGAATACAAACATAAAATTATGATATTGTAGTTTTCCCAACAGTGGTCACTTGTGAAGAGTTTCATGATGTCACACCGATAGACTTCACTGGACTATCTCAGCCAAAGTGTTGACATTAACACGTTCACGCCGGTGCATTTTGTTTACAAGTATCCGAGCACTAGCCGATAATTCCGATATCAAAAAAAAAAAAAAAAAAACACTTAAAGCTGTTTTGTTCAATAAATCATTGTCGAATCATGTTCTTAGACTGACTAAGAACATGAATTGACAAGGATTTATTTAACAAAGCAGTATTAAGTGTACTTTTTTTTGGACAGAGATTATTGCTTGTGCTCGGATACTTTTGCTACCGACTGTATCTGTGGTCCACCGGTGAGTCACGCCGGAGGGAACATGTTAAAATAAATAAATAAATAACATAAAGACATAATTTCATACTATGCAGATGTGTTACTCTCTAGTTGACGACATATATGATTCCCGATTATTTTTATGGTTTAAGAAAAAGAGAAAAGTAAATCCCATTTCAACTGCACAATCTGAACATTTCTATCCTATTTCAAATATGTAATTTTTTTCTTTACTTCATTTTATAAAAATTTTACCATAATTCAAAAATCAAATCAATCTATGAACAAAGCAATAAGTCTGCATATGAAAAATATATCCTTGTATCTCATTCTTAAAATATTGAAACCTAAGAAGAAATCGTAGTTCTCTTTCACTCTGACATTCTTTTCAATTTTTCAATTTCCGTTTTTCCCGAAACTGGAAATTAATGGCAAAATAAATCTAACGTTTTCTTTCGCAATTTAGTTGTCTTTTACTCATAAAGAAAAAGCAGCAATTCATTTTAGTTCAAAAGTACAGAGATAACATGATATTTCTCTTTGTTCTCATTCATTTTAGATCAAAGTATTAAGATAACTTGATATTTCTCATGCCGTCCCCGGCTATTCCATTCCTAATCAAAGTCCTTTTTCAAAAGAGATTATCTTGTCGAACAGAGAGTGTAATCTTCTTTGATCAAAACTACCTGTAGGAAAGGATTTTCTCTCTTCTAAATTTATGAAAAATATTGTTGCTTCTACGTGAGGAAATAATCTTGTAGAAAATAACATAAATTTCTGAGTAAAAGTGATACAAATAGACAATTTCTATTGTTATTATTTTTTTCCTTTTTATTTTTCTTTGAATATTTTTTATAAATACTTTATTCTGTGTATAATCCAAGATTATGCTTATCCAAACTAATTCTTTCAAATAAAATGTGCTTAGAATATGTATTTAACGAAATTTTATTTTAAATGGTATATTTATTATTTAATTTTATTTACAAAATATAAATTTTAGTTGATAGAAACAGATAGGTTGATCTCTCTCTCTCTCTCTCTCTCTTTTTTTCTTTTTTTTTTTTTTTAAATATATGTATTTTTTACATTCACATCTAGCTAGAGGTATTATTAAATTACATTAAGAAACTGAGTAATTGTAAAGCATCAGAAGGAATTATAAAGTGCAATGGTTAGTTAATTTATACATTTACAGGGTATTTCAGAAAGGTCTCTCTGATTTTGAAATGGAATAGCTGGAAAATAGTGAAAGACAGAAAAGTGAAACAAGTGGTATGTTGGACAGACATGTCTCGAATTTTTTGTATGAAAAAATTGCGAATTTTTTTTCCGGTATGGATCTTTGTAACATTAAATTTTTGTTGAAAGCTTCGCCTTGTCATCATCGGACTTCCCCCTAATTCGTGGTATTCCAATAGATTAAAAACACGTTGCTCCAAGAAATGCGAGATGATGTTCTACAGTTTCCTATAATAACTAACTAGCAGTCTTTGCCCGCTTCGCTGGCCCCTAAATTTAAGGGAAACTCTTTTCTATATAGCTTTATAAAAATGAAATAAAATAAATTACTGAAATTGTTCAAAAGCTCGCTCCAGGTCCCTGCTGCATTCGGCAGCGATTTGGTCATCCACTGCAACTCGGGTGCTTGTCCCTATTACCTGCGACAATAGTTTACCAATGAGCTTCTATTTAGGTGCTTATTATATAACAGTTTCGATATAGATAGTATCGAAAAAATTGGAGTTTCCCTTTTATATTTGAATCCCAGTTACATGTGAACAACACCATACGTGTTGTTCACATGTAACTCGGACTGGACTCAAATGTAACTGGGTTTAGACAACATAATATTTGCTTTTACGTTATTTCATATGTTTATTTTGTTTATCCAATCAACCATTAAATGACAGCAATTTCACGCCAAATATTACAATATGCTGTGACCGGCTACGTCTGTCGCATGAGACAATTAATTTTTTGTGTTTGTATATAATTCATGGGTTGTAAACCTGATAGTACAGCCTTAATATAGTTCTCTTTGGCGGCTTTTGAATTTTTGTCACCATTTTAGACTTAATCCATTGTAACAATAAGACTTAATCCCTTGTAACAATATGCTATGAGCGCTATTTTTGCCGTATTTTAGACAACTAATCTTTTTATGGTTATATATATTTCCCATTAAACATATATTTATTTATTTAAATTGAATTTTTCAAATATTTCTGTTCGACAGCGTGCAAGTGCAGTAACACACAGAGGCTCATTTGTTTGTATGATAAATTAGCATAGTGATTATTATATACAAAAAATAAATAAATAGGTAAACATTATCGTGTTACACAACTTTATTATGTCGCTCCACTGGCGGCTTTTGAATTTTTGTCGCCATATTAGCGAAGGATTTTTTTTTTTTTTTTTTTTTTTTTTTTTTGTATGAAAAGGGGAAGACTATTTTGCTAATAATTTTATCAGACTCTTTTTAGTTTATACATAAGAATCCTTTATATTCTGCTTATACTTTTAATGGTTTTTAGGTTTAAAATAGTGCTTGTTGAAATAAATTTCCTATCCTTAAAACTGCATTTGTTAAGTAAATTTTGTGTAAAAATAAATCATTTATGTTTTTATATATTTGATGCGCTACTTATAAAATGGCTTTTGCTATATTAAACTTCTTGTCGAAAAACTTTCGGTGTACTTCAACACCGAAATTTAAAAAATCGCCCAGCAGGATCTGTTAATGAAACTGATAAAATAAAAATATGGTTCATAGAGTTTAAATAATCTATTTAAAAAAACTTTTAAAACCCAAATTATTAATGTATCGTATCACATACATAAATATAGTAATAATATATAGATTGATCATTGGGGAGAAAAAAGTGATTCCTTTTCACTCGGGAAAAGACGGCGATTTTACCAAAATATGGCAGTCTTTCCCCGAGTGAATACACACGGGAATAAACACGAATGTTTTAGCAAATAAAATTCATGAATAATTTATTTACTAAAGGTGAATGAAAAGCTCCAGATATAGTTTGAAATTCATTCTTCTTTTTTTCCTTTTTTCCTTCAATACCACTTAATGGCTGGTTCCAAACCTTTTTTTTTCGGCATCAGAAATCTTTGCACGTTAATAAGGGGATGATAGATCTATATATATTATTATATCTATGATCACATAAATCTTTTCGAAGATAGAATAAAACTTAATTTGAAAAAAAAAAAAATAATAATAATAATAACTTTTGTTTATTAACCAAAATAATTGATGAAATTTGAAATGCAAGTTGGTCTTGTGGGGTACAGGCTGTATATTATATTTTTGTGTTCGTGAGAGAAAATTTAAAAGAATTTGAAAACTGCAATTTTTAATCCCACTTAAAAATCATGTGACTTAATGTAAAGCAGATTTTTCATTTTTTTTCTCCTAACGGTTTCCATACAATCCTATGCTGTTGCCACCTAAAATTCATACTTTAGTTAATTTTAAAAAATCTAATTGTCCGATTGATAAGCTGTTTAATGCATCGGATTTACAAAAATTTTCCCTTTCATTTGCTATCTTATTTGTAACGATGCGACTGATATTTCTAATTTATTTTCTAATATTTCTAATTTATTTTCCTCATTTTAAATAAATGTACTTTTTTTTTATTATTATTTATTATTATTATTATTATTATTTTGTCGAAAAAAAAATTGGCAACAATTAAATTATGGATAAAATTTTAAAATTTAAATGGCTTATTTATCAGAAATTAGAAGGTTATTATTTTCACATTTTAATTAATTAAGAAAACACTAATCATCCGATTGATAAGGTGTTTAATGCATCGGATTTACAAAAATTTTCCCTTTCATTTGGTATCTTATTTGTAACGATGCAACTGATATTTCTAATTTATTTTCTAATATTTCTGATTTATTTTCCTCATTTTAAATAAATGTACGTTTTTTTTTTTTTTTTTTTTTTTTAATTATTATTTTGTCGAAAAAAAAATTGGCAACAGTTAAATTATGGATAAAATGTTAAAATTTAAATGGCTTATTTATCAGAAATTAGAAGGTTATTATTTTCACATTTTAATTAATTAAGAAAAAACTAATCAAAAATTCGAAAATCTGACTTCGATGTGCACAATGATCCTTCGGGGGGCACCTTTGTGTTAAATCACGTGACTGTCCGAGCTACCGTTTTCGAGAACAGTGAAATATACAAATATTTCTCACTTAATAGTATAAGATTCGGCACAGTGCCGAATGCAACAGTGCCGTTCTGCAATTTCTGAGCATCTGAATACTACTGAGACTGGACGTTGACCCGCCAGCCGATCCGCCATGTTTCTTCAAGCTGTTATATGCGATACTATTACGCTCTGAAAAATTCCAAATGGCACTCTACAAGGCTTCTTAAAGATAAACCGAAAAGGTATATCCAGATTTTAATTTTAAAAAAAAGTGACAGACGCTGGTAAAATTAAATTACGTTCTACGGCGATCGAGTGGTTATCGAACGAGCGTCCACCATATTTGTTTAGTGTCCAGCCTCTCTCTGTTCAGGCTCCCTAAGCTTCATATGCTTTTAGCGTCACCTATTAACCAATTTTTGAATTATTTCTGCAAACCAGTATATAACAAGTTCTAGACCGTTTCATCTAACATACCACTTATTCCACATTTATATTTCTCACTGTTTCACAGTTATGTCATTTCAAATTTGGAGGGTGATTTCTGAAACACCCTGTAAGTAATCATTCATAAAACCTTATACATATGTGAAAATTTTTAATTTCAGAATAATGATGATTACAATATAAATTTACTGGAATACAGAGTGACCAGGTTAAAAGTATCAAACATTTATTATTATGGAACAAGTCATTATAGAGTAACAGACTGCTTCTCCATGGATTTTAACCAACTGCGAGTGTTTTTAAGAGGTCTAAGTAAGTCTAGTAAGTAATACACCTAAAACCAGTGCCTAGGTAAGAAGTATATAAATGGCATCATTTCTCCTTTTATTTATTTATTTATTTATTTTGCCCAGCGTACGTACCGTTACGGGACACGTTTATGTTTGATATGCTGGAAAATTTTGTTGTTTCAAAAATCTACCGGGCTTTCTGCTCTAATACGATGGCGCTCTACTGTACTATCACAGAAATTTCACCGCAATTTTGATTACGACGTTTCCTAAAATTTGACTGATCTCAAGCAGATCTCAATTGCATGGGCCAAATTCTCCTAATTTGTTTTCATTAGACTTTAATTTATTTTATTGTTTATTTTTTGGTAGATGCAGGAAATTCGCTAGAACTTTTCATCCGCTTTGTAATATAGTACAGTTAGCGATATCTTTGATTTCTTCCTAAGGAGGATGGGATTGTTGAATATAGGGCATATTTGCTATTTTTATTTTATATTTATAAAATAATGTTCGTAATCGTTAAAACTATAATGCTATAGCTTTCAAAATTTTCTAAATATAAACATTTCCTTACATAAATGACTAAAATTTAAAGAAATAAACTTATATAACCCTTCTTATAAAACTGTAACAATAAGTAATTATCCTCTTTTTGACCTGTGTACCAACTATATCTTCCAGACATGTAGGCAAAGTTTAAACATTTTGCATTAAAAAATGCAGTAAATATACTTAATTCCTGAATTCGTGAGTTATATATGTAAACACCTTTGTTATACACTGAAATATACATTTTCCTTTAATTTTCTTACAATTCATTTATCATCATTTATAACGTTACTACTCCAGAAAATATGTCAGGAATTTAAACTTATTTTATAATTATCGTTATTTAACTTTCAATATACTATACAGAAATGTTTTTAATCTCGATTTTCATCTCTAAATACTCATTAAATAAACAGGGAAGGCATTATTACCATTCTGTACAAAATACCCAATTTAAAAATCTTCTCAAAAAAGAGAGATTAAAAGTACCATCCACTAGCGTCTTATTATGTTACTTGCGAGAAAAAGTGAAATATTTTGACATTTAAATTAACCCCTTGAAATTTCGGTTCAACACTTATAATTATGGAAATAAATCAATGCTAAAGCTGAGGAAAGAATTGAGCATAAGATAAATATTATGTGGGTGGAATTCGATATTTATTTAATCATTTTTTATCTAACTGAAATTATTATTATTTAACATTTAGAATTTTTTTTTTTAATGTTTAAGTAATGCATATACTGATTTTAATATATTGATAATTTTATTAAAGATTCTTTAAAATATTATTTATTTAGTCATTCGTTTTAAACTGAAAATACTATAATTTTGTATTTAAATTTATTTTATTAATCTTTTTATGTTTAAGCAATGAATATACTGTCTATAAGAAATTGATAATTTAAGTCTCTATAAAATATTATTTACTCTATCATTTTCTGTTTACGCATTAGGATTTTTATATTTTTAGTTGTAAAAAAATATATATTGATAATTAAAAGAATATATTCACAATTTTTTTGTAGAAATTTTGTACTTTTTATTTTCTCTCACATATATGTATGTTTAAGAAAGTTTTGTTTTTGAGTAATCTTTATAAGTTGGATTTTTGTTATATTTACCTGTTTTACGACCTCCTGAATCTATAAAACATGTTTTTAGCGGTTGGCCTGTGTGTGTGTGTGTTTCTTATCAGCATATCACAAGAGCAAATAGTAGCAGAAAGTCCAAACTCGGAATTCTAAATCTGTATCTCATATAGTGATGCTACACTAAACTTTTCGTTAGGATCAAGCAAATGGTTCGCGTACAGAGACATCCAAGAGTATTCAAAAAGTATTATATCTATGGACGAAAATTTTGGTAGGGACAATTTAACATCTATAGGCTGCACCAAACAAAATAAAATGATAAGATATTTTTTACATGCATATAAGCATATTCCATCTAGAATGTGGAGGGAAAATCATTCACCATTCGCTTACAGGTCTACCCAAAAGAACTAGAATAAAGTGGCACTATAACTGGAAATGGCAATGGAACTCTTGGGAATGAAAATTAATTACTCATACCCATAAGGTAAAAAAATATGTATTTAAGTAAAATTTTCAGTGTTTGTTTTTTGTATGATTACGCGTTTTGAGGTTCCCTGGATACTAAACTCAAGTTTTAAACGGATTCTTTTTGTGTTCTTCACGTAGAATTATTTGTCAAATAACGCTGCTTTTAAACTTAGTTTGAATTCCTCTAAATGTAGATTTATATACAGTACGTGTTATCTTATCGTCTATATATGTGTTATCTTATATATGAGAAAGTCGTATGAGTGCCCCACCAGATTTTATATATATATATATACATATTTATATTTTTATTATAATTTAGGAAATTAAAATTTGAGAAGATAAATACACCAATCGCTTAATCACCCTTGATACACAGTGTGATATGTTTAGAGCTGATAGATACCATTGATTGGAGCATTTTGTCACCCATTCGCTGAAGTATGGATAGATAATCTCCTAATAACCTAACTGAAATGTTAAAAAAAAAAAAAAAAAAAAAAAAATCTGTAAAATAATCTTTTGTGACTCTCTCACCCTATATTACTATGACATATTATTACACTTTAAAGTGAATTATATTGAATTGGAGAAATTCAAAACAATTTTAGAAACAGTTTTCTGTGTAAGTGGGATATAGACCGCACTTTAAAATGTAAAAATGAGGGGAAAAAAGCTAAAAATCCATTTAAAACAGCATGGAATGAAAGCGAAAAAAACTTACAATGTTAAATGTGTAAAAATAAAAAAAATAAATAAATAAAAAGGGATAACACCAGAAGGAATAAAAGGACAAAATTGACTATAAAAAAAAAAAAAAAAACATTGAAGAATGGGATGGGTGGTTTCGGGCATAAAGGTATCGTAGACAGTTTAATATGTCTCGCTTATTATGTGACTTCGCACTTTAGAATGCAAAAGACGAGGGGATAAAAGCTAAAAATCCATAAAAAAAGCATGGGATGAAAACGAAAAAAAGTCACACTGTCAAGTAAGTAAAAAAAAAAAAAAGAAAATGGCTAGCACTGGAAGGAATAAAAGGACAAAATTGACGAGAAAAAGACCGGGAATGAGTGGGTTGGAACATTAAAGCTATCGTCGAGGGTTTAATACGTCTCGCCTCTTCCCTCTCCACTGGAATACTGCAACAATAAATGAATATTCATGATACATTATAGGATGTCATTACATTTAAAATTTATTCTGAATAACTTTTAGAAATAACTCCCAGACACTTTTACTTTTGTTCGACTAATTTTGAATAGCATTGTATAATGAGGGAAAAACTTTTAATAAGCATCATAAAATGCAATACAAAACCCTATATAATACCTATGTACAATACATGCATCTAAAAATTTAGATCAGGGTAAAAAAAAAAAAAAAAAAACTTTAAATTTATTTCAAGTCACTTTTAAATCTAAAACTTGCATATGAGTATTCTTTTGTGTGTCCCTGTAAACGAAAAATAAACATTTCATACCCTATACTATACGAAAAATGCTTTTAAGTGTAAAAAAAAAAAAAAACACTTGTTAAGTTCATTTCGTTTAGTGCAGTCAAAAGATGACCATTTGTCCGTTTTCAACAAAAAAGTTTCAATCAAGCATCCTAATACTATTCAGTTATGAATGTGTAACTATCATAATAAATAAACGTATTACATAAATAAACTAGTTGGCATAGGTGGACTCTGCTCAGTTCCCCATCATATTTATGTTCTCAGAAATTTCTAGTGCGAGACATATTATAATCATGTTAAAAGAAATGAATTTGACCAAAGCTTGATACAGAGACAGACTGAAATCCCCGCCTAATAGGCTATCCGCCGTTCACTTCGATCTATTTATCTTATTGTAATTTATTAATTTATTTTATCAGGGTCAATTCTGTTGTTTAGTTTTCATGCTACTATTTCCAATGCAATAAACCTCAAAATTCATATTTATATGAAAAATTTACTATATCGCAATGTTGATAAAATCGTAAATTACGAATAATTTACGAAAATTTCCTAGTAGAATATTTGTATTCAATCATGTTCAAACAAATATCATAAACTTAATTTTGAAGTTGTCTAATGTATTTAGAATCCTCAGAATGGAAGTTTATGATCAATTTTGCCTTATTCTGACATGTTAAGTAAATCGTAAATCCCAAATAACTTACGATTTTTTTTTAATTGGAAAAATCATAGTCTATGATATTCATGCCAGTATCCTAAATAATATTTTGAAAGTGGTTTGACATCTTTACGCTGAAAATATCCCTTAAAGATTGACGTTTATGTGAAATTTTACTCAATTCTGACATGTTAAGAAATTCGTAAATTTCCAATAACTTACGAAATCTTTATATTGGAAAATTTATAGTCATTAATATTCATGCCAGTGTCCTAAATAATATTTCAAAAGTAGTCTGACATCTTTACGATGAAAATATCTCTCAAAATTGACGTTTATGTGAAATTTTACCCTGTACTGCCATGTTAAGAAATTCGTAAATTTCAAGTAACTTGCGAAATTTTCAAAGTAGCATATTTATAGTTACTGATGTTCATTCCGGCATCAAAAATGATATTTTAAAACTGGTCTGACATTTTTACAGTAAAAAGTTTTCATCTAATGCACGTTTAAGTGAATTTTTGTCCTATTCTCCCATGTTAAGAAAATCGTAAATTTCTAATAACTTACGAAGTTTCTAAATTCGAATGTTGCAAATGAATAAGGTTCTTGCCAGTGTCGAAAGTAATATTTTAAAACTGATCTGACCTCTCTGCGACAATTTGTTCTTGAGATATCGTGTACACAGACTAACAAACTAACGGACTGACCCACTAACAGACTAACAGACTAACAGACTAACAGACACCCTACAGACAGACACCATAGAAATTTTGTCATTTTCGGTATCCTCACACCTGAAAACGTGTAGAAAAGTCAAAAAACCGAGGTCGAAAATTTTCACGGTTACCTAAGTTCCCCATACCTATAATATGATGGGGAACTAAAAATATTTGTAAAACATTTATTGTGCTTCCAACATTATCCAACCGTTTCCCCCTAAAGTATCAAGCATCATAAATATACTCAGTAGTCAAATACTAAACTTTCCCCCCCCCCCTTTTTCAGTTTTTTTTCTCCAATATCTATATAATAAATTTCCAAAGTCCGATAATTTCAGAACAATTGGGACAATATCTCTTTTAATCACTGCTCTGAACATTTGTGTATGCATAAATTTATTTACATTCTATAAAAGTACCCTTTAATATCAGTGTTTAATAGATGTCATAATTTTTTCAAGCATTTTTTTCATATTTCATAAACTACTTCCAATAAACAATTACAGATGCTCATAATTGTTGTATGAAAATTTATTAAAAGGATATAATCCTTTTTACGAAATTCCACAAACTCTCATCAGTGCAGAACAAATTAAATAATGTCTCATTGTTCATACTACTATACGGATGTGCATGTTCACATACTGTAAGTTCATTTCCTGTCTATGAAAATTTCCTTTAATAACAAAAAGATCGCATTATTTATTTTTGCTTCATCAAAATATCCAGTAAAATGCCAGCAGACGTTTGTAATTGTTGCACGAAAATTGATTAAAAGTAACTTATATTACTTACCAAATTGCCAAAGAATAACGGGTACTTGCAGAATAAGCTTAGTAATGTCTAAATAACTGGTCTATAAGTTTTTATATATCTCAATTTATTTAATTTCTGTAAACATTAACCACTAATATTAGTATCTATTATGTGTCATAACTTACTTTCAGACAATTTATCATATTTCACAAACGACGTCCAATAAACAGCCAGCAGATGTTCGTAATTTTAGTACGAAAATTGATTAGAAGTACCTAATCCTATTTAACAAATCTTACAAAATCACAAAAGGGCAGAACAAGCTAAATAATGTCTCTTTTAAACATTCTGTACGTTTTTGTATGAACAAATTCATTTACTTTTTATAAAAATATCCTCTAATGTTAATGCTTAATAACATTAACATTAGAGGATATTTTTATAGATAGATAGATATTTTATAGATATTTTATATTTATAGATATTTATAGATATTTTAGATATCATAATTCATTTTCAAACATTCTTTCATACTTCATAGATAAACTCCATACACATCCAGCAGAGGTTCATAATTTTAGTACGAAAATTGATTTGAAGTATCTCTTCCTATCATTATAACGTTTCCTGTACGGATTTTTCTTTTCGGAACTTCAACAAAACTTTTTTATTAACCGGCTTGTCTTTATTTATCACTCAATATTAGGTTCTAAATTCTGAGGAAAGCAGAAAATAAACGTGAGGATATCATATTATTATAGTAATTATCTGTAAAAGGGGGAAACGATAATGTTAAAAGACCTGGAAACTACTTGTCTTAGCTTATACAATTAGAAGTAAAAATCGATTTTTAAAGTGACAGAATAATACCATTATAAAACTAATTATCGAATTATCAATCGATATTGCCATATTTTTCTTAATCTTCTTTTCTTCTATAAAGTTTTCGTTCTTGTAAAAAAATAAAATAAAATAAAATAAATAACAGAGCATAGTTAGTTTTTTTTTTTTTTTTTTTTTTTTTTTATGGAAGTAATTTATTAATACAATTATTGTATAAAAATTTTCATATAATATTTCATAAGTATTACGAAAAATACGATAAATTAATGAAAAAATAAAATAAAGTTAAAATTAATGTACACTGTATAAAAAAATCCCGTAAGATTACGGGGAAAGCCCGGCAGCAGAGATTCCAGACAAAGCCCGTAAAAAAAATAAAAAAAAAAAAAAAAAAAAAAAGAACATTGGTTTTACGGGCAAAATGTTTTTTTTTACAGGCATGTAACGTAATTTAAGGTTATTATATACTTAATTTACAGTCTATGCGTTTCTTTTTACGGGCTTTGTCTGGAATCTGTGCTACCGGGCTTTCCCCGTAATTTTGGGGGAATTTTTTTTACAGTGTAAAATATAAATAACTCATTTACTGTTACAGATGCATTTTTCAGAGTATTAAGTAATTAATTTTCTAATAGTATACATTTTAACCTGTTTAAATAAATGGGTAAATACAAATATAATAAAATATAATTCAGAAAAGTTAAGTCATGCATTAAATTTTTAAATTGAATTTATTTATTTTTGATTACAGACACCGCCTCCGTCGATGTACTTCACTTCGTGGCAGCTCTGAAACTGCGCTTTACTGGCGTGCCAGAGAACTTTTAAGGCAATGACTTCGGTCACTTCTACTTTCTTGTCTTTTGTGTGTGTGTGTGTGTGTGTGTAATCCTATTTGATTTTTTTTTTTTTTTTTTTTTTTTTTTTTTGGTAATCATTTTGCTTTTGTATTTGCCTTGCCATTGGAAATAAAATTTATTTTTGAATTGACCTAAATCTACATTCGAAAGTGGTAAATTTTTAATAATTATTATTGATAAAGTTCAGTTAATTAGCATATATGATAAAACATGCTTAAATAATATATATACATATATGTATATGTGTGTATGTGTGTGTGTGTGTAGGTAAATAGATAGACAGATATAGATATATATACATATATGTATCAAAAATAGTATTTTTTTAAATTAAATAATTCTATCAGGTAAGTAGGTTTTTTTTTTTTTTTTTCAATTTGTAATTTATAATTATTGATTACAAAAATAATGACAATTCTAGTAATGTACTTTTGTAATTGTTTGTATTTCTTTATGAATAAATAAATAAATAAATCTTCACCATTATTACTTTTTCATTTTGTTACACTAATAAAACTATAAAAAAGTAAGTTTTCTATACTTTTAACAATGCAAATTCGTGTGGCAGGCAAGGGGGTTAATTCATAAAATTAACTTTTAAATTATTTTATGACTATTTACTTTGTCTGTTTACTAGGTACTAAATTATCCACTTTATGTATACTTTAAATTCTTAATCTTTGTGTAAAAGTAAGTTTTAATACATTAAAAGTACAACTGAAATTAATCTTTTAATACAATTTTTCTATTATGACAAGGTTATTATTTCTTAACGATTCTTTCTAAAAAAAAAAAAAAAAAAGTGGCGGGAATTCTTTTTAGAAATTTGATACATTGAGCCCCACATTTTTTTTTGTTTGTGTGTTTGTTATTTTTGTAGTAATCGCTACAGAAATGGTAGTACTATTCGCTACTGAAACTATAGTGACTACTAACTAATTACTACTAAAAAAATAGCAATAATCACTAGATTTAGTAGTAATCGTTTTTAAAAAATACACTCACTATTTTTATTTATTTATTATCTCATGAATTTTTTAAAAATATTGGTAGTGCACAAATTGAAAATTTGAAACCCCAAAACAACTCAGCATCTTAAATTTATAACATAGGGCATAGAGGACATGTTAATGAAAAAATATCATTGAAATAAGAAAAGCAGTTCGTCTACAGAAACCACGCAAAAATTGATCAACTACATTATGTCTGTAAACGAAATTTCTGATATGTATAGCTTGATATATTTAAATTCCATAAAACAAAATAGAGTCAAAAAAATTTTTTTTTCTCTTTTTTTTTCTCTTTTTTTTTTTTTTTTTTTTTTTTCATTAACAAAAGCATGTTTCGCATGGAATATTGTACGAAAAGAATTTGTCCTCCTTAGTTTACAGAGCTACACAAAAGAAATCTGACACATTAGTACTATAATAGCAGGAGACTTGGCGTTGGAATATTAAAACAGGAATAAACTACTACGTCAGAAACGCCAAAGAAAAATTATTGAGGTGCATACAGCTGTTTCGGTAGCCTAAAGCGTACCGTCTTCAGTGCAAAAAGAATGCACTGAAGACGATACGCTTTAGGCTACCGAAACAGCTGTATGCACCTCAATAATTTTTCTTTGGCGTTTCTGACGTAGTAGTTTATTCCTGTTTTAACATTAGTACTATGTTTGAAAGTGTATTTAAGAGCTCGAAGATCATTCCAAATTGTGCTATACATTAATTATTTTCTGTTTTAATTTCTTTATATTGTTTGACGCGTATATTACCTACAAAGCTATACAAAATAGACAATATACAGGGGTACTCAAATTAGATAATATACAGGGCTACTTAAAATAAATAATATACAAGACTAATTAAAATAAACAATATACATAATTTCTTAAATTAGATATTTACAGGAATTCTCAAAATAGATAACATACAGGGCTACTCAAAATAGCTATTATACAAAACCACTCAAAATAGATTATACCCAGGGCTAACTAAAATAGATATTATACAGGACTACTCAAAATATATAACATGCAGGATTACTCTAAATTGATAATATATAGAGATGCTAAAAGTAGATATTACACAATACTACTTACAACAGATAATCTAGAAATTTACTTTATATAGATAATACAAGGACTACTCAGATAAATTATAAAGAATTACTCAAAAAAAAAAAAAAAAAAAGATGATACATAGAGGTGCTCAATATATATATATATATATATATATATATATATATATATATATATTAAACTGTACTATTTAAAATAAATAATCTACAAGGCTACTCAAAATAGTTATATAGGATTCTTTAAATTTTATAATATACAGAGATGTTCGAAATGGATATTAAACAATACTGCTCAACATAGATAATCTACAAAGCTACTCAAAATAGCTATTATACAGGACTACTCAAAATAGTTAATATGCAAATCTGTTTGAATTAGATAATGTTTGAGAATTTCAAAGTTAGTAGAATAAGTTTTAGAGATTTGTATGTCTAGCAATTATTTGACATAAATTTTAAAATTTCATAAAATCTATAAATATTTGATGAATGTCGCTAAAATATTTAAAAAATGTTTTAGGGTTTTGAGCAAGATCAAAAGGTAATTTGTATAAACTAAAAATGTGTCTAAAACTAATTTTAACGTACACTAGAATTATTTAGATGTAGTGCAATTGTGCAATATATATTTATAATATTACAACATTATATTTTAAACTGTAATTTCACTGCTCTGAAAAAAAAAAAAAAAAAAAAAAAAAAAAAATTCGAGATCTGCTACCATTCTTGCTGATTCTCATGTAAAATAAACCTCCTGAATCCGAATATGACTCTCATTTTGCCCAATCACCCACCGTTTACTAGATACACCACCCCCTTCCTCTTTCCCTGTTCGATAATTTTATGACCATGAATTTAATTTGAAGAATGAAAAATAATTAATTTAACACCTAAAGGTAAAAGAAATATAAAGTTTAAAAAATAACATTAATAACAGATTAAAAAATATATAAGATACATAATGCATAATTCCAGTGCCAAATCCTCCCAAAAAATTTTCCTTTGTCTCAAATGTCCATGTTTTAGAATTTTTCAACTCTGTAACCCCCAGAAGATATTTAACGGTTAAAATAATGCTCCCCCCTCCTAAAAATCAAAGTTATAGCCATAAAATCACCAAAAAAATGATAAAAATAGGGGGCCATTCCTAAAAAACGGTGGGTGATAGGACAAAATGGGCGTCACTTTTGGATTCAGGAGGTCATTTTACATAAGAATATGCTGAAATGGTGTTAGAGGCAATTTTCGTGTTATTACTGCCATAGTAGTATACAGGGTAAGAAAAAGTAGTATGATTGCCTAACCAGATATTTTTAAATGCAATCAGAAATTTTCTAGAAGGAAAAACCTTTATTTTTATTTAATTGAAAGTAGTCCCTTTTTTATAACTCTTTAATTAGAACATCTATTCTTTTTTTTTTTTTTTTTTTTTTTTTTTTTTCCATAAGGCTGAACCAAATACTTCCTTTATGCGGATGATTATAATGGCAAATAAAACGCCGATCCCATCATTCTAAGTTCGAATTTTATAATATAAGAGATTAAAGAAAAATAAATATAAAAAGACTTGGGACTAGGGAATAAATGTAAAGTTTTCTTTTCCCATGATGAATCTCAATTTATCGAAAAATTACTTCTTGCTTGATATTCGACAGATGTTAAAATAATGTCTTTATGAAAAGAATTTGAAGCAAACTGATACATTAGAGATTATCATTTTACGATTTTCTCTTTGTATTTTAAATTTGTTTATAATTATTTAAAGTTTTCAGTGGTGAAAGACCGATAAGTCGATATTATATATATTTATATTTTTAACTACGAATATCATTAATCTTTATTTTGTTTTATTTATTTATTTATTTATTTATTGTTTTTTTTTTTTTTTTTTTTTTTTTTTTCAGGAGAGAGTAGAGGAGAAGAAAAAGTCCGATTACTATTTTTTTTTTTTTTTTTTTTTTTTTTTTTTTTTTTGGGGGGGGGGGGGGTTAATTAATGGAATTGCCTTTTTTCAGTTTTACTCAGCATGATACTATTTGCTTGCGTATTTATGTTCTGCATTTTGTGCACGCAAACCTTCCGTTGCGGGGGAATTAATGCAGAGTATTTACTTTTAATTGGTTTTCATATAAATTGATACATTATATATTTTAGAATATATTACTTTGCAGCAGCTATTTTTTAACAGCAGTTTTTGCTATTGTTTTAATGCTTGTATGTAATTATTTTATGGATAAATTTATGCAAAATTTAATAAGTAAGACATTTACTATGACCAATTATATCGGTTTAATTTTAGTTTCGTTTTCTCTTGACTTAATCTCAATTTATCAGAAATTTACTTCAACATTCGACAGAAGCTAGAATAATGTTTTTATGAACATAATTTTGAATAAACAGTTACATTAGAGATGATCATTTTACGATTTCCTCCTCGTATTTTAGAATTGTTTTTAAATTTATCGTTATTTAAGGTCTATATATAATCAGTGAGAGAGAATCGATAAATCGATAAAATATATATATTTAAATTTTTATTTTAAAATATCATTAACCATTTATTGCTTTTTTTGAGAAGGGTGAACATATTTTATGTTTGTGTGTACATAAATATTGGATTTTATCTTGATTTATGTTTTGGGTTTGCGTGTTTTCAGTTTACCTGAACACGACAAAAATTTCCTAGTGTAATATTGTTTTGAATTGTGTTTCTGTAATTGTTGTGTGCATTAAAGCGCATAAATTAATGCAAAAGGTTTCGTGAAAATTTATGTTTCAATGATTTTTCATGGAAATTCATGTATTTTTACTTTCTTCTATATTCAATAGAAAAAAGTATGGGATTCATAAAAATTTTCGACCTCGGGTTTTTCATGGATTTACACGTTTTGAGAGCTGTAGAACATGATTTGACCATTTTTAGAAAATGCATGTCCGCGCGTGTGTGACAAAATTTTGTGGCAACTGTATCTCAGGTACTACTGCACAGAATTTCATACAAATTGGTATGTAGTTCCACATTGACATAAATTAGTTCCTATCAACTTTTGGTAAAAATTGTCCCACAGCTTGCGTTGCCATCCCGTTTTCTCTAAATTTTTAACTTGGTGGTATAGGACAAAATTTTGTATAAATATGCATAAAGAGAATCATTATGAAATTTAAAAGAATTATTTGAGATAGACAAGAGATTAGAGATAGACAAATGGAAAGAAAAATTGTGTATGTGGGAGCCTCGCCTCTCCCTAGGGGAAGGGCCCCCATCGAGAGGAGTACATTTTCATGACGGGTATTTTTCAAAAGAGCTCGCCAATGCCTTTAAAACGAATGGTTGAACCATCGATCTGCGATAATTTAAAATAAAGTTATCTATTTTTTTTATTTTTAACAATTTTTTTTAAATGTAATATTGAGAATAAAATTGACTTTTTTGGATATTTAGTGTTATACAACTTCTCTAATATGGAAAAATTATCATGGAAGATATTTTTTTTAACTAATAATTTTAATAAATTATTTTTACTGAGTGAATTTGTATAGGAAAATATAGAAGATAGTCATGTGGGGGCCACAACATACTAGTTTTATTATGTATTTTATGGTAATATTGTGGTAAATGAGTGTGCCATGTACAGTTATTTTTTCACTGCCACCACTCATTTGTTACAATGATCATTATCCTATTTACTAACAAAAACCTACTGTAAACTTTGGATATAGATTTCTGTATTGTAATAGTAGAAGGGGGGAAAATTGATTTCTTTATTATTATTTATTTCTTTATTTCTTTATTTTAATTTATTTTGAGACTGACACTGTCACGTGCAACGGAAATTACCCTTTAGCCTTAATTTGTGTAATGTCACAGCTTTAGTATAGAATTCCCTTGGCGACATTAAATATTTTTTGTTATTTTTGGCGATAAATTGAAATGGCTATCGCAATTCCATAAGTGAAATCCTTGGTGACAAACGCCCGAGCCACTTCGGTGCCAAATTTCAAATTTCGTAAAAGGGGTTCCGTACTAAAGCTGTGCCATTGATTACAAAATTAAAGCGTTGTTATATAAGATATGCTACATAGCATTTTATACAATTCTCAGGACTGGCAACCATCTCATTAATAAGCGTAGACTTGTTAACGCCCCTTGAAAATACGCCCCTTTTCCCACACCACTTTATATTTAGAGGAATTCTCTCCAAATAGTGTTACGATTAAATAAGAATGAAATTACTCTAAAAAATTACTGGTGTACAAAAAAAAGCGGTGACTAAAAGTACTACGCTTCATAATGAGATGGTTGGCAAGCCTGAATTCTAGTCCTCCATTTAAAAATGACCATTTTGCGGTTTCATCCTTGTCGCATAAAGCTTTTGAGTTTATCATTATTTAAGATTCGTGTATGTTCAGTGAGAGGGAATTGTTTAATCGAGAGAATGCTTACTTACATTTTTATTTAAAGATATTAATCATTCATAGCCATTTCCATTTATTTATTTATTTTTGAGGAAGACTAAATACTGGTTTTTATTTTTTGAATGTTCATAATTATTAGATTCATGAACTATCTCAATTTTTTTTTTTTTTCCTTAATGGATTTACGCGTTTTTAACGTACCTGCGTGAACACGGTAAAAAATGCCTCTATGTCCATGTTTTAAGTTGTATACTCGCAAATATTGCGTGTAATGCAGAATATGAATGAATTCAGTTATATTTCTGGGAAAATTTATGCTTCAGTGTCTACAATCATATAGATTGTTATATTTTAATATTAAGCATGTGTTTCTTAACAGGAGGCGTTGTTTTATACCAGTTTTTACAATTCCGTAAAACGATTATTCTCCAGGTTTTTTAAATCAGGGTTAATTTATAATTCTACAAATGCGTATAAACGTACAATGTACAATATTTATGAGAATTCTTTTACAATAAATAATTATGTCAAGTATTTATAAGTCAAAAACTCTCATTTTTTCATCAATACCTCAAGGAAAATTCTATTTTACACTTGCATGTAACTGTAAAAGAAAAAAAAAACTGTAATGTTACAAAAAATTTCTTGCTATGGAGTTGCCAGAAGTTATCCGTATGCTATGTGAAAATTACGTTGACAAACATTTTCCGTAACAGAGCAACACAGAGAATATTTGATTATAACAGATTTTTATCCGTAGGGAAAAAATTGTCGCATTTAACAAAATTCTCTAGTTCAACCAGGCTTGAATTACAGCCAACCTCATTGCAGGCGACGATGTTACCTCTCAGAAAGGAAGCACATTTATTTTTTTCGTTACTTGGCAACTTTGCTTTGATGGTACCTATTCTCCGTATTTAAAACAGAAAAATTTGAGCTACCAGATATGCCAACATTTTAATTTATTCCAGAGAAAATTTTGCCCCGCCTTTATTTCACACTACTTTTATTTTACGAGTAATTTTTTTCCTCTTTTATTGTAATTAGTAGTTATATTTGAAAGAAATTATTCTATAATAAAAGTGGTGAAAAATAAAGGCGGGGCTATAATTGTTCCAGAATAAACTAAAATGTTGCCATCTATGATGTAACCATCAAATAAAATCTGTATAAATGGTTACAGATAAAAATATTTCTTTTGACGTATTGTGATTTAACTTTAAATAAATTTCTCTACAGTTAGAAAACATAATTTTTCTGTAAGAATCTTACAGAATTTCTTTCTTTTTTTCTTTTCTTTTTTTATAGCGTGGAGGGGGGAGGGTAAAATGTACTAATGGACGACTAGAACGAGGTGGAGCTTTCAGTGTTTGTGGAAAAAATCTCTGGAATAATTGGCTATATTCAAACTGTTTGTGGGGGTTAAATTAAGACTCCTATTGGATAAATAAAATAAAATTAAAATTATGACGTCAAATGACGTCATAGATTCATGTCCTACACCCCAAAAACCACAACGCGTTTTAAAGGGAGAAAAATAATGTAACCTTGTTATTATTATTATTTTTTCTTTTTTAAATCATTCCAGCGTTTAAAAGAAAAAAAAAGGGGGAAAGGAAATTCATCTTATCAGTAAACGCTAGTGAAGAGCAAGTTACTGGTGAACGCGAATTCTGCTTAAGAAGAAGGCAATCCAGATTGAATTATAAACTTAAAGTGTGTCTAAATCTAAACTTTTATCAAAATCATTCAAGTTTCTTCTTAAAAAAAAAAAAAAAATCAGTTTTATGCCTTATTTTGACTTACAGTGAACGATAATTTTCGAGAAGATGAGGATAAGTCTGATGTCAGATGGGTTTCTCATCTCAAAAAATATGACACTATTTTATTTCATTTTATTATGAAAATCGCTTTATCAAAATTTTTTTTTAATTTTTTATCAAAATTGTTAGGTCAATTACAGCAGAAACTCAGTTTCTGTAATAGTTTGCAACGGCGGTATCACTGTTGGTAGTGAACACCAATTTTTCTGAAAAGAAGTCAGATAGTTTTGTTATCTGAAAAATCCCTTAACCGTAAATATCTATTGAAACCTTTAGATACATTTCCGCGTAAACACAATTTTTAACATTTATTACAATCGGTGAAACAAAGGTTAAATTTCATCAAAATGGCTATCTGTCAGATGTATTTGTCATCTAAATATTCTTCAATCCTAATTTCTTATCAAAATCATTAGAGCCATTTCGCAGAGAACAAAAAACCTGCCATATTTCGCAGCAGGTGGAGTAAGGGTTATGCTAAGTAAATACTCAGTTTCCTAAAGATAAAAATTAATAAAAAGTATTTGTCCTGAAATGTAACTTTTTATCAAAATCGTTAGATCTATTTCCATACAAATCAAATTTTGTCAATTTTAATGGCAAATTTTAAAAGTTTAATGGTCAGTAGGTATATAGAAAAATGTTTTTCCCCTTATGAATTTTATTGGACTATGAAATATTTCTTATAAAGGTTTGATAAATAAATGAACTTACTAATGATATGTTTATTATTCACATCAGTCTTGAATTATGACCAAAGATACTCAAAGAGCAGCGATTATACTAATATTCATGAAGTTGGATACAGACCCACTGACAATGTTAAAAGTCTGTAAAACATAAAATTTGGTGAGGAATATCACGGTTCTATGAGGTAGGTACAACCAATGATCGCAGTCATCGTGGTGGACTGCAAATTATAAATGTACCAAGGATTTGTATTATCATCGGACAAAGAATATCCAGGAATCCTTACAGATTAGTAAAAAAAGATCAATTCTTAGCTAAAAATTAAAACTGGAAGAATCAGTCACATCGTGAAGAATGAGCTTGGAGTTATCCTTTAAAGATTCAAAAGGTACATTTTCTCACTGAAAGAATAAAAGACACCGCGTTCGAAAGTTGTCGCAATCTGCTGACTCGAACCTCTCGACATGCTCAAAAAACATCTTTTAGAGACGAATCTCTTGAACAAACAAAACGACAGGATTCATACCCCAGACGTCGAAACTGAAAATGAGAAAGGAAAAACAACACTGTAAAAAAAAAAAAAGTCCTCTTTGCTGCAAGAAATTTTCTGTAATGACAAAAAGAAAAAAAAAAAAAAAGTTTTGTCAACGTAATTTTTCCGTTACTTACGACCATTTTCTCAAATTACAGAAAATTTCTGGCAGCAAAGCAGACTTTTTTTTTTTTTTTTTTTTTTTTTTTTACAGTGTATAGCAAAACAAGCACATGCAGTATGTTAGATGGTTTAGGGAGGACCCTATTCCCAAGTTAAGAGGCATTTCGTTTTTATTCCTTAAAATATGAAAATGAATTCTCAAACCCCTCCAAAATTACTGTGTTTCTACCCTTTTCCAAGGGCATTTTTGGGTATTTCAGCAGGTTTAGGTGTCTGCATACAAAGTACGAATGAGTAAAAAAAAAAAATTAGACTATTTTCCTTGCTTTGTTGCAT
The DNA here is from genome assembly GCA_963930645.1 of Salticus scenicus. NCBI lineage: Eukaryota > Metazoa > Arthropoda > Arachnida > Araneae > Salticidae > Salticus > Salticus scenicus. Next base: position 241,549,810 of record OZ005659.1, read on the forward strand.
CTACCGATTATTAAAACCAATGTAAAATTTAAAATGAGATAATGAATACGAAAATTTTTAAAACTTTAAAATACATTTTAATTAAAAACATTAAAATACACAACAGACGTTTCGGCTAGAACACTAACCCTCCTCAGTGTCAAATATACAAGCACAACATTTACAAAAAAAAAAATCATAACACATTATAACAAGAATATATATTCAGGAGGAATAGATTTAGCCTCGTTCAAGGCAGAATGTTGCATTTTAGTAAAAGCGCCCTCTAGAAAAATACGGGATTCATATAAATTTACATTAGAGGGTAGAATTTTAAAGTTGTCAAAATCAGGAATATGATCATTATTAAGGGAATGAATTATGAGTTTCGATCTTAAATCGCCTGTTTTATATGAGCGTTTATGTTCCTTTAATCTAATTTCACCTATTCTGCCAGTTTCACCGATATATGTAGAATCACAAATTTTACAGGTATTGTATTTGATCAATTCTGAAGAGCAAAACTCGCTCAAAAAAAAAAAAAAAAAAAAAAAAAAAAAAACGGATATTTGAAGGCTCTAAAAGAATCGCGAAAAATCGCATGGGTTCAATTGGGGATGCAGCTGTACTACGGCTTGCTACTAATGAATTTAAAGAAATTAAAAGCCTCTGTTAGAGCAAAAGGTGGTTATTACGAAATTATTTAAGTCAATCTTTTATTCACTCATTATTACTCACTTTTGATATTTTATTAAACTAATCTTTTATTCGTTGTCATTCATTTTTTGCAGAATATATCATCCATTCTACAATATAGTAAAGTTGAGGATTTTTTTTTTTTTTTTTTTTTTCGGGAGGGCGATAAAATATTGAATATAGGATATAAATGCTCATTTCTTAATTTATATCGATTGGCAATTGAATAGAATTTTAATGATTTTTTTGCCAATTAAAAATCATTTAAAATAATTTTCGTCTAATAAAAAATCAGATATTAAAATTTGAAAATTGTAAGACTAAGGAAATATAATATACTAATTGTTGTTTTTGTAACAATAACTTTGAAATTTTACTTTTCCCGATTTTCCTAAAAATTAAAGAAATATTATTATACATTATTTATTATGGTACTATAGCAAGAAATTATTATCCCCTTTTTCGATCTATCTGGCAACTATATTTTCTACACATGTAGGCAACGTTTATACATTCTGCAGTAAATAATGCAGTAAATATACTTTAAATCAGGAAATTTATAAATAAATTCCTTTATTTACACTGAAATATACATTTTGTTTTCCTTTTCTTAGATTTCATGTATCATCATTTATAACGCTACTGCTCTAGAAAATATGTCAGGAATTTCAACTTATTTCATAATTATCGTTATTTAACTTTCAATGTACTATACATAAATGTTTTTTTATCTTGATTTTTATCTCCAAATACTCATTAAATAAACTGGAAAGGCATTATTACCATTCTGTACAAAATACACAATTTAAAAATCTTCTCAAAAAAGAGAGATTAAATAAACCATCCACTAACGTCTTATTATGTTACTTGCGAGAAAAAGTGAAATATCTTGACATTTAAATTAACCCCTTTGAAATTTCGGTTCAACACTTATAATTATGAAAATAAATCAAAGCTAAAGCTGAAGGAAGGATAGTGCGCGATAGATATTATGTGGGTGGAATTCGATATTTATTTCAGCATTTTTTAACTTAATATTCAACCTAAATTATTATCTTTTAATATTTAGATTTTTTTTTATGTTTAAGTAACAAATATACTGTTTTTAATAAATTAATAATTTGATTTATAAGATTCTTTAAAATATTATTTATTTAGTTTTTTTTTTTTTTTTTTTTTTTTTTTTTTTTTCCTCGACTTAAATTACTCTTTTTTAATATTCAGATTATTTATTTATTTATTTGTTTATTTTAGTAATGAATATACAGCCTTTGGGAAATTAATTATTTAATTTAAGTCTCTTTAAAATATTATCGACTCGATCATTTTCTGTTTAAGCATTATGATTTTTACATTTTTAGTTACAATGACTAAATATTAATATTTAAAATAATATTATACGTATTTTCTAGAAATTTCATCTGACATAAATTTCTGTGTAAGGTAGGATATCGCCTCCTAATTCCCTCCACTGTTGGAATATTTTAGCTATAAACACGAAACATTAAAGGATGACATTAAATTTTTAAATTTATTTCAAATTATTTTAAAAGTAATTTTAACCCTACCCTCTCAAGCTTATTTGTCTAATTTTGAGAAATCCTGTATAATATTTTTTATGCATGCACAAAAAAATGTATTTAAATTTATAACAGGGAAATTTAAAAAAAAAAAAAAAAAAGGAACGGAAAATTATGCGGTAGCATTGGTTATTAACACGTTCTAACTGTACGTACTTGTTGTATCGTATAACTTTCAATGTTATTTGCCTACGTTATCACACAACAGACAGACAGAAGGACTGAAAAAGTATACAGATAGACTAACTGAATTCATAATCATTCTTCAAAATTGTTGGAAAGTGAAAAATACTTAACGCAAAAGAAAATACAACCCTTAAATTCTAATTGCAGCCCTTAATATATTTGAATATTTTACTAGTTCTGAAAATCTGAAACTTAACCCTGTTAAATTTTATAAAAAAAAACATTATTTTAGGATATTAAAAATAAATTTCACTTCCTTTATGATTTTTGTCGAAGAAAGTTATTTAAATGTGATTTATAAAAAATTCTGTCCTAAAAAAGGAATGCATTGGAAGGTGCACCTGTACACACATTAGCTTTACAGGACCCATTAAATACCATTTTAAATAGGGAACATTCCTTGAATAACATACATATATATATATTTTTTTTTTCTGAAAATATTTGCGGATGTTAGTGGCGGGCAAACGAATAGATAGGTAGATGAACAGTCGGGCAGACAGATACACAAACTGAAATAATATTCACACTTAAAAATTGTTAGAAAGTGTTAAAAACGCTTAATGCAAACAAAAATGCAATTCCAGCAAAATTTTAATAAAAACCCTTAATGTAAAAGAATATTTCTGAGTGGCCCTGTAAATATAATGCTAATCAAACTATTCTATAGAATGCATTCTTTTGTACATATAAATAACATATTTAAATTTCATTAAGATTTGCACAAAGTAAAGTTATTAACGTTTGGTTTATAAAAATACTTCTCATAGAACGCAATGCTTTGGAATATTTTCGGGTGTGCTTGTACACAAACTAGCGGTGATATTTGCGCCATTTTCTTTAGAAAGCATCCGATAGTTAACTTCAATAACATATTTAAATTTCATTAAGATATGTGCAAAGTAAAGATATTAAAATATGGTTTATAGAAATACCTGTCATACAACACAATGCTTTGGAATACTTTCGGTGTCCCTGTTCAAAAACCAACTGAGGAATTCACTTCATTTTCAGTAGGAAACATCCGTTAGTGAACTTGAATAACATATATCAGTTTCGAGAAATTCCATGAAGATTTACGGGAATCAGAGCGCGGACAGACAGACGGACAAACTGAAGACATTAATACTTTTCACCTTAATGGAAAACGTTTAAAAAGACACAACTTGAAATTTATTTCGAGTCACTTTCAAATATAGAATTAATATATAAGTATTCTTTTGTGTAGCCCTGTAAACGAACTAAAAATACCTTTCATATCGTATAACATGTGAAACATGTTTTTTATTATAAAAACATATGTTAAATTTACTTTGTTTCGTGCAGTCAAAATATTTCAAACAACCATTTGTCTTTTTTCAGTAAAAAGTTAAAACAAGCTTTCCAATATTATTCAGTTTTAAATTATACAGTTTTACTTTTCTGCTACTTTTTCTTTTCCAATAATGATAATAGTACCCTTTACATACACGCAGGCCAAACTCTAAAATCCTAATTTTTGGATTCGGAAGACATTAAGGGTCCCCAGTAGTCAGACACCTTCTTTTCTCCTACCCCATGCAATCCAATGGGATTTTTGTAGCTTTGTATTATCAAGATATCTCTTGAAAAATAAAAAATAATTAAAATTTAAATAAAAAATAATTAATATTCAAAAATAAACTTTTTCGAATTCTATTTTTTTAATTCCACTCTTTGAATATGTCACCTTTTATCTTAGTAAGCAGTTTTAAAAAATAATAATAATGATAATTAAATATTTCTTTTCAAGATTGAAAATTAGATTCTAAAGTTAGCTTTTTAAAATAAGTATTTAAATTTATTTTTATTTTTATTTTTTTAATTAATCACTAAGAAAACTATTATATTGTGGCCACCACATGATATTCTTCTATGTTTTCCTATACAAATAAACTCGATAAAAATAATTTATTAAAATTATTATTTTAAAAAATTATCTTTTATGACAATGCAGATGATTTCCATATTAGAGAAGTAGTATAACACTAAATATCCAAAAAAATTCAATTTTATTGTCAATATTACATAAAAAAAAGTTGGTTAAAAATGAAAAAAATCGATAAATTTATTTTAAATTATCGCAGATCGATAGTTCAACCATTCGTTTTAAAGGTATTGGCGAGTTCTTTTGGAAGATACCCATCATGAAAATTTACTCCCCTCGAGGGGGGTGAGGCTCCTACACATACAAAAAAAACTTCCCACCTGACTATCTTTATTATAAATAATTCTTGTAAATTTCGTAATAATTACTAAAAAATAATTCTCTTTATGCACGTTTATACAAAATTTTGTCCTATATCACAATGTTAAAAATTTAGAAAAAGCGGGATGGCAACGCAACCTGTACGACAATTTTTACCAAAAGTTGATAGGCACTAATTTATGTCAAGGTGCAACTACATACCTATTTGTATGAAATTCTGTGCAGTAGTTCCTGAAATACAGTTGCCACAAAATTTTGTCGCACACACACAGAGACTGGAAGACAGACAGACATACATTTTCTAAAAATGGTCAAATCGTGTTCTACAGCTCTCAAAACGTGTAAATCCATCAAAAAACCGAAATCGAAAATTTTTACGAATCCAATACTTTCTTCTATTGAATATAAAAGAAAATAAAAAGTGTCATTTTCAAAGGGTGGGATTTAAAAAACAGAATTCGAAAAACGATTTACTGATAATACAAAGCAACAAAAATCCCATTGGATAACATGGAGAAGGAGGATGGAAGGGTATCTGACTACCAAGGACCCTTATGGGGACTTGGTACCTTGGACTTGGCACCAGTGAAGATTTCATATACACTCATAAAAAAAAAATTCTGAAACTGACATCTAGAATCTAAATTGTGGCTCTAGAAAAAATAGTTCCATGTCATCCTTATAAATTCTAGTCGCCCACAAAAGCGAGTTCTAGAAACCCCATTCAGAATTCTAGAGCGTTTGCTTATATTATCGAGGGTAAAATTATTTAAAAATCTCTGTAAATAAATGCGAATACAAATGGCGGGTTTCGGCAACTATAATCTTGGTTTATGACCTAGTTCTATAAATTCAAGCGCGAATTTCTCGCAATACAAAAGATTCAGAATATCCAGAATATTGCTTCATAATCTAGAAATGTGTAGACTAGAAACTATTTATCATTTCGTCTATTCAGTTTAATTGGCGTGCCTTATGCGTATAGCTCGAAAATCTATATTTCAAATTTAGGGATTTAGAAAATGACCACTTATTCATTAAAGATGAAGACGGTATATATATATATATTCTGAGTGTAAAATCTTATATTTCCATTTAATATTTTTAAACTGAACTACTATATTAGGTTTGTTCAATAAAAACATATATTTAGGGAACAATTCTTGTAGTTTTTTATATATTTTTTCCAGATTTGCAATCTTTTAGTTGCGTTTTCTCAATTTGAAATTTTTCATGAACTCATGATCTAGAAAATGCTAAAACCTCTACAGATATTTAAGAGGAGACTTAATATATTTTTGATTACTTAATAGAATTAACTTAAAAGAATTAAGGATGAATTTTGCAATATCTTTAGAAGAAAAAATATTGAAAACAAAAATATAACAAAGATCTTTTTTTTTTTTTTTTTTTTTCAGACTTTTGCATAGACATGAAATTTTTTTATTTTTTTCCCTCTAAAACTAATTAATAAATTTCAAAATTCATTTGTAATTTTTTAAACAGATCATAATTAACATCCAAAAAAGAATATATATATATATATATATATATATATATATATACAGGGTGATTATAATTAAAGTTACCATTTAAAAACGCTATAATTTTAAAACTAACGGTTAAATCGACTTGATATTTTACCAGAACAATCGTGAGGCAACGAAATTTTGTTTGGATGAGGAAAAAAGTATTTCCAACATGTTCTTATAGATGGCACTGTCAGGGTAATGTCAGGAAAAAGGCCTAAATGCACCCATTAAAGACAGGAATGTTGTTAGTAACACAATGGAATAGCAAGAAACAATTGACTTCACGGGTTTACTACATTATTTTTAGCAAAAAGACATGAATACGTGTTTACAGCGGAAACAGTCATAGTGAAAAGAGAAAAACAGAAAAAAGAAGAGCTTCATGAAACAAACACTTTATGGAAAATTAACGGCACATTTTGAAACTATTGTTTTTTTTTTTTTTTTTTTTTTTTTTTTTTTTTTCCTTTTGCCAAACAAAATTCCATTGCCTCACGATTTCTCTGGTAAAATATCAAATTGCTCTGATGGGTATTTTTAAAATTATAGGGTTTTGCAATCGTAACTTTAATTATAATCACCCTGTTCTATATATTATGTCTCCTTTTAAATTTCTGTAGGATTTTTAGCATTTTTGTAAATCATGAATTCATGAAACAATACAAACCGAGAAATTGTAGTTTAAAGATTTCAAGTATGTAAAACATATCTCAAAAACCATAAACATTATTACCTCACTATATATTTTGTTGAACAAATCTAACATATTTATTGAAATTTATTTTTCCGACTGAGTGAAAATAATGCCTGGACTGGGAGTCGAAACCCAGACCTTTGACTTACAAGGTCAATGCCCTACCAGTTGAGCTATCCAGGCCGACAACCGATAGGCATTACTCACTCATACAACCTTTAGGAAGAAACATCTGGTCTATCATGTAGATAGCTCGACAGAAATAAGCCGCAGGTAATTATTTCTGTCGAGCTATCTACATGATAGATGTTTCTGCCTAAAGGTTGTCTGAGTGAGTAATGTCCACCGGTTGTCGGTCTGGATACCTCAATTGGTAGGGCCTTGACCTTGTAAGTCAAAGGTCTGGGGTTCGACTCCCGGTCCAGGTATTATTTTCACTCAGTCGGAAAAATAAATTTCAATAAATATGATTTTCTTCCCAATCAGTTGATTGTGTAATTTTATACATTGTAAATCTAACATAGTTCAATTTATATATATTAAATTGAAGTATAAGATTTTATATGAAAACTTCAGTAGTGCCAAGTCCCCTTAAGACGTGAAAATATAGCAAAATCTTATTTCAAAAACCCGACCGTAACACTATCACTATAATACCGACATGAAAAAATAAAAATGAACATTTTTATTTTTAGAAATTGCTTGAACACCAGAATTGTTTTAAGTTAATTATTTGAGCAAACTTTTAAATAAGTTTTGTTGTTAAAATCAATTTGACTGACACTTCGATACAATAGCAAGGAGTATTTATTATAAATATCTGTCTATAATAATAATTAAATATATTACTTAAATAAAAAATAAGTTTGAAACATCTGTTTTGCTTCAAGCATTGATTAAATGAAACTGCTTGCTCCTAAATCATCTAGTATAATATTTATATACTTCGTACTCAAATTTCAATTTTTTTTTTTTTTTTTTTTTTTTTTTTTACTTGTCAATATATTTTTTTCTCCAATATGTGTATGCTGAACAGTCTAAATAAAGACTCTTTCAATCGCCTTGTAAGTTTGTGTGTGCGCAAAATCATTTACTTTCTATAAAAATATCCTCTAATACCTAGCATAATATTTATATACTTCGTACTCAAATTTCAAATTTTCTTTTTTTTTTTTTTTTTCTTTTTGAAGTGAAAACTTCTTTAGGCGCATTGAGCACTTTTGGGTGAAAAAAAATCATGAAACTCGCGTCATCGTCAGCGAAGGTTTTCCATTTGAAGTGAAAACTTCTTTAGGCGCGTTGAGCACTTTTGGGTGAACAAAAATCATGAAACTCGCGTCATCGTCAGCGAAGGCTTTCCATGAGAAGAAACATATTTTTTTCCAATTTATATTATTGGAAGTGGAATTCGAGATTTCAGCTGATTTACATGTTTTGAGGTGTCCTGAATCGGTTTTCTTTCGTATCTCAGCTACTATTTAAAATAATTTCATATGTAATCAATATTTTTACCTAATATATGACTTAGTTCATTTATTTTGGGTAGCTACAAATATTGTGCCGAACTATATAATACAGATCATAAACACTTCTTTACAAACCAAAAATAATTCGAAAATAATAATCTAATAGCTCGACGATACAATTCACAAGTTACTTAGTTTTCACTTCTATCGGCAGTCCCCAAAGACTGCTTTGATATTTTTTTTTTACTCGTCAATATATTTTTTTCTCCAATATCTGTATGCTGAACAGTCTAAATAATGACTCCTTCCAATCGTTTTGTAAGTTTGTTTGTGCTTAAAATCATTTACTTTCTACAAAAATATCCTCTAATATTAGTGCTTAATAGATGTCATAATTTATTTTCAAACATTACTTTCAAACATTCTTTACTTTTACCGAATTTCCAAAAGTATCCGGGATAAGTTGAATATTGTCTCTGTTATTACCCTGTATGATTTTGCATTTATTAATTTATTTATTTTACAAAAACCATAAGCACTAATATTATTGTATATTATGTTTCATAATTTACTTTCAGATAATTTTTCATACTTTACAAAACAACATCTAATAAACATCCAGCAGAGGTTCATAATTTTAGCACGAAAATCGATTAAAAGTGACTAATCCCATTCCTGAAATTACACAAAACACCGTAAGTGTAGAACAAGCTGAATAATGTCTCTCTTAATCACTTTGTATGTTTGTGTGTACATAAACTCCTTTACTTTCTATAAAAAATATCCTCTAATATTAGTGCTTAAAAAATGTCATTCATAATTTACTTTCTAACGTTTTTTTCATACTTCACAAAACAACGTCCAATAAACTGCCAGCAATTGTTCATAATTTTAGTACAAAAATTGATTACAAGTATCTAATCCAAATTTATTTACCAAATTTCACAAAATCCCACAAGTGCAGTACAAGCTAAATAATGTCTTTTTTAATCACCCTGTACGTTTGTGTGTGTAAATTCATTTACTTTCTATAAAAGTATCCTCTAATATTAGTGCTTAATAAATGTCATAATTTACTTTCGAACATTCTTTCATACTTCATAGAAAACATCCCATAAACATCCAGCAGACGTTCATAATTTTAGTACGAAAATTGATTAAAAGTATCTCGCCCTATCATTATAACGATTCTGTACCGATTTTTCTTTTCTGAACTTCAAGAAAACTTATTTATTAACTACTTTGTCTTTATTTATCATGCAATATTAGATTCTAAATTCCAATGTAAGCAGAAAATAAACTCGAGGATATCATATTATTGTAGTAATTATCTGAAAAAGGGGGAAGCGATGATGTTAAAAGACCTGGAAACTACTTGTCTTAGCTTATACGATTAGAAGTAAAAATCGATTTTTAAAGTGACAGAACAATACCATTATAAAACTAATTATCGAGTTATTAATCGATATTGCCATAGCTTCTTAATCTTTTTTTTTTTTCTTCTATGACGTTTAAGCTCTTGGGGGGAAAAAGAGCTTTGTTAGATTTTTTTTTTTTTTTTTTTTTTTTTTTTGTGATTTATTTATTCAATCGATGCATAAAAAATTTCATGTGAGATTTCATTACTACTATGAAAAATACCATAAAAAGACTTTAAAAAAAATTATAAAATTAATATGAAATATAAATGATATATTTCGTGCTGGTGTTTAGTTTCTGCAACATTAATTAATTAATTTTCTAACAGTATAAATTTTAATATGTTTAAAAAAATAGATATTATAATTTAGAAAATGTATGTTTTACAAAAAAATTTAAATTGAATTTATTTGTTTTTCATGTAGCTTAAATCAACAGAAAAACGTTGTAATTTTGAATAATTAATATTGGTAATGTCTGATAATTTGTATAGAGGATAAAACATGGTTAACTAATATATATATATATGTATATCAGACTGTCCCTTAAATCAGGGAGAAATTTTGTTTTTTAACTTTTATTTTTTGAAATCCGATTGGCATACCCTTTTTACTTTCCGAACACTATAGTGAGGAAAGTATTGTAATCATGTCAAAAATCCGAATTCGAGATTTTGATGTTTCTATACGTTTCGAGGTCCAACGAGTCCGTTTTCACTATTTTTACGATGATGTATGTATGTGTGTGTGTATGTATGTGTGTATGTATGTGTGTATGTATGTGTGTATGTCTGTGAGTGAACACGCTAGCGTCTAAACGCTTTGTTCGAATAAGCTGAAAGTTGGTACGTATATTGTAAGTCACCATAGTACGAACCCTATAGATTTTGGTGAATCTAGCACTTATAGTTTTTTTACAGGGACACAAAGAAAAATTCTTTATCATTATGGCCAAGGGACCAAAATCTTAAAAGTGCGATAGCATCTAAACGCCTTATTCAATTGAGCAAAAACTTTATACACATATTATAGGTCACAGATACTCAATCTGTATAGATTTTGGAGAATCTAGCACTTATAGTTTTTTTACAGGGACACAAAGAAAAATTCTTTGCCAAAGTTTTAAAAGTGTGATAGCGTCTAAACGCCTTATTAATCTCAGCAAAGAATTTGTACACATGTTATAGGTCACATTTGAACCAACTGTATAGATTTTGGTGAATCTAGCACTTACAGTTTTTTTACAGGGACACAAAGAAAAATTCTTTATCTTTATGGCCTATGAGACCAGCGATAGCATCTAAACGCCTTATTCAATTGAGCTGAAAATTTGTATGAATATTATAAATCACTGTTGCACTAACTATAAGCATTTTGGTGAATCTAGCATTTATAGATTTTTACAGGGACACAACGAAAAATTCTTTATCCTTATGATCTAAGGGCTCAAAGTTCAGTAGCGTTAAATAAAACCTCGTGTGATATATGGAGAAAAATACTCAAACACTCTGTTATGGTTTTCTCTTTTTTGTTTGTTTAGCAACTCCTCTTTCTTTATTTTATCTACAAAACTGTTGGTTACTCAATGTTCGGAAAGTCGAGTGGAGTCACTCCAGATTTTTTCTATTTGATCCTAAATACTTTTTGGCAAAATATCAGCTCTCTGGGATAATGTCAACACGTGCGAATTGACGGGAAACTCCTAATATTACAATTTTCTCTTCAATTCGGCCCGTCATTTAGGATCAAATAGAAAAAAAGTTAAAGAATAAAGGGAAAAAAAAGAAAAACGAAAAAAGTATTATACATACATATGTATGTATGTATGTATATATGTATATATATATATATATATTAGGGTGTATATATATTAAATATCAAAAGTATCATTTTTTTTTATTGAATAATGCTGTCAATTAGATATATATATATTTTTTTTAATCTATAATTTGTAATTACTGATTACAAAAATAATGACAATTCCAGGAATGCATTTGTGAAACATATTGTATTTCTGTCTTTTCTCCCTCCTCTCTCTCTCTCTCTCTCTCTCTCTACATATATATGTATATATGTGTGTGTTCGTGTGTATTTTTTTTTTTAATTTAAAGTTTTATTATTATTATTATTATTATTATTATTATTATTATTATTCAATTAAAACTATGAAAAGGAAGTTGAATGTTCTTTTGACAATGCTAAATCTGTGTGGCGGGTAAGGAGTAAATTTATAAAATTAAATTATTACCTCTCTGTTTGTTTGTACTGATTTTCTACTAAGCACACAGTTCAAAAGATATAGATACTAAGTTATCCATTTCTGTTATGAATACTTTAACTGTTTCACTTTTGTATAAAAATAAGTTTTAGTACTTTAGAAGCACGACTGAGATTAATTTTTTAAACAATTTTTCTATTATGTTAAAATTAATACTTTTTAACGATTCTCTCCAAGAAAGTGGTGCGAATATTTTTTAGTAGTGCGAAAATTGTTGAATTAATTTTAACATTTTGTTGCTGTCATTTTAGTAGTCATAACTACTAAAAACTAATAGTAATCACTACTATACTACAGTAACTACTAGCTGATTAAATTTTAAAATAGTAATAATCACTACTAAAAACTAGACTAACTATTTTATTACTATTATTATTATTAGAGCACAAAATTTTTAAAAACATAGGTTGAATCTGAGCTGAAAACGTACAAATTCTAAAACACAGCATTTTAAATCAATAACATATGGAACTGATGCCCAAAACATTTATTGAAACAGGAAAAAGGATTTATATACAGGGTCACATTTAAATTACATTATGTCTACGGACGAAATTTTTTGTATTGTAGTTACAGCTTAACGTCTTTAAACTCCTTTAAAAAAAAACTTTTTTTTTTTTTTTTTTTTTTTAATACTAAATTGCTATACAAAGCTATACAAAATTGACAATGTACAGGGCTACTCAAGTTAGATACTATACAGGGCTACTAAAAATAGCTATTATACAGGTCTAATCAAAACAGATACTATTCAAGGCTAATAAAAATAGGTATTATAGAGTACTACTCAAAATAGATAATATACAAGATTACTCAAAATAGATAATATACAGGGATGCTAAAAATAGATATCACACAGAGCAACTAACAATAGATAATCTACAAGTCCACTCAAAATAGGTGACATACAGTGCTTCTCAAATTAATTACAAAAGACTAATAAAAATAGATAATATATAAAGATGCTCAATATATACATTAAACTGGACTATTTAAAATAGATAATCTACAAAGCTACTCAAAATATTTATACAGGAGTCTTTAAAATTTATAATATACTGTGGTTCTCAAAATAGATATTGAACAAGACTTCTCAAAATAGATAATCTACAAGGCTATTCAAAATAGATACTATGCAGAACTACATAAAATAGGCAATATACAAAACTGTTCAGATTAGATAATGTTAGAGATACTGAAACTTAGTCGAATAAGGTTTATAGAGTTGCTTGGACAGCAACTTTCTACTTTATTTGATATAAATTTTAAAAATTCATAAAGTCTAAAAATATTTGATGAAAATCGTTACAATATCGACAAAGAAGTTTTAGGTTTTCATCAAGCTCAAAAATTAATTTGTGTAAATTAAAAATCTGTCTAAAACAATTTTTAACGTACACTAGAATTATTAAAACCCGAATAAACTACTACGTCAGAAATGCCAAAAGAAAAACATTTTCGATGCATACAGCTGTTTAGGTAGCCTTAAGCGTACCGTCTTCAATGCAAAAAGAATTCTGAATCTGGAGAAGTGCTCGTACATATAGGAGAAGGACCGAATTTAGTTCAACCAATAGGATTTTTATTTTCGCATTTCTGACGTAGTAGTTTATTCGGGTTTTAATATTCCAACGCCATGTCTCCTGTTATTATTAGTACACTAGAATTGTTTAAATATAATGCAATACATCTTTACAATATTACATTTTAAACTGTAATAATTACTGCCATAGAAGTACAAGTTAAGAAAAAGTAATATCATTGGCTATCTAGAATTTTTTTAATGCAATCATGGATTTTCTAGAAAAAAAAAAATAATAATCTGTATTTTTATCTAATTGTAAGTAAACGTTTTTCTATAAATCTTTATTTAGAACATCTATTGAATTTTTTAACTGGGTTGAATCAAATAACTCTTTCATGTAAATGCTTGCACTGGCAAATAAAATGTCGATCCCTTTATACTAACTTCGATTTTTACAAAATAAAAGATTAAAAAAAAAAAAGAAAGAAAGAAAGAAAGAAAGAAAGACATTGAACTAGGGAATTTTGAAGCAAAGTATTCTTTTCCCATGATGAATCTCAATTTATCGTAAATTTTCTCCTTGGTTGATATTCGACAGATGCTAGAATAATGTTTTTGTGAATAGAATCTGAAGCAAACCGACACGTTGGAGATGATCATTTTACGATTTTCTCCTTCTATTTTAAATTTGTTTTTGAGTTTATCATTATTTGAGCTTTTCAGATATTCAGTGATAGAAATCTGATAAATCGATATTATATATATTTACATATATATATCTAAAAATATCATTAATCATTCTTTTTTTTTTTTTTTTTTTTCTGATAGAGAGGGGTGACTATACAATTACTGTCTTTTTTTCCCCCAATCATTGGAGATGCATGATTTCAGTTTGTCTTAGCATTATTTGCCTGCGTATCTATGTTTCGCGTTTTGTGCACCCAAACTTTCCGTTGCGAAAGAATTAATGCTTTAATAGCTTTTTCATATAAATTGGCCCGTTTTATATTTCAGAATACATTATTTTGCAACAGTTGTTTTTCTACAGAAGGTTTTACGATTGCTTTAATACATTTATGTAAGTATTTATTGGATCAACCCATGCACAATTTCACAAGTAAAACATTTACAATGACAAATTATATCGGTTTTATTTTAGTTTCTTTTCATCGTGACATAATCTCAATTTATCAGAAATTTACTTCTTGGTTAACATTCGACAGATGCTAGAATAATGTTTTTGTGAATAAAATTTTGAATAAACTAATGCATTAGAGATGATCATTTTACGATTTCCTCCTTCTATTTTAAATTTGTTTTTGAATTTATCGTTATTTAAGCTTCATATGTATTCAGTGAGAGAGAATCGATAAATGAATAAAATACATAATTCAATTTTTTTAGGGATATCATTAATCACTAGCAGGCTTTGCCCGCTTCACTGGGCACTATTTAAATGAGTTGTCAAAATACCATATCATTATTATTAACCTAAGTTAAAGTTCCCGCTGTGTTTTATAGAGGGTTTTCCCGCTTGTGGGTAAATTCGAAATTTTTCGAAATCCCGCAGATCCCATAAATTTTTCAAGACAAATTTAGCGCTAAAAGGGGGGGGGGGTCGAATTTCCCCCTTTGTAATGGCGCCCCCCCCCCCCCCCACACACACACACCAAGGAAAAAAAAAAATGTGTTTTTGAAAATATCCTAAAGATGACACATGACTGTTTTCAATACCTCTGTACCATGTTTAGCAGAGACTCAAAAATCCGGACATTCTGAAATTTTCACCCGAAAAACGACTTTTCCCCCTCTCTTCTGTAAGAATCAAGAAATTCCAAATCGTACTTAATGTTTATTTATACTCAAGTCTAGAGTGTGTTCAGTAGAGCGCCCGATCCACGACCGATCGATTTCCGAGCCAAAAGCGTTCAATGATGTCGACCGATCCAGAGTCACATCGTTCAGTGGAATGGACCGATCTCGACCGGTCGTGGATCAGAAAGTCCAGAGAAATTTCTTGATCCATTGGGTCACGTGATGGATCCAATGCGCAATAGGATGAAAATCAGGCTGTAACTGACACTACGCAGTAAGAACCTGAACAATGAACATCTGTTTTTGACAATGACTGTTTATTTGTTTAATTAGCTGATGATGAATACTGATGTACCTATTTATATGCATTGTTTGTGCTGTAGAAAATAAGATAAGTAATTCCATAAAATGCTAAACTGTATTATGTTTATTTATTTATTGTGTAAAAAAGATTCTTTACGTAATAACGATTTTCGATACGTAATTTCTTCTATTGATGAACGCAACATTTAAACATAAAATTAAAACAAAAATTTACACAATTTTAATTGAAACAAAAATACTTTTTTTTTTTTATACTGACGCTATCATATTTTGTTCATTTAATATATAAAAATAAGCTGGGAAAATTAATTCTTTTTTTTTTTTTTTTTTTTTTTTTTTTCAGACAAAGCTTTTCATTCATGCGATTGTTTTTCGTTTACAAATAGTAAAGTTTGTAAACGATTGTATTTTTTACCTTTAAAACAATAAGTTAACTATAAGTAAATAAATTAAAATCCTTCCACATATTTTTAAATTTGGTAAAAATAAGTTTAAGATGTCAATTATTAAATTTAATAAACAAAACAGACTGTAAAAAAAGTAGCTATAAAATTAAGCAGTGTTTACATTGCTAGTTTATTTTAATATTCAGTCGGTAAAAAGAGAAAAAGCTCTTTATGTTGATTCATAAATCGAAGAAGAAAGTAAGACTATTTTTTATATAAATCCATTACATTAACTAAACAGCATATTTTATATAATTATTATTATTTTTTTTTTTTCAGAAACGTTTTTGTTGTACATTTCTGTTCATAATGAAAATCGAAGAGAAAGAAAAGTGTTTTCTTATATCAAAAAGTGCTCATTTAAGATAAATCCACTCTGCTCCTTTAAAAATAAATGTAACGTAACATTCTTAACATTTTCATGATTAAAATTTATACGTGAATTTCGTAAAATCATAACCAAAGTAATGTATATCAGTAATTTATCAGTACAATCAATGGCTTCCTATTTTTTGTTAGCAGAAAACAAAAGTCTACATTTATAAGAAAGAAGAAAAATTGTTATTACATAAAATATCTTTCTTTTTTTTTTTTTTTTAGAAAAAAAGTAATATAGTTTAGCATTTTATGAAATTACGTATTAAAAGTCCAGACAAAATAAACAACAGAAATACAATAAATAACTTGCTAATACAGGTCAAATTAGATAGATGGCTCAAGTCACGTCAGAATTGTTCCAAATCGTTCAGTAGATTCCTGGCCCGATCCAAGACTGATCCAGGATCAGTGACGTCATCGCCCGGTCGCATTGATCCATCTCGGGCGCTCTACTGAACACGCTCCACGTCTCCTCATGTGCAATTTCTTCACTGTGAAGTAATTTGGGGCCGAGTTATACTCACAAACGTTTTTTTACTTCCTTCCTCTCAGAGGGAAATTGAGTGTGTGTGTGTGGGGGGGGGGGGGGGAATTCAATAAATCCTGTTACTGTCGGAGTCAGATACATATAAACAATACAAGCACCAAACTTTGTGACCGCAGCTCTCATAAATTTTTTAGGACAAATTTAGCGCTAAAAGGGGTGTCTCGAATTTGCCATTCGTAACACAGAATTCGTAACACTCCCCCCCCCCCCCCAAAAAAAAAAAAAAAAAAAAAAAAAAAAAAGAAAAGAAAAATGGCAGATCGCAAAATATCAAAACCGTGTTTTGGAAATATCCTAAAGAAGACGCATGGCTGTTTTCAACATCTTTGCTCCATTTTTGGTAGAATTTTACTCAAAAATCTGGAATTTGCAAAATTTCTTGCCACAAAAATCGATTTTCCTCCTCTCTCACCTTAAAAATCAAAATTTTCTAAATCGCAGATAGTGTTTGTTTTGTACTCATTTGCAGTCTCCTCAAGTGCAATTTCTTCACTGTGAAATAATTTGGAGCCGAGTTATGCTTACAAAGGTGTTTTTACCTTCTGCCCCCCCCAAGCGGAAAACAGGGGTCATTTCGATAAATTCCGTTACTTTAGATATCGGATACATATAAGCAATCCAAGCACAAAAATTTGTAACCGCAGCTCAGCTAGATTTCTCAGAAGAAATTTAGCGCTGAAAAGGATGTCCACATTTCTCCTCCCTCGAAACCCCCCACACCCCCACATCCCCCCCCCCAAAAAAAAAAAAAAACGCAAATCACAAAAACCAAAAATGTGTTTTTGGAAATATTCTAAGGAAGTCGCATAGCTTTTTTTAACATACTTGTTCCATATTTGGTACAGTTCTGCTCAAATATCCGGAACTAGCGAAATTTTCCGCCAAAAATCGTTTTTCCCCTAACTCCCCTTAAAAATCGAAAATTCCTAACTCGCAGATATTTTTTTATTTATCTTTATGTCTAGTCTCTTCATGTGCAATTTTTTTACTGTGAAGTAATTTGGAGCCGAATTATGCTTACAAATGTGTTTTTGGCTTTTGCCCCTCTAGGGAAGGAACGGAAGGGAAAATCGGAAAAGTTGATCGATATAATTTTAAGTTGGGTAAAGATCTAAATTCCTGCTAAGCACCGCTGAATTCTGACCAGTCGTTCTCACGTGATACCAGGACAAAAGTAGCGTTACAGACATACAGACACCATGACATACACACACAAAATTTTCTGAAGTCATTTTTGGTTTTCAGGGTGTGTGAAATGTGAAGATACCGCAATTTATTTTTTTCCTTTATTTATTATTTTTTTTCTTACTAATTTACAGACAAAAGTCTCATTTTAATAATATAGATTCATTGCTTTTTTGGAGGGAGGGGAGTGAGCAAGGATCAATAATGATATTTTACTTTTGTATGTACATAAATATTGGATTTTATCTTGATTTACGTTTTGGGTTTGCGTGTTTTCAATCAACCTAAACGCGATAAAAATTGTCTAGTGTATTATTATTTTGAATTGTGTTTTAGCAATTGTTGTATGTATTCATGTGTGATTCCCGCGTGGTTCACGTGTGATCATCCGTGATTCATGTGTGTGCACATGAATCGTGGAGGATTTAGTGAAAAATGTGTGAATGGTTTTCATGTAAATTGATGTATTTTTTAAATTTTTATTTTAGTGTAATTTCAAGGTAAATGAGTGTCAACCACATACAAGAGTATTTCCGCCACCACTATAAAAAAAAAAAAAAAAAAAAAAAAAAAAAAATTGACACTGTCACGTGCAGCGGAAACTACCCTTTAGCCTTAATTTGTTTAGTAAATGTCCCAACTTTAGTATGGAATTCACTTGGCGACTTTAAATATTTTTTTGCCATTTTTGGTGATAAATTGAAATCGCAATTGCATAAGTAAACCGCTTGGCGAGGAACGCCCGCACTACTTCGGTGCCAAATTTCAAATTTCGTCAAAGGGGTTCCATCCTAAAATTCTACCATTAATTACAAAATTAAGGCGTTACTACATAATATATGTTACATAGCATTTTTTACGATTCTCGTGCTGCTTTTGAAAAATGACCAATTTGCGGTTTCTTCTTTGTCTTTTAAAGTTTTTTTTTTTTTTTTTTTTTTTTTTTTTTTTTTTTTTGAGTTTATTATTATTTAAGCTTTGCATATATTCAGTGTGAGAATATTATTAAACCGATAGAATACTTGCTTAAATTCTTATTTAAGGATCTCATTAATCATTCGTACCCATTTGTTTTTATCTTTTTATTTTTGAGGAAGACCAAATACTGGTTTATATTTTTTGCTTGTTCATAAATATTAGATTCATGAGCTATCTTAATTTTCGTTCATTTTTATTTTGATTGATTTATCTATTGATTTATTTTTATTTTTATTTATTTATTTATATTTTATTTATTTATTTATTTTTTGATGGATTTGCGTATTTTTATCGTACCTGCGTGAACACGATACAAAACGTCTGTGTCCGTATGTTGAGTTGTGTTTTCACAAATATTGCATGCATTATAGTACATGAATGAATGCAGAGAGATTTCTGGAAAAAAATATACTTGAATGATTTTTCATATTCTTTTGTTATTTTATATATTTTAAAAAATATAATAAAAACAGATAAAGCCATAAACACACATTATATTTTAAATTATGTAATGTTACATTTGCCGAAGTATTTTTAATAAAAATATCATAATCTGAAATCTAATTTTTTGAAAATATTCGTTTAAACTTTTAAAATCGGCAAATGCAAATATATATATGTTGCAAATCTTTCACAATGAATAAAACTGGAAAAAAAAATTTTTGTGTTTCATAAACAGAAGAAATATCTGTTACCTCGGTGAAAACTTTCTACAACAAATAATATTCATATAACACTAAAATAAATTCAATCTTTTATAAAATAACACAAAATTCCATTTGAGTTCTTGTACTGACAACTAAATTTGAAATTTGATTTTCTCGGAGATATTGAAATATATTGAAAATTTACTTCATTTTGAATATTCAATATATGTCAGAATAATCTTTTATGTTTACTATGCAAAATCAATAAATGTAGAAAAGAGCATCCTTTTTTTTTTTTTTTTTTTTTTTTTTTTTTTTAAGTATTTTCTATTTTATCTAAAGTTTACACGACTAATTCAAATTTAATGTTTGTTTTATAATTTTTTATCATACTTTAAGTACATAAACTTATATACACGTGAGAGTTCTTAGCTTCGGTTTATTGGTGATTTTATACGTTTTGAGGTTTGTTGAATCTAAAAATTAAAAAAATCTTTCTTTATCAATCAGTATGTAAGATATTTAGTTTGTTGGTTAGACTGTTAAGTTGTTAATAAGTTTGTTAATTTACGTAGACTTTATCTCATGAACAACCTATATCATCGTAAAGGTTATTAACAGTTTTAAAATATCACTTATGAATACTGGAAGAACGCTATTAATTTTCATCATTCTAATAACACACTGTGAGAAAAATTCTAATCAGATTACGGGCAATGCCCGGCAGCAGAGATTCCAGGTAAAGCCCGTAAAAAAAAAAAAAAAAAAAAAAAAAAAAAAAAAAAAGGACCATAAATGATGTATTTCCCCGTAATTTTGTGACAAACATACAGCATTGAATTAAATTCTTTTAATTAAATTAGGAAAACAATGTTTATATATATATATATATATATATATCAATCGCTGTTTGTATGAAGGTATAAATAAACTCATTCAACCAGTAAAATTACAATTATATTTTCAGTCTCAAATACGAAGTGATTTTTACATGACGTCGCTGAAAGGCTAACACGTTACATTTGAAAAGATTTGACCGTAAAAATACAGTTTGATGGCAGATTATTGCAAATTTTTTAGGCTTTTCTCCGTAAAAAAAAAATCAAATATTCCAAAATTATACTTTCATAGAATGAATTTATGGCATTTGACCTTTTATCTGGCAAAATGGTCATTTCCTGTAAAATTATACAATCATATTCCGTGATTTTACATTATTTTTTAACGGTGCAAAACGTAAGTTATTCGAAATATACAAATTTATTAAAAAAAGAATAAGACAAAAATTTGCCTAGACATCCCCTATGAACAATATTCTTATGTTAAAGATGGCGAATTGGTTTAAAAATATCATTTATGATTCAGGCATGAAGATCACTGACTGTGAGAATCCCACTTTGAAAACTTCGTAAGTTATTCGATAGTTAAGAGTTTCATAATAGAGCAATTTTTCACATAAACTTACGTTATTGGAATTATTTCATTAGAAAGGGAATAGAATTGCAGAAACTCAAATATGTGCTAGAAAAAAAAAAAAAACACTTTAGTCAAGGTCAAAAGGTCAAAAAAATATCTAGAAGACCCTTATAACGAGGACCACTTTTAAAATATTTCAATCATTAACTCAGGAAAAAATTATGTGAAAAGTAGCTCATTTGCTTCGAAATTGGATGCTAAAAACGTTTTTCTCTACTCAAACATGAGCTTTTCTTATTAAGATGTCGTCCCAACAGCTATTTTTTTTATACGTGTTTACGGGAGAAAAAATTATGCTTAAAAATATGCAAATACTTAAAAAAAAAAAAAAAAAAAAGGAGATGGTGACATAAAAAATGAAGACATTTTTTATGTCATTCTGACATAAAAAATGAAAAGGTATTTAATGGATTAAAAAAAAATGGGGATATTATTTTTTCGTAGTTTTAAAGAAAAACAAATTATAAAGGTAAGCAATTCTAAATAAAATATGTATACAATGGTATGGTATCAGCATTCATAATATTGATTATTAAATATGAAATTAACACTTTATGTAAGTAATACACTGATAATTACAGGAAGGCCCTTTTATCGACAAACTAATTGTCTGAGAAAAGCAAAAATTAATACATAAAACTACTTAACATGGATAGGAAAGCTCAAAAAATATCTGAAAAAAAAATATTTAAAATAACACATAATATAATTAAATCTAAAAATGCCTAAATTAACCATTGAATGATATGATAATTTAGTTATATGCAATCGAAACTCGTCAACGTGAACACGGTTAACGTGAATTACTTTTAACATGAACTATTTTCATCATGCCCTTTAAAATGAAGAGTATTTTAGTTATATGAAAATTAGTTACTGATAGTAAGAACTGCTGTTAATATGAACAAATTTTTTATCCCCCTTTGAGATTCACGTTAACGAGGTTCAACTGTATATATATATATATATATATATATATATATATATATATATATATATATATATATATATATATATATATACTCTATAACAAAAAAAGTGACGCACCAAGAAGGAGTGACGACAAAAATTGGTAGATGGGGTGGAATGTGTGGTCCGAATGGGACAAAAATTGGTAGATGTGATGTACATGTGGAGAAAAACAATTGATTACAATTTCAGAAAATTTGAATGATTTAATCAAGAGAAACGGACTCACAAATTAAACAAGTCAATAACGCGTTGGCCCGCTTACGGCCCTTATGTACGCAGTTATTCGGCTTGGTATTAATTGATAGAGTTCGCAGATGTGCTCCCGTGAAGTATCGTGCCAAATTCTGTTCAATTTTTGCGTTAGATTGGTAAAATCCCGAGTTGGTTGTAGGAATCTTTTTATGATGCCCCAAACGTCCTCAGTGGAAGAGAGAGCCGGGGACTGAGCTCAACCCCATTTCACTGAGCCGCCTATTAAGGGTATTTGAATTCACTGAAGTACCAATTGCACGTAGGATCGACGATAATGATGAATTGGTGCTTGATTCCATAAACCTGATTTCCAAAACCTGTATGTATGTCAATTTGTGTCCAGTTTTTTTTTATCTCCCTCTTGGTGCGTCACTTTCTTTTGTTATAGAGTGTATATATATATATATATATATATATATATACATTACAAAATTTATTTTTATTTATAGTTATTTTGTCCTGCTGAATCATTTCGTAGACGAACGGACTAGGATTCATGGAGAAATTCCACTTGTCATGCGCTCTTACAGTGACGTTCAAAACAAGATTAATTCGTATTTAATTCAACCTCATCAGTGAATGAATGTTTTTGTTCTCGAAGCTGGTAGTTGGAAAGAGTCGGGTTCGATCACATATCGAGTTCCTCTACCAAGTCTTTCAGAGTTTTACTCGGTTTTCTCAAAACCTCGTGTAAATACGAATTTTTTTTTTTTTATTTAAAGACAACCCATAGAGGCCATTTCATCAAGTGTTACAACACAAGAGCCTCACCCCCCCCCCCCCCACGCCACTCCAGTTTTTATAGTTTTAAAAGTCCGACAGTTGATCAATTTTTAATTTTATTTTTTATTTGTCATATAAAATTTCTGGCGTAAAGAATCATTATTTTGGTTCAAAAGTCTACATAAATGTTTTGCATATGATATACTATTATTTCATAAATAATGTTTACTTTTATAGTAGAAATATATTAAGATTTTTCTTTGTAGATAAAAAAGAAAAAAAAAAAAAAAAAACGATTTTAGGTAACTTAAAAAACAGTATGGTAAGAAAGGAACGTTAATGAGTGAATACAAGTATAGAACACCGTTTAAGGTTTTTAAAATTAAAATGATAGAAAATATAGACTTAAAAAGTATTGTGTGGCATTAGATTCATCTGTGCAACTTTAGGTAAAAATTTTCTTTTTCCCCCAAACTCTTCATATTTCTACATCACACTGAAGTTTTTTAACTAGAAAATACATACACACACGTATATGTACTCCATAACAAAAAAAAGTGACGCACCAAGAAGGAGTAATGCAAACTGGAAAAAAATTGACATACATTCAGGTTTCGATGGAAAATGCAAAATTTTAAAGTTTGGCTGCCATCGAATGAGCATGCGACGCTGCAGCGCATCCCAACTACGCAACTGACAGAGTATAAAAAATGAGAAATTTTGATTCCAGGTCATAAATTCTTCAAGAATTTTATTCCACATTCTCAGAAAGACAATAACTATGCCTCGCATATAGGTGCGCAAACAACATACGCAGATGTCAGTATTTGCTTGTGGTGTGTAGTTGGGTTCAAAGAAGCCGGTTGGTCTAATATGCGATTTTTTTTACAATTGGATAGTAGCGGTACCATTATTAGATAATATTGACATTTATAGGTGAACCATGGTCGAACACAGCATCAGGGAGGAAACGGTCGTCATAAAGAGAGGACAGAAAGTGGGAACCAGTCAATCGTCAAAGTACTCAAATCTCCAATTCATCATTATCATCGATCCTACGTGCAACTGGTACTTCAGTGACTTCAAAGACCCTTAATAGGTGGCTCAGTGAAATGGGGTTGAGCTCAGTCCCCGGATTTCTCTTCCACTGAGGGCGTTTGGAGCATCATAAAAAATGTCCTACAACCAGCTCGGAATTTTAACAATCTAACGCACCAATTGGACAGAATTTGCCACGTAACTTCACAGGAGCACATCTGCCAACTCTATCAATTAATACCAAACAGAATAATTGCATACTTAAGGGCCAGAAGTGGACCAACATGTTATTGACTTGTGTACTTTATGAGGTCCTTTCTCTTGTTTAAATCATTTAAATTTTCTGAAACTGTAATCAATTGTTTTTCTCCACATGTACATCACATCTACCAATTTTTGTCCCACCCGGATAACTCTTTGGTGTGTTGCTTTTTTTTTTTTTTTTTTTTTTTTTTTTATTATTATAGATTGTATATGTATACATAAACATTATTTTATATAATAAATCAGATTTTTTTTTCCTGCTAAATATTTTTGGAACAGTGAAATTTTTACTACAGAACTAAGAAGAAATGTTTGTACAGAAGTAAATAACTGATTGTATACAGCACGTTTTCCAAACGAATTATTATTATTATTTTTTTTTTTCTTTATTTTTTTTATCGCGTTTTTATAAAAGGGAAAAAAAAGTTAAAGAGTTCATTTGCTTGAGAATTGAATCTTAAATTAATTTTATTCCTACTTAGGCACGGGTTTTCTTATGAAGATAGTGTACAAAAAATCCATCTAGAATGTTATTTTTTATGCTTAATCAAAGATGAGGAACTTGTGCTTAAAGGGACAGACTACTTTTAGAAATGAAAAAAAAAAAAAAAAAAAAAAGAAAAAAGAAATTTTCGATCAATTTTCACAATAACAATAAAAAATAAAATAAAATAAATAAATAAGTGCATGTACAAACTTTTTTTTCTTTTTTTCTTTTTCCTGTTAACTAATATGACATTACGCTATTGATTAAAAATATTATTTTGATTTACTTGAAAATAGAAAATTATTTTTATTGCAAATTATTAAAAAAAAAAAAAAAAAAAAGGTATTACTTTCTCACTGTGCGCATGATATTACAAAAAGTATTTGAGATATGAATTTAAAATTTTTCTGAATTATATATTTTGACATAATAAATAAAATGAAACTAAAAGTAAGAAGTTCTGTTCAATAGAAAAGAAAAATATAATCGTAGAAATTTTAATGATAATTTCATATTTCAAATTTAATTATTAATTAAACGCCAAATTATTGAAATAATTAAAACCTTTTAGTTCAGATTCTTAATTTGCATGTATCATTTATTTAATGTAAAAATTACAAGGATAAAGGTTATTGTGATTGAAATATCCTGTACGAGGTGAGAAAGTATCCTTGAATGTTTTAAAAAATAAACTCCTATGAAATTTTTTTTTATTTTAAAGTGAACCAAAATATTAGTTTTAATCCTTAAAGTAATGTCATACTAGATAACACACTCACACAAAAAAAAGTTTCCACGTGCATTCATTTTTTTTTTATAAAATATTCTAAAAGTTGATTAAACATTTCCTTTTTTTTTTTTTAATAAGTAGTCTATTCCCTTAACAGATTGATGTAGATGCAATGTATGAAAAAATCAGAAGTTACATAATGGATATGGAAGATTGAGCACAAAAATGTCAATGAAAAAATACTGAGAAGTACGTAATTATAAACGTTTTTGTTGGTGAGAAATAAACTCAAAATGACATTCTTTCAATACTTACAAATTACAAAAACTTTCTTTTTTCATATTATTCTAAAAACATTTCATTTGACTCTTTTATTTCTTCATGCATATATACATCTACACTGGAGCGTCGGTGTGACGCATTTGTTCTGATTGGCCATCTTTGTTTCTATGTACATGTAATGACGTATTTTTCGTTTTTTTTTTCTCTTCTTCGATGTTCAGTTTTATAATAAAAAATGTGATTAAAAGGAACACATGTGGGTTCTTCTTTTTATTCCCACATATATTTTTTCCTATTCATAAACCAAGCTAAAGAAGGCTGGTTTAATTCAATTAAAACCATTAATTAATCCATTTCAAATTATATATTTTAAACAGCATCAGTCAACTCAAATGATAGTTCCTGAAACTCAAACTGATTTATTTTCATTTACGAAATACAACATCTTGATACTGAAAGCTGAAATAAAAGAGGATACTCACAAACAAGGTGAGTGCATTTTACTTACCTTATAAACCTTGAACTATTTTTTATAAAATATATAAGTAAATTGAAATATTTGTCAATAATACTTTTGTCAATTTGTAATAGATTATGAGACTGACGCGCTAAATTGAGATTTTAAATTTATTCTTGACAAAAGTTTTTTTTTCTTTGCATATTTGAAGAAACATTTGCTACATTTAAAATAATATTATTTTACTACATTTAAAATAATAATAATAATAAAAAATGTAAGCGAAAATAAATAAATATGTTTTTTTTGTTTCTTGAAAACGAAAGTATAGAAATCTGTATAAACATTAAAAACGAAAGAAGTGAAAAAATATATAAGAATGTTTAAAATAAACATATGAATGATTAAATATAAAATTTTAGTTATAAACTAGAAAGAAAACAAAATTGAAATATTAAAATGAGTATCCTCAAGGACACTATAATTGAAAAACTTAACGCACAAAATTATGATGTGTGGAAGTTCAAATTGGAGATGTTTTTCCAAAAGGAAGATTTATATTCTGTGGTTATTAACGATGCTCCGAATCCCATTACGGACACATGGAATAACAAAAATAGGAAAGCACGCGCTATCATAAACCTTTTAATAGAGGATAATCAAATAATCCATGTCAAAAATCTCGATACCGCTAAAGAATGCTGGAACGCTTTAAAAGCTGTACATGAGCGTTCAACCCTCAGCAGTAAACTATTTTTGCTTAGAAAGCGAAAAACGAAATTAACTGAGGGTGGCGATATGATCGATCATTTAACGTACATTTATCAATTACGAGATAAGTTAGTATCAATCGGAGAAGAAATAAATGACAGGCACCTTTCAGCCCTAATGCTCTGTTCCTTACCTCCAAGTTATGATGTACTAATCACCGCTTTAGAATCGCGTGATGAAAAGAATCTTGTACCAGAGTTTATACGCTTGAAATTGATTGAGGAATTTTCTAAAAGAAAAGAAAACAAATCTGAAAATAATTCAGTGTTAAAGGTTAAATTTAAACCGAAACCAGAAAATTCAAAGTTCTGCCGTTATTGTAAAAAAAAATCGCATACAATTGAAGAATGCTGGCATCTTAAAAATAAAAATAAAGAAAAGACTCCGAAACAAACAAAAGCCAGCAATGCCAGATCAACTTTCAAATCTGGTATGTACTCTCAAGACAGACATAACGCGGATAGGGCTCTTATTACTGAGAGTGAAAATAAAAAACCTAACGATAAAATATTCACTCTATTTATCGGTGAGAAATCTAACAATTGGTATGTAGACTCAGGTTGTTCAACGCATGTATGCAATGATAGGAGTAAATTTCATAAATTTAATCATAATAATTCACGCGTAACAATCGCGAATGGACAGGAGATAGAATCCCTGGGTCATGGGTCTGTGAAATTAAACACCATAAATTCCAATAACACATAATACTATAATATTGAAAAATGTTTTATATGTACCAGAGATAGAGACAAACCTCATATCTGTAAAAGAGGCTACTGAAAATGGTTGTGTAGCAATATTTGAAAACAAATCATGCAAAATAATGCATGAAGGAGAAACATGCATTGAAGGTTACATTAACAACAATTTATACGAATGCAAAGTTAACTATGATACAACACACACTATAAACATGGTAAAAACATGCGAAAATAAAAATTGCATTGATAAATGGCACATTAAATTAGGCCATAGAAACATTAGTCATATAAAACAATTGGTAAACAACAACATGGCAGTTGGGATAAACTAGACAACTGCAAACATGATAATGCATGTGAAACTTGCATATTAACTAAATTAACGGACAATCCTTATCCCAAAAAGGCTCAGTTTAGGGCAACTAAAGCATTAGAGTTGGTACACACTGACTTGTGTGGACCAATGACAACCCCCACGGTCGGTGGAAAATACTATTTTTTAACATTCATTGACGATTTCAGTAGATTTACAGTTATATACCTACTGAGAAAAAAGGATGAAGTTTTCACAAAATTGAGGGAATACATCGCAATGACATCAAACAAGTTCGGACGAACTTTGCATGCAATCCGCTCCGACAACGGAGGGGAGTATACCGGGACAGAATTAAACGATTACTTAACAAAATTAGGTATAGACCACCAATTCACTGTTCCCTATTCAGCTTCTCAAAATGGAACTGCTGAACGTAAAAATCGTACTTTAGTTGAAACGGCACGTTGTTTATTAAAGGATGGCAATTTAACAAATTCTTTCAGGGGGGAGGCAATAAATACCGCAGTTTACTTGCAAAATAGACTCCCAACATCTTCGTGTGAATTGACACCTTATGAATTATGGACAGGTCGAAAACCTGACCTATCGATGTTAAAACCATTTGGTTGTCGTGCCTATGCATACGTACAAAAGGTACACAGGGGAAAATTAGATAATACGGCACAGGAAGGTATATTCGTAGGGTACGATAATAGAAGTAAAGGATATAGGATCTGCACAAATGGAAAAAACATAATTATTAGTCGAACCGTAAAATTTGTAGAAAATGAAAAACAAGCGATACTTAAATATGAAACATCACAAAACAATGATGAGAAAAGTGATAATAAAAATCCATCACCAAATTTGGAAATAATAGACTCAGAGATAGATGAAACTAATGATAGTATTGTGTCAGATAATTCACAAAATACTCCACGTAGATCACAAAGATCTAATAAAGGGGTACCACCAGATAGATTCGCATTCACATTACACAATGAAAGAATAAGTGAACCAAAGTGCTGGGATGATATAATAAGTATGGAAAACCCTGTAGAAAAGGAAAATTGGATCAATGCTACATTAGATGAAATAAATTCACTCAAGCAGAATGACACCTGGGATTTAGTTGAGGTTTCACCAGGGATGAAAATAGTAGGGTGCAAATGGGCATTCAAAGCAAAATATAACAGTCAGGGCCGTGTTGAAAAATACAAAGCTAGGCTGGTTGCGAAGGGCTTTTCACAGAAATATGGAATAGACTACGATGAGACTTTCGCCCCAGTGGCGTCTCACACAACTTTGAGAAGTTTTTTGGCAATGAGTCTTTATAAGAATTTAAGTCTTAGACATATTGATATCAAGACTGCATTTTTACACGGTAAATTGAGTGAAGATGTTTATATGCATCAGCCAGAAGGATACGTGGTATCCGGGGAAGAACATAAGGTGTGTAAATTAAAAAAGGCAATATACGGGCTAAAGCAGGCCGCGAGAGCATGGAATTTAAAATTGAATGAGTCATTACTTAACTTAGGCTTTATTCAAAGTCAATTCGAGAAGTGTCTTTATAAACGTAAACAAAACGATGTAACTACTTATGTACTTGTGTATGTCGATGATTTGTTAATAGTGGGGAATGATCAACAAATAAATGAAATTGTAAACAATCTAAAACAAGAATACCCGTTAACAGACTTGGGAGAAGCAAAACAAAACCTTGGGATAAATATTAATCGTCCTAATGAAAATACAATGACTCTTGATCAAACACACAAAATACAAGAACTTATAGTCAAATACGGTTTAGAAAATTCAAAACCTACAGACACTCCTATGGACACAGGTTACATAAAATTAAATGACGAAGAAAACCTTTTACTAGAAAATACACAATATAGACAGGCCGTAGGCGCATTGTTATATATTTCAACCGTGTCACGTCCGGATATTAGCGCCGCGGTAAATATTTTGAGTAGAAGAAATGAGCGCCCAAGAGCAAAAGATTGGGAAGCGGTAAAATGATTAATGAGATATTTAAAAAGTACAATTAATCTTAAATTGACATATAATAATATTGAAGAGCCTGTCTTGAGGGTATATGCAGATTCCGATTGGGCAAACGATCCCAGTGATCGTAAGTCTACAACAGGAAACTTGTTCTGCATAGGAGCAAATACTGTATATTGGACAAGCAAAAAACAAAAATCTGTATCAATGTCATCAGCGGAAGCGGAATATATTTCTGCAGCAAGTGCCGCGCAAGAAGTAAAATGGCTTATAAACCTTTTTGAAGAAATTGATATGCAACAAAATTGTCCTATTACACTCTATGAAGACAATCTTTCTTGCATCAAATTGGCCGAAAATGGCAAATTTCGACAGAAAACTAAGCACATCGAGCTAAGGTACCATCTGATTCGAGACCTTGTTGAGCAGGGCACAATAAAGATTGAGTACGTAAGTACGGAAAATATGATCGCCGATGTGCTCACCAAGCCTCTGCCGAGACATTCTTTTCGAAAATTGCGAATTTCCTTGATGAACTGTGATTAAATATCATCGAGTTTACGCAAGGGTGTTGGTGAGAAATAAACTCAAAATGACATTCTTTCAATAATTACAAAAACTTTCTTTTTTCATATTATTCAAAAAACATTTCATTTGACTCTTTTATTTCTTCATGCATATATACATCTACACTGGATCGTCGGTGTGACGCATTTGTTCTGATTGGCCGTCTTTGTTTCTATGTACATGTAATGACGTATTTTTCGTTTTTTTTTTTTTTTTTTTTCTCTTCTTCGATGTTCAGTTTTATAATAAAAAATGTGATTAAAAGGAACACATGTGGGCTCTTCTTTTTATTCCCACATATATTTTTTCCTATTCATAAACCAAGCTAAAGAAGGCTGGTTTAATTCAATTAAAACCATTAATTAATCCATTTCAAATTATATATTTTAAACAGCATCAGTCAACTCAAATGATAGTTCCTGAAACTCAAACTCATTTATTTTCATTTACGAAATACAACATCTTGATACTGAAAGCTGAAATAAAAGAGGATACTCACAAACAAGGTGCATTTTACTTACCTTATAAACCTTGAACTATTTTTATAAAATATATAAGTAAATTGAAATATTTGTCAATAATACTTTTGTCAATTTGTAATAGTTTTATAAACATTTACGTAAAAATAATAATAATAATAATAATAATAAAATAATAACAATAAATTTAAAAAAAATAATAATATAAAAAAATAATAATAATCATAAATCAGTAACATATTTATGTAAAAAATATACATTTGTAAAATGCATCATGCACCACGGATAATATTTCATTTTCGTTGAAATGATGTTATATTAAAAAAAAAAAAAATCTCGAATAAAATAAAATTTAATGGTTGAAATGATATTTTATTTCCAAACAGTGAATTGTATTTTTTGGATATAATGACAAAATAATATTAATATTAACAATAATAATAAAAATTAAGAAATAGAAGATTTTTTTATTGAAATATGTATTCAATTGCATTGTTGAGATTTACCATTAAATAGAACATTCTTTATTTTAGTAATATATTGATAGTTAGATGCAGAATATTCATGGATGTAGAAATTATGTTATATTTGAAAAAAATATCTGAAACAAAATAAACTTTAATGAATGAAATGATATTTTATTTTCAATCAATGAATTAAATTTTTTGGATATAACGCCAAAATAATAATAATAATAATAATAATAATAATAATAATAATAAGGAAAAAAGGAAAAGAAAAGAAAAAAAATAATAATAATTAAAGAAGAATAAGATTTTTTATTGAAATATGCATTCAACTGCAATGGAAGGATTTACCATTAAATAGAAAATTCTTTATTTTAGTAATACAATGATATTTAGACAAAGAATATTTATTGATTGAAATAATAAAATTATTATCAGACATGTCTGATTTTAAAACGTAAAACATAGGAATTTAAAAACATTTCTAAAAATGGTATGCTGTGGCTACCACAAAACTTTCTTCTATATCACGCTCCATATTACGCGCTACTTACTATTTAATATGCACAAAAGATTAAACATAGCTTCTCACTATAAGGTATTATAAATGAACTTTGGTACTATTTTAATTAACAGAAGCTGAGTTGTAGACATGTGAAAAATCACAAAAGGTGATTAATAGTATCGCTACCTGTCGGCCGATTTATACCTAAATTAAGTCAGTATTTTATATGTCTAATACTTATTTATAAATATATAATGTTTTTCTCACATATCAAGTTTGATGCATTTATGTATCTAAAAACTTGAGATTAAGCCTTCTTATTCATTGGTAAGTTACACTGAGAAAAAATTCTGAAACTGACATCTAGAACCTAAATTACAGCTCTAGAAAATATAGTTCCATGTCATCGTTATAAATTCTAATCTTCTTTGAAAGCGAGTTCTAGAAACCCCTATTAGAATTTTAGATTGTTTGCCTATATTATCGAGGTCAAATCTATTTGAAAATCTCTGCATATAAATGCGTGTACCAGAGGCGAGTTTTAGCAGCTATAATCTTGGTGTATGACCCAATTCTAGAAAATCAAGCGATAATTTCTCGCAATACAAAGGATTCAGAATTTTCAGACTATTGTTTCACCATCTAGAAATGTATAGACTAGAAATTCTCGATTATTTCGTCTATTCAGTTTGTTGGCGTGCCTTATACGCGTAGCTCGGAAATATATATTACTAGTTTATGGATTTAGAAAATGACCACTTATTCATTCTAGATGAAAGCGGAAGACTTCTTTTTATCAGTGTAAAGAATTACAGGCCCATCTAATGGCTGATATGTATCTGAATTGAATCAATGTTTCATAAAAGCCCTCACATACCAAGTTTTGTCGGATTAATGCCTAACAGAAGATAAAATACAGCCTTCCCTAAAGCTTCCTTCAGATACTAGCAACATGCAGCGCGTCAAAACTCATAAATTATCCATTGTCCGAAAGCGACCCTTGACATTTTGCACACATTTACAATGAAGGACATTACTTTTTATTGCTCTTTTACAAAAGAGACCCAATTTCGATCGCAGTAGGAGGTTTGTCAGCGAAGAAAATCTCTCTGCTGCTTCGCGTCAATTCGATTCCCACACCAAAGGAATATCAAAA
Source organism: Salticus scenicus (assembly GCA_963930645.1). Lineage (NCBI taxonomy): Eukaryota > Metazoa > Arthropoda > Arachnida > Araneae > Salticidae > Salticus > Salticus scenicus. The sequence goes on from OZ005659.1 coordinate 241,583,370, forward strand.
GATACCGAAGTTGCAGCCAGTCTCTGAAGGGTCCTTTAAATACAGAATATTGCAGAAGAGCAGCACCACATGTTGAGTCACATGCACCAAAAACTGATAAGCACTAATTTATGTCAATATACAACAACATATAAATTTATATGAAATTCTGTGCGGTAGTTCTTGAGATACAATTGCCACAAAATTTTTGCCCCACATATACAGTGACATATAGACAAGCAAACGTTTCCTAAAAATGTATTAATTGCGTTCAAGACCTCTCAAAACGCATAAATCCATCGAAAAAAGAAAGTCTTAAATTTGTACGAACCTAATACTTTCTACTATTAAATATAGAAAAAAAAAAAAAAAAACAGTCTCAAAAATTTGTTGAATGAAATGGACATAAGAAACATATTCTATTTATTTATTTATTCATTTATTTTACAATAATTATTATTTTATTTTAGTAAATTTATTAATGGTTGTCAATACAAAAAAGTAAATAAAGAAATTAGCATTCTTAGTATGATTTACCTTTAGGATGAAAATTAACTTTTAATTAATAAATATTTCATTTATATGCAATATATTTATTGATATAATAATAAAGTTTAATGAAAGAAGACAAGTTTCTGAAAATATACAAAAAAAAAAAAAATAATAATAATAATAATAAATAAATAAAATAAATAAATAAATTAAATTAAATTAAATTAAATTAAATTAAATTAAATAAATAAATAAATAAAATAAAATAAAATTCATAAATAAATAAATAAATAAAGTAACAATTACAAAGAAATATCAAATGCTTTTCAAATACTTCTTGGCCTCACCAGTTGCCGAAAGGTTTTTCTCTCAAAGCTAGTAAAAGTGAAGTACTAGGTTAGAACCCAGGTGGCACTCTTCGACCTAACCTTCCCGAGATTTTCGTCGTGTTCTCCAAAACTCACAGCTTTAGAAAAGTTCCCACGGGAGGAATCCTACTCAAGCCTAGGTCTTTAGTGTAGACAATTGTTCTTAACCTATACCGTGATCATAGTATACCAGATACTTATAAGGTGCCGTGTTTTCTTTAATTAAAATTTCTCGTGTAAAATTTATTTTTCTCTCTCTTGCGTATTATACACATGAAATAATGTGTCGTTCATTCTAAAAGTGATGTAACTCCACATTTTTAAAATATGTGTATTTTTACTGAATTGTATCATGTTTAATCATACCTTTCATTACAAAAACGAAGCAGCTCCAGTAATTCCTTTAAAACCCCATATATGGCGTTTCTTGTTTTTTTTCTGGGAACTGAAACTTCTAAATGTTCATTATGAAAACAACGTTTTTAAGCTATTACAAATTAACATTCTTATAACTAAAAAAAAAAAAAAATTATAACTTTAACTTGTATTAAATAATACAAAATAGATAACACTGACTGAATATTTCTATTTTTTCTTACACATAAATTTGCAAAAAGCTCGTTATTTCAAAATGTACTTACAAGGTGATAATTCACTTTTACAATGAACGACCTTTATATATAGCTGTCAGTTACCCTGAAGCTTTTTGATAGTTTGTACCTGAAAAAAAATGTGTAATATTATTCGTATTTAAGTGCATTTATAAATAAGATGTCTAGCTTAAAATAATAATAATAATAATAATAATAATAAACGAAAATAATGGCAGATACATATAACATATTTTTTTCGAATGTATTACTTTTTCTTTATGAAAAAAAAGCAATATTCACAAAGTACACTGAAAAAAAATTCTTGTTTTTTTTTGCAGAAAATTTCTGGCAACTAATCTGTCACAAAATATTCTCAGGTCGTAGAAAAGGTACGTTGACAAGAATTTCCCGAAATAGAATAATACAGTAAACACTCGCACACAGCAGAGTTGTTCCGTAAGTCACACTGTAAAAAAAAAAAAAAAAAAAAAAAAAAAAAATCGCATTAAATAGTAAATCTCTTCAACTCGACCAACCCGGATCGAAAAAGTGTCCAACGAATAGAAGACGATAATGTAACCACTCAGCCACAAAAACACATGCCATTGCCTAGCACACTAAACACAGGCTATTACTTAGCATTTCCCAACACTATATTGATAGCAAGATCTCGGTATGCAAAGGAGAAAAGAATATATACGCACCACATAAATTATGTATCAATGGTTATAGAAAAAATGCTTCTTTTCTCAGATTGAGATGAAATTTTATAGTAAATTTTTGTAGTTTAAGAAACCAGACAATTTATATAGGAATATTGCAATTTTTTGTTTTGAATAGAATCTTTACAGCACAAAATTAAAAGCAGTTTTGGTAGAATAGGAAGTATTTTACAAAGAAATATAAAAATAGAAAGAAATTATATGATATATTTAATAGACAAGCTATAACATAGAATATTTTATCTGAAGAAATGTCGAAGTAAAAAGTATTATATCAAATCGCTCTTTTTCCTTTTTTTTTCTTTTTTTTCTTTTTTTTCTTCTTCTTCTTCTTCTTTTTTTTTTTTTTTTTTTTTTGAGATCTCTATATTCAGTAAACAAGAAAACATCTACGTATTACATATATATATATATATATATATATATATATATATATATTATGACAAAAAAATAAAACATATTATTTCTTTAAATAAGTAAAGAGAGTACTTTCCATTATTATTATTACTGAGCAATGGAAATGTAAAAATCTATTTTTCTTTTACACTTAAAAAAGACTTATTCTAGGATTAGATAAATTAAAAAATATATTCGGAAGTTTTTCTAATGAAAAACACGTTACGAAAAATCCCCAGTCACTGCAGTTAAAAAATAAATAAATAAAATAAAGTGAAAAGTAGCTCATTTGCTTTAAAATTGAGTCTTAAAAACAATTTTTCCCTACTTCAACACAAATTTTCTTACTAAGATAGCGTAGCAAGGGAAAAAAAATCATATCGGGAATAATTTTTTTAATTCTTGTTACGAGTAAAGAAATATTTTTTTTTAAAGAAAAAAAGATGGTATATAGAGTAAGAAGTATTTAAATGACAAAAATAAAATTAATAATAAATAAATAAATAAATAAACAAAATGAAAAAAAATATGTACAAGGAACATATGTTCATAATTAAGCACGGAATGTTTTAATATAAAATATATTTCTGTGAATAAAATTAATCCGCCTTATGCAATAATTTCACGTAAAATGCATAAATGATTAAATATCAATGTTAAGAAATCCAAAACAAAACGATGTACAGAATTCTTCAATCATTTGACAACAAAAATATCAATTTACATAAAGTATTATTTTATTAAAGTATTAACATAGTATTAGTGGATCTGCAGATCAGGAACGTCAATGTGTATATATATATATATATATATATATATTTGTAATTAATAACTTAACGTTAATTACATATATCTGATCATATATATATATATAATTAACTCGCTACATAACCAGATACGTTTATGAAGGGGTGCTGTGCCCCCTCCTCCTCAACCACCCGTTTTGTCTCTCTGTCTATGTCTATCTGTATAAATGTGTATCCATATATTTCCTTTTAACTCGCAGCCTTGTGTTAATAAGATTTAACTCATAAATACTTGTATCAAACTTGTTGCCAGATGATTGCATAGCATACCAGAATTATCTTGTGTAACCCTGAAAACTAATTACCAACTCCATTCGAACTGTTTTCCACAGAAACCATGCTCATGAACAATTTTATAACGTATGTTTATTTCATTATGTTTAATGGACTGTAACCATGTTAAAATGCACTTGTAAAAATACCGTCTATAGGTCGTAAAGGAACAAAGTTCTTTTGTTTCTCTGTAGACGAACCACTGTTGTAATATGCACCATTAAAAAGTATACAACTAATCCATTGTAACACATTAATATTTGAACCAGCTAATTATAACTAATTCCGTGTGGCTTATGAGCATGTGTACCAATTTGCAAGTCAATAGAAATATTTTTGCGGTCGCTATTTCCAGACAGTTAGACACACAGACAAACAGACAGAACCCAAAATCTTTTTGAGTCTCCACATGGTAGGCTTCAGTAACGTTTCGGCAATTATTTCTTGATAAATTGTTTATCTAATACTGTACATTGTATGAAATATAACAAATATACTGTAATTTCACACCAAATATATAAATTGAGGGAATATCAATATAAAGAAATCCAAAACAAAACGATGTGTAAAAGTCTTTAATCAAATGACAACAAAAATATCAATTATTTTTAAGGATTCTCACCCCACTATTCTTAACTGCGAACAATGAAAGACAGAAAGGTGAAAAAAGTGGTGTGTTGGACAAACAAACCTGGAATTTTCTATATAAATAAATTATGAATTATTTACTGGTCTGGACCCCCTTTTTTTAAATTTATTTAAGTTTTCTTGAAAGGTTTCTTTGTCACTGTGGGACTTCGGCCTGATCGGTGGTATTCTAATACAATAAAGAAACACGTTGCTTCGAGGAATACGAAATGATGGAATACGAAATCAATTTCCTATAATAACTAATTCCATAAACTTCATTACACGTGTCAGCAATTAAACAGACTGACAAATGAACTTTTTGTACTTCTGAGTACTATTTAAAGCTTCATATGCTTTTGGCGCCACCTGTTAATCAATATTTGAACTATTTCTGCAAACCGGTATGTAATAAATTCCAGACCGTTTCATTCAACATACCACTTCTTTCACCTTTCTGTTTCTCACTATTTCTCAGCTTTTCATTTCAAAATTCGGGAGTCCTTTCTGAAACACCCTGTATGTACTAAACTAAATTTTATCAGATTAATAATACCTTACACATACATATAGTTTTTTTAATTCGGAATAATAATGATTATAATGTAAATTTACCGCAATATACAGATTGTCCGGGCTAAAGTATAAAACATTTATGTCTTATTATTACGGAAATATTCATTTAGATCTGCCAACCTAAACCGGAGGATTGATAGTAACGCCCTTTTTCTACACCAGTCTTTGTTTACAGTATTTTTCTTCTTAATTCATCGAAAACGCAATTGAAGAGAATTACTGTAAAAATTAAGTTGTGTGGAAAAAGGGCGGCACTAACAATTCTCCGGCTTAGATTGACAGCTCTGCTTTTTTGAATATAATATAATGTTTCTCCATAGATTTTAAACATTTGCGAGTTCTATTATTAGTAGAAAACACGGCGTGAGATTATAAAAACAAGGCAAACAATAACGTCTAGAATACCAAAATAGAAATAATAGGAAAGCAGATAGCTGTTTCGGTAGCATTTAGCGTACCGTCTTCAGTGCGTAAAGAAATAAGAGAGAAGTGCTCTTATATGTACGAAAGCGACCGAATTCAGCTCAGGATGATCAGCCAATAGAATTACGCGGAATGTGGGTGATTGGCGAAATAACTTTTCACTAATTTTCCAATAAGTGTCGTCCTCTACTGTCTTGAAAATAAAACAGTTTCATTTCACGTCCTTTGAAATACAAGAATAAATTTCTCTCACCCACATTTGTTTATCACAAATTACTTTTTCATTCCAAAGAAAATTTTATCGTCAATGTGAAGGTTTAGCATGGGTTCCCCCCTCTCTCTTCAATTCTCACTGATATTCATATGCATTATTTATTTTGAAAATACGCTCTTTAAGAAAATGTCTTTACTTTTTGGACCCGTTACGTTGATGACACTTCACGCTTATCGACACATATCGTCACATTATTGCCCATGTCTTACAAACTATAAATTCTATAGACAGTAATATCCAATTCACATATGAAAAAGAAAATAATGGCTCACTTCCATTCCTTGATACCCTTGTCTCACGTACTGTAGATGACTTTTTCACCGTCGTCCATCCTAAGAATTTTGAATTCTCACGTAAAAAGTTTACAACTTTATCGTAAAAACTTTTATCGTAAAAATTTTACAACTTGCTCGCACTTCACCTACTAAATCAGTCTCTTCTAATATCAGTATTGTTTTATCCTAGCCATAGCTAAAATTCTCGAACAATATGATTTTAAAATAATTTTATCACATTCAAATAAACTCATCTTTTCTCAATTAAAAGATCCTATAGATTGTATACGTATATCTTGGGTCATCTATAGCATTTCCTGCCAGTGTGGTTTATCATACATTGGCCAAACTATAAGCAGTCATAAATTACGCCTTAAAGAAAATATTAATTATGTCCGTAAGCAAGAAACCAATAAATCAGCTATTTCTACGCATTGCTGGGAGGAAAACCATAATTTTAAATGTCATTCAGCTAAAATAATTTTCAGGCCTAAATCCGCTCCTGAACTCGATTTCTTTGAAGCTTTTTACGTCTATAAAAAATTTTAAAAACATTGTCAATTGTGATTTCGCTGTACCCCATTTGTCTGATTGTTGGAAATTTTACATTCAGTTCACATTTTCTTACTTTCTTCCATATTTTTCACAGCTAGTGTTTCATAATTTCCTTATAGCCAATCATCCACATTCCGCGTAATGCTATTGGCTGATCATCCTGAGTTGAATCCGATCACTTTCGTATATATAAGAGCATTTCCCTTTCATTGCTTTATGCACTGAACACGTTACGCTAAATGGTACCGTAACAGCTGTCTGCTTTTCTGTTATTTTTATTTTGACATTCTAGACGTTGTTGTTTGCCTTATTTTTATACGTGTGAGTTCTGTCTGTGTCTAGTAAGTAAGTAATATTCCTAAAGTTAGTACCTGCTTAAAAAAGTATATAAAAGTCACAATTTCTGCATTTTACATAGTAAAGCGCACTATTATGGTACATGTTTATTTTTGATGTGTTGGAAAACATTGCTGTTTTAAAAACTCTACCAAGCTTCCTGTTTCACCAAGATGGCACTATCTCTGCACTATCACAAATGCGGTAACAAAATTGAGAATTTCCTAAAATGTTGATTGGAAATGAGATCTCAATTGTCTGGCCGCCAAAGTCTCCAGATTTGACTCCATTACCTTTTTTTTTTTTTTTTTTTTTTTTTTTGTAGATTCATTAAATCTGCTAGAGCTTTGCACCCGCCCGGTAATGTAGTTAGCAGATTCTAAATTTCTTTCTAAGTAGAGGATATGTTGAATACAGGATATATTTCCTCTTTGTAATTTTATATAGATTATCATTATAGTTCTAACGATCCTTTTAAAGATTAATAATCAACTTAAATATTTTTCGTCAGATGAAAGATTGGGGATCATAATTTGAAAGTATCAATACTTGAAGTGATATATTTTAAATGTTGTTTCTTGTAAAAATAATTTTCAAATTTTAATATTCCCAATTTTCAAATTATAAACATTTTCTTACACAGACGATTAAAAATTAAAGAAACAAGCTTTTATAATCCTTCTTATAAAACTGTAGCAATAAATAATTATTCTCCTTTTGACCTATATACCAATTATACCTTTCACGTCTGTGCGCGAAGTTTATGTATTTTGTATTAAATAATGCAGTAAATGTATCTGAATTCCTGAAATCGGGAAATATAAAAATAAACTTCTTTTAAAAATCTCAAATATACATTTTATTCTAATTTTCTTGCAATTCATTTATCATCATTTATAACGCTACTGTTCCAAAAAATATGTCAGGAATTTAAACTTATTTCATAATTATCGTTATTTAACTTTCAATCTACTATACAAAAATGTTTTTAAACTCGATTTTTATCTCCAAATACTCATTAAATAATAAACTCGAAAGGCATTATTAATACTGCGCACAAAATACCCAATTTAAAAATCTTCTCAAAAAAGAGAGATTTGTGCACCATCAGCTAACGTCTTATTATGTTACTTGCGAGAAAAAAGTAAGATATTTTGACATTTAAATTAACTCCTTAAAATTTTGGTTCAACACTTATAATTATGGCAATAAATAAATGCTAAAGCTCAGGGTAAAATTGAGCACAATAGATATTATATGGGCAGTATTAGATATTTATTTAACCATTTTTTTATCTAACTGAAATTATTATCATTCGATATCATATTTAGAATTTTTTTACGTTTAAGTAATGGATATACCGTTTTTAATAAATTGATATATATAATATAAGATTCTTTAAAATATTACTTATTTAGCCTTTTTTTTTTTTTTTTTTTTTTTTTTTACTGAAATTACTATCAGTTAATATTTAGAATATTTTTTATCTTTAAATAAGGAATTTATTGTCTTTAGTAAATTGATATTTTAATTTAAGACTCTTTAAAATACTATTTACTTTATCATTTTCTGTGTAAGCATTACGATTTTAACCTTTTCACTTAAAAAGAATTAAATATTGATAATTAAAAGTTTCACAAGATTTCCCCAGAAATTTTGTACTTTTTAATTTCTTATAAACATATATATACTTGTCAACATACTGATTATTATTCCGTAGTATTGTTAGCCCCGCCTTCTTTTTCACACCAGTATCTTTTTAGCGTATTTGTCTTCTTATTTAATCTTAATTGTATTCGGAGAATATTATTTAAAAAATTTACTAATGGGAAAAAAAGGGCGGGAATAACAACACCACGGAATATTAATTACGATGTTGGCAAGCGTAGCTGCCAAGTTTTTTAATTTATTCCGGAATATTGTTAGCCCGGACCTTTTTTCACGTATTAATCTTTTTAGAGTAAGTTTCTTCATACTTAATCTTCGTTATATATTGAAGAAAATTTTTCTACAAATATTACGGTGTGAAAAAAAGGGTGGGATTAACAACATTCCGGGATAAATTAAAAAACTTGGCAGCTATGGGCAAGTATATGTATATATATATATGGTAGAGAGAGTATTGTTTTGTGTTCAAAAATTTTCGTAGATGAGTTTTTGTTATATTTAAACGTTTTGAGGTTTCCAGAATCTGAAGAGCATATTTTTAGCGATTGATCTATGTGTATGTATGTCTCTGTGTGTGTCTCTGTTATCAGCATATCTCAAGAATAGCAGTAGAAAAAAGTCCAAATTCGGTTTCTAAATCTGTAATTATATAGGGATGCTACACTAAACTAAATAGTTCATGTACCGGGACATCGCAGAAAATTCAAATTAATTACGGCTATGGGGGGGGGGGGAATTTTTAAACAAAATGAAATGAACATACATTTTTTATATGTATGTTTTACATGTTTCGTGTAGGATGCGAAGTGAAAATAATCCATTATTCGTTTACAAGGATATCCAAAAAGCTAGAATATAGTGGCACTATAATTGGAAATTGTAACGAATCTCCTTGGGAATGAATATTAACCCTTTTATTTATATGGTAAAAAAAAATATTTTTAAGTTAAATTTTCAGTGTTTGTTTTTTGTATAATTACGCACTTTGAGGTTCCCACAATACTAAAATCTATTTTTTAACGGTTTATTTTTTAATCCTTCCCATAGATAGATTTGAAAAAAAAAAAAAAAATAAACGCTATTTCTAAACCTAATTTAAATTCTTTTAAATGAAGGTTTATTCATAGTACGTGTTTTCTTATCCTCTAAACTGAAATCTAGTATTGAAATGTGGGCTATGAGAAATTCGAGTTAATGCCACACCACATTATTTTTTGATACATAAAAACGTTTTTCATTGGTAAATGCTGTTTTATTATTATTATTATTATTATTATTATTATTATTATTTGAGAAGATATATACGCCAATCGCTTAATCGCCCCTGGTACACAGTGCGATATGTTTGGAGACTCTGACAGATACAATTGATTAAAGAATTTTGTCACCCATACGTTGCAGTCTATGAATATGGTCTAATAACCTAAATAAAATGTTTTAAAAAACATTCTGTAAAATAATCTGTTGTGGGACTCTTACCCTACATTACTATGACACACACTTTAAAGTGAATTCTGTTCAATCAGAGAAATTCAAAACAATTTGGAAACAATTTTCTGTGTAAGTGGTATATAGACCCAACTTCCCTCCCCTTTCGAATAGTGTAGCAATAAATAAATATTCATGAAACATTAACCCGATCAGGTTATCGTATTTTTCGGCACCTTGTCAGTTTATCATGGGTCGCTGAAGACCCGAGCAATGTTAGAACACGTAAGTTTTAATGAAAAAAATTTGATAAAATTCTTGAACACTCTTGAATACTTCTAATTTAAAAGGCAGACAATGAATATTGCAAAAGAAATTTAAACAAATATTTTATTTTTCATCAGAAATACGCCCATTTCTATAAAATAAGGCATTTCTTAAAAATTTATAACTTTTGAACAAATTGAGGTATTTGAAAAATTCAAATTGCATAATAAAGTTTGAGAATGGTATTTTTACAAAAAAAAAAAAAAAAAAAAGTCATGGGCACGATAGATAGGTATTTCTTCTACACGTGGATTCTGACAGATGAGACATGAGAAATATGGCTCGGGTCTCCAATGACCCACGATAACCTGATCGGGTTAACCGATGCCATTAAATTAAAAATATATTCCAAATAATTTTTAGAATTAATTCCCCAGACACCCTGAAACTTTTTCGACTAATTTCGAATAACCTTACGCAATAAGTACAAAACATTTAATAAACACCATAAAATGTAAGAAAAAACCCTATATAATACTTACGTACATGCATAAAAAATTTTAGATGGGGAAAAAGAAATGTTTGAAATTTGTTTCAAGTCACATCAAAATCTAAATCTTTCATATGAGCGTTCTTTTGTGTTTCCCTGTAAAAGAAAGAAAAATACATTTCATACCCTATACTATGCGAAAAATGCTTTTAAATATAAAGAACGTATGTTATGTGTATTTTGTTTAGTACAGTCAAATTTTAAACGACCATTTTTCCGTTTTCAATAAAAAATTTCACTCAAGCATCCCGACATTATCCAGTTATAAATGTGTGTCTATCATAATAAATAAATATATTATAGAAATAAAAAGTGTTTGTAAAACATCTGTTAATTAAATCCAATCACTCACTCCTAAAGTATCGAGCATCACATATGTACTTAGAACTCAAATTTTTAACATTTTTTTTCCTTCTCATCTGTCATATTCTTTTCTTCAATATATGTGTAATAAATTTTCCAAACTTCATAAAATATCATAAATGAAGAACAATCTGAACAATGTATCTTTTAGTCAATTTACACGCTCGTGTATGAATAAATTAATTTAACTTCTATGAAATTATCCTCTATTATTAGTGTTTAATAGGTTTTATAATTATTTAAAGCATTCTTTCATACTCTATAAACTACTCCCAACAAACAACCAGCAGATGTTTATAATGGTAGTATGAAAATTAGTTAAAAGTATCTAATCCTATTTACCAAATTTCACAAAATAACTGAAGTAATGAACAAGCTGAAAAATATCTCTTTTATTCCCCCTGCATGTTTGTGTGTATCGAAGTTCATTTACTATCTATAAAAATTCCCTTTAATAATTAATAAATGGCATAATTTTTGTCACGCTTCTTTAAAAATATCCAGTAAAATGCCAACACAAATTTGTAATTTTAGTATGAAAATTGATTAAAAGTACCTAATACTATTTACCAAATTTCCAAAAAATATCGGGTAAGTGCAGAATAAGCTGAATAATGTCTAAATAATTAACCTGTAAGGTTTTTATGCATGTCAATTTGTTTGTTTTCAATAAAAAATAATAATAACCACTAATATTAACTAAACCACTAATATTAGCATATATTATGTGTCATAATTTACTTTCAGACAATTTTTCATACTTCACAAACAACGTCTAATTAAACAGCCAGCACATGTTTCTAATTTTAGTACGAAAATTGATTAAAAATGTCTAATCCTATTTTCCAAACTGCACTAAACACCATAAGTGCAGAATAACTTAAATAATGTCTCTTTTAATCACCCTGTACGTTTGTGTGTGCACAAAATCATTTACTTTCTACAAAAATATCCTCTAATTTTAGTGCTTAATAGATGTCATAATTTACTTTCAAACATTCTTTCATACTTCATAGAAAACGTCCCATAAACATCCAGCGGTGGTTTATAATTTTAGTACGAAAATTGATTAAAAGTATCTCGCCCTATCATTATAACGTTTCCTGTACGGATTTTTCTTTTCGGAACTTCAACAAAACTTATTTATTAACTGGCTTGTCTTTATTTATCATACAGCATTAGGTTCAAAATTCCGATGTAAGCTGAAAATAAACAAGAGAATATCATATTATTATAGTAATTATCAGAAAATGGGGGAAACGATGATGTTAAAAGACCTGGAAACTACTTGTCTTATCTAATAATGTTAGAAGTAAAAATCGATTTTTAAAGTGACAGAATAATACCATTATAAAACTAATTATCGAATTATCAATCGATATTGCCATAGCTTCTTAATTTTTTTTTTCTTATATAACATTTTCGTTCTTGTAAAAATACAACAAAAAGAGCATTGTTTGATAAAGTTTTTTTTTTTTTTTTTTTTTTTTTTTATGTGACTAAACTATTTATTTAATCATTGTATAAAAATTTTCTTATATGATTTCATTAGTATTGCGAAAAATACCATAAGTTAATTAAAAAATGATATATGGTTCAAAATTAATGTAAAGTATAAACAATTTATCCCCTGTTAGAAATGTATTTTTCAAACACTAAGTAATTAAACTTCTAATAGTATAAAATTAACTTTTTTTAAATAAATGGAGATTATGCTTCAGAAAATGTAAGTTTAGTACAAAATTTTTAAATTGAATTTATTTATTTACCTCAATCAATAGCGAAATTTGTAAATTTTTAATAATTAATATGGATAAAGTTTGGTTAATTAGCAAAGATGATAAAATATGCTTAATTAATATACAGATATAGATATAGATAGATATAAATAAGAATATATATATATATCAAAGTAGTATTTTTTTAAATTAAATAATGCTATCAGGTGAGTAGATTTTTTTTCAATTTGTAACTTGTAATTGTTGATTACAAAAACAATAACAATGCTAGTAATGCACTTTTGTAACAGTATTTCTTAATATATATATATATATATATATATATATATATATTCTTTTTATTATTATTATTATTACTCCAATAAAGAGCTATAAAAAAGATGTTTAGTGTACTTTCAATAATGCAAACTCATGTGAAAGCAAGAGATTAATTTATAAAATTAACTCTTAAATTATTACCTGTCTATTTGTTTCTGTTTATTTTCTGCTAAACTTACATTTCAAAATATATAAATACTAAATTATCCCTTTTAGTTATGAATACTTTAACTGTATCATTTTAATGTAAAAATAAGTTTTAATACTTTAAAAGTATGAATGAAATTCATTTTTAAAAAAAAAATTTCTACTATGTTAAGATTAACATTTCTTAACGATTCTTTCCAAAAAAATAAAAAATGATAGGAATAATTTTTCGAAATTTGATACATTAAATTTCACATTTTGCTGTTGTCATTTTTGTAGTAATCACTACTAAAATAATAGTAATCACTACAGAAACTATAGTAACTGCTAACTAATTACTACTAAAAATTAGTAGTAATCGCTACTAAAGACAACACTCACTATTTTTATTTAATTATTAATTTATTTATTAGTTCACCAATTTTCTAAGAATATTGGTTTCATCTAAATTGAGAATTTACAAACAACAAAATTCAGCATTTTAAATCTATAACATATGGGACATGTTAACGAAAATATTTTCATTAAAATAGGAAAAATGGTTCTTCTACACAGACCACGCCAAATTGACCAATTACATTATGCCCATGGGAGAAATTTCTGGTGGATACTGTTTATTAAGCGCAGACCTTTACCAGAAATGTCTGAGGTACTCGGTGCCATAATTTAAATTTTGATAAGGGAATACCATATTAATCTGTGCTATCTATTACGCAATCTAAGGCGTTGCTTGTTATATAAGCATTTCATACAATTCTTGTGTTGCTTTTAAATAGGACAATTTTTCAATTTTCTCCATGTCTTTTTAATTTATTTACGAATCTGTCCTTATTTATTTAAGCTTCGCATATATTCAATAAAACAAAATTGTTAATTCGATAGAATTCTTATTTAAATTTTTATTTAAGGATATCATTAATCATTCGTATTAGACTTTAACTAATAAAGTAATAATAATAATATTATTATTATTTACTTATTTACTTATTTATTTATTTATTTTTATTTATTTATTTGTTTATTTATTTATTTATTTTAATTAATTAATTATTTATTTATTTGTGGAAGACCAAACACTGATTTCTATTTTTTTATGTTCATAAATATGGAATTCGCAAGTTACCTTAATTTTCGTTTTTTGAGGGGTTTGTGTGTTTTTACCGAACTTACATGAACACGATGCAAAACGTCTGTATGTCGGTATTTTGTGTTGTGTGTTCGCAAATATCGCGTGCAATGTCCCACATAAATAAATGCCGAGCGAGTTCTGTAAAATATTTATACTTGAAAGGTTTTCAATGTAAATTGGTGCATTGTAAATTATAGCATATATTTCTCAATAGGAGGCGTTATTCTACACCAGTTTACCTGATTCTCTAAATCGATGGTTCTCCAACAACTTTTATGTCGACGCGTATTTATAATTCTGCATATCTATGCAAATGTATTTTGTGCAAATTTATGAGAATTATGATACAATATATAATTAAGTCAAATAACTATAAGTCAAACTCTCATTTTTTCATCAATATGTTAATGAAATGTATTTCTGATAGAATGGAGTGAAAGGCTGATTTTTTACCAACTATGTAAAAAATACCAGAGCCGGGAATCGAACCCGGGCCTTCTGCTTAACGCATTCCAGGTTGATGAATAAAATTTCTAAATTAAAATTTCGTGGCCTATTGGAGTAGTGCCATGTTCAAAATTTTTCACTTAATATAATTGCTCTAATGCACACTCAGTGACATTGCCATCGTATATTATGTTAGAAATTCCAAGTTGGCTATCAGCCAGGGTAGCTCAGTCGTTACAGCATCCGCGCGTTAAGCAGAAGGTCCGGGTTCAATTCCCGGCTCTAGTATTTTTCACTTAGTTGGTAAAAATCAGCCTTCCACTCCATTCTATCAGAAATGAATTTCCAGGTTTATGAATAAATTTTCTATGTTAATGAATGTTCTTTTATTTTACACTTAATATGTACCGTAAAAATAAATAAATAAATAATAATTACAATTAAAATAATCTGTAAATCTGTTACATTACAGAAAATTCATGATAGAAAATCTCTGTATGCTGTGCGAAAAATATATTGCCAAAAATATTTCGTAACAAAACAATACAGATTCGTACACAACAGATTTTTCTCCGCAGGACTTGCTCCAAAGATTCTTTCATAAAATAAATTTGTCCATTTCCATAATCCAAGCTAGAACTACAGCCCACCTCATTGTAGCCGATGATGTTACCTCTGAGAACAGCAGCGCAATATGCTCCGTTACTTGGCACTTCTCAATCCATACTTGTCAACCATCTCATTATGAACCGTAGAATTTTTAGTACCCGCCTCTTTTTTTACACCAGTCATCTTTTAGAAAAATTTTATTCTTATTTAATCGTAACAACATTTGGAAAGAATTACTTTAAAAATAAAATTGTGTGAAAAAGGGGCGTTAACAATTGTGCGGTTATTAATAAGATGGTTGGAAAGTATGTTAATCCTGCTTTGATGATACCACTTCTGCGTATATGAAACAGAAAAGTGTACGTAACCATCAGATGAAATCTGTATTGAGGGTTACAAATAAAAATGTTTCTTTTCACAGAATGAGATGTAATTTTAAACTCAATTTCTGTAGATTTAGAAAACAAAATTTTCTTTAGGAAACATGTAGTTTTTTTTTTTTTTTTTTTTTTTTTTTTTTTTTTTTTTGAACGGTGTGAGGTGACATGAGTCTATAATAGGCGACTAGAATGAGGCGTTGTTTTCAGTGTCTGTGGAAAAATCTGTGCTATAGCTGGTTATATTCGAACTGTGTGTGAATGAAACTGTTTGGGTTATCCTATTGGTTAAAGGAAAGAAAATCACCACTAGGACGCCAAATGATATTATATCTCAGTAAACACAATTTCTGCCATATGTTTTTAATGGGGGTAAAAGAATTCATAACGAACGTAAATTTTTCTGGAAATGAGGATACGTCCAGTCCCTTTTTCTTCCCAGAAAAACTTTAACCCTAAACTTTAATCAAAATCGATATATCTGTTTCTCAGTAAACGTAATTTTTGATATACGTTACAAATTATGAAAGAAGGGTTAACAGCGAACGCGAATTTTTCTGAAGGTGAAGTCCAATCGACTTTCCTCCCACCCTTCAAATTTTCTTCGAAATTATTACATCTATTTCCATGTAAATCTAATTTCTACCATATTTTGCAAACGTCAGATAAAGGATTAACAATAAATTAAAATTTTTCTGACGATGAGGATAAGTTCAACCGAATTGTCATGCCGAAAAACATTTAATCCTAAATTCTCATCAATATCGTTACATACATTTCCGAGTAAACGCAATTTCTGCCATATTTTGCAATTGTCGGATAAAGGGTTAACAGCAAACACGAATTTTCGTTAAGACAAATTAATTAATTTATTGAATTACGTATTTTGTACTAAATAATGCAGTAAATATGCTTGTGTTTGAGAAATATATAAATAAACTTCTTTGTTATTTACTCAAATAAACATTTTATTCTAATTTTCTCACAATTCCTTTATCCCTATTTTTAACGCTTCTGCTCCAAAAAATATGTCAGGAATTTCAACTTATTTCATAATTATCGTTATTTAACTTTCAAAATTCTAAATAGAAATGTTTTTAATCTCGATTTTTATCTCCAAATACTCATTAAGTAAACTCGTAAGGCATTATTACCGCTCTGTACAAAATACTCAATTTAAAAATCTTTTAAAAAAAAAGAAATTAAATGTACTATCCACTAAAGTCTTATTATGTTATTTTCGAGAAAAAAAATGAGATATTTTGACATTTAAATTAGCCCCTTGAAATTTCGGTTCAACACTTATAATTATGGAAATAAATCATTGATAAAGCTGAGAGAAGAATTGTTTACGATAGATATTATGTGGGCGGAATTCGATATTTATTTAATCATTTTTTGTTCAAATGAAATTAATATCATTTAATATTTAGAATTTTATTTTTTAAGTTTAAACAAGGTAATACTCTTTGTAATAAACAAATAATTTTATTTAAAATTCTTTAAAATATTATTTATTTAATATATATATTTTATTTTTAAAGACTGAAATTGCTATCATTTAATATTTAGAATTTTCTTTTTTACGTTTAAATAATGAATATACTGTCTTTAGTAAATTGATAATTTAATTTAAGACTCTTTAAAATATTATTTACTCTATCATTGTCTGTTTTGACGTTACATTTTTTAAATTTTTAGTTAAGAAAAATTATGTTTTGATAATTAAAATTGTAAATTCAGAAGATTTTACTAGAAATTTTGTCCTTTTGTTTCTAGTCACTTCCAAATCTAAAACTTGCATATGAGTATTCTTTTATGTGTCCCTGTAAACGAAAGATAAATACATTTCATACTCTATACTACGCGAAAAATGCTTTTAAATGTAAAAAATATATGTTAAGTTTATTTTGTTTAATGCAGTCAAAATATTTTAAACAATCACTTTTACTTTTTCTCTAAAAAGTTTCAATCAAGCATCCTAATTCTATTCAGTTAGGAATGTGTGTCTGTCGTTATAAATAAATATCTTATATAAATAAAAAACGTTTATAATATTAACCCTTTCCGGCGCAAGGTAATTCGGATCATTTAAATTATACTGCCACCGGAATTTATGAACAAATTTAAAATAAAAGAATTTGTCGACGTTTTCTGCTATGTTATAAAAGTAAAATTTTGCTAAGAAATTTCCGGGATGCGTTTTTGCAGTTGAAAATTAAAATTAGGTGATGCTGTAGTGGCATGACCGCCCCTGGAAGGGTTAACTTGAAAAAATAATTAAATCGAATCGCCCCGCTCCTAAAGTATCAAGCATCATACATGTACTTAGCACTCAAATTCTTAACTTTTTTTTTTTTACTTTTTTAGTTTCTTTCTCCATTATCTGTATAATAAATTTTCGAAATTTCAGAAAGTGCGATAATTGCAGAACTATCTGAACAATGTGTCTTTTAATCACCGCTCTGTACATTTGTGTTATGCATAAATTTATTCATATATTATAAAAGTACCCTTTAATATTAGTGCTTAATAGATGTCATATTTATTTCAAGCATCATTTCATATTTCATAAACTACTTCCAATAAGCAAGCAAAAAATTTTCATAAATGTAGTATGAAAATTTGTTAAAAGAACCTAATCCTGTTTACTAAATTTCGCAAAATCTCGCAAATGTACAACAAATTGAATAATATCTCTTTAACCATTCGGTACGGTTGTGTTTATGTAAATTCATTTACTATCTATAAAAATATTCTTTAATGACTAACAGATGGCGTATTTTTCATGCTTTATCAAAGAGAGCCAATAAAATGCCCAGCAAAAGTGTAAATTTAGTATGAAAATTGATTAAAAGTATCTAATACCGTTTCACCAAATTTCCAAAAAAATAACGGTAAATGAATAAGCTGAATAATGTCTAAATAATTAACCAGTATGTTTTTATATATGCCAGTTTTATATATATATATAAACAATAACCCCTAATATTAGTATATGTTATGTGTCATAATTTACTTTCAGACAATTTTTTATACTTTACAAAACAACGTCCAATAAACAGCCAGCAGCTGTTCGTAATTTTAGAGCGAAAATTGATTAAAAGTAACTATTTATCAAATTTCCAAAAACATCCGTTGAGGGCAGAACAAGCTGAATAAAATCTCAATAATTACCCTGTACGATATTGTGTACGTCATTTCAAGAATTTTCTATAAACAATATCATCTAATAATAGTATTTAATTAGCGTCATATATATATATATATATTTTTTTTTTTTTTTTCAAACAATTTTTCACACTTCATAAGCTACATCCAATAAGAGTTCGAAATTTTACTACGAAAATTGATTAAAATATCTAATACTGTTTTACCAAATTTCAAAAAATATCGGGTAAGTGCACCATAATCTGAATATTGTCTCAATAATTACCCTGTATATTTTTATGTATGTCAATTTATTCATTTTTTATAAATAATATCCTCTAGCATTAGTGTTTGATGAATTTTATAGTTTACTTTCACACAACTTTTCATACTTCACAAAACAACGTCCAATAAACAGCCAGCATCAGATGTTCGTAATTTTAGTACGAAAATAGATTAAAATTATAAATCCTATTTACCAAATTTCATAAAACTCCAGAAGTGCAAAACAAGCTAAATAATGTCTCTTTTAATCGGCCTGTACAATTGTGAGTGGGTAAATTTATTTAATTTCTATAAACATATCCTCTAATATTAGTACTTAAAACATGTCATAATTTACTTTCAAACATTCTTTCGTACTTCATGGGCAATGTCCCATAAACATCCAAGAAAGGTTCATAATTTTGATACGAAAATTGAGTAAAAGTAACACGCCCTATCCTTATAATGATTCTGTACCGATTTTTCTTTTCGGAGCTTCAACAAAACTTATTTATTAACTGCCTTGTCTTTATTTATCATACAATAATAAGTTCTAAATACCGATGTAAGCAGAAAATAAACTCGAGGATATCATATTATTATAGTAATTATCTGAAAAGGGGGGAAGCGATGATTTTAAAAGACCTGGAAACTACTTGTCTTAGCTTATACGATTAGAAGTAAAAATCGATTTTTAAAGTTACAGAACAATACCATTATAAAACTAATTATCGAGTTATTAATCAATATTTATATCGTTTTTCATTATTTTTTTTTCTTGTATGAAGTTTAAGTTCTTGAAAAAATATATAAATAAATAAAAAAGATCTTTGTTGTATAAAGTTTTCTTATGGAATTTATTTATTTAATCGATACATAAAAAAATTCATGCGAAATTTCTTAACTACTACGAAAAATACCATAAGTAAACTTAAAAATAAATGAAATTAATATGAAATATAAATAACATATTCAATGCTAGTGTTTTATTTTTGCAACATAAAATAATTAATTTTCAAATACTATAAATTTGAATCTGTTTAAAAAAAAAAAAAAAAAAATAGAGACTATAATTTAGAAACAGTAAGCTATACAGTAAGTTTTATACTGAATTTATTTGTTTTTCGTGTAGCTTAAATCAATGGAAGAACGTTGTAAATTTTTAATAATTAATATCGGTAACTTTACTTAATTAGTACAAATAATAAAACATGCATAACTAACATATGTATATATATATATATATATATATATATATATATATATATATGAGCTTGGTGGAACCGCTGAAGCACTCGGCAGGAATTTAGGTCTTCACCCAACTTAAAATTATATCTATCAACTTTTCAGAAATCCCCCCCCCCCCGTTACCCCCTGGGGGGGGCAAAGGACAAAAACACATTTGTCCGGGTATCACTTGAGAATTGCCTGAAGGAATTCAACGGCGCTTCGCAGGAATTTAGGTCTTTATCGAACTTAAAATTATATCTATCAACTTTTCAGAAATTCCCCCACGTTCTTCCCTGGGGGCAAAAAACAAAAACACGTTTGTCCGGGTATCATTTGAGAACTGCTGAACGGAATTCAACGGCGCTCCGCAGGAATTTAGGTTTTCACACAACTTAAAATTATATCTATCAACTTTTCAGAATTCCCCCCCCCCCCGTTACAAACCAGGGGGGGGGGGAGCAAAAGACAGAAACACAATACAAATAAAAGATTAAGTACGATTTAGTAATTTTCGATTTTTAAGAAAAGGGAGGGGGAAAATCAATTTTTGGCGGGAAATATTGAAAATTCCTAATTTTTGAGAAGAACTCTACCAAAATGGAACAAAGATAATGAAAAAAGGCTTTGCGACTTCCTTAGGATATTTCCAAAAGCACATTTTTTTTTTTTTTTTTTTTTGGGGGGGGGGGACAAAATCGAGACACCCCTTTTAGCGCTAAATTTGTCCTGAGAAATCTATGGGAGCTGCGGTCACGAATTTTGCTGCTTGGATTGTTTATATGTATCCGACACATAAAGGAACGTGATTTATCAAAATTTCCACGGTTCCCCCCGAAGGAGGGACAGAAGGCAAGTATAACTTTGTAACCGTACCTCGGATCCAAATTACTTCGCAGTGAAGAAATTTCACAAGGAGAGACTACACATTAATACAATTAAAATATTATCTGTGATTTAGGAAATTTCGAGTTTTAAGGGGAGGGATAAGAGAAATCCATTTTTGGCGAGAAATTTGGCAAATTCTGGATTTTTGAGTAAAACTCTGCCAAAAATGGAACAAAGATGTTAAAAACAGCCATGCGAATTCTTTAGGATATTTCCAAAACACGTTTTTGATTTTTTGTGATCTGCCCTTCTTTTTTTTTCTTTTTTTGGGGGGAGGAGGAGGGGGGGGGCGGATGGTATGTGTTACAAATGGCAATACAAATGCGGTCCGAAGTTTGGTGCTTAGATCATTTATATGTATCCGACACCTAAAAAACCACACACACCCTCTTTTAGCGCTAAATTTGTCTTGAGAAATCTATGGAATCTGCGGTCACGGACTCCTCATAGTGCGAGCGAGAAAAATCTCTACCGAACACAGCAAAAACTCAGGTTAATTAATAATGATATAGGATTTTGAGAACTCATTTAAGTATAGTGCCCAGCGAAGCGAGCAAAGCCAGCTAGTACATATATATATATAGAGAGAGAGAAAGGTAAATAGATAGATACATTAGAGTATGTACATATTAAATATAAAAAGTAGCATTTTTGTAAGTAAAATAATTTTGTCAGTTAGATAGGTGTTTTTAAATTTGTAATTTGTAACTACTGAATACAAAAATAATGACTATGGCAGGAATGCATTTTTATAACATATTGTATTTCTGTCTCTCTCTCTCTCTCTTTCGCTCTTTCTCTATATATATGTGTGTTTGCATATTTGTGTGTGCATATACTTTTTTTTAATTATTTATTTAAAGTTTTTTTTATTATTATTATTATTCTATAAAACTATAAAAAGGAAGTTTATGTTATTTTAAGTTTTATAAATCTGTGTGTGTGTGTGGGGGGGGGGGGGGGGGGTAAGGGGTTAATTTATAAAATTAACTCTTAAATTATTACCTGTCTATTTGTTTTTACTGATTTTCTACTAAGCACGCAGTTCAAAAGATATAGTTACTAAATTATCCATTTCAGTTATGAATATATTAACTGTTTCATTTTTGTAGAAAAATAAGTTTTAATACTTTAAAAACACGATTGATCTTTTTTTTTTTTTTTTTTAACATTTTTTCTATTATATTTACATTAATATTTTTTAATGATTTTCTCGAAGAAAGTGGTACGAATATTTTTTAGAAAATTGGTACACTGATTCTAACATTTTGTTGTTGTCATTTTAATAGTCATCACTACTAAAAACTAATAGAAATTACTTCTATACTACAGTAACTACTAGCTGATTGAAACTAAAAATAATTATAATCACTACTAAAAACTAGACTGACTATATTGTTGTTACTATTATTATTATTAGCGTACCAAATTTTTTAAAATGTAGGTTCTACATAAACTGAAAACGTATAAATTCGAGCATTTTAAATCAGTAACATAAGGAAAATTCTTGAAGGTACAGTTTAACTAATTTAATCTCCATAAAAAAAAAAAAAAAAAAAAATTAGTACAATGATTAGAAGTGTAATTAAGAACTCGAAGTTTATTTCATGTTGTGCCAGGCATTTTTTTTTTTTTTTTTTCTGTTTTAAACTGTTTATATTGTTTGGCGCGTATATAATGTTACTTACAAAAATAGACAAAACTGACAAAGTACAGGGCTACTCATATTAGATAACGTACAGGGTTACTTAAAATAAATGTTTTATAGGACTACTCAAAATAGACTATACATAGGGCTACGCAAAATAGCTATTATACAGGACTATTCAAAACAGGTAATATTCAGGCTAATCAAAATAGATATTATACAGGACTACTGAAAATAGATATCAGAAAAAATTACTCAAAGTGGATAATATACAGGGATGCTAAAATTAGACATTACACAGGACTACAAACAATGGATAATCTATAAGTCTACAAAACAATAGACAATATACAGGGCTACTCAAATTAATTATACAGGATTTTTTTAAATTGTTAATGTATAGAGATGCTCAATGTATATATACATATTAAATTGGACTAAAAAATAGATAATCTAAAAGGCTACTCAAATTATTTATTCAGGATTACTCAAAATTGGTAATATATAGAGATGCTCAATGTATATATACCTAATAAACTGGACTATTTGAAATAGATAATCTACAAGGCTACTCAAAATAGTTATACAGGATTCTTCAAAATTTATATTATACAGAGGTGTTCAAAATAGAAATTGAACAAGACTACTCAAAATAGATAATCTGCAAGCCTATTCAAAATAGATATTACACAGGTATACTCAAAATATATACAAAGCTGTTCAAATCAGATAATGTTACGTATTCTCAAAATTGTTTCAGAGAGTTGTGTAGGTAGCAACTCTTTATTTTATTTGATAGAATTTTTTAAAAATTCATAAAGTCTATAAAGGGTTTAGGGTTTTCAGAAAACTCAAAAGTAATTTGTATAAACTAAAAATGTGTCTAACACTATTTTTAACGTACACTAGAATTGTTTAAATATAGAGCAATATATCTTTATAATATTACAATATTTGTTTTAAAATTTAATGATTGCTGTCATAGATGGTAAGAAAAAGTAATATGATTGTCTACCTTGAATTTTTTAAAAGTTATCATGAATTTTCTAGAAAAAAAATCTTTACTTTTATTTAATTGTAAGTAAACCCTTTTCTATAAATCTTTATTTAGAACACCTAATCAAATTTTTAACAGGGTTGAATCAAACACCTCTTCCATGTAAATGCTTGCACTGGCAAATAAAATGCCGATCCCTATATACTAACTTCGATTCTTACGAAAGAAAAGATTAAAGGAAAAAAATGAAAAGAAAGAGACATGGAACAAGGGAATTTTAATGTAAAGTTTTTCTTTTCCCATGATGAATCTCAATTTATCGGAAATTTTCTCCTTGGATGATATTCGACAGATGCTAGAATAATGTTTTTGTGAATAGAATCTAAAGCAAACCGATACGTTAAAGATGATCATTTTACGATTTTCTCCTTCTATTTTAAATTTGTTTTTGAGTTTATCATTATTTAAGCTTTTCAGATATTCAGTGATAGAAGACCAATAAATCGATATTATATATATTTACATTTTTATCTACAAATATCATTAATCATTCTTTTTTTTCTTCCTGAGAGAGAGGGGGTAGCAATACAATTACAACATTTTTTTTTTCTCCATATCAATGGAATTGCATGTTTTGAGTTTATCTCAGCATGATGCTAATTCCCTGCGTATCTACGTTTTGTGTTTTGTGCACGCAATTTTCCAGTTAGTGCAGAGTATTTACGTTTAATTGGTTTTTCATATAAATTGGCATATTTTAGAATATATTACTTATCAATAGCCGTTTTCCTACAGCAGTTTTAACGTTTGTTTTAATTCTTATATGTAAGTATTTATTTGATGAATCCATGCACAATTTAATAAGTAAGATATTTACTATGGCAAATTATATCTGTTTTATTTTAGTTTCCTTTTCTCTTGACATAATCTCAATTTATCAGAAATTTACTTCTTGGTTATCATTCGACAGACGCTAGAATAATGTTTTTATGAATAAAATTTTGAATAAACTAATGCATTAGAGATGATCATTTTACGATTTCCTCCTTGTATTTTAAATTTGTTTTTGAATTTATCGTTATTTAAGCTTCATATATATTCAGTGAGAGAGAATCGATAAATCGATAAAATACATATTTAAATTTTTATTTAAGGATATCATTAATCATTCATTGCTTTTTTGAGGGGGGAGGGGTGAAGCAAGGACCAATTACGATATTTCGTTTTTGTGTGTACATAAATATTATATTTTATCTTGATTTACGTTTTGGGTTTGCGTGTTTTCAGTTTACCTGAACGCGATAAAAATGGCCGAGTGTGTTATTGTTTTGAATTGAGTTTTAGTAATTGTTGTGGGTATTGAAACACATGAATAAATGTAGAAGATTTCGTAAAAAATATTGTTTGGATGGTTTTTCATGTAAATTGATATGTTTTTAATTTTTAATTTTTGTTTAATTTTATGGTAAATGAGTGTCAACCACATACAGGGATATTTCCGCTGCCATTACTATATTTTTAGAATATTCACTGTCCTATTTCATAACCAAAAACTACTGTAAATATACGATAAGTATTTCTGCATTGTAATAGTAGTAGGGGAATTTTTTTTTTTTCTGTTTGTTTGTTTGTTTGTTTAATTGACATTGACAAGTACAACCGAAATAACCCTTTAGCCTTAATTTGTAAAATAAATGTCACAGCTGTAGTATGGGATTCCCATGGCTACTTCAAATATTTTTTGCCCTTTTTGGGGAAGAATTGCAATGGCTATCTCAATAAACCCCTTGACGAGTAACATCTGAGCTACATCGGTGCCAAATTTAAATTTCGCCAAGGGTATTCCATGGTGAAGCTGTTCTATTTATTACAAAATTAAAGCGTTGCTATATAAGAAATGCTACGTAGCATTTTTTATGATTCTCGCGATTCTTTTAAAAATTACCATTTTGCAGTTTCACCTTTGTCTTTTAAAGTTGTTTTTGTGTTTATCGTTATTTAAGCTTCGCATATATTCAGTAAGAGAAAATTGTTAAATTGATAGAATATTTAATTAAATTTTTATTTAAGGATGTCATTAATAATTCGTAGCAATTTCTTTTAATTTATTTATTTTTGAGAAAGACCAAATACTGATTTTTGTATTTTGTGTAATCATAAATATTAGATTCCTGATCTATCTTAAACTACGTTTTTTGATGAATTTGCGTCTTTTCATCGTACTTGCGTAACACCATACAAAACATATGTGTGTCCGTATTTTGAGTTTTGTGTTCGAAAATATTTCATACAATGTAGCACATGAATGAATCCAGAAAGAGTTCTGGAAATAATTACAATGGATTGGTTTTCATATACATTAATATGCTTTACATTTTAACATATATTTCTTATTAATAGTTTTGTACACCAGTTTTCACATTTCGGTAAATTCAATGGATTTTCAACTGTTTTTAAGTCGGGGCACATTTATTATAAGCATTATGTTACAATAAATAATTAAGTCATGTATATGTATGGCAAAATGCCATTTTTTCCTCAATACGTTAAGGAAAATTCCTCTGTGTTTTGCACTCACCTGTGCACCGTAAAAAATAAAATAAATAAATAAAAATAAAACAATTAAAATCTGTTATGTTACAGAAAATTTATGTCTCCGAAGTTGTTAGAAGCAATCCGTATGTTGTGTGAAAAATACATTGGCAAAAAGTTTAAATAACAATAAAGAGAATATTCGTGCACAACAGATTTTTCACCGTAGGGCACATTCAGAGATGGAACACGTGCACATAATTCCTACTGGTATTTCTTTAAGAAATATCTCTTCCTATAATATCGTTGATCTGAGAAGTACAAATTTTTGTTACATTGATAGTGGTATGAGTTTCGCGCCCGTGATACATCTCTGCACATTCTAAAAATTGTCACTTTTAACAAAATTCTCCAATTCCATCAGCCAAGATTGAATTAGACGCTACTTAATTGTAGGCCACGACGATGTTACCTATCAGAACGGAAGCACCATTTTTTTCCGTTACTTGCAACTCTGCTTCGAGGATACCGATTCTCCGTATTTAAAACAGAAAAATGTAACTAACCAGGTATGCCTATATTTTAATTTTTTCCGGATACATTTTAGCCCCATTTTTATTTCATATCCCTTTTATTTTAGGATATTTTTTTCTTATTTTATCGTAGTTATATATTGGAGAAAATTATTATATAAATGAAATGATGCGAAATAAAGGCGGAACTAAAAATGCTCCGGAATAAATTAAAATGCTGCCATTTATGATGAAACCATTAGATGAAATCTGTATTAATGATTACATATAAAAATGTTTCTTTTGACAGATTGAAATGTAATTTTTAACTAAATATCTGTAAATTTTGAAAACATAATTTTTCTGTAAGAAACTTACATATTTTCTTTCTTTTCTTTCTTTCTTTCTTTCTTTTTTTTTTTTTTTTAAATAGCGTGTGGTGGAGGTAGAAAATCCTAAAGGGACGTCGAGAACGAGGCGGAGTTTTCAGCGCATGTCAGGAAAATCTGTGCTATGTTTGGCTATATTCGAATTCTTTGTGGGTTAAATTAAGATTCCTTTCGGCTAAATGGAAGAAAATCGCAATTACAAAGTCTAGTGACGTCATATAGACATTCCTACATTCTCAAAAATTTGACCGTGAAAAGAAAAAAAAAAAACGCTGTAGTCCTACATTTTTTTTTCTTTCTTTTTTTGTTTTTTTCTCTCTCTTCTTCTTCTTCTTCTTTTTTTTTTTTTTTTTCTAAATCATTCGAGCGATTTTAAAGAAACGAAAATGAAGTGCTAGTTATCACTAAATGCTGGCGAAGAGCAGATTACTCGTGATGTGAATTGTGCTTAAGAAAAATGCGCACCAGATTGAATTATAAACTCAAAAAGTGCTTAAATCTAAATTTCTATCAAAATCATTCAAGTTGATTCTAAGAAAATCAAATATTTTCTTTATTTTATCATCGGGCGGAGTAAGGGTTATGCTAAGTGAATGCTAATATTCCTAAAGATGAAGTTAAAGCAAATGGATTTGTCCTGAAATGTAAGTTTTTATCAAAATCGTGACATTTATTTTCATACAAATCGAGTTTTGGCCGTACTTCGCAGGGAACCAGTGAACGCTAAATTTACTAAAGAGGAGGATAAGTCCGATGGGTTTGTCTTCGAAAAATTTTCATTAAAATCGTTATGTTCCAAGTACGCCCAATTTATGCTGCAGTAAACGCGAATTTTCCTGAAGATAAGGATAAATTCAATCGAATTTTTTCATCAAAAAACTCTTAAACCTAAACTTCCATCAATATCGTTACACCCATACCCAAGTGAATTCAATTTCTCCTAAATTTTGAAACCGGCAGATAGAAGGTTAACAGGGAACTCGAATTTTTCTGAAGATGAAGGTAAGTCTAATCGAATTTTGAGCTCAAAAAACCCTTAACTCCAAACTTTCATCAAACATGCATTTCTGAGTAAATCCAATTTGTGCCACGTGTTGAAAACGACGGATGAATGATAAACAGTGAATACAAAATTACCTAAAGATAAGGAGTGCAATCAACTTTTCATCCAAAAAAGCACTTGATCCCAAACTTTCATCAAAATCGTTACATCTACTTCTTTAGTGAACCCAATCTTTGTCGTGTGTTGCAAACGGCGGAAAAGGGTTAACATGAATCGCGAATTTTTAGAAAATAAGGTTCAGTCGATTTTTTAGCCTAAAAAATCCCTAACCCCAAACTTTCACGAAAATGTTTTACATCTATTTCTGAATAAACCTAATTTCTGCTATATAATGCAAACGACAAAAAAGGGGTTAACAGCGAACGCAAATTTTTCTGGATATGAAGCTAAATTCAATCGATTTTGCACCCCCCCCCCCCAAAAAAAAAAATAAATAAATAATAATAATAATAATAATAATAATAAATAAATAAATAAAATAAAATAATAAATAATTAAATAATTAAATGTCCTTTTTTTTTTTTTTTTTTTTTTTTTTTTTTCCAAAATTGTTACAGCTATTTCCAAGCATACCAAATTTCTACCATATTTTGAAACTGGCGGAAAAGTGGGTTTAAAATGAACGCGAATTTTTCTGAAGATACAAATAACTCCAATTGATTTCTTACCACAAAAAACCCTCAACCCCAAACTTTCATGAAATTCGTTGTACTAATTTATGATTAAGTCCAATTTCTGTCATAGATTGCAAACGGTGGAAGAAGGATAACAGCGAACCTAATTTTCCTAAATATAAGGATACGTCCATTTGACTTTTTACTCCGAAAAACGTTTAACCGAAGCTTTCATCAAAATTGTTTCATCCCTTTCTAATTAAATCCTGTTTCTGCCATATATTGCAAACGCTGAAAACAGTTTTAAATTTGCACACGAATTTTTCTGAAGATGAGAATAAATCCAGTCGATTTTTCAGCTCAAAATTCCTTAACTTCAAATTTTCCTGGAAATCATTATATCCGTTTCCCATAGTAAACCTAATTCCTGAAGTATATATTGCAAACGGCGAATGAAGGGTTAACAGTATACACGAATTTTCCTCGGGACAAATGTGAGTCGAATATATTTTTAGCCCCAAAAAATCCTTTAACCGGAATCATTCATCAAAATCGTTATATTTATATTTGAGTGAACCCAGTTTCTGCCTTTTGTTGTAAACGGCGGATGAAGGATTAACAGCGAATGCGAATTTTGATGAAGATAAGTATAAGACCAATCGATTTTGCACACCATAAAACCCTTAACCACCCGAACTTTTATGAAAATTAGATTAACATCTAATCGATTTTTCACACCAAAAACACTTAATCTAAAACTTTCATCAAAATCGTTATATTACTTTCTGAGTAAGCCGAATTTCTGCCATATGTTGCCAATGGAGAATAAAGTGTTAGCAGCGAATATGAATTTTCTTGACAAATCGGTTTTTCTCACCATAAAACCCTTAACCACCCAAACTTTTATCAAAATTGTTAGATCTTTTCCCAAGAAAGCCAAGACAAATGTATATATATGTAACAAGTCACTTGCAATACGTTAATATAATCTAAGTTTTGTTGTATTGTCAAGTAATGGATTTGCCCCTATGCGTAGGGCAGTTTTCTTCAGCATAGAGGGACTTTCTTGATGTAACTATTCGTTATAGAACATTCTCAGGATATCCTAAGTATAAAATTACGTCCTATGGACATCCTTAGCACTAAAGTAGGGTCTTTTATCATCAATATAGAGACACTTTGAGTTATCCGTGCAGACATGGCAAATTTTGAGTTACCAATATAGTAACTACCTCCTAAATAATAAAAAAAAAATTCTAAGTTTCTCGAAATTAACTCTGAAAATGATGCCGTTGCTGAAACAATGTGTTGGAACAAAGAACGTAAATTTTTATCCAATTTTACCATGTGTACATTTCAACTGAATAAATTAGCGAAAACGATAAATTAACGGACTTACTTACATCATAATTGCAACAATGTTTTCAAATAAAAAATGTAAAGTTTTATCCGTGGTTTGCATATTTTTGGAAAATTTCATCATTGATTCTCAAAAAAAAAAAAAAAACACTTATTATTATAATAATAAAATATTTTCGTTGTTATGCGGAATTTTAATGCGTTAGGTAAAAATATAAATAAATGAAATATATAAAATTCGATTACGTCACGAGAAATTAATAATATAAATAAATAAATAAATAGACATGTGGTTATAAAATTTGAATTGAAGGATTGTGGTATCACTTTTAATTTTTGGCGACGTTTGGACTTTAAAACATGTAAATACTAAAATGTAGAAGATAAAGCCATTTGTTTTAAACTTTTGAAGTGGTAACCCCCCTCCCCCTCACACACACCACAAGCGCAAAATTATCTGCCCCATAAAACTGTCCCTAAACCTTTTTTCGATTTATTTTTGAATTACGCGCATTCATAGTATTTATTATTTTACCCCTTAAGCTGAAATCAGTTTTCATAGTTCTGAAATTCATAGTAAAAGAAAGTCGTGTGTGTGACACACCAGGTTATTTATTTTAAATATATATATATTAAAAAAAAAAAAGATAAAACTATGAACACACATTATATTTTGAATTAATTAAAGTTACATATACATTA
Source organism: Salticus scenicus (assembly GCA_963930645.1). Taxonomy (NCBI): domain Eukaryota; kingdom Metazoa; phylum Arthropoda; class Arachnida; order Araneae; family Salticidae; genus Salticus; species Salticus scenicus. The sequence continues at coordinate 241,614,452 of OZ005659.1, forward strand.
CAGTTTGCATTTGCCAAAATATTTTTAATAAGAATATCATAATCCGAAAGTAGCAATAAAACAGGGATTCTAGCTCAGTGGCGCGGTGGCGCTCACGTGACCGGAAGGGGCGTGGCCGGAAATGACGTAACAGGGGGGGCGTGGCTATGACGTAATGGAGTTGAGTTGAGTTGTTGTGTGCTGAAAGTTGAGTTGTTGATTCCTGCGTGTTTTAGTTTCGGTTTTTTATTTTAGAAAATGGCAACACCGAGTTAAGTTTTTTTCGAATGGCAACACTTTGGTTTCGGAATCGGGACTTAATTTTATTTGAAAAAGGCAGTAGAGTGCTCAGAGTTAAGTTTTTATTGAATGGCAACACTCTGGTTTCGAAATCTGGACTTAGTTTTTTTTGAAAAAGGTAGTAGAGTGCTCAGAGTTAAGTTTTTATTGAATGGCAACACTCTGGTTTCGGAATCGGGACTTAATTTTTTTGTGTGAAAGGGGCTAGAGTGTCGTTGGAAAAAGAAAAAGGAGTAGAGTTGAGCGGTGCAAATTCTGCTGTTAAAGGAAATAAATTTATGAATCGGTTGTAAATATTATTTTATTTAAGTGGCTAAGGGTATTAACGGTAACTGTCGAGGAAATAAATTAGGAAACTGAGTATTGGCAACGCAAGCGTTCGTCAGTTGCAAAGTTCGTTTGCGGTTGTGTAGCATCGTGTCGCGACTTGCTCGTTCTGTGATCTTTTATTTACGATACTTATATTTTTTTTTCAAAATGAAACGAGCAATCGACAACGTGGATAATTCCAGTAAAAAGGTGTGTTTTGATACTTCATCCGATTTAAAAACAATGGTGCCAGATCACTTTTTTTATTTAGGAGGTGAAAATTATGTAGTTGTATCTGATTTTTCGGATGTGATTAGAGTGCATATAAGAAAATTTTGGAGAAACGAGTATGGTCGTCTTATGCCAACGAAGACCGGAGTCACGCTATCAGCAGTTCTATGGCAGTCTTTCGCAAATAAAATGGACTATTTAAGCCAGCCATGTTTTTCTTCAAAAAGTGAAATCATTGAAGAGGAATTAATGCTTTCAACAGTATGCATCGAGGATAAAACACATGTAAGCCTTCAACGCTACTATCAACGAAAGGATTTTGTTAGAGTTTTCTTACCGTGTGTTTGTCTTCTGACGGAGAATGAATGGGAAACTTTACGCAGCATTCACAAAGCTGTGACTTCTAATATCATCAGATTAAAACTCTGTAAAATTTTTCCAAAAATGATAATGAAAGAAATTCGAAAGCAAACGCCTTCATCTGAAAATACATCTGAGATTGAAAATGAAGACGCTGAAATGGTACTAACAACCTCTATGGTAGAACTTTTAAAATCCCATTTGGTATCTATCATCAGTGATGTGTTCGAGTGCTTTGGTTTTGATGAAGATTATGGTAACCAATTAGGACATGATTGCGTCACAATGAACCACGATCGTAGACTTCGTAAATACGGCGATGTAGCCATATTTACTATGGACTTAGAACTTTTAGCTCAAGAGTTTGTGCAACAAAACTTGCATATTGCTAATTACATAACTGAAGAATTTTTTAGCCAATTAGACATGTTAAGTTTAATTCAGAGTGCAAAAGATATGTATATTCTTTCTGATCCCTGTCCCGACCGTTTGTTTTAAATAAATGTTTTATTTGTTATTATGATTTTGTGTATTTATTTTTGTGTATTTTTCACTGTTTGATCTTAATTAATATTCTCAAATTATATTATAATTAGTTATTTTATTTCAAAAATTAGTTTTTAATTATAAATTAAATATATAATCATGAATTCATTATCTAAGTAGATAAAATTTCTATAAAAAAATACAACTTAAATTTTTCTTTTCAGTAAAGCATGAAACACAACCTTGTGAAGTACTCTATCTTTTAGTTCATTAAATTATTAGAGTAATGGATTTAAATAAAGTGTATCAAACTCCAGAGCATCCAGGAAGTTTTTCCGGATTGGAAGCTTTATATCGAGCGACAAAAGGGCAATTTTCAAAGTCTCATATTCGAAAGTGGTTGCAAAGTAAAGATTCATACACTTTGTATAAGCCTGTAAAAAAAACATTTAGGAAGAATCGAGTAATGGTCGGTAAAATTAACCAGCAATTTCAAGCAGACTTGGTTGATATGCAGTCTTTATCACAATATAATGATGGTTACAAATACTTACTAACGTGTATCGATGTACTGTCTAAATATGCTTGGGCGGTACCTTTATTCGATAAAAAAGCTGAAAGCATTGTAACAGCTTTTGAAAAAATATTTTCCGAGCGCGTTCCTTGTAAACTGCAGACCGATGCAGGGCGAGAATTTACTAATGAACGTGTGCAAAGACTTTTGAAAAATATGAAAATTTCTTTCTTTACGACGAATAATAGCACGAAAGCATCCATTGTAGAACGGTTCAATAGAACTCTAAAAGTTCGAATGTGGAAGTACTTCACTGAAATGAATACTTACCGATATGTAGACGTTATTGATAAATTAGTTAGAAGTTACAATCATACCTGGCATCGCAGTATTCAGATGGAACCAGCAGCCGTGTCGAAAGAAAATCAAAGTATTGTTTTAAAAAATCTATATGGAAATAAAAAATTACGTGTGTCTTTGCCAAAATTTAAAGTAGGAGATTCTGTTCGAATCAGCAAAGAAAAACTACGTTTTGAGAAAGGATATGAACAAAATTGGACTCGGGAAATATTTACAATCTGTCAGATAATTCGCAGAAATCCTGTTGTTTATAAGATAAAAGATATGGCAGGGGAAGAAATTGAAGGTACGTTTTATGAACAAGAATTGCAAAAAGTTGTCGATACCGGTTATTATCCGATAGAGAAAATTTTGAAGCAAAGAAAAAGAAATGGGAAAGCACAATACCTAGTAAAATTTAAAGATTATCCGGAAAAATTCAATGAGTGGGTAGAAGATGTTAAGATTCTATAAAAATGAAATAATATCCCGAATTGTATCAGTCGTGAAGATGTCATTCTATGTAACACTCGTAAGCGATAGTTCGAAATTGTTTTTTTCTGGAAATAAAATTTCTCATTTTTTCACTCAACTTCCTGCACCTATAAACTTAAACACTGGAGAATGGGAAGTTGGACTTGTAGATCTTATTTATCCCCATACATGGTATAACGTAAGGTCCGAAAAGAACCATAATGTATTTGGATTTGATTTGGGGAATGGAGAAAAAGTTGCGAGGAAAGTTCCTCCGGGATGCTATGAAACCATTCCTGATCTCATTAAAGCGATGTACGTACCGTCTCATAAGAATAAAATTGAATTTAAATATAATTCTGTAACAAAGAGAGTCGAAATAAAATTGCATGATAAATGTAAAGTCCTTTTATATCCAGGCATAGCAGAACTACTAGGTTTTGAACCTGGAGAATATATCGCCAACTGTGAAAGTCCTTTTATAGCAGATCCTACAGCTGCGTTTCCCGTAATGTATGCTTATTGTGATCTGGTAGAGCCTCAAATAGTCGGAGATGTCCAAGCCCCTCTCCTAAAAATTGTCAAAGTAGAAGGAAGAGACGGAGAGGTGGTGAATGCGCATTACGTTAGACCGCATTACGTACCAGTTATCCGCAGACATTTTCAAAATGTCGAATTTGTTTTGAGGTTGCATTCCGGAGAATTAGTACCTTTTGAGAGAGGAAGAGTAATAGCGGTTCTTCATTTCAGAATGAGACAAATAGTATAAAAGCAGCTGTAAAATAAATAATTTTTTATTTGTCTTTTAACTACGAATCAAGGATGTTGATTCCGTACAAGTGCTGCATTAAAGATTTTGAAGATTATTATTTAAATCAAGATGGAAATGGTCTCGTTTATTATAAAGGCCAGTCTTTTCAAAAGGGTTATGGCATTGGAGGTTGGTTTAAGAAATTATTTCGAACAGTTTTACCTTTTATAAGCAAAGGGACTAAGACAGTTGGTAAAGAAGTTTTGAGAACAGGAACTCAGATAGCTGGAGATGTATTAGAGGGTAAAGACATTCGAGAATCTGCAGAAATGAGAGCAAAAGAAGCTGGGCGAAAATTAGCCAAGAAAGCAAGAAAAAAGGCCGATGACATGTTGGGGCAAGGCAAAAAGTATAAAAGGAAAAGAAAATTGTCGAAACAAGCCACACCATTTAAATCTAGGAAAGTGAGAAGACACGACATTTTTGATCAATAAAGAAATGGCATTTTTATTAAAAGATTCACCTGAGTGTGCTAAATCAGAACTCAATTTGTTTACTCTTCCGCCTACTCAAACTGTTATTGAAAAAGGACATTGGGTTCAGTATCATCCGATAGCCAATGCGTCTGATGGAGGTCCTGTCGAATTTTTAATATCCGGAAGCGGAGAAGATTATCTAGATTTATCCGAAACTCGTATTTATGTGAAAGCAAAAATTGTAAATTCTGATGGAAAAGATCTGCTTTCTGATAACAATGCTGCATCGACCAAGTCTAAGAAAACTGTAGGACCGGTAAATCTTTTTCTGCATTCTTTATTTTCTCAAGTGGATGTAAGCTTAAACGAAAGAGTAGTTTCTTCCAGCGACAATACTTATGCATACAGAGCATATATAGAGACATTGCTGAATCATGGTTATGACAGCAAAACATCTCAACTCACCTCAGAACTTTATTATAAAGACACGGCTGGCCGAATGAATGTCTACGAAGAAACCGGAGAAAACATAAATGAAGGCTATGTTAAACGAGCAACTCTGTTCAAACAAAGTAAAACTGTAGATATGATGGGTCGGCTACATGTAGACATATTCAATCAAGATCGACTTTTGCTTAATTTAGTTGATGTTAAAGTTAAACTGATAAGAAACAAACCCGAATTTTGTTTGATGGGGGAAGGAAATTATAAAATTGTTTTTGATCACATTTCCCTTTTCGCACGCAAAGTAAAAATTAATCCAGCAGTGACAATTAGTCATGCCAAAGCCTTAGAAAAAACCTCTGCAAAATATCCCATCGAAAGAGTGATCTGTAAGGTATTTTCTGTTCCTCAATCAAGCTACTCTTTTGTTCAAGACAATGTTTTCTCAGGGCAAATGCCTAAACGCTTGGTAATAGCATGCGTAGATAATGATGCTTTCAATGGTACCTATCAAAAATGCCCTTTCGAATTTAATCATTATAACGTAAGTTTTATCGGTGTCTATGTCGATGGTCAACCAATGCCTCACCAACCTATGCAACTGGATTTCGAAGAAGGAAATTACATACATGCATACCAAAATTTGTTTTTGAGCTCTGAAGGTCTCTATATATCCAGAACGGAATACGCTGAAGGCTATGCTTTGTTCTTGTTCGATTTATCGCCCGATTTGTGTGACGGTGAACATTTTAATTTAATTCGTCACAGCAATTTAAGACTAGAATTAAAGTTTAAGAAGCCACTTGATAAAACGATATCACTGATCGTTTTCGCCGAATTTGAATCGCTCATAGAGATAAATAAAACAAGGAACGCTTTATTCGATTTCGGAAATTAATGTATGCTACTCAGATTCATCGCATTTTGACTAACGACAAATATGCAGGCAGATATTTTATGGGAGTTTTTCCTGCAGATCATCTACCTCCTGTTAAAAAAGAAGCAGCTTTTATCGTGAACACGGATACTCATGATAAAAAAGGATCCCACTGGTTAGCTATGTTTATTGAAGATGAAGAAACTCTAGAACTTTTTGACTCTCTTGGATTCCCCCCTTCTACATATAAACCTTTTATATCACAATACGCAAACGTATTTAAAAATGTGAAATGGAATGAAGAAACACTTCAAAGTCCTACATCCAATGTATGCGGACAGTATTGCACTTATTTCTTACTTAAAAGATGTAGTGGATTTTCGATGGAATATATACTTCATTTGTTAAAACTGTCGAAAAATAATGACTTTGTACTGTATAAATTTTTTAAGAAGAAGTATGCTGTAAACATGATTTTCAAAAAATAAATAAAGTTGTATTTTATTAAAGAAAATTCCTTTTTAGTCATTATTAGATTCCTTATTTACATTTCTTATATATATATGTAAAGTGTATGTGTGTGTGTGTGTGTGTGTGTGTGTGAGAGAGAGAGAGAGAGAGAGAGAGAAAGAAAGAAACATATTTTAAATATAAAATAATCATTGATTTATTAAACGCATAACAATTACACATAAACCTTTGTTTACAATTTTTCATAAGTATCCCATGCAATAGGCTTCGCAAACAGAGATTTACTTTTCAAATATTTGTTTTTAACATAAGTGGAAGGTAATTTATTCTTCATTAATGCTTCATAAAACTTTTCATAACCTGGAGGTTTCCTTTTCCGATCTCTGACTAAATAGGTAATTAAAGCAACAATGTTTGTATTGCGTAAAACTTTTCCATTAACAACCAGTTCCTTATCCGGTGTCCAAAACACAGATGAATTGGGTTGCCGCATAAATTTTATTATTTCCTTAATAGTTCTTTGAAATTTTAACGGAGCGGATTTCACTAGTTCTTGTTCTATATCTTCGCTTCGATCTTTAGTAGTTTCTTCTGATTGTTCGTTTGGTTCCAATTTTATTTTCTTCTCTAAAATCTCGTTCTCAGTTTTATCTGATGTCATATCTATATCGTTTTCTGAAAGTCTATCTGTTTGTTGAGGGAATGGGAATTTAACATACTTTTGAAGAGCTTGTTGATACAGAGCAACTTTTTCTGCTGTCTCTAAATTTTTCTTTTTTAAAATGTCGTGCATTGTACGATCTATTTCGGAAAGTTGGTCGTATACAAACTGCGAGAGTCTTTCTTGTGGGACTAAAAAATATTTTTTAGCGTGTTCCATTGATAAATGAAGACAGAACAGACACTGCGGCGGGAATGAGGAAACTAAGAAAGCCTTCACCTTTTTGCACGAGGAGTTGTCTTTTCTTATAAAGTGGTATAGATTTTTTCCCTAAATTTCTAACGATTCTTTTATATGGAGCAAGTTTTTCCTTTTGATGCTTAGTCAGTGGTACATTGCCATTCAGTATATTGATGCAACACTCGCACAGTGCTTTTATAAGAGAATTCGGACACTTGCGCAATATTACCGCTTTTCTCCCGCTTTCAGCTAAGAGCTTTAAATGTTCGACGTGTTCTTTGGCAGACATGCTGTTAAAGAATGAAGACCGTGATCTCTAAGCCAACTATTAATATAACTTTCAAAAGAGATTACTTTCGTTAATGCGCAATGCTTGAAGTGAAATGGGTGAACAGGACAATGGACTTTGTGTTGAGGTAAAACATCAAATTTTGGGCATTGCCAGTCTTCTAAATTATGAAATGTTTGACCGGTCAATTTTTCTAAAAATGTCTTTTTTTCTAGACCTTTGACAAAAATTTCTGAGTAAGTTTCAACAAGAGAGCTCAAAATGATTCGAAGATGAGTGTAGGGTACATTACCCGAATTCCATTGCAAAATATGAAAGTTTCGAATCAGCCAAGAAAAACTGCGTTTTTGTTTATCTGTCAGATTACACCAAGACATAGGAGGTAAAAATAACCAATGCCCATGAAAAGCGTCTCCAACTCCCCGAAAAGCAAGTTCTTTAATAATAAAACAGTCCTGTTTGATCTGAAAGCCTTCAAAATCGATGACGGCATACATGGTTAGTACCTTATTGAGGAAAGAAAAATTATTGTGATACGTACACAATGTTTAATTCGTCTGGAAAGATATTAGTGCGCACTCTCAATTCTTCAGTTGTTTGCGGTTCTAAATCTAAAAATAAATAACCGTAAGGCATAAGTGTTGCATCATTATAACTTTCCATGAAAAATTTCGTTTGGTCTGGATACATTTGTCGAGCTAAACAGGCTATTTGTTGCTTATCTCTCACATTTTTGAAACAGCACAAATATGAAGCATTTAAAGATATGTTTCGCATTTGCTTGCCTTTATGAAATAAGTTTTGCACAATTAATATTACAGAAATGTTACGGTGATGTGAGCCTTTTGTGAATAAATTTGACAGTTTTTTATCATCACCTACTTCATTCATTAGGTCATCGATGATTATTACGGCGTCGGATAATTTATGAATATCTTTTGGTAATCCTTCATAAAATTCAACTTTAGGCAATTCATCGAATAAGGATTGATATTCTCCATAACACCAAAGAATTCTAGATGGGAAAGGTTTAATTATTTTCGTATCTAATATTCTTTTCACAAATACTGTTTTTCCAGCTTTTGAAGGACCGCATACCATTAAGCAAAATGGGTGGTTTAAGCTGGGAAATTCCATTGCAAATGATTCCTTTTTAAACAATATTGATATTTATATACTCTCGCGAGGATAAGTAAGCACTTTCAAAATTTATTTGGTAATGAAATATAATGCGATTTGTAACTTCTATATAAATTTTTTAACCGACTTCAAAAAAAGAAGGAAGGTTCTCAATTCAAACCGTATGTTTTTTTTATGTTTGTTAGCTCATAACTTCTGAACGGATGCTCCGATTTTGATAATTTTTGTTTTGTTGAAAAGGTCTTGGTCTGCAATAGGTCCCATTGTAATATCTTAACGATCGAAAGAAAATACAGGGTGCCCAAAAAAATCAGTCCCAACTCTTTTCTTTTAACTGCTAAACGGCTGCAGCTATAGTGATAAAAATGGTATGTAAGTATAGCAAAGTGGTCCATGCAGCACAAGGTTTAACCGCTGCGCCACCTGGTGTAAAACAGCGGAGTTAGTTTTCCTATCTCGAAAACGGTTCTAAAGGAAAAAGTGAATTATAAAGTTGAAAAGTAGCATCGATTTAGTACAAAAAGACAGTTTAGACATTCATGCTAGCTTTCCTATTTCGGAAACGGTTCAAGACAGGGGGGAAAAGTGAATTATAAAATTGCAGAACATCATCGATTTAGTAGGAAAAGATAGTTTAGACATTGATGCTAAAAATATAATGCTAAAAGCATGCATTTGTTTGTTCGCAATTTCTTACAATATGCACACTTGAGCTACATCGCACACGTTGTAGCGTAGCTGGTGAGACATACGCTATATAGTTCAAAATACGGTTACTTGATACTGTTTGTTTTGTTGTAAAGATCTTGGTCTGATGTAGATCCCATTGTAATATTTTTGCAATCTAAAGAAAGTAAAACGCCATCTGGTGAAAAACAGCGGAATTAGCGCTCATATCTCGAAAACGGTTGAAGATGGGAGAAAAGTTAATTACAAAGTTGTAGAGCATCATCGATTTACTACAAAAAGACAGAATTTAGACATTATTGCTAAAAATAGAACGCTGAAAACATGCAGTTGTCTGTTCGCAATTTCCTACATTGTGCACACTTGAACTACGTTGCACACTTTGCTGCGTAGCGGATGGCACGTATACTCTGTGGTTCAAAGTACTGTTACTGTAAGCGGTCACATGCTGGTGGAAAACAGTGGAGTTAGCGTTCCTATCTCGGAAACGGTTCAAGACAAGGGAAAAAAGTGAATTATAAAATTGCAGACCATCATCGATTTATTACGAAAAGATAGTTTAGACATTTATGCTAAAAACAGAACGCTTAAAACGTGCATTTGTTTGTTCACAATTTCCTATTTTGTGCACACTTAAACGACATTTGTTGTAGCGTATGGGTATATGTTGTAGCGTAGCGGGTGACATTTATGCTATGTAAAATTCAAAGTATGGTTATTGTAAGCGGTCACATCGATTAACGCATAGACGTTTTAAACCGACTTCATAAAGGAAGAGGTTCACAAAACAAACCATATTTCTGATTGTTGTTGTTGTTGAAATTTGTTAGCTTTTAACTTCGTAAGAGATGATTTAATTTTAATACTTTTTTGTTGTATTGATCTTAGCCTAAAATAGGTTTCATTATGATTTCATTAAGATATAAACAAATTACAGGATACTCACAAAAGTCTGTTCTCACTCTAGCTGCTGAGCGCATGCAGCTACAGTGGTAAAAGAAGTATGTAAGTATCGATGTTGAAACTTCTGTCCGTCAGCTGCAATGCATATTTTGCTCTTTGTTTGAACTTTAGGCTGCGCAATTTCCAGCACAGCGGGTGACACGTATTGAGTGTAAAGTTCAATATATATGCCTAACAGAATTTTTGGTCACTAATACAGCGTAACCGTCCTTTACATTTCTAAAGACTTTTTAACTTAACGTATGTTCATTCAACAGATAGTTTTTTGCTCATATCCGATAAAGGCAAGAAAAGTGACACAACTTAAAAATGCAGCATTTGAGAAAAATCAACTTAAAAATAGATTGACTAGAATAAAACTGGCATAACTGTCTCTCGAGTGGATAACTTTGTAGATGGGGATGTAACTTCTTTGTTCACACTGGGTGCATTTCATGAATTTTTCAGTGACATAATCCATTGTTTGAGTTATTTCCCTTTTCTTGGAAGTTTTGATTTGTGAAACTGCCCTCGAACGTCTTCTGATGTTCAGCTATATGAATAAATTTTCGCTGAAAAGAGAAAAATAAAATCTTTTTGTAAAAAAAATAGAACCGACTCCAAGAAATGGGAATGGAATGAAATAGTAAATTGCGCCTAAAAGTATAAAATAATTTCCTTCGCCAAACAACCTATAACACTACAATTAATCATAACTTTTGAAGTCGGCGCAAAATTAAATAAAAATTGATAACTTTATTCAATACAAAAATCAAATCCTATTCAATATACACATCTCACATTGTCACCTGCAAAACACAGCCGAAAACAACTTTGATTCAAGAAAACAAATAAGATTTCGTAAGCAGCAAAAGTTGGCGAAGATCCTGGTATCCGACGTCCTTGGTGAAAGAAAAATCGCAAAATGTTCTGGCAAACATATTTAATTTCTTTAGGATATCATGATTAGTTTGATAAGGTATATTAAGAGAGTAATCAAGAATATGAAACAATACATCGTACAATATATATTATGAAAATATACATCTTGCGTGCATGTTTTGATCGCCAAATCCAAAAGCCACCAAGTATGATAGTTATCAAAGTTATACCAAATTTGCAAAGGAAACTCTAACTTCGTAGAAACATAAATACCGCCTTGTAAGGAATGTTCACTGTTCTATGTAGATGCTACTAATAAACCAATTGTATACAGTGATAAAATAATAAAGGAAACATGAAAATGGATCATTCGAGACAACAGCATTTGTTGCTACCGATCTAAAAACAGACTTTTAAAAACTAATTAAATTTTATTTAATTTTGCGCCGACTTCAAAAGTTTTGATTAATTGTAGTGTTATAGGTTGTTTGGCGAAGGAAATTATTTTATACTTTTAGGCGCAATTTACTATTTCATTCCATTCCCATTTCTTGGAGTCGGTTCTATTTTTTTTACAAAAAGATTTTATCAAACTAAATGTTTGTCAAAAAAAGAAGTCCAAAGAAAAAAAAAAAAAAAAAAGGAAAGAAAAAGAAAAAATATTAAAATAAAACATTTCTCTTTAAATTGTATGAAACAATACATTAAATTATAATAAACGGTAGGTAATAATTTACCTTTTCAACAACTAAAGACGACTTAATAAAAGTAAGAATTCGTTAAAACTATGATTGCATTCATAAGTTTTTATATTAGCTAATAAATTAGAAAAAAAAAAAAGTACCATACTAAATTTTTTTTGTTCTTAATTTCAGAAAAAATAAATAAAGAATGAAAGATGTAAAATTAAAATAATTACACTAGAAAAATATACATGATTAACATTTTTATTAAAAAATGTCATTCGTATTACAATTCATCTACATATCAATAACAGAAAATTCACATATTAAACATTTCAGCAACATAAATAATTAAGGATTAAATGCAATGCTGTAGTGTCCATAAGGCAATGTATTTATGGAGTTTTTACACACATACCTTTTTTCATCTTTAGAAGATAATGCAAGCTTGTTCTGTCGAATTGAAAATAAATCATGTTTTCGGGAGCGTATAATATTCATGTCCATATGCAGCTCTTGTTTACTGAATAAACATTTTTCGTAATCTTCAAATTTTATTTTTTTATCAATTGCGCTTTTTTTAACACCTTTTAGCTTTTTAACGATTTCATCTTCTGCTGTTTTATACGCATACATTTTTGAACGAAGTCCAATAAACTCCGTCATTATTTTACCTGAACACTCGTCTTTCATTTTTCCTAAGACTTTCTTGTTGACTAGCGGCATGGAAAACTTATTATTGACAGGATAATCCGACGTATCATATAGTGAAAGGTTTTGCTTCATATCTTCGTAAAAATCTTCCGTTTCGATATTATACACTAAACTATCTGTATCTGTATACAAAAGTTGTACTTTATCTTTATAAATTTCCTTCATGTGATCATAGTGAAAACGATACATCAAAATTTTTGATATATCCAATATCGACATACCAATAATGACTGGCTTATTGAACAGTATGGATGTTTTGTTCATGTGCACAGCAACTAAGTTTTCACTGAATATTGTACGATCTTTGAAATTCGGCTTTGCGATTAATTTTTCTAATTTTTTCGCAGAAGTACAGAGCTTTATGTTGACTCGTTTTCTGATCTGTTCAAGCGTTTTACCAAATATAGCGTTGTTCATAAGTTTGTAGAAATTCTTTTCAAAAGAATTTTTAGATTTGCTTCGGCACTCCGTATTTAATGAGATATACGCTTTCAGAAAAGCCTCTTGTTCGAACTTTAGAATTCTGTGAATTCGAGTAACCTTAAGCCCATGAGCTAAACACTGTTTCAAATTACGGTAAGGGATCAAGTAATTTTTTTTATTTTCCACAGTCGTTAACAGTCTCTTTTCCTTACAGCCGGGTGGGACGGCATTTTCCGGCGTGAACGGCATATCAGAATGTTTATCATGATATTCGGCAGGATAGTCAATATCGACTTCTAAAATGTAACCAATTGGCGAATCATCAGGAACATTCATTATGTCAATTTCTTCTTCATTCCAAGAAAAGTTACGAATCGGCAATGCTTGACTCATCGCCCAGCCGTATAAGTTGTTTGCATCCAGATAAATAAGATAATTAGATGGAATTTGATCGTTAAAGTCAGGTAAATACTTATTATTGGCTTTTCCATAACGATTGCTGCATTGCGACATTCCTCCTCGAATGCCTTTTTCAACGAAGAGCAGCATATCGTAATCTTGAAAGAGTTCAATTTTAGTTTTCGTTGTCTTTAGCATTGCGTCCCATGAGAGTCCAGGAGCTGTATAATGCCATACAGGATCTAATTCGTATGTTGTCATGCATAAATTGCGAAAGTTTTCAAAGATGTCTGAAAGTAAAAGCACATCGCTTTTCACATATAAATCTGTATATTCTCCGAGGTTTTGTATGTTATAAGAATTCCATACATTCACGGCATGAGCATATTCTTCATCTGTGATGGAAATATCATTAAGTTTGTTATAAAAAGATGATTTGGGAGGTAAACAAGTATCGTGACATTTATTAGGATCATCCATATAATCATAAGGATATATTCCTTTGCGAAGTAAAAGATTTACTTTATCCGCTGGAAAAAACTGTCTTGTATGGTGAAATTCTTCTTTCGGTAAAAAACTGCAAAGAGAATCTAGGCTGCTTGCCATAAAGCGAAAAGAATCTAAGAAACGAAGTTTCATTTTCCCACTCATATGCTTTGTTAGAGAAATATATTTTTCTTCATTCTGTGGTATAATGTCGATATTTCCGCCGTCATTTCCTAGTTCTTTCACAAATAAATGCAAGTCGTAATTAGTTAAATTGTGAAAAAAGACTGGTAGAAAACGTGGAGTCTTGAATTTCAAATTACAAGTGTTACAAGCCGCCCCACGAAATGCTCCAGTTATGTGGCAATGGTCTTTTACTTTATAATTTTCTTTGGTAAATCTTTTCGAACACAAATAACAGACATTTGAACTTGCATAACTTTTTAATTCTTCTTCACTCATAGGAAGCATAGGCTTCGGAGTCGTATAAATTCGTTCGATGTCTTCGGCTTCTTTTTTTAATTTTTCAACAAATACTTTCGCTACGTCCGGACCTCTATACACAACAGGAGGCTTGTATATTCCTTCTGTGTACACTATATAATAGCAAAAAGCCAAAGGGATGTGTTTCTGATAAGGTTCGGTGAATGAGCTCTCGTAACATGGGCTGCACGAGGAAATGGGTTTTGTGAGACTTTCGAAGTCTGCGTACACAACAAATGGCACTTTATAAGTATGCTGGATATTTTTAAAACTAATAAACTTATCGCTGGGCATTTCTACGCGAACAGCTTCTTTTTCAGCGCAAAGAACTTTGTGCTTCATAAGTTTATTTTCACAATCAAACAATAGTAGACATCGTCTGCAAATGAAATGACGAGTACGGTATCTTGTTAATTGGCTTCTCACCAATCGAGATAGATCTTTAATCCAGCAGTAATGAGAAGTAGTTTCCCGTTTCATGAAAAGCAAATCAATGTGACTCTCTCTTTCTGCCGAGGTTATGTAGAGGGGGAAAATTTTGTAATCATCTTTGTACGAATATACGTTTATAGAAATCTCATTCTGCGATTCAAATTTTGGAATGTCCTTCAAGGTGACGGGGAAATTGATGCCGTTAAAATTTAATATGGATGCGAATGGTTCATACTTCGTTACACGATCTGCGTTTCTCTCTGCTGGGAATAATGCTGATAAAACCGCCCACTTGAAGCATTCCTGATCTTCATTTTTCACATTAATTACGGCTTTCTTTGCTTGAATGGCAGGAGGTAGCTTCATGTATGACGATCCACGCATGGGATTGAATTTGTTCGTTCTGACTTCTAAGTATAAAATTTCTTCGAGAAACCACCCCGATTCTTTTTCTTCGAAATCGGAAACTTCCGAGAGGATTTTTTCAATGCAATTACTGTACAATTCCTCCAAATCTGTTGATTCTAATATGATAGAATTTTTTGTCTTGAAAGACTCTGTGTCCCTTATCAGAACTCCGGATTCGGCATACTTTGCATAAATACAAAATAGTTTGAAATTCACTTTTAGTTCTGATTTATTACGAAGGATATTTAATATATCTTCTCGCTTGCTCTCTAAAAATTCTTTTATTTCTAAATATCCTTCTGTGTTTTGAAGTTGAAAATTTTGTATTCTGTTATTAAAGGCTGATATATGTACAGGTAATTCATTTTTCTTTATCTTTTTACAAGCTGGTTTATCCAAATTCTCTCTGCTTGGTTCTTTCCTCTTGTTTGTATTTCCACAGTTATTTTTTCTATGTCTGATCAGGGCGTCATTTCTTGAAAAAGAACGCTGGCAATTCGAGCAAGAAAATGATGTTTTTGTATGTACTGTGGATTCATGGCGTTTTAAATCTCTTTGCCGAGAGAATGTTTTATTGCAAATTGAACATTTTATTTTGGATACATTGCCAGCACCTACCATGTCTGAAGACGAAAACGGTTGCTTTTCTTGCATCGGCGTTGAAGTTGACGAGTTCCAGAAAAAATTATAAGACGGTTCATAAGATGATGGTGGACTCGGAATCGAAACGTTTGCATCGAACAGTTGTTCTGCATTATAATTAGCAAAACGCTGCTCCTTTCTATCACAGTTTATGAAATCTAAAAAGTCCAAATCACTTTGATCTAAAAGGTCCGCATTTAAACTTCAGGAATCTGCAGGAGTTGAAATTTTGGCATCTGGATCTGTTAAATCCGGTACCATGCCTGTAGACGTCGATGGTTGCAGGTCATGCATCGGCGATGGAGTTGAAGAGTTCCAGAAAAAATTATAAGATGGTTCATAAGGTGATGGTGGACTCGGAATCGAAGCGTTCGCATCGAACAGTTGTTCCGCATTATAATTAGCAAAACGCTGCTCCTTTCTTTCACAGTTTATATGATCTAAAAAGTCCAAATCACTTTGATCTAAAAGGTCCACATTTAAACTTAAGGAATCTGCAGGAGTTGAAATTTTGGCATCTGGACCTGAAAAATCCAGTATTGGAGAAGGTGTGGGTAGATCAGGCAAAGATTTATCAGGTTCGAATAAATGTTCAGCTGTATAAGCATCAAACTTTGTAGATAACAATTGGGGAAGAGCATCTAAAAATTCTGCTTCAGAATCAGTAATATTCTCCATAGTTCAATAAAAATATAATGATATAACACGTAATTAAATAATCAAAATATTCGATCACTTAATAAAAAAAAAAGAGAATGTTAAACAGCGATATTTCAGAAATACATTAAACAGCAATATTAAAAAACACGTTCGAGTAGAAACCTAAGTCAGAAACTGAATGTATTGTCAGGGCGACAGACAAAAATGACTATCTGTTTTTAAAGGTTTCCAACACCTGTGAAATAAGCGTTATTCTTTTCAACACAGTTCAAAGAGTTACTGCTTCACAGAAAAAATGCATATTTTGTTCAGGCAGTTTTACACAAAATCCTTGGTTTCTTTTTTTATCTTTCAGATAATTTTGAAGAATGACAAAAGGTAATATTTCCCATAGATATGCTTTAAAATGAAATATATTCACTCTTCGAAAACAAAATACAATAGATGTAGAAACGAAAAACTTCATTTTTAAGAAGAGGATTAAGAGGGTTGCAGTCTCTTTAAACTTATCCATTGATACCACGGAGGGGGTTAGGGAATACACAATTCCCACGGTAATAGTTTGCTTTTGTCTAAGGAATGAATGCGTGTTTCACACAGGTGCGAAGACTGAAGCAATATTTTTGTAAAGTAACAAACCTGTGCTATTTCAAAATAGTTATTCAAAGAAAGATAACAGAAAAATACCCTTATAGTTCTAACCAAATGCATGATAATGTAATAAACATACATTTCAAAATTTTGTAAGATTTTTTTAACATTTGACTACTCTAATATTAACAGAATTGTAGAATCTAATAACCCCACTACTAGATTGTCTTTTAATTATAACATAAACGCTGTCGAATAAGTGCTTCATTAAAAAAATATATAAGTACAGTAAATAAAAGACTTAAGACTTCCCACCTCCTAAAGAAAAAAAAAAATTATATATATATATATAATAAAAGGAAAGGAAAAGAAAAGAAAAGTGGTCTGATACTATTGTTTTCAACTCAGATGAATCCTGTAAGGAACTTTTTTTTACAAAGATTAATCATGTTGTAGAATGATTGTTTCATATTAAATAAAAATAAGTATAGGAGATAAAAGACTTAATATTTCTTACCTCCTAAATAAATAATAATAAAAAAAGGGATCTGACACCATTGTTTTTAAATCGGATGAAGTATCAAAACACACTTTTTACTGGAATTATCCACGTTGTCGATTGCTCGTTTCATTTTGAAAAAAAAATATAAGTATCGTAAATAAAAGATCACAGAACGAGCAAGTCGCGACACGATGCTACACAACCGCAAACGAACTTTGCAACTGACGAACGCTTGCGTTGCCAATACTCAGTTTCCTAATTTATTTCCTCGACAGTTACCGTTAATACCCTTAGCCACTTAAATAAAATAATATTTACAACCGATTCATAAATTTATTTCCTTTAACAGCAGAATTTGCACCGCTCAACTCTACTCCTTTTTCTTTTTCCAACGACACTCTAGCCCCTTTCACACAAAAAAATTAAGTCCCGATTCCGAAACCAGAGTGTTGCCATTCAATAAAAACTTAACTCTGAGCACTCTACTACCTTTTTCAAAAAAAACTAAGTCCAGATTTCGAAACCAGAGTGTTGCCATTCAATAAAAACTTAACTCTGAGCACTCTACTGCCTTTTTCAAATAAAATTAAGTCCCGATTCCGAAACCAAAGTGTTGCCATTCGAAAAAAACTTAACTCGGTGTTGCCATTTTCTAAAATAAAAAACCGAAACTAAAACACGCAGGAATCAACAACTCAACTTTCAGCACACAACAACTCAACTCAACTCCATTACGTCATAGCCACGCCCCCCTGTTACGTCATTTCCGGCCACGCCCCTTCCGGTCACGTGAGCGCCACCGCGCCACTGAACTAGAATCCCTGTTTTATTGCTACTTCCGAAATCTAATATTTTGAAAATATTCGCTTAAATTTTCAAAATCTGCAAATGCAAGTACATATTTCTAGTAAATTTTTCACAATGAATAATAATTGGAAATGTTTTCTTCTGTGTTTCATAAAAATAACAAATATCTGTTACCTCTGGGAAAACTTTCTACAACAAATAATATTCAAATCACACTAAAATAAATTCAATCTTTTATAAAATAACAAACAATTCCATTTAGGTGCATGTATCGACAACTAAATTTGAAATTTATTTTTTATCTGAGATATTGGAAATTTGCTTCATTTTGAATATTCAATATATGCTAGAATAATATTTTATGTTTACTATGGCATATAAATAAATGTACGAAACAGCATCACTTTTTTTTTTTTTCTTTTTTTATTAGAAGGTTTTTAATTGAAATTGACTTGGTCATCGTGTCTTCGTGTCACGCTAGTAAACAAGGCGCCTTCATTTTAAAGTAAATATAAGCTGCTTCGTTTATCGTTCTGTGGCTCAGTTGGTATGAGCGTCACGTTAGTAGCACGGTGGTTATGAGTTCGGTCCCCCGAAGGTCCAGCGTGTTAATTTTTGCAGATAATTAGTAGAAAAGGTGTCAACTGATACAAGAAAATTTTTCGTTGCTTACACTAAGAATTTTTTTGAGGAGTTTTTTTAAGAAGCATTTTTTTTTTTTTTTTTAATTTATTTATTTAGATATTGGGAAAACACAAAACATTTTAGATATTAAAAAAGCACAAAATAAAATGTTTTAAGTAAAAAATACATAAAAAAATATTTTTAGAAGCTTTTTTTGTATATATGTATATTATATATTACTATTATATGAAATTGGATTTGTCATCGGCTTTTTGTCACGTTAAAAATCCAAGACGCTTCCATTATATATACATTAAAAAAAAAAAAAAAAAAAATGTAAGCAACTCATTGTATCTTTCAATAAATCAGCTGATTACAGCGTCATGTTGATAGTGAGAGAGTGTTCGATCCTCGCCGGGCCGAGATGTTATTTTTTGCAAATAATTAATAGAAAAAGTGTCAATTGATAAAAGAAAATATTTCGTTGTGTACACAGTATCCTAATAATGTTTGAAGATTTCATTTATATAGCTTTTTATCTAGTAACTAAAAAGCACAAAATAAAAATGTAAGTAAAAATAAAGAAATAAATAAACATTTTTTTTAGAAGCTTATTATTGAAATTGTATTTTGTTATCGCGTCTTCATGTCACGCTAATAAATAAGGCACCTCAACTTTAAAGTAAATATCAACAGTCTTTATAGTCACTCGTTGGCTCAGTAGGCTAAAGCGTCAAGTTGCTAATACGATGGTGGTGAGTTCCATCCCCGAAGGATCGATGTGCTAAATTTTGCAGATGAAATGTGTAATAGAAAATATGCCAATTGATAAAAGAAAATTTTTTATTGTCTACACAGTATTCTAAGAATTTTTGAAGAGTTTTTTTAAAGAAGCCTTTTTTTAGATACTAAAAAACACAAAATATAAAGTTAAATATCCCGGATTCGGTCCTCGAAAGACGATATTGTACTTTTTTTGCAGATAAATAATAATAATAAAAAAAAATGTTAGTTAATAAACGAAAATCTTCCGTTGTCTACAAAATATCCTAAGAAATTTTAATTAGTTTTCTTAAGAAGCTTTTTCCTTTTTTGTAACTAAAAAGCACAAAATAAAATTTAAGTAAAAAATCATTTTTTAAAGTTAGAAGCTTTTTATTGTGAAGCCCTAAAAAGCATAAAATAAAATTTATTCTGGCAAAGACATGCTACAAAGAAATGAAAGTTTCAACACTAAGAAAATTTTAGAGAAAAATATAGGTAGTTTCCTTTTGCAACAGATTAAAATTTTTTAATGTTCAAAATATTTTAAAAAGCTTTCGAGACATTTGAGATTTCTGGCCTAATGAATGATTTTACAAAAACTAATAACTAAGAATATTGGTCTCGAAAGCTTTTTAAAATATTTTGAACATTAAAAAATTTTCATCTGTTGCAAAAGGAAACTACCTATATTTTTCTCTAAAATTTTCTTAGTGTTGAAACTTTCATTTCTTTGTAGCATGTCTTTGCCAGAATAAATTTTATTTTATGCTTTTTAGGGCTTCACAATAAAAAGCTTCTAACTTTAAAAAATGATTTTTTACTTAAATTTTATTAGTATTTTCTATTGTACTTAAAGTTTGTTCGACTACTTTGAATTTAATGTTTGTTTTATAGTTCTGTATGATACTCAAAGTATGAAACACTTGAATACTCGTGAAAGTTCTAAACCTCGGTTTTGTGATGAATTTACGCGTTTTGAAGTTTGTTAAATCCGAAATTAAAAAAAAATCAGTGTTGTTTTGTCAGTGTTTTAGCTAGTTAGATTGTTTGTTAGATTTCTAATTAATTAATTAGTTTGTTAATCTGTGTAGAATTTATCTCATGAACCTATATGATCGTAAAGAGTAGGATCAGTTTTAAAATACTACTTATGAATACCAAAAGAACGCTACTAATTTTACTAGGTTCCTACATTCTAAAGTGGCGGTGGTTCCCACCCACCCACCCCCACCAAGAGTTATACTAGGCGAGTCGTATTAATCCTGGACGATAGGACCCATGCCCCAGCCCGCCCGGTTCCCGCTGTTCAATGTATTTTTCTAGTCAATTTTGTCCCCTTATTACTTCCGGTGTGAATTTTTTTTTATTTATTTATTTTTTTTTTTTAACACACTTGACATTGTGAGTTTTTTCGCTTTTCTTCCCATGCTATTCCTATGGGGATTTTAGCCTTTTTTCCTCTCTTTTCCTACATAATTTCCTCATCTTTTCCTCTTTTCTAAAGTGGCGCCTAGTAAAGCTACGAATCGCCTGTGAGATTACGGACAACGGTCGTCAGCAGAGATTCAAGGCCAATCCCTTAAAAAATATTCTGACCATAAATAATGTATTTCCCCGTAATTTTACATTGTAACATACATACAACTTTAAATTAAATTCTTTGAAATAAATTAGGAAAACAATAGCTTTTTTATATCAATCGCTATTTGTATGAATGTATAAATAAACTCTTTTAACCAATAAAATTACAATTATATTTTCAGTTTCAAATACGAAGGGATTTTTACATGACGTCACTGAAAGGCTAGCTTTGACGGTAATTTGACCATCATTGAACGGATTTGAGCGTAAAAATAAATACAGTTTGTTGACAGATTCTAGTAAATTACGTAGATTAGCGTCTTTTGTCCGTGAAAACATTGCAGTATTCCAAAATTATATTTTCATTGCATGAATTTACTGGCTTTGACCGTTTATATAGCAAAACGGTCATTTCCCGTAAAATTATACGGTCAAATTCCATAATTTACATTTTTTTTTTTTTTTTTTTACTGTGTAAAATGTAAATTATTCGAAAGTTACAAATTTATTAACAAGAAAATAAGACAACATTTCGCATAAACATCCATTATGAGGATTATTCTTATTTTAAAGACATCGGATCGGTTTAGAAACATGATTTATGATACAGGAATAAACATCATTGACTATGATAATTCCTGTGTCAAAACTTCGTAAGTTGTAAGTAATTCGAAATTTAAGATTTTTCACAATAAAGTAATATTTCACATAAACCTACCATTTAATAAATATAAATAAATAAATAAAAATAAAAATGTCTGTCATTATATATATATATATATATATATATATAACTATTGTAACGAATTTATGAGTTTAAAAATAAGAAAAATAAAAAAGGACCGTAAAGACGAGTTAGCCACGTCGGCCGAAAAGGGATAGTTTATCAGGTGGGGGGTTTCATTTTATTGTATTTCATTATATTGTATTTTGTAATTTCTTATATTCTTGTATATTTCATATATATTAATTTGTTGTAATTGTACTACTTTTTTAATTTTGGTAATTTTATAATTTCTTGGGGAATTTTTAAATTATATGTATGTCAGATTTCTTCTCAGTTAATGGTGGTTTTCTGTTTGGTGAGAAGTTGGGGGGGCTAAGGATAGTTATTAGCTAATTGCTACTGTCCTTTGAGAAACTTCTCCCTCACCCCTAAACTGAGGGCCTCCCTCATGAAGACTTCAGTGTTTTGGGGTTTTTTATTTCATTTTATTCATTAATAATTTATTTTATTTATTGATAATCTATTCCTATATATATATATATATATACACTGATGGAAAAAAAATCCCAACACCAGGAAGTAGCTGTGCTAGATAAACGAAATTTGGTAGGCGTGTTTATACATCTGAAAGATGACGTCGATTCAAATTTCGAGCTACGCGCATAAGTGTGGCGCTAGTAGCGACACTATGAATATGCAAATGATGTTTGTTTTAAATAAGCGCTGTAAGGTTCATGATCGTTATTTACAGTTGAGATTTGACGTAGTGGGTTAATGTTAGTCAAGGATGCCTCTAAGAAGACGAAAAAGCCATTATCAACAGCTCACTGAGTTTGAACGAGGTCGTGTAGTAGGGCTACGAGAAGGTGGGTTTTCTTTCCTCGATATTGCAGAAAGACTTGGCAGGAATGTATCCACTGTGCATGCGTGTTGGCAGCAGTGGTCAAGAGAAGGTACTGCCTCAAGAAGACCGGGTTCCGGGCGGCCACGTGGCACTACTGAGAGGGAAGACCGCCGTGTTCGGCGTATGGCTGTGGCTAATCATACTGCGTCTGCAGCTGAAATTCGAGCTGCAGTTGGCACTACAGTGACACAACGAACTGTTACAAATCGGTTATTTCAAGGACAGCTCCGAGCCAGACGCCCTGTCACGTGTATTCCACTGACTCCAAACCACTGACGTTTGCGACGTGAATGGTGTCAAGCTAGAGCTCATTGGAGGACGAAGTGGAGATCTGTTGTGTTTTCTGATGAAAGCCGGTTCTGCCTTGGTCGCAGTGCTAGCCGTGTGTTGGTTAGAAGGAGGCCAGGTGGACGCCTGCTAGCGACCTGTCTGCGGCCTAGACACACAGGGCCTACTCCTGGAGTTATGGTTTGGGGAGCAATTTCGTATGACAGCAGGAGCACTCTCGTGGTTATCCCACGAACCCTGACTGCAAATTTGTACGTCAGTCGAGTTATACAACCTGTTGTGCTGCCATTCATGAACATCATTCAAGGGGGTGTTTTCCAACAGGATAACGCTCGCCCTCATACCGCTGTTGTAACCCAACATGCTCTGCAGAGTGTCGACATGTTGCCTCGGCCTGCTAGATCAACAGATTTTTCTCCAATCGAGCACGTATGGGACATCATTGGACGGCAACTCCAGCGTCATCCACAACCAGCATTAACCGTCCCTGCATTGACCGCCCAAGTGCAACAGGCATGGATCTCCATTCCACAAACTGATATCCGACACCTGTACGACACAATGCTTGCACGTTTGCATGCTTGCATTCAAAATTCTGGCGGTTACACCGGTTACTAATGTACCAACATTTCACATTTGAAATGGCTCTTCTCGCCAATGGCTCTATCTGTGATCTTGAAACTTTAATCAATTAAATATGTTACCTAGACAAATGTATTGCTGAAATTTCATTACTGTACAATAATTTTTTCTTGGTGTTGGGATTTTTTTTTCCATCAGTGTATATATATATATACCTAATGAACTGTCAAATAAAATAAAGGTTACCGTGTTTCGTGTCTGAATTTGTTAGTATTTACTGCGGGATGTTTTTTGAAAACAAAGAATAGCAGCTTAAGAATGAAGAACACTTTTGCGCGTTTCACTGATAGTAAAGAAGATACTTCGAAAAAAGATTTGGGATAGCAAAACAACTCTAAGGAGAAAATATGTGAAAGCTGATAATGAAACGTAGTTTTTAGCATAATGTTTACAAGTGATAACGTCTTTAAGTCGTTGCAGCCAAAATGTAAAATATATGTCCTATTTGCAACCAGAAATTTTCTGTAATTACAAAAAATACGTTCTGATAACGTTATTTATTCGTAAATTACGCGTATTTTTTCAAATTACAGAAAACTTCTGGCAGCAAACAGGACATATTTTTTTCAGTGATTTTATTTTGTCTGCCGTTCTTTTTAAGAATGTAGGTCTACGGTGGATTTAAACGTGACTTGCTTAGAACAGAAAAGTAATAAGTCTTTTTAGATAATAAAAAATTGACTTATAATCAGTACATTGCAAGTTCCTAATGTATAAAAACACTATAACCTTAAAACCCGAATAAACTACTACGTCAGAAACGCCAAAGAAAAATAATATAATATAAAATATAAAATAATATAAAATAATATAAAATAATATAATATAAAATATAAAATAATATAATATAAAATATAAAAGAAAAATTTTGACGTAGTAGTTTATTCGGGTTTTAATATTCCAACGCCAAGTCTCCTGTTATTACACTATAACCTTATTACATTGTTAAAAAAATACAACTTTGCTGCCAAACATTCTCTGTAATTACAGAAAAATACGTTTTGTCAACGTAATTTTTCCGTAATTTACGACTTTTTTCTCAAATTACAGAGAATTTCTGGCAAAAAAAGTTGCATTTTTTTTTTTAACATTGTAGCTATTTCGAACAGATACGAACAGAAGCAGTCTATCGCAGTGAAAAACTTAACTTATAACAAAACGCTAACCGTAGGGATCAACGATTTGCCTACATAAAATCCACGTATGTACCAAAGGTTTGGCTACGATCAGGCTATGCATTCAGCCAACGGCTATTTGTAATTATTATCAACGTAAAATTCTGCATATGTATCAATAGTTTGCCAATGGTTGAAACCAAGGATTCGCTAACATAAATTGCAGCATATGGGGCAATGATTTGCCATCGGTTAGGCAACCAGTTCATACAATGGCCATTAATAATCATAACCCAATGAAAACGTTTACCCCCAACGTTATTACTCCCAACGTTAGGGACAACTTCGTAACGGTTGTTCCAACGTTCGCAAATATGAATTTTGTTAGTAGGACCCTTAGAAAAGTGGAATAATTGAACACTAAACGAATTTCGGAAAAGGTAACACATGAGGAATACATTTGATAAAACATTGTTAAAAAAGGTTTTACTTTTATGAAAAATTCGATTTAGAACTTACAGTTACAAATCAAGACTATTATTTAGAAAAAAGTCGTTCTAAAGCATATTACCTTCCTGCATAAAAAATATTTTTCTTAATCATTTCCATAAACCGCAAACAATCCTTTTTATAATGAAAATATAATTTTTAAAATTCAGTCAAAGTAAAATAAGTATATATTTGTTAGGATTAACATAATTTACTTTCACCGATGTTTACATATTTTGTAAGCAATATACTGACAAAAAGAAAAAAATAGTGATTTATAAATTAAACGTACTATTTCTAAGAATTGATTCAGAAAGAAAACTGATACAATACTTTATTTTTTTCGGTGCTCCACTTTTCCTTTTCTTTTTAATATAATATATATATATATATATATTTAGAAGAACCTTATAACGAGAACCACTTTTAAAAATTTTCAATCATTAACTCATGAAAAAAAAAAAAAAAAAAAAAAAAAAAAGTGAAAAGTAGCTCATTTGCTTCGAAATTGGATCCTAAAAACATTTTTCCCTACTCAAACATGAGCTTTTCTTATTAAGATAGCGTAGAAAAAAATGTCGCCCCAACAGCTATTTTTTATACGTGTTTACGGGAGAAAAAATGATGCTTAAAAATATGCAAATATTTAAAAAAAAAAAAAAAGAGTAGATGACATAAAGACAAAAAATGGAGGGGTATTTAATGGATGACAAGATATCAGGAGATAAAAAAAAATGAAAAATAATGAGGATAATATATTTTCATGGTTCTAACGACAAAATTGTGGAAAGAAAAAGAAAAATAATTCTTTATAAAATATGTACACAATAGTATGGTATTAGCATTCATAGTATTAATTACAAAATTTCAAATTAACACTTCATGTAAGTAATACAATGATAATTAAGGGTAGGCAAAACTTCTTGACAAAACTAATTGTCTGAGCAAAGAAAAAATTAATACATAAAACTACATTATATGATTAGAAAACTCAAAAAATATTTGGAAAAATAAATAATATAATATAATTAATTCTAAAAATGTTCAAATTAACTATTGAATAATATAATAATTTTGAAATATACATATGCGTTAATAAATTTAATACTGACGTCATTTTCACCTACTCAAGCGTTTCGTAAACGAACGGATTAGAATTTATGGAGAAATTCCACTTCTTGCGTGGGCTTACAGTGAAGTTCAAAATAAGGTTAAGTCGAATTTAATTCAACACCATCAGTGCATGACAGTTTCTGTTCTCGAAGTTGATAGTCAGAAAGATTCGGATTCGATGTCATATTACGTGCCTCGACCTGTTTTTTCGAAGTTTTTAGCATGTTTCTCAAAAACTCGCGTAAATACTTGTTAGGACTTTTTAAAAAGACCACCCATTCACTGTAAAAAATATGTCCTATTTGCTGCCAGAAATTTTCTGTAATTTGAGAAAATGCGTTCTGATAACGTAATTTTTTCGTAAATTACGCGTATTTTCTCAAATTACAGAGAATTTCTGGCAGCAAATAGGACATATTTTTTACAGTGTTGAGGGCATTTCATGCAGTGCTATGACCTATGATTTTTTTTTTCCGAAACAACAACAACAAGAAAAAAAAAGAGTGATAGTTTTAAAAATTCGATAGATAATAAATTTTTATTATACATTTTTATTTGTCATATAAAGTTTCGGGTGTAAAATATCTTTAATTTTGGTTCAAAATTCAAGATAAATGTTTTGTATGTTATGATTATAGTAGAATTTCTTAAATAATATTTACTTTTACAGTACAAATACAATCTAGTTTTTCAGATAATTTAACTGTATGATAAGAAGAGAACGTTAGTGAGGGAATATAAATATATAAAGAAGTTTAATGTTTTTAAAAGTAAAAGAATACAAAAAATCGAGTTAAAAATATTGTGTGACCTTAGCTTCATCTATGTAACTATAGATAAAAATTTTCTTTCTCCCTCAAACTATTCATATTTATATAACACAGATGTCAGTTTTTAAACTATAAAATACATACATATATATATATATATATATATATGCGTGTGTGTGTGTTATTTTATAGAATAAATCAGATTTTTTTTTCCTTGTGGTTAATATTTAGAACAGAAAAATGTTTACTGCTAAACCAAAAAAAAAAAAAAAAAAGAAGAAGAAGAAGAAGTTAGTACAGATGTAAATAACTTACATATATACATCACATACAGCACGTATTTCTAACGATTTTTTTTTTTTTTTTTTTTTTTTTTTTAATCGCTAGTTTTTATAAAAGGGAAAAAAAGTAAAAGAGTTTATTTACTTGAGAATTAAATCTTAAATTAATTTTCCCCCTACTTAGACACGAGTTTTCTTATGAAGATAATGTACAAAAAATGGATCTAGAAAGCTATTTTTTATGTTTAATTACGGATGAGGAATCTGTGTTTAACAGAAAGATGTAAGTGGCATACATGAAAAAATCAGAAAATATATAATGGATATGGCAGATTGAGTACAAAAATGTCAATGAAAAAATACTGAGAAGTCATAAATCAATAAAACATTTATACAAATATATATGTATATACATTCCTAAAAACTATTAGATAATATTTCATTTTCGTTGAAATAATGTTTATTTGAAAAATTATCTGAAATAAAATAAAATTTAAGGGTTGAAGTACTATTTTATTTGCAATCAGTGAATCATATTATTTTGTTATAATAATAATAAAAAGAAGAAAACGAAGAAGAAAAGGTAGTAGAAAACTCTTTATTTAACTAACGCTGTGATAATTAGGATTCAATAGACTAGAAACTAGACTAGACTAGAAAAAATTATCGAAGCTGTGGAAGGGATTGGGCTCGGGGCCTGAAGCTATAGTCAAGTGTACAAAAACGAAAAGATCTTACAACTTTATTGGATGAAATGGAAGTTAAAAAAAAAAAAAAAAAAAATTGAGAAAATTTGATTTCTTACAACAGCTATTATTTTATATTCTTAAATTTATTATTGATTAATAGACTTTATTAAATTTATTGTTCTTTATAAAAACAAAATGCACTGTTAAAAATTTCAACTTTGCTGCCAGAAATTCCCTGTAATTAAAGAAAAATACGTTTTATCAACGAAATTTTTCCGTAATTTACGAATTTTTTCTCAAATTACAGATAATTTCTGGCAGCAAAGTTGCATTTTCTTAACAGTATATACTCCTTCTTCACTTGTCGCCTCAAATTTACTGATAGATGGCTTTGGATATCTGTTGAGAAAAGCGGGCATCCAAGGCGGTCCTGATATTTCATTATCATGCCAAATCTGGTATATATGCTCCAACGGCTTTAACATATACTGGAATGGAATTTTCTAAGTTATTTTTTTTATACTGGAATTTTCTAACTTTCAGTGTAACAAGTTTCGTTCTCGCACCGAGCCAACTGGCCCTACTAAACCCATAATAAATTTTTGTACAAAACGGAAGTCGTAACCTTCTAAGAAAACAATCCGAATAAATCACCTGGTGCTCGTAAAATTTGTCATGGCTACGATGTCCTCCATGTTCCCATCAAAATTACACCTATCCCGGTCACCGAAGCGGTGCAATCATTCCCTCCGTGGAGAATCAAAATTTTGATGGCATGTCTCCGGACCATCCTTATGGGTGCCTCCAGACCGACGCCAATTACCCATAGCGCAGTACTAGTGCGACGTTAAACCCAACCAGCCAAACAAATAAATCACATTTAGGTCGGTGGAGTTAATAATACACCATGAAAATGTACACGAGTTTATTCATCTCATACTATTAAGTGAGCAATATTTGTATATATATTTCACTGTTCTCGAAAACGGTAGCTCGGACAGTCACGAGATTTAACACAAAGGTGCCCCCCGAAGGATCATTGTGCACATCGAAGTCAGAATTTCGAATTTCTGTTTAGTTTTCTTTTAATTAACAAAAATGTGAAAATAATAAGCTAATAATAGCAAAAAATTAGGCATTTAAATTTAATCCATAATTTAATTGTTGCCCCCCCCCCCCAAAAAAAAAAAAAAAAAAAATACGAGTTTATTTTCTTTTTTCAACGGGAAAATAAATACATTTGTCTAAACATGAACATATAGGTACCTGGGACCCTGCAGGCGTGCACCTCATCGAGATTTTTTCGAATTTCGAATTTGAATTTTTTAAATGAATGTTTTTTCGATTTTAAACATTGGCTTTTATGTTTCATTTTTCATGAATTTATTCTTCGATTGTAATCGTCTGCGTATCTTAGCAACGGCTATATTATGCAATTTATTTTTTATTTAATACATTTATTTGAGGGCGAGTCTTTTTTCTCTTTTTAATTTATTATATTTATTGAAAATAAAATGGTAATGCAGTAGAAAAAATTAAATATATTAAATTTAAAATTTAAAAACGTATTTATAACAGTTATGTTTATGTATAATTTTTGTAGTATAACAACAATTATTTTTCATTTGTTAATTTAATTTCTTTAAAAGTATTTTTTTTTTTTTTTTAGTTTATAGTATTTGTCAGGAAATAATGGTAGTATATAGTAGAAAGGATTAAACTGATTGGAATTTATTTGTTTTTTATGTATTTAATTCATTCTAAAAGAAAATCTACTTTTTATTTTATTTCATTACATTGGTCTCAATCAAATTGTAATACAGTGTAAATAGCATGAGCAATAAAATACTTGGTTCAAAAACTAAAATATTTAATAGACGCTGAGATACAGTTTTCTTTAAAATCGTAGTTCTTAAATAATGGCAGACCCACCTATCGTCAATAAATACCCATATTGAAATACATAGGAAAGAGATTTCTGCAGGCAGTGGGAACCTGCTCCCGATACAGTGCGGGCAGAGAAAGAGCTGCCGTAGTCAGCGAGTACCCGATGCGAGGTCTAGAGCGATTCCAATGTAATTATTTTAGTTTTTATTTATAATGTGATGTGAAAAATAAATAATGATCCAATTCTTTTGGAGATTCATTTAAATATAGTGGCCAGCGAAGCGGGCGTAGCCTGCTAGTAAATATTAAGATGAGTCTTAGAAAAAGAATGAAACAGCAAAAACTTACTTACCAATGGAAAAAAAAAGGGAGGGGGGGGGGGGGATTGTTGGAAATGACTACTGCACGTGCTTAATGCTGCAAAACAACTCTCTGATTCATTAATTTCAAACTATATTTGCTATAACGCTTTTCAGAAACATTTGTTTTTCAAGAAATTCTTAAACGCATTAAAATTACTTGCATTTGGCAGGAAGTGATGTTGCTCGCCAAGTCGCGTGCATATTTTATCTTTTTGCGCCAAATTTTCAAAAGTATTTTTTTTTTTTTTTTTTTTTTTTTTTGCAGACTTTTTAGTAGGATTCCGCCGATAAATTTGACTGATCTTGCATTACCTATGTAAGAATATTTCTGTAATTTTTTTTTTCACAATATTCTAAATATGCGCTCTAGTGAGGCCTTCCTTCTTAGTAGCTACTGCGATTGCGATTTTGGATTCACGATTTTTCCGATCATCTCATTTTCTTTTATATCTTTTCTCCAAAGCCGTGTGTGATGCAGAAAAATATATGTAATTACTAGATAAAATATGTGTCAATTGTTACAGAAAAAAAAATGCTTCCTTTGATAGTATGAGATGTGCACTGTAAAAATCACCGTACATTTTACAGCTCATTTACCGTAAAATGCACCGACGATTGACCTTAAAGGAAGAACATACACGACACAGTAAAAAAAAAATCGCCGTAAATTTTACAACTTATTTATCGTAAATTACAACTTATTTATCGCGACACAAATGGACGTAAATCAAGAATACTTACGATCTGCCGTTAAACCTATGGCGATACATATAAACAATACGTATGAACGATACATAAAAACGATTTGCATGAACGATACATATAAACATATTTGTGCTTTTATATGTATCTAAATGTAATCGTTTATATGTATTTAAAAAAAGGGTGTGGATGTTCGGGCATAAAATTTACGGTCTTTTTTTTTTTTTTTTACAGTGGATCTATCGTTAAACCACGTGATTCGTTTGTATGTATCTAAACGATATATATAAACGTATATGTACTTTTTATAATGCCTTTAAACGTATTTGTTTATACGTATTCATTTTTATGCATCTAAAAAATGCGGCTACCCGTACATTTTGCTGCTAAAGGTTGACAGCGAGGTATCCAGTTGTTCAATCAAAAAATTATGGAATTTTTTTTTTTTTTTTTTTTTTACAGTGTACTTATAAAATCTACTTTAACACACGTAAAAGACTAAAAAAAAATTCTTTTAATTAAAAATGCATGTCAAAGATAAAAACTTTTTGCCATACATTTTCTGGCATCTTCAGGTGACGATGCCATAAAAATTATGGTGAATTTATTATCATTAATCGTAAAATACATGCTGTTTTAGACGATTAAAAATAACATGTATTTTTAATGTTAATTAAAAGAAAATCTTTAATCTCTCACGTGTGTTAAAGTGTGTTTTATACGTATCCAACAAACGCGTATTTTTCTTTTTTTCCTTTTTAACTGACGATGAGATGCTGTATTAGATTTAGATTTAATTCTAAAATTAATACTGCAGTTTTGGAAAACAGAAATTTTATATTAAAAAATAAATAAATAATTGTAGAACTTTTTTTTTTTTTTTTTTTTTTTTTTAATAACAAATTGTTTTTACAGCGAAAAATTACAAGTACTTTTGATACAAAAAAATATATATAAATAGAAAGTAATCATATAATATATTTAGTAGAAAAGTTGCAATATAGCATATTTTATCTGAAGAAATATCGAAATAAAAAGCATTATAAAAAATTGCTTCTTCTTTTTTTTTTTTTTTTTTTTTTTTAAATCTCTACACTCAGAAAAAATAAAAACATGTACTTATTACGAATACATACATATATATATATATGCATATATATTATGACGTAAAAATAAAACACATTATTTCCTTAAATAAATAAAAACAGTATTTCCCCCCCTTCTCCCCTATTTTTCTTTCTTCTTTTTATTTATTTATTTATTTTTTCATTATTATTAAAGATTGAGGATGCATAAATCCGTTTTTCCTTTACACTAAAAAAAGTCTTATTCTAGGATTAGGTAAATAAAAAAATGTATTCGGGGGTTTTTCTAGCAAAACACACATTAGAAAAAAATCCCCTGTCATTACAGTTAAAAAAAAAAAAAAGTGAAAAGTAGCTCATTTGCTTAAAAATCAAATCTTAAAAACAATTTTCCCCTACACAAACACAAGTTTTCTTATTAAGATACTGTAGCAAGGGAAAAAGAATCATATTGAGAACAATTTTTTTAATACTTGTTACGAGTGAAGAAATAATTAAAAAAAAAAAAAAAAAAAAAAAAAAAGATGGCAAACAGAGGAAGTAATATTATGGATGACAAAAATAAACCTAAAAAACAATGGTAAAATAAAGCGAAAATTATATTTATTCAATTATAAGATTAAAATAAAAATAAAAAATAAATAAATAAAACATATTTTGAAGGAACATTTATTGATAATTTTGTACTGGATTTTTGTAAAAAATATATTTCTGTGAATAATTCGCCTTGTGCAATAATTTCATATAAAGTGTATAAATGAATAGCTATCAATGTGAGAAAATCCAAAAGAAAACGGTATGTAGAATTCTTCAATCATGTGACACCAAAATATCACTTTACATAAAATATTATATTATTAATTCTTGACAAATTATTTTTTAAAGTTGTAAATTTTTTAGAATATAACAAATATACTATAATTTAACGTGAATGTATAAATTTATAAATATTAATGTGAAGAAATACAAAACAAAATGATGTATGGACTTCTTCAATCATATGGCAACAAAAATATCGATTTATATAAAATATTACGTTATTAATTCTTGATATATTATTTATCTAATATTGTAAAGTATATGTAAAATAACAAATATATTTTTACTTAAACCTTTTTACCACCTATACGTAATAGACATATCCGTTCACTGAGGATTTCATTATTTTTCACATTATATTTATAATTTTATAACATACTTATAATTCTATTACCTATGACATGCGACATACCTACCAACATGTAACTTAATTAAATAATGAATTTAGACGCTATCATATTTTAAATAATTTAGTCCATGGTTCATAACTATATGTCCTGCACTCATCTAAATCCACAAAAATAACGCGACAGGAAGTTATAACATACCTACTAATTTTTATCTTAATCCAATTAGGCGTTTAGACGTTATCGTATTCACACACACTCTCTCTCTCACACACATACACGCATACGTATTAGGTGTAAGGGAAAGTCTTGGCGTTGTGTGGCACACAAACAGAGAGTTTGGACACGAAACCAAGACTTTTAATGTGGTCCAAAGCAGTAGTCTGATGAATTCCAAGCTTGAAGCCCACTTCTGTGGTAGTTAACGTGGGATTTGTCCTGATCCTACTGTAGCACTTCGTCATTATCACCTGATGGCCTTCCTGATCTGGGTTCAACTTTCAAAGAAAAATCACCCAAACGAAATTTCGCAAACCATCTTTGGCATGTTCGAGCTGTTACTGCATCCTCTCCAAACACGTCACACAAGGTTTTTGTTCCCTCCATCTCTTTATTCCCTTTTTGGAACTCGTACAATATACAATGTCTTAAGTGACTTTTTCTTCATCCATGGTGACAGTTCTACAAGTTTGAAAAGACTGACTAAAATACGAAAAAATGTGTGTAAATCATCCATCATACTCTAACCTAACTGTTTAAACCGGTTTCAGTCGATAATCGACAACGCATAAAAGTGCACGTGTTCAAAAACGACAGAACTTTCCCTTACACCTAATATAACATCACACATCCTAATATACCATCTAATATATAAGAATACATAAGAATACATCATCGTAAAAAAAGTAAAAATGAATTCACGAGATTTCAAAAGGTATAGCTTCATCAAAATTTCCTAGTCGAATTTTTTCATGATTACAATATTTTCCATAATGCATGTTCGGATAGTAGAAAAAAATGATTACAATTACTCAAAAAATCTTGAAGAATGAATCAACATTTTGGAAACTTTGTCACCAAAAAATTACCTAATTGAAAAATATATTATTTATGTTCCATATAGGACATTACTCCGGAAAAGGCATGTAAAATAAATTTTTTGTCTCTTATCTAGAATATCGTATTTTTTTTTTCTCAATAGAGTGGCAATAAAAAGATGTTTTCACGGCGGTATTCTTTGAACATATATATACTTTTTTTCTGCTAAGGTATCGGAATTTAATGATCAAAAAATAGATGATTGCATAAAAAAGAAAAATATGCAGGGATGACATAAAAAGTGAGGAAAGCTATTACTCGGAGAAAGTAATGAGGAGATTATATTTTTGTAATTATGAAGATAAGTAACAAATAGTAAAAGAAAATTTTTTTTCTTATGAAGTAAGTAATAATGAATAAGATCAATATTTTGCTGAAATTTTGAAAAACAAGTTGTTGTGTAGATAAGAAACTCATTTTTACTTTTCAGTTATTATTAATTTATAAAAAATGACCTTTTGAAAATTCGAATTTTTTTTTTCCCTCTTAAAATTTTGAGAAAACCACCTTTATATCCGTTTTAATGTTTGTTGATAAATTCATATTAATAAATCTATGAATTGATTAGTGATCTAAGATTTTATTTATTTATTTATTTTTATTATTATTAAAATAAATAAATAAATAAATAAAATACACATTTAGAAACTATAGAAAACGAGAAAACGTTTCTAGACAAAAGCATTTTCTCGGGAAAAAAAAAAAAAAATCAATCTATTTAAAATATACATTAGTTATTTTTTGTTAATACGATAGGACGTACTATTTATTTCATTCAGCTGTTTTTCTGTCGTTACCAACTTTTATCTATCACTTGAATGAATGTGTAAACATTTTTGTTCTTATCTATTATATAAAGCTGGAAGTTTGTCATTGTATCTTTCCTGTTTTTTAGTCCGAATTATTAGATTTCATGGAAAATTTGTACATTTATTTATCAGTACAAATGCCGTATTTTTTAGTTCAGTTAGATAATTTGTTTAAAAGACATTAAACAAAAATTTCATTTTAACTTTAAAACCATAAAAAAAGAAATACGAAAATTATACGAAAAATAAATAAATAAATAAATAAATATATTTATTTTGGCGTAGAAAAAAATGAACGTGTAAATTTTATTTATTTATTTATTTTATTAATAATTACAAATAAATTGAGAAATATCGTGTTAAAGAAATGGAACAGCTACAGTCCCCTTAGCGAAATGTAAAATTTGAAACTGAAGTAACTCGGACGTTCCTCACCAAAATATTTACTTAGGAAAAGCTACATCAAAGACGTTTTAAGAAATTTATATTTTACCGTTAAAGCTCGATATGCAGATTACCTAGCTAATCTGCAGATTAACTAAAATGACCCGTTAAAGATCATAATCAAGAGTTTTCCGCATTTTAACTAGGTAATCTGCACATTAGTGGCTTCTGTATCGTTAAAGTTCAAATGTTTGTTTCGAGCCTTGGTTTTTTCTTTTTACATTCACTATGACGTCATACGGTCATGTGATACAGATACGCGAATGAGCTTCAAACATAAACTAAAACATTTACCCCTTCTGCTCCCCTATGATAAACGGTAAACATAAAACGTGGTGGATCGAAGCCATGATTAGGTTTCTTATTATGACCAACACAAAATTTAAAGTAAGAAGTAAGTTTTAATTGTTTTAATTTTTATTTTATTTCTTCTCTTTTTTTAATTCTGTCAACATAGTAAGTTTTATAAGGGTCTGCATTTTATTACTGAAATCTAATCTTAATTAGAAGCTCTCTCTCGTGAAACTTCATTTTGAATTATGAATATTAAATTTATAACACAGTAATTATTTTCCCCCAAAATAAAACAATTAAATCACAACTTTTTAAAGCAAATTTATTATAAATTGATTTAAATTACTATTATTTACTGAAAGAAAAAATAATAAAGCTATATTAATTTTTAACTCTGAAAAATAGTATGTTATTCAATATTATTACATTATTTAATAAATAGTTAATATGACATTTTTGTGCATTTTTAGCATTTCATTGCATTTTGTTTTCAATTTCAAGTTTCTTTTATATCTTTTATATATCATGATTATATTCTTATTTATTTATTTAAATTTTGTTCGCTTTTTCAAATAATTTCGTTGTAGTTTATCACATAAAACGTGTTAATAAAGGGTTTTTTTTTTTTTTTTTTTTTTTTTTTTTTTTTGTAAAATTAATATATTTGCTAAACTTGCACAGATATATATATGCTGCAAAATATATTTTAATGAAGCATTGGAAAACTGTCATTTTAATTTTTAAAAAAAAGCTATATTAAATTTTAACTCTGAAAAATAGTATGTTATTCAATATTATGGCATTATTTAATAAATATTTAATATGACATTTTTGTGCATTTTTTAGCATTTCATTGCATTTTTTTTTTTCAATTTCAATTTTCTTTTATATATTTTGTATATCATGATTATATTTTTATTTATTTATTTAAATTTTGTTCGCTTTTTCAGATAATTTCGTTGTAGTCTATCACATTAAAATGTGTTAATAAAGTTTTTTTTTTTTTTTTTTTTTTTTTTTTTGTAAAATTAATATATTTGCTAAACTTGTACAGATAAACTTGTACATATATGCTGCAAAATATAGTTTGGAAAACTGTCATTTTAATTTTCATGCGCTCTAAAAAATATTAAAGCAGTTTAAATATTTGAAGTACTTCTTAAATAATGCTTCTGATTTGTCTAATTTAATATTTCTTTAGCAGATTAAAAATTGGTGCTTATTTAAAAAAAAAAAAAAATAGTAATAGTAATATAAGTTTTTGATAAAACATTTATTTGGTTATTATTTTATTTATTTATTTATTTATTTATTTATTTTTTAAATGGTTAAATATTTTTATTTTGAAATGAAATTGTTAATAT
Source organism: Salticus scenicus (assembly GCA_963930645.1). Classification (NCBI taxonomy): domain Eukaryota; kingdom Metazoa; phylum Arthropoda; class Arachnida; order Araneae; family Salticidae; genus Salticus; species Salticus scenicus. The sequence goes on from OZ005659.1 coordinate 241,651,733, forward strand.
ATTACTATTCTAATATTCATTTATAAAATAGAATTTATTGAAAGCTATTAAAGATATCATAATTCATATTAAAAATGATTAACATCTCCAAACTTATATTGACAGAACAAAAAAGATTAAATAAATAAAAAAATTAAAACAAATATAATTTCAAAAGATATAAAAATTAAAACATATACAGATTAAAAAAAGTAAAGAAAGAAAGAAAAGAAAACTAAACTTTTTTTTTTTTTTTTTTCTAAATGAAAAAAACAAATACAACACAGCGTTCTGTAAAATTACAATACCAGAGATCTTATTTTCACTTTAACGAGTGCCTAGTAGATAATGTGCAGATTAACGAGTGTCTAATCGGTAATGTGCAGATTATCTAGGTAATTCGCAGATTATGTAGGTAATTTGAGAAATGAAGCAATTTTCCTCACTTTAACGGATCATCCTAGTTAATGTGCAGATAACTTAGCTATTCTGCAGAATAACTGATTTCTGCACTTTAGCGGTAACAAATATAGTAACCAATGCTGGGGAATGAAACATAGTTACTGCATGCCTCTATGTGGAAGAATAGATTAAAAAAGTCCTGTTGTACTATATTGAATCCTGCTTTTTATGCAGAATTTTATATCTATTACTTAGAAAACAAAAAACTAGGCTTATAGATTTTTCTAATTTATTTTATTCTTTTATATGAACTACATATATATATATATAGATATATAGATAGATATATAGATATAAAAGTTTTTACACTCTCCTGATACGTAACCCATTTTGATACAATAGCATGCCTAAAATGTTAAAATGAATGTAAGCCCCAGTATGGTGAACAGAGATGGCTACTTGCAATACAAATTAAGCAGGAGAAAAAAGTCTTTTTTGAAATGCGTATCTCTTTTATAAAAAATAAATAAATAACCTTTAATTCTTGCCTGCAAAATATTTATCATTTCAATACTACGTTCTCAAAAATTTAAATTTTAAGATATCATGTAGAAAAATGCAATCTCTTTCGGAAATGTAAATGAAAGTTTCTTCTATCACAATACATGTCTATGAACTTTATTTAAATGTATGCAAATGTGTAAGAAGTTCAGATAGTCGACTCATTTGGATTACTAAATGAATTCAAAGTTTCTTTGAATACCCAAAATAATGCAGAGCGCATTGCAGCGTTTTATTTTATTTTATTTTATTTTTTAATTCGTTCTTCATTACTTTTCTTATAAAAGTCGGGCCTTTAAATTTATTTTTTGCATTTTTTTATACTTCTTTTTTTATTTCTGTTGTTAATACCGAAGCGATCCTGTACACAATTCATTTATTTTTATTCGTGCTTCTTTATAGACTCATAAATATTTCATTGATTGATAAATATATGGAATAATTGATAAATTGATTTAAGATCTATGGGTTTATTAGAAATGCTTTTCTCTTAAATCGAATGGTATGTCACCAATTTCCTTTATTATGAATTTAGTGTAAAATCATCGTGGGGCCATCTGAGAAATGTTTAGAAACGTCATGGAATATTCTAAAAACCTCATGGAAATATCTAGAAATTTCATGTAATTCTCTAGAAAAATCGTTGAAATGTCTAGATACTTCATGGAATGCTCTATAAACTTTATCGAATCTTTTAGAAACTCCATTGAAACGAGTAGAAATTCCATGAAATCTCTAGAATCTTCATAGAAACTTCTAGAAGCTTCATAGAATTTTCAGAAATCTTCCTGCACCTTCTAGAAATTTCATGAAAACGTCCATTTTAGACGTTTTTACTGCATTTGTATTACGTTTTTCAGTTATGTACGGAAATGTAAGCTAAAATTCTAAAAATAAAAGAAGAATAAAAAAATAGTTTTTAAAATGCTTTTATTAAAAGTGTTCTGAAAATCGTAAAATAAAGAAAACTGTGGTCAGATTGAAGAAGAAATAAAATTTGAAAAGCGTTAAATTTTGACAAACGAAAAGTTTACTTCTGAACAAAAATAAACTGCTCGTTTTTTAATACTTTTCAAATGTTCTTATTTATTTTTTCCCCTTTAAGCTGATGACAAATTTCGAAAATTTTCCTTATTTTCCCCCTTTTACAACACATCTTAAAAGCATTTAATTTATTTATAACTTTTTCGTTACTCTTCTTTTATTTTGTATATAAATTTTAAATATAAGGTAAAGCTAGGAGAGTTTGCTCACAATTCAACAAAACGTTATAAAAAATCTAAATATTAATTTTTTGCTAAACTGTTGGTGCATAGCTTTGAAGTGATCCTTCTTCTACGCATTTCCATTACTATTTCGTTGTTATACTACGATTTAAAGCAACAGCTGTGATAAAACCAACAGAGCTGTTTTACGCAATCTCTCCTTACAGGGTAAGAGATTGCGCAAATGGGAAGAAGAGATCGCGCTTAATTTTAACTACAAATAAATTGTTAACAATGATAATTGCTCTTAAATGACATAGATATAAGGTTTTTGTAAACAAATACTTTTGTACTACATGTGGGTATTCCAATTTAATAATGATAATATTTTTATTTAAAGAAGATAAATTAAAGGAGCAGATAAAAAAAACAAGACTAGATAATAAAATTAACATTTAGTTAGTAGATAATTAAAATTAATAAAGTTCCTTTTCAATCTGAACGGTTTATTATCTGTTGACCTAACATGTCGTTGTCTATAATCGTTGCACTCGTTATAAATGATTCAACTTTCATGCAACCACATGACTCAAGTAAAAAACGGGTCCATGGGAAATCCGTTTAATTTAAAAATATTTTGTAATGCTACCATTCTATAAAATTTCCTAGAAAGGGTTTTGAAAATTTAAGCAAACATTTTTGAAAACGGGACAAAATAACAACAATTAATCTTAGACTGTTCAAGCAATGAGCATGAACTTTTAAATGGGCACTCGCTATCGATATTATAGAACTACCTGGAGTTTCAGAGTACCCATTGTACTCCTTCATGCCGATCCCCTATGTGCACCAATCTCCCCTACCGCGCAATCTCTCCAAGCTTTACCTTACAAATGCATCCTTTTATAAATTATAAAATTGCCTGTAAGACCTAAAAAAAATAATGGATGCTAGATAAAAAGCATTTTGTAGAATAAAAATACTTTTAAAAGATTATTCCAGACATTCTAAATAGCCATTAGTTATTATTATTATTATTATTATTAATTGCATAAAAATAGTACATTTATTTTAGACTCTTAAATGAATTTAAGGTTTTCTTTTCTTTTTCTTTTTTTATTATTTTTATTACATATAATAATAATAATAATAATAATAATAATGCAAAGCGGATTGCGCATATTTTTGTAGTTCACTCTTTTCTTCTTTGAAAAAGGCGGGTCTTTATATATATATATATATATATATATATATAAATGTAGAAATATATAAACAAATGAATGAAATTAAACCCCAAGAAACACTGAGATCTTCATCAGGGAGGCCCCTCAGTGTAGGGGTGAACGAGAAGTTTCTGAAAGGACAGTAGCTATAAGCTAATCACTATCCTTAGCCCCAACTTCTCACCAAACAGAAAACCACCGATAACTGAAGAGAAATCAAACATACATATAATGTATAAAACTACTAAAAATATTTTATAAAATTATCAAATTGTAGAAGTTACAAAATTACATCAATTCATTTAAAAAATATACAATACAATAAAGAATTACTGAAGGTAAACACGAAAGTATAAAATGAAATAAAAATACAACCCTTCATTTGGAACACAAACTATCTTCGGCCGACGGGGCTACTCGTCGGTTCTTAAATATCGCCCTTGAATGAGGAAGTAGAACAAACCGAGATAGGAAAACTCTGGAAACTCAGTACCTTCCTATTGGTTTTTCTAATCTGTAAAACTTATATATTTATAAATTCCTGTCAATAGTTTTCTATATATATATTACTTTTCGACATTTCTTCTTTTTATTATATAATAATAATAATAATAATAACAACAATAATAATAGTTATTATTATTATTTTGCAAAAGAGATCATGCATGCAATCTTTTTTTTTTTTTTTTTTTTTTTTTTCATGTATGTTTATAAGCTCATACGGATATATAAGGCGGTTATTGATCAATTGATTAACTTATGGATTGATTAAGTAACTATGGGCTAAGTTTATGTAATATATAAATGTAAGAATAAAAGTTATTTACATTTTTACAAATTTTAAAAATGTCTGCCAGTTTTTAATATATTAATGCATGGTAGATAAAATCGTTTTTCGGAATAAAGACTCATGTAGAAAGTTATTCAAAATATTCTAAATAGACATTACTTATGTTTATTTCTTTTAAGAAACTGCATATAAATGAATTTTTCAACTTTTTACATTCCTAGGATACGTAATCCATTTGATTACAGAGGCATGTCTATAAAAAGTTAAAATGAATTTTATTTTCAGTATGGTGAACATAGACGTTAATTTGTAATTCAGATTAAGTTGAAAAACCTAGCTTTTGAAACATGCATACGTATCTCGTAAAAAAAGAAGAAATTTTTTTTTCAATTATAGCCCTACAGAATATTTAGCATTTAGATGCTTATTTGTTCTCAAAAATTTAAATTTTATCATACGTAAATAAAAATTTCCAATATCTCTCGGAAATGTAGATGAAAAATTTTTTCCGTTACAATACGAATGTATGAACATTATTTAAATGTATGCTAATAATTAAGAAGTTCAAATAGTCGACTCATTTTGATTACAAAATGCATTTATGGTTGCTTTATACACTTTTAATAATATGCAAAGCGCAATGCTAATTTATTTTTATTTTTTAAGTTTTTTCTATTCTATTTTTCTTTAATAAACCAGACCTTTAAATTTATTTGTTTATTTTTATTTTTATTTTTTTACTTTTTTCTATTTTTTCTCTTTCTGTGTATGGCAAAGAGTTCATGTAAGGAACGAATTCATTTTTATCCGTGTATGTCTGTTTATAAACATTTTGGTAATTCATTAGGGGACAAATATAATGAATAATTTATGGATAAATTAGGAATCTATGCTAATCAAATTACTGCTACATTTTTGTGCTCTAATATGTATTTAGAGTTTAGATTGTTTGTTCTCAAAAATTTAAATTTTTAGTTATAGCTAAGTAGAAAAACGCAATTTTCCTCGGAAATATAGATGAAATTCGTAATTTAATCACTGCAAAAAAAAATTGTGTAAAAATGCACAACATTATTGAGGAAACTTATTTTCCTCAACCATGTTCAGAAATGTTATCAGCTATAAATGTGTAACAGAGGCTGATTTACTAGGCGATGACCTATTAAACCTTCGACGATATTTTCAGGGTCCCGTATCCAGTCCCTTCCCGAGCTTTGATGACTTTTTCTCAGTCAATTTTAACCTTTTATTCCTTCCGGTGTTAGCCATTATTTTTTTCCCATACTCTTGACATTGTGAAGGTGTTTTTTTTTTTTTTTTTTTTTTTTTCATCCCATGCTTTTTTTTATGGATTTTTTACTGTTTTTCTCGTTTTTCTATGAATATTTAGCCTTTTTTCTTTGTTTTTTTGCATTCTAAAGTGCGATGCCTCACTATTTCTGTGTCAATATTGAGGCAGCTTACTTTCCACAACCATGTAGAGAAATGTTACCAGTTATAATTGCGTAACATTCCACTGTATGCCTCTGTTACACAGCTATAGCTGAAAACATTTCTCAACATGGATAAGGAAAATATGTTCCCTCAATAAAATTGTGCATTCTTATACAAAATTTTTACAGTGATGTAAATTTTTAAAAGTTTTACAAAATTTATACTATGCTATTTTTATGTCTCACGCAGTGTGGAACACACTGTGTGAGGCTGAGACGACAGAACGTCACCACAGTTTGTGTAAAATAAAGCTGGATCCAGCAAAATACAAAGTTGGGACGCTTAAATCACTTCGACGCCAGTGACTTGGCGAAAGTCGAGGTCGGGTTAGCTTTGTGTCGGCAGGGTGCTGCAATGAAGGAATTAGGCAGTGAGAGATAGATGAATTAAAAGTGATTTTAAAAGTATTGATTGAAATGAAGAGAAAGGATGTTAATAGGAAAAAGTATAAGATGGAGATGGTTTTAGTAGATTGGTGTGGGTGGTGGTGTATATTATAGGAGATTGTGATGTAGATTGCGGAGATTCTTATTTTGGCGAGTATTGAGAAGTGGAGTAGTGGAGATTTAGTTGCGTGAAGATTAAGTAGTGATGAGTGTTGGTGTGCGTATATGCTAGCATTCGTAAAGGTAAAGTTGGATCAGAAGGGAATCATCTGATCCACAGTGAAGTCGCAGTAGCGGAGTATACGAGTGCAACCGTCTCTACACCTTCGACTATTTGCTTTGGTGAGATATTTAAGATTATCTAATTTAATTTCTGATACATATATTTTGATAAAGTAATTTAATACACTGACTGAGCTATCTCAAGTGCCAGACCGCCCTCCCATTAATCTGTTCAAATAAACTCTTATTTATTGTTTAATTCAAGTCTTGTGCTCTCTTTACTTATCCATTTAGTAATCTAATTAAGTAATTAAGATGGAGTTTGCATCAACGCAAACTTCACAACTGTATTTAAGAAGTTCCTGCTAAATGAATACAATCTTTCTTGGAATAGTTATAGGTTATAACGTAAAGCGGATCTTCTTCTTTTTTCTTTCTTTCTTTTCTTTTCTTAAAAAAAAAGAAGAAGAAGACTGACTTTAAAATATATCTTATATATATATATATATATATATATATATATTTATATATATTGCCAAAGAGATCACGTATGGTTTATTTTTATTCTATTACTATACTATATATATAATGGATAGCAAAATAAATTAAAAGTTTGGTTATGCACATAATAAAGTAGAAAGCGTGTTGATGATTTTTATTATTCATATGTTTAGATATTTTTCGCTAGTAATTGCCTAATTTTATTTTGAGAAAGCACGGATTTTCTTAAAAAGATATTTACCTTTTAATTTTGATATAAAGATCCTTTATACAAATAAATAGTTTTATCTTTCATTTATTTATTTATTTTGGAATATGTGTGTCTGAGGCCTAATTATTTGCTTTTTGTTAAACCTATTAAATAGTTTATTGGCAAATTAGGAATCTATGTACAAATTTCGTATTTATAAATTAAAAAAATAATAATAATAATAAATAAAAACTGTATTTTTAGATATTAGAAAAACTGTCAGCAGCTTTTAAGTTAAAAATTCTTTATAGATAAAAATGATTTTCTTAAAAATAAAAGACTTTCGTATGAAGGAAGTTGTTCAAAATATTCTAAATAAGCATATATATATATATATATATTAATTTTAAATGAAACACTTACAACAATACAACTCATCTTCTTACGAAGCCATTTTCACATACAATGATCTGTGTTTGTTAGTGTTACGATTTTATTTTTTCAGGAAAATATTTCAATAAGTCAAGATATTCTGTCTTTATTACATCTATTTCCATTCAAGGTAATTTTTTCTTGAAGGTTCAAGTTATGCTTTTATTTTTTCTAGAAAATATTTCGAAAATTCAGGATAAATTCTGTCTTTATTTCATTTCAAAGTAATTTTTTCTTGTAGGTTCGTGCTATCATTTGATATTTTGCTAAAATGCTTATCAAATACAGAAAACCTACATTTCTTTGCTCAATGCTATGACGATAGCACTTGAAAACTTCTTATAGCATTTTGAGCTTTTCATTTAAAATTCAATCTTATTTTACTTTGGTCCGAAATTCTTTTACTCATCTCAAAATAAAAAGGTTCTTTTCATTAATAAAAGTTCTATTATTTCCCCTTAAAATACTATCCTAAAGTAATCCTTCTTTTCTTCAGCATCACAATACACGGTACTGTATTATATTTCATCACGTAATGTAGTCTAATAATGTAAAGTAAGTAAAATTAGTAATCTTAAAAATTAAATCAATTTAAGATAACTAGTTATTTTATTTGGCATGTGTATGTTTTTGTGGTGATTTATTTGACTGACTATTCTTCGTTCTAATTCTTTTCTATTATTATCAAATGAATTATATATATATCATCAATATGATAGCAACTTTCTTTTCTCCATGTTGGGTTAATAGCTTTACATGTGATTTATCTGATTTTTTTTTTTCTATTTTTATCACTGGTTTCCTTGAAGATCTGATTTAATATTTTATTTCATTTCTCATTCAAAATGGTTTTGCTGCTCGATTGGGTTCTGAACAATATAAATTTGCTATTGTTAGCTATATTGTTTTACGAAATCGTTGCAGCTTTCACAGCTTTATGAAGTACTTGCCCCCTGATGGGTTAATACTTCTACTTTTAAGCATTTTTTATTCCAGTTATTAATCCATTTCTTATTCCAATTATTAATTACTTTCTTCGCCATTATGTTTAATGGTCCTTTTTTTTTTTTTTTTTTTTTTTTTGGTTCAAGTGGGAGTAATTTAAATTGTTTTTGTCTCTTATTGCATCTTAACATGTATCGCAACCTTTTTGTGATGGTTTTAAAAATGTGTTATCATTAGTTTTATTTTTGCTGTGTTGATATTGACATGTATCTAATAAATGCTAAAATATTAAGGTTAATGTTTATTATGATATCTATCATTTATATATATATTTACAGTCGGTAACAAAAGTGTCCGAACACTAGCAAAAGTTCCTATATAAAAAGAATAGAGTTAATACTGTTTTGTTAAATAAATCCTTGTCGAATCATGTTGTTAGTCAGTCCAAGAACATGATTCGACAAGGATTTATTTAACAAAACAGTATTAACTCTACTTTTTTTACATAGGAATTTTTGCTAGTGTTCGGACACTTTTGTTACCGACTGTACTTAATAAGCTGCATATTAGATAATTTTGCAACATTTTACATTCCTTAAGTGTACTGTACATTTGATTACAGTAGCATGCTTAAAAGGTTAAAAATGAATGTTTTTTTTTCAGTATGAAGAATATAGATTGTAATTTGTGATTCGAATTAAATAGAGAAAAAATGCCTTTCATAAAATTCAGAGGTACTTCGTAATAAAAGGAAAAGAAAAAAAAAAAACTTCCAGTTATTCCGTTAGAGAATACTTAGCATTTAGATGCTTCGTTCGCAAAAATTTAAATTTTAAGATACCTAAGTAGAAAAAGTGTAATCTCTCTCGAAAATGTAGATGAAAATTTCTTCCATTAGAATACAAATGTATCAACATTATTTGAATTTATGCAAATGTTTAAAAAGATCAAACAGTTAATTCATTTGGATTGCAAAAAGAGACAAACTTTTATGTTCATTTTAAACATTTTGCTATTTTTTCATTCTCTTTCTTTCTTTCTTTCTTTCTTTTTTTTAAAAGATATGTGCAAGGGATTTATCCGTGTTCTTTAATAAACTCATTGGGGATTTATTAATTGATAAATTTATTGAATAATTTATGGTTTTATTAGGGATCTATGTGTTAATTTTGGACTCATAAAAAAAAAAAAAAAGTAAAGTATTTATATATTTTTACAAATAATGAAATTTTTTGTTAAATTTTAAAATAATAATGTATGCTAGATAAAAAGCAATTTCCAGAACAAAAAGTCATTTAGTGTGTAGGAAATCGGTCTAAAATATTATACATAAGTATAAGATTTTTTTTTTGTTTGTTTGTTTGTTTAGGAACTGCATAAAATAATTTTTGTAGTCTTTTTTTTTTTTTTTTTTTTTTTTTTTTTTTTCATTCTTGAGAGACGTAATCTATTTGATTACAGAAGCATGTCTAAAAATTTAAAATGATGTTTTTTTTTTTTTTCCAATATGGAGAACATATGCGTTCATTTGTAATTCAAATTAAGTAGGAAAATACTACATTCGGTTAAATACGTACGTATCTAATAAAGAAAAAAAAAGAATAAGAAGAAAAAGAATGAAAAAAAAAAAAATAAATAAAAATTTGCAGTACAAAATATTTAGCATTTAGACGCTTCTTTCCCAAAAATTTAAATTTTAAGATAGCTAAAATGAAAAAAGTAATATGTCTCGGAAATGTAGATGAAAATATCGTCATTGAGAATACAAAGGTACCAACATTATTTTAATGTATGCAAATGTTAAGAAGTTCAAATAGTCGACTCGTTTGGATTGCTAAATGAATTCAATGTTTCTTTTATTACTTATAAAAATATGCGAAGCCGTACTGCAGATTTCTTTCTTTTTTTTTTTTTTTTTTTTAAGTATTATTTGTTCTCTGCTTTTCTTTAAAAAAGACAGACATATATTTTTTTTTCTTTTTTTTTTACGTTTTGTTATTATTATTATTTTCTTTCTTTCTTTCTTTCTTTTTCTTTTTTTTTTTTCTTTAATGTCAAAGATTTGTATCTAATGTATTTATTTTTATACGTTTTTGTTTATAAACTCATTGTTAATTCTTTAATTGATAAATATATTGAATAATTTATGATTAATTTTTACAAATAAAAACGTTATATATTAACTTTTTAAATATTATATTTTAAATGATAAAAATGAATTTTCAAAAAAAGATAGAATTCAGAAAAAAAGAAAGATAATTTAGATATTCTACACAGGCATTAATCACTTTTCTTTTCTTCTTTCTTTCTTTTTTTTTTTTTTTTTCTTTTAGAAAAAAAGGTTGTTATTTCCTTCAAATAGCAATTTTGCTTTCTTATCAATCTGCGGTCTATCACCTTCAATGAACGTGAGAACGTTTATATATTTATTCATTTAAAATGTATAAAATTGGAAGTTTATCATTGTATCTGGCCACACTTTTAGTTCGTTGTACAAAACTACATCATTCAACTGATCGAAACAAAAGTTATTAATCAGGACAAAATCTAGCTAACGCCTTATTTCTTAATTCAGTCAGTTAATTGGTTCAAAAGATCTTAAATAATAATAATTAAAAAAAAAAAAAAAAAAAAAAAAAACTTTCAACTTTAAAATTATTGAAAAGGAAAAGCAAATTGATGCCAAGAAATTCACGCGTAAATATTAAAATTGATATAAAACTTTGTGAAAAATTAAACTTGCAGGGTAAAATTAACATCATTATAGCTCTAAAGGTATTTTTCTTTCTTTTTCTTTTCTTTTCTTTCTTTCTTTTCTTTTTTTTTTTTTTTTAAATAATGTGGATAATTACTTTAAAGTCAGTTTGAGAAACAGATATATTTTTTTAAGGATCTGCATATAATGTGTTTTGGAGCCTTTTGTATTCTTGAGATACGTAATCCGTTTGATTACAGAAGCTGTCTAAACAGTTAATGAAATGAATGCTATTCTCAGAATGGTAAAGGTAGTAGTTGATTCGTAATTCAAATTAAGAAGAAAAAAAATGCCTTTCGTAAAATACATACGTATTTCATAAAGAAAAAAAAAAATGAAGAATTAGAAAAAAAGAAAGAAAGTTGAAAATATTTCAATTATTCTGCTGCAAATTTTATTTATCATTTAGAAGCTCCGTTCTTAAAAATTAAAACTTTGTGATAACTAAATAGAAAAATGCAATCTTTCACGGAAATGTAGATAAAAATATCTTTTGATAAAACAGAAAATTTTCAACCTTATTAAAGTATGTGTAAATATTTGAAAAGTTCAAATAGTGGACTTATTTGGATTGTTGAATAAATTCAAGATTTTATTTAATACTGATAAAAATATACGAAGCATATTTAAAAAAAGAAAAAAAATATATTCTCCCCCCCCCCCCTTTTTTTTTCTTCCTATTTTTTTCCCCTACTTTTCGGACACACATATGTAAGGAAAGTATTTTAATCATGTCAAAAATGCGACTTTGAGATTTTTGGGTTTCTACACGTTTTGAGGTTCCCTGAATTCATATTTACTATTTTTTACGATGATGTATATATGTATGTGTGTGTATGTATGTATGCGAGTGAACACGGTGGGGTCTAAACGCTTTGTTCGATTAAATATATGCTATAGAACATAGTTGCATGAAGTGCATAGATTTTGGTGAATCTAGCGCGTATAGTTCTTTTACAGAGACACAATGAAAAATTCATTATCATTTATACCCTCTATGACCTCAGATTCTTTAAATTGCGATATCATCCAATCGCCATATCCCACTGAGCTGGAAATTTATATACATGTTATAGATCAGGCCTGTCCAACCCAAAACACTTGGTGGGCCGAATTGGAAATATATTTCATTCATTTGGGCCGCAGCATATGAACAGTCGTATGCACGAATAGAATGGACATCACAAAAAATATGGTTTTCTAAATTTACAGTTCATTCTTATCATTAATTTTCGAATTATAGTGATATTTCAATTTTTATTGCCTCTTAGGGGGCTGTAACTTGTAATAATTTGCGCCATATATTACTTTGCTTGCGCATGATTTAAAATAGTTATTCAAGTAAGTTTAAACGTACACACCATTTCTTAATTAGCATTACTTTACTTTACTTTATATTTAAAATTGTTATACTTCTTTTCCGATTATTACCTGAATAGATATAATACTTTCCTCTGTGATATCTTAATTTAATTTTTTTGAATATAGAGATTTACCCCTGATCAATTTTTGCTTGTAACTCTATGAAAACATGATATAAGGAATATAAATTATACTTTTTTCGGACCGCCTTCACTTCCGAAATTCGAATATGTAGTCAAAAATGGGTGTTACTATTCAAAAAGAAAAAAAAAAAAAGAAGAAGATTTGTGCTAATTTTAAAATGTAGATAAGAGCCTAAACAAAATTTATCAATTGAATTAAAAACTAGATGTTATTACCTATCGTTAGGCATCAGCGGCTGGTTTCTACGATAATTTACTGTGAAATTAGTCTATTATTATTATCATTTTATGACTGTGTATAAGCATATGTGCATGTATGTTTGTGAGTATATGATTCATGTATGTATATACTTTTTTTCGGGGAAGAGCAGGGTGAAAATTCGGAGCAGAATACATTAATTTAAATTATTTTCATTCATAAATTAACAATAGAATCGTGAAAATATTTTGACTGTATATTAAAACTATAATAAAAAGAATGAGTAATGGATCTAATAATATTTCATCACAACAGTTCTTTAGCTACCATAATCATTGAAAGGTATTTCCACTTCGAAAAGTCAGAACGTATTTATTAATTTTTGATTCGTTAACCAAAGTTGGCAAACTTTAAATATCGCTAATCTCCTCGCGGGCCGCAAGAAACTACGCGGTGGGCGGCCGCGGGTTGGCCACCCCTGTTATAGATCATTGTCCCACTAACTGTATGCATTTTGGACTACGTAACACTTATAGTTTTTTAGGGAGGCACAAAGAAAAATTCTTTATCATTGTGGCTTATGGATTCAAGTTATTTAAAATACTATAGCGTCTAAACTTCTCACCCAATTGAGCTGAAAATGTATACACATAATACAGGTCACCATAACACGAACTGCATTGATTTTTGTGAGAGTAGCACTTATAGATTTTTAAAGAGACAAAACGAAAATTTCTTTATCATTATGATCTATGGCCTCAAATTATTTGAAGGGCAATATCGTTAATTTAAACCGCATACTATATAGAGAAAAATACTGAAATACTCTATTATAGTTTTTTATTTTACTTATTTAACGACTTCTCTAACTTTAATTTATTTATAGAACCATTAATTATTTAAAATTCGGAAAGCCCGAGTGGAGTCACTGCAGATTTCTTTTTTTTCTTTTCTTTTCTTTTCTGTTATTTTATTTATTTACTTATTTATTTTTAATAACAAAGCCATATATACAATGTATTTAATTTAATTTGTGTTTGTTTGTGAATAAACTTATTCCTAATTCATTATATCCTGGATCTGTTGAGTAATTCATGATTTTATTAGAATTCATGATTTTATTTTTTCTATGTTACTTTTGTGTTCATAAATGTAAAGAAAGTAAAAAAAATCTATAATTTATACATAAAATTTTCTGTTAAATTTTAAAATAATAATCTGTACTAGATAAAAAGTAATTTCCAGGGGAAAAAAAAAAAGGGGGACTTCAATATGCAAGAAGATATCCAAAGTATTATAAATAGACATTATTATATTTTTTTTTTCTTTTTAGGAACTGCATAGAATGAGTTTTATAACTTTTTTACATTTCTTGGATATGTAATCCATTTGGTTACAGAAGCATCGTCTAAAAAGTTAAAATAAATGTTATTTCCTGTATGGAGAACTTAGTGGTTAATTTGTAATTCAAATTAAGTACGAGAAAACTACATTCTGTTGAATACATATATATCTCATAAAAAAAAAAAAAAAAAAAAAAAAGGGGGGGGGGGAATAAAAGAAAACGTAGGGTAAAACTTGTAATTATTGCGCGGAAAAATATTTAGCATTTAGGCACTTCGTTCTCAAAAATTTAAATTTTAAGATACCCGTGTAGAAAAACGTAATCTCTTTCTGGAATATAGATGAAAGTTTCTTCCATTAAAATACAAATGTATCAACATTATTTAAATATATGGAAATGTTTAAAAGTTCAAATAGTCGTGTTATTTGGATTGCTAAACGAATTCAAGTTTCTTTGAATATTTATAATACAGTAATTTGAAACATATTGATTATTTGGTTCGTTTTTTCTCCATGTTTCTTTCGTTAAAAAGTGTGCGTTTAAAATTCGTTTTTACAAATACTATTTTTATTTTATTTTTCATGCGCTGAAAAAATCATACTGAAAATTATTTTTACCATTGTTATTATTATTGTTGTTGTTATTATTATTGTTGTTATTTTATTGATTCATTGGTTTTTATATCACTCTAGTGGTTCGCAATGGGCAATTAGCGAAGGTCTGGGACTCACCCCTAGAAGTGGTCCGGTGACATACCATCACATTTTTTATCCTACTCGGAGAGGATGGCTCTCCCGCTTCGGTAACCCCCAGAGGTATAATTTTGATAGGAACAGGGGGGACATTGCGGCCACGACAGATTTTACGTGCACCGGCCACCACTAGTGTACACGACGGTCTTTAACCGGCTCGAATCCGCAATCTTATTATTTTGTGTAAGAAAATCAAATTTTCTCATTTTACCACGTTTTTATTAACTCGTTTTCTTCTTTGTGCAGTGCAAATCTTGCAATCGATTGTTAACTAACTTCCCGACTAGCTAGACATTTGAAACTTTTAGAATAGCTCAGCAATGCATTCTTTTAGTAATTTTATTCAATTAATAAATGTTTGAAAATTTCTTATAATTTCTTTCTTTATCACGCATTTGATCATTTTCTTTCAAGTTGATGAGGTAATTCATCAAAAAAATTTTTAAAAAGTATTTATTAATGCGTAGAATATGCAAGTTTATATAATTCAACAAAAAATTTAAAAACGTGCTACATAAAAAGTTCTTTTTATCTTATAATTATTTGTATGTATACTTCTTATGGAGACGTAAATTGTCAAAATTCTTTTTTTACGGTAATATTTTAACGTCACTTTTTTTGAAGAAGTGAAAAACTCGTTAACAAAATAATATGTTGCAGAAAATAAGCATGCGATTCATTTGTTATTGCTGTTTAGTCTAATTTTAGCAAACTATTAATTATTGAAAAAGGAGTATATTTTAAGCAAACATCATAAAATGTACAGGCACTGACAACAGTTTCTTTTCGAAGTATTTATACATATACCTTTATAAGAACAAAGAATTAGTCACAAATGCAGCATGAAATCAGTAATGCTTTTAAGTGATAAAAATTGTGAGACAAGAAATATTTTAATATTTTTTTGGTTACATTAAACAAACTACGAACTATCTTAAATGCAGAATCAGCGAACACTGTCCTAATTTATGTAATCAAGGAATTTCTAAATCTTCAACTGCTTTAGGTCTTATGCTAGGTCTAATACTTCCTGTCCTATTTCTTCTTCTCATTCGAATTTTCATGAATATCTTTGCATATCTGAAATCTTATTCGAGATTTTTTTTTTTTTTAAACGCTTTTATTGGTTAATGACTGGTAGAACTGGACGATGCATTGGTTTTTTGAAAAATATCCATTGAACATTTATATTATTAAATCGATTTAAGCTTACATCAATTCCGGTTAATTTCGATTTTACATCTACTATATTACATATAAATTTAAGGTTAAGCCGATTCTTACTAATGTCGATAAATCGATTTAAGTTTACCCGATTACCGGTGTATGTACTATTGTTTGTCGAGATAATAATAGTGCATGTGTTATATAGATACCGACTACGACTTATAGGAAGGTGAACATCAATTTAGCTTGATTACCGATATTCTGGAATGAAAGGGCTGTTAACATAGTAATAAATAAATTTAAAAAAAAAAAAAAAAAAAAAAAAAAAACATTCAGATTGACTATCAATAGATATGGTTACAAGTAAGTAGCAAAAAATAGATAACTTCATATATAAATTTATTACCATACAACCATCATTTTCACGTAGAGATACTCAATCTATATAAATAAAGAGAAGTGTCTGTGTGTGTGTGTCTGCGCTCTGGTGCTCACACTACTGATTGCAGAGCTTCCAAATTTGGCATATAGGTACCTGGGACCCTGCAGGTGTGCACCTCATCGAGATTTTTTCGAATTTGAATTTTTTAAATTAATGTTTTTTCGATTTTAAATATTGGCTTCAATGTTTCATTTTTCATGAATTTATTCTTCGATTGTTATCGTCTTCGTATCTTAACAACGGCTATTATGCAATTCATTTTTTATTTAATACATTCATTTGAAGGCGATTTTATTTTCTTTTTTTCTTTTTTTTTTTTTTATTATTATTATTATATTTATTGAAAATCAAATGGTAATGCAATAGAAATAAATTGTTACGTTTATGTATAAATTTTGTGCTATAGCAACTTTTTATTTTTAATTAATTCCTTTAAAAGAAAAATCTTTTTTTTTTTTTTTTTTTTAATTATTATTTATAATATCTATTGGATGAAAAAAAATGGTAGTTTATAGTAGAAAGGATAAACTGATTAAAATTCGTTTTTCATGTATTTAAGTCATTTTAAAAGAAAATCTATTTTTTTATTGTATTTTATTGCACTGGTCGGAATCAAATCGTAATATAGTGTAAATATCGGGGACTATAAAACACATGGTTCAAAAAGTAAAATATATAATAGATGCTGACATACAGTCATCTTTAAAATCGTAGTTCTTAAATAACAGAAAATCCACAAGTCGTCGATAAATATCCAGATTGAAGTTCCCGGGAAAGACCTTTCTATAGACAGTGGGAAACTGGACCCGATGCAGTACGGGTAGAAAGAAGATCTGCCTTAGGCAACGGGTACTCGAAGAAGCGCTAAAGAAATTTCAGTGTTTATTTTATTTATTATTATTATTATTTTTAAGTTTTTATTTGTAATGTGATGTAAAAAATAAATACTGATACAATTCTTTTGAAAATTCATTTAAATATAGTGACCAGCGAAGCGGGCGTAGCCTGCTAGTATTCAATAAAGAAGAACGAGTTGAGTATTTTATAAGATATCAACAATTATGTTCGGTAATATTTCATATTATTTAATAACACTAATTAACATTAACTTCTATTTGATATTATAAGTTAACTGTTCTCTTAAACATTTTTATAAATAACACTCCTTTTTAATGTATACAATTAATATGATGTTAATTTATACATATATTTTATATCAACTACTTTTTGTAACCTTTATTTTAAAACTGAGATAATATTTTAAATCCATATATGTTACATAGTAAGGAAAATTATTAATAATAATTTTTGTATAATATACCTCAAATCTAAAAAGTGTACAGAATGAAATTTAAATAGGATAAAAAAATTAATAGATACTTACATTGAAGTGTTAATTTTTATTTGTTATTTATTTATCCAAACACTAACCTACTTCCTTAATCAACTCTCTGCCCTCCCACAGTTTTCATTATATATATATATATTTTTTGTTCATGAATTTTTTTTTAATTAAATACTATATTACGAATAAATTAGTGAATAAGCAAATTTATCAGGAAAGCCAGAATTAGAGTAGAAGCAAAAGTCCTTAGTATATATATATATATATATATATATACCTAGTCTTGCCATAAATACTGTTCAAATTAGTCTGTCTTTTGCCATCCTCTGAAGCTCTGAACACAATTCATAGTCTAGAGTCTTAAGATCAGGGCTGCCAGATGGCCAATACTGAATACTGATAAAGTAGCATACGTTTTGAGAAAGCCTTGATTGTGTGATTTTGTTTCTGTATTAAAATATATATTAAATGAGATATATTTAATATAAGATATATTAAAATATAAACATGTGTTGTAAGGCGTAAGCACTAGAGTGCCTTTTTTTTTTTTTTTTTTTTTTTTTTTTTTTTTTTTAGTTTATACATAAATAAGGAAAAAAAAAATTATTTCTAGGTAGGCCTACAAACAGGGATGACTATTCCAATCTTCTGAATCTAGGACATAGATCATCTGGAAAGGAAGTCCTGTGTAGGAAGCCCCCTTTCAAGGCAAGACATTGGTTGGTTGGTTGGTTGGTGTCGTGTCCAATTGAAGTCAAATTCAAATCATTCCATGTGCCAAAATCACGGCCTTGGCAATGTCCACAATTTTGTCGCTATAGAGATTTCCCTGAAAGGGAAATTCGTCAAAGGCCTGTAAGCTTCTTATGATGGCCGGGCAGTTGAAAATGTGTTCTGGAGTGAGTTCCTTCTCCAGGCAGTTCCTACATGATTTGTAAGTTCTGGTGCCATCTGTATTTATTGTCATTCCACCAAAGTGTTGGGTTCTGAGTCTGGAGATAGTCTTGGTAATCATCCTGTCTGCATTGATAACACATAGTTGATGTTGCTTTTTGATGTGTTTTTCTTTCAGTCTGTATCTAGCAATTGCATTAGCGTCACCTAAAGTTACGGTGCTGCAGATTTCCAAGTTTAGGTCCCTCGCTTCCTTCGCCAGCTTATCTGCTTCCTCGTTCTCTTCAATACCGACATGTGCGGGTGTCCACTGGAAAGTACAGCTTTTCCCAAGGTGGCAAATTTCCTCTAAGTAGTGATGGATATCTTGTGCAAGCCTGGAGTCTCCATTCTCTATCGCTTCCAGGGCAGCCCTTGAATCACAGAAAATGACGAGTCCACTAGCTTTATCAGTATCATTTAGAGAAATATACATTTGTAGGGCCTCAAGAATTGCTTTTAGTTCGCAAGTAAAATTAGAAGCAATGTTTCCTGCTCCTATACTTTTTTGCATTTTCATGTCATTAGTCAGAGTGATTGATATGCCTGCTCCTCCATTCAAAATAGTCTCATCTGAAGATCCATCAGTATACATCTGCACTAGGTCGCGCCCCAAATAAGTTTCGATAGTTTTAATTCCTTTGGCTTTAACTATGGCCTCCGGTTCTTTTTTCAAGCAGTGGTCTAGTAGGTTCAAAAAGACATTGGTAGCAAACTTATACTTCCATCTACAAAAGCATTTTTTTAAATGTAAGCAATTATACTATGGTATTTTTAACTTAAAAATCGATATTGGGATAATTATGAAAACTTGTTATACAGTTCCTCTGTCCTTTAATAAAGCCCAAGAAACTACGAAAGAGAAAAAAAAAACTGCATTTCTTAAAAACAATTTTGTAGTCCAAAGTATATATGTCTATGACAAACAGTTGCAGAGATAAAAGACTTCGCTTTGCTTCAAAAGGACTTTGCTTTGCACCTGGTCCTAACTATATATACAGTTCCCGCCACTTATTAAAATCACACTCGTTCTGAGCCAAAGTGATTTTATTAAGCGGCTGATTTTTATATCCGGCGAACGTTCCTGCCCTTAAGGAAAAGGTATTACTTCCCTGAATTTCGAAAGAAACTTCAAAAGGTAACGAATAATATAATTAGTAAACAATATTAATTAATTTTTGGTAGATAATTAAATAATTGTTCCTTCGATCTAAGTAAATTAAACGCATTGTAGTTCCCGTGCACTTTCTTTAGAGGAAAATCATCATTACTTTACCAAAAGTTCACGCTGTTCTTAGAAATTTAAAATCTTTCCGTTTAAACCTCATGAATTATAGCAATTTCAAAATAAGAACATGAAATGACCTTCTAATAATTAGACAAAGAAAAAAAAAGCAGATTTATATTTTATTACTGCGCTTTGAAAAATACGTCCCTTGAAATTGTTACGGAGATAAGTAGCGGGGCGTGTTTAATTTGTAACTGTGCAGCAAGTATAAAATCTTGAACAATGAGCGATAACGGAGGGTTTGTTGTGCTTTAATTTCTTTTTCTATTAAAGAAAAAAAAATCACAATGTAAATAAAAAAAAATTTTAGTGTGCTTAAATGATATTTTTGGCTGCTGAGGATATTTTTGAGTTTATTAACCGGCGATGCTAGTTTTATTAAGCGGCGGCTTTAGTAGTTTGTATTGATTTGATTCCGGTCCTGGCGATTTGATCCGATTAAGCGGCTGTTTTTATTAACCAGTGATTTTATTAAGCGGCGGTTACTGTATATATACATAGATTGCTTCCATTAATACTCGTCTATTTCTTCCTGTTTTTCATTGAATTCGGGGTTTAAAAATTGTTTGGCTCATACTATTCTTTAATTTATAGGCAATTATTATTATTATTATTATTATTGGTATTTTTTCTTCTTATTATTATTACCAAGATGTCGGGAAAATTAATTGCAATATTTTTTATTCTTTAAACCACTGCTATTATTAGAAACTTTTTTTTTTTCTTGCAATAATTTGCCCTTGATACTGATCTGGAAAAGGATTATGTTTCAGAATTACTCTTACATTTTCTTATTTACATTTGTTTAATCTACATTTGATATGTTTTATTTCTGTAATATACTTTGATTTTTGCTCTTTTTTCACTTAGTTTTCAAATCTTATAATATTTCTCTCTCGCTCTCCCTGTATATATATTTGTGTGTATGTATATATATATATATACATATAATAGAGAGAGAGAGGAAGAAAGGGTTATTTTTCGCTGGGAAATTGTAATTTTTCATTAAAATACTGTTAATACTACATTAACCTGATGTATGCAAAAGGATAATCAGTTGAAAGATTTTTGATCCCTTTCTGAAATATGTCTTTCTTTTAAATAGCGAAATTATCCACATATTCCTTGCCGTGTTATCTTACAACAAAATCATAAATTAAAAAACCGCTATTAAAAATTAAAAATATCGATAGTGGCAATTATTAAAAAAAAAAAAAATCACCTAAACCGAGATCTTTAAATTGACTTGGAAGTTATACATGTATTAACTTACATGGAACGAAGAGCAAAATGAATGCTTAGAATTAGAAAACAAATCTAATTTAATACTAATTATCAGCCTGTAGATCGATTTTCATTTTAAACTGATTTCTTTTTTTCACCATTTTTTTTTTTTTTTCATTAAATTTAAATTACATTTCTTTTTTTTTTTTTTTTTTTTCATATAAATTGATTAATTCGTGAGGCAGGAAGAATTCATTAAGTAATTTTTTTTTTCTACGAAAGCAAAGATTTTTTTTTTTTTTTTTCAATTATTATTTTATGTTTCGACGTAAATAATTTTAATATAATTAATTAAAAAATAACGTCAGAAGCCTTAGAAAACATGTGTGATATTTCAGTCAGACTTATTTATTTAAAATTATATTTTTGCATCAATACGTAATTAAAACCATACTCAAAACAAAAACAATTCCAATGGTATAGAAATCATTCCTAGAAAATTAATTTTAACTTTAATAATTTTCTTCATATTTCACTTATTTAGTAATTATTTCTTCTCTTAAATTTTCGACTTTAATTACATGATTATAAAAGTAACGCAATTCATTTATGTTTTTTTTTTTTTTTTTTTGAGATAAAATATATTTTTTTCACTACATTACATCATAAGAATTATTTTATGCGAATACAAAATTAAAATTGAAATTGTCTGAAAAATACAATAATTATGCTGATTGTATTAATAAAATTCTATATTTCCTTACACCTAAAAATGAAAAAAAAACAAAAACTTATTTGATATTTATTACTAGATTCTACTTTAATTTTCTTTTACAATTACTCTGTTTCAGCGTATATTTAATTTTTATTCATTCATTCATTCAAAATAATAAAACTGTTGCTGTTGTTTCTAATCTCCATTCTTGTCTGGCGGAATCATACCAAATATATGAATCCATTGACATCCAGAAAACCGATGGCGAGAAGGGGATATGGATAAATCCCCCCCCCCTTCCTATGTCGACCTAAATAGTCCAAGATGTGTTCAGCAGAAGCGTGGTGTAGATGGCATTTTGGACAGAAAAGATAGATTTTCTTACTCTCAGAAAATAAAATATATTTTAGGTAACCACTGGCAAGGTGCGAGAGGCTATTACAGGATTTTCTGTCACATGAAAGGGTAAAAGGTAGACTCTTATGCTAGTGGTGAGTAAGAGACTCCAGTCAATCCTTTTAATTTTGAAATTTTGTTTGAGATAAAAACTTTCGGTAATTAAGTTCTGAAGAAGAGGGTGTTGGATGACTGCAGATCTTCTTTGCAAGATTGTTTGTCGATTCGGGACCATAAAGTTCCACATGCGATGAAATCCACTGGAAATGGATATCATGTTAAAGGGAAATGTGTTTAAACTTGTGTAGGATAAATATACTTGTATTGTCAGGTATATGGATGCAGTTATTGAGATGTCGCATCGAACAGCGACTATCAGGAAGTATTCAGAGGTTGCCATAGTTACATTTTCTCTGAATACTGACAAAACATACATTCACATTGACTGCAAATAGTTCGCTTGTAGGAAATAGAACAGAAGTCTGGATTACGTTGACAAAGAGAAATTCTATCCTGAAAAGTTTCAATGTATACGCAGCTACCTGCAAGATCTTCGATATTGCTGCCATCGGTAAATACCTTGATGCCATTTTTAGGGATTTTATTTATGACTCCCTAGGCCAATTGTCTGAGATGTTCTGACATGATATTCTTCTTATTGTCAAGATCAGTTAGGTTGTAGGGAAAGTGAACCCTGGAAAGTTCCTTCGACGGATTCAGACGACAGTGAAGAAAATACAACACTGCATTATAAGTAAGTAGGTGTTGAGATATGCTTAACTAAAAAGAGTGTTTTACTTAATTCTTTGATAGATTGTCCAGTTATTTTAGTACGTTGAGGTTTTGTTGTATTATCTAAAACGTTTGTTGTAATATTTGACAAAGTTAGCCTGTTTTCTGGTGTGAAGGGGGTGAAAGTTGGCATTAAGAGGGACAATTTCAATCCAATAATGATACGGGTATCACTTCACTGTACCTATTCTAATTTTTTCAGGTTGTATTCAGAAAATAAGAAAAATAATAAGAAATGCATGTAATCTATTTACGTTCTAGTAAAGTATATATACAATTTTAATCAAAATTGCTCTAAAATGTCATTTTTTCTGTGTTATGAGTTATGTATATAAAATAAAATATAATTTTCTGAATGTGCATATATTCGCATTTATATATATATATATATATATATATATATACATATTTTATTTTTTATAAAACTATTCATAAGAGAATTATAATAAAAAATTGTATATTTGCTTATCAAAACTTTATATTAAAATATAAATTTTTATATTATATAACTTATTGTATTATTTGAACATAACATATTTAAATAGTCTAAAGCATGTTTTCATACTTTTAATATCAATAAAAAATAAATAAGTTGTTGCCATCACAAAACTTTTTTCTATACTTTTTTATACAGTCGGTAACAAAAGTGTCCGAAAATTAGCAAAAATTCCTATGCAAAAAAAGCACACATCTTACGGTTTTATTAAATAAATCCTTATCGATTCATGTTCTTACACTGACTAAGACAAGGATTCGACAAGGATTTATTTAACAAAACCGTATGAGGTGTGTACTTTTTTTACATAGGAATTTTTGCTAGTGTTCGGGCACTTTTGTTACCGACTGTACATAGTCACGCAAGTACAAATTATTTATTACAAATTTATTTTAAAAAATTATGTTCCATGATGAATTGCAGACGATTTTCATCTCAGAGAAGAATGTCACTATAAAAAAATATTCTCCTCAACAGCTGATAGCTCTAAATTATGTCAAGTTGCAAATACACACATAAATTTATACTAAACACCTATGCATAAAGTTTCTGAGTTAGAGCTGTCACAATTTTTTGCCACACACAAACGCACACAGACAGATACTTTCTAAAAATGGTCAAATCAAGGTCTGGTCTTCGTGCAAATCCATCGAAAACTGAAAGTCGGAATTTTTTATAAACCATTTTTTTCTTCAACTGAATACAGAAAAAAAGTAAAAATATTTATAGCAAAAATTTTCTTAGAGAAATCTGAAAGGTCTTTGGCACAAAAGAGGAAAAAAAATAACTTAAATATTTTAGTCAAATAAGTTTTATTTGTAGGGTATCATACAAAATACTCTTAAAAAAAAAAAAAAAAAAAAAAAAAAAACTAACAGTTTTTTTTTTTCTTTTTCTAGATCCAACGTAATGTTATTTATTGGAAATTCACTCTGTGGTGAATACTTTTTTAAATTTTTGAATAATGTTTTTATGAATACAAAGTAGAAAGAACTGATATTCTAATGATCATCATTTTCCAATATCCTCTTTCTCCCGTTTTATCAGATTTAAATATTATTTTAGTTATCTCAGAAATTCCTAAAAGTAATATTGTATGAAAAGTTTTGAAATTTAAACAATTTAAAGTTGAAATTCCTTACAATTATCTTTTAAAATAAATCTTTTGCACAAATTGAAAACTTATGTATCAAAATATTGCTTGATTTCTTCCTTTATTTATCACATTTTGAAATAAACAAAAACTGTATTTCAAATATATAGATAGTTGCATAGCAGTAATTTTCCCCATCAGTAAACGTGAAGTTCTGTTCTCGAAACTGGTAGAAGAGAAGTGCCGGGTTCGATTCCAGGTAGTGTTTGTCTTGCTAGCTGTTTAAAGTTTCTGACAGTTTTCTTCAAAACGCGCAAAAATAAAGGCTATGACGTTTTAGAAATATCCTTCCCGGAGGGAATTCTACCTAGATCTAGGACCCTTGTGTAGTGAATCGGCCTTAACATCTACATCACCAACCTTAAGAATTAAAAAAATTACGAGAAATTCGCTGATAAAAATTTTATTTATTACATCATCATAGGAATTATTGAGGATTAACGATGTGGTACATAAAAAAAGAGTGAGTACATAGAGGTTGAAAATTACCAGGTCATAAGAAAAATGTGTGAGCATATGTTTTATGGAAGTTTATATTTATTAAAGTAGAAAACTTCTAATCTTATTACATTGAACTAAATATATTCTTTGTACAAAAAAAAAAAAAAATCAATTCTTTTATTATTAAGTATCAAAAACTTTCCGAACAAGTTTGCGTTTTTATCCCTTACTCTATCCCTACAATCATCACCGCACCTATTTTGCATTATTTATTTATTTATTATGTTTTTCAGATTCATTACCTTAAATATCGCTTGAAAGTACTCAATATTTATTTAATATGTTTTTCTTTATCTTATTTTTTTTTTCTTTTTAAAATAACTAGGAGGCTCTGTTCCTATGCTCGCTCCTCTCATCAACCCCCGACTCGCTTCGCTTATTACCACTGCGAGGCTCAGTTTGCCTAATTGCAGCTTTGCCTTTCACTGAATAGAAATATTAATAGCGCATAACACAAGACAAAAGCAGTACAATATTACACAAATCCCCATATTCAACGTGAAATTAAAATGCATAATATTTAATGCTTTTTTTTTTTTTTTTTTATGAAATATTGTGTTAAAAATTTAAAAATAAGTTTTTTTTTTTTTTTTTTTTTTTTTTTTTTTTTGAATGGAAAGAAATCCGTAATATCTAGACCAGCATCTAGATACCTTTGTTACCGTGAGGTTTTTAATTGATAACATCGTTAAGGCGATAGAAATTTCTAACGAAGAGCAATGTGTGCCTTGGAGTATTCGGCAGACATTAATACCACTCATGACACTAAGGGCCCTCCCGTTCGTGAGGAGACTCAAATGCAGACAAAAAAAAAAAAAAAAAAAAAAATTGACGCCGTTGGCAGTAATTGAAAAAATAAATAAAAAGTTAAAGAGATTAAAAACAAGATACCAGATTCCACGTTTTACGCAAAATCAAACTAAAACTTTTATGAAAATTTCAAAAAGAATTAGGAAATTTATTAAATTTTTTCAGGCAATTTAAATTGTTAATTATCGGTTTACATGATATATATATATATATATATATATATAATAATTACTAATTCTTTTATATTACAAAAAATAAGCTTCTGCCTACGTAACAAAAACGCTACGTTTATTTTAACCTAATTTTCTTTAACTTTCTTTCTTTCTTTTTATTTTATTTATTAAAAATCACGGATAAAATTTTATTTATTTACTTATTTATTTATTCATTTATTTTTCAGTACATTGTTGCAGTTGTGTCGTCATTTTTTTCTGTTAATTTAAACTGAATATATATATAAATATACTTAACCATTAAAAAACATGGATAATATTTTATTTTCTTTATTTCAATACATTGTTCTTGTAGCATTGACATCAGTTTCGAGCGTTAGTTTCCAGAAACTTGGGCTTTTATTATTATTATAGTTATTATTTTTTTATTTTTTTATTTATTTATTTATCTTCATTTTATATATTTTAAACAAAAACCGTAGTATGTCCACCATTCTGTCGGAAATTTTTTGTAAGTAATACAAACAGCAATGTTTTAGGTTTACTTATAGGCATGATTTATAAAATCAAAAATTGCATGCAAATCATATTTTATCACGATACATTTTTTCTTAGCCATCACTGAGATATAATAACCAACTAAAAGATTATTTTTTTTTTCTTTAACACTTTTTAAGTTATTGGAAATTCACTTTTGAGAAGATTTTCGCCAGATTTTAGAATAATATTCCTGAGACTACATCATAAAAACATATGGCACTATCTTGATAATATGTTCTCAGCCATTTTTTTTTTTTTTTTTCTATCTCTTATCTTTACAATTTTTCCATACGTTATACTTCTAATCTGCAGGAACTTTTTCTTTCACAGTTCAGATAGCTGAGTATCTCGGCATTTTGAATATTTAAAAATCCATTTTCCGATATCATCAATCATCTCTGGAAAGATTCCATCCATTATTTAAAGTTATGTTCTTCTAATAATTTCTTCGTATTTTTCTTCCTTTTTAATTTTTTCTATATTTCATAGAAGAAAAGTATTGGAATCGCAAAATTTTTCGACTTCTAGTTTTACTAAGATATACACGTTGTGGGATG
This sequence comes from Salticus scenicus, assembly GCA_963930645.1. Classification (NCBI taxonomy): domain Eukaryota; kingdom Metazoa; phylum Arthropoda; class Arachnida; order Araneae; family Salticidae; genus Salticus; species Salticus scenicus. The sequence goes on from OZ005659.1 coordinate 241,679,151, forward strand.
TCCAGAGCACAATTTCGCCATTTTAAACAAAATCTTTGAGTGAGTGTGCGTGTGTGTGGGGGGGTGGGGGAGGGAGATTCCATCCGTTATTTAAAGTTATGTTCTTCTAATAATTTCTTCGTATTTTTCTTCCTTTTTAATTTTCTCTATATTTAATAGAAGGAAAGTATTGGATTCGTAAAAATTCTTGACTTCCAGTTTTACAAAGATATACACGTTTTGAGATATAATGAATACAATTTCACCATTTTTAAACAAAATCTTTGAGTGTGTGTGTGTGAGAGAGAGAGAGAGGGGGGGGGGATTTTTTAAGCTATAGGTCGAGAAATAATGGACACTTCTTAGATAAATGTACGTATACTCGCACCTTAACCTATTAGTGCTTATCAACTTTTGGTGAAAATCTCCAACAGATTTCGTTTCCATCCCAATTTTCGTGATTGTTAATATGGCAGTATAGGACAAATTTCCATATAAAAGAGAATTAACAATAAGAAATATTTTATTACGAAATTGAAAAGAATTGTTCTTAATTGTAATGGTCAACTAGAAAAATAATTGACTTTTCTAGTGTTGTCTGCTAAATCACGAGATGTAGAAATAACAAACGATCGAATTCAGTTAAATATTGTTCTTAAGAACAAAAGTATTAATATAATATAAAATAAAATAAAAGTAATATTGTGTATTTGTAAACAGTAGAATAATTGTATTTGTAAATTTAATAATTTAAAAAAAAAAAAAAAAAAAAAGAAAAAGAAAAGAAAAAAACACTTTATATGTTTGTTTATGTTCACATGCAACAATCGATTTTTGTATTTTTAGTATCTAGTAATAAATAACTTGTTATTGAGGAATGTTTATAGATTTAACAAGATGTTTTTTCAGTTAAATTTATTCGCGTAAAGGTGTTATAGCAAATTAACTTTGCTACTGGATGAAATAGCTTTACACCGTACGATGTTGCATTGTTAATGATTTAAGTAATTAGAGTACTTAACATGTTTTTTATCAATATTAATTACAATTATAAACTGAATGATTATTGTAAATGTATGCAGAAAAAAAAAAAAAAAAAAAAAAAAAAAAAGAACAATTATGTTGTTGGTATCACAAAACTTTCTTGGATATTTTCCTATACAAATTCACTCAGTACAAATTATTTATTAGAATTATTTTCTATGGTGTACGCGGACGGTTTTTTTCTCACTGAAGTATAACACTAAGTGCCCAAAATAAGTTGAATTTACTCTCTCTTCTATACTAACAATATATTAAAAAATGCGTTATTATTACAGTCGAATCTCATTAACGTGAATCTCAAGGGGAGCAAAAAAATTGTTCCTGTTATCTGCAGTTCATGCTGTCAGTAACTAATCGTCATATAACTACACTAATCTTCATTTTATCGGGGTTTGTGCAGTTCATGCTAAAAGTAATTCACGTTAAGCGTGTTCACGTTAACGATGATTCGACTGTATTATTATTATTATTATTATTATTATTATTATTATTATTTTGTTGCTGTTGTTGTTATTGTTGTTAAAAATGAAAAATTCAATAACTTTTTTTTTAAATTATCACTAATCAGTGATTCAACCATTCGTTTTAAAGGTATTGAGGGGTTCTTTTCAAAGACACTCGTATTTAAAATTTGCCCCCCCCCCTCTCTCTCTCCCAGGAAGGAAGCATTGCACCTACGTGTCCAAATTTTTTCACTAGTCGACTATTACTGTTATAAATAATTATTTTTTATTTTATAATCATTCGTTAAAAATATTTCTCGTTGTACCCATTCATAGAAAATTTTGTTCTATATCGCTAGGTTAAGAATTTAGAAAAAACGAGGTGGCAACGCAACCTGTTGGACGATTATCACTAAAAGTTGATTGGCACTAGTTTAATTCAAGGTTCAATAAGCTATTTTAATGAAATTTTGTGCAGTATTTAATGAAACATAACTGCCATAAAGTTTTCGTCGCAGACAGGCACACAAATAGGCACCTTCTAAAGATGGTTAAATCATGTTCTAGACGAAAACATGTTCTCTAAAAGCGTATAAATCCATCAAAAAAAGGTATAAAACATTTTACGAAAACACTTCTAAAAAACCACCGCCCTTTTTAATTTTAAAAACGAGAAAAAAGAATCAAATGTCCATAGAAAAAAGCATGGGAGGAAAACAAAAACTCAAAATCCCAAGTGTAAAAAAAAAAAAAAATGCTGACACCAGAAGAAATGAAAAAGCAAAACTGACAAGAAAAAATAGTTGAAGCTAGGCTTAGGGCACTGGAGCTTTCGTCGAGGATTTGCTACGTCTTGCCCAATATGTGACAATAATATAATTTTCTAATATCGCCTAATATAATTTTCTATTAAATGTATAAATAAGTAGAAAAAGAAAAAATGTACTAAACATTTAAATTTCCATGTTTAATGTTCTGTGTCAAAACAAATAAATAAATAAATAAATAAAAATAAAATAAATAAATAAACATACACTGTTAAAAATAAAGCTCAATATTTCGCGAAAATCATGGTGCTAATTTAAGCTAAATTATCATGAACAAGTATTTTTAGAAATTTGATACTCAGATATGACCATTTTAGTAGCACTTACTATTAAAATGAAACTACTAACTGGGTGAAGCTTAGCATGGATTTTTTAAAAATACTAATTGTGCAGAAAAAAAAATGAAGCTAAATTGGCAACATGTTTTTAATAAACGTTCAACTTTAATTTCAACAGTGTGTTATAATTGCATTTTAGATATACCCTATACACAGACTTAATGAAAAAATCCATTATATTTCGCATTTTCGTGTGATTTTGCATAGAATCTCCTATAAAAACAAGAAACTCAAAATGAAAATATCTTTATGGTATGTTTTTGCCAAAGAAATTAACTAAATTTAAATTAAATGGATTCATGAACAATTTACTTATGTACATAAGGTTTTTTAAGTTTAGTCGATGTACTTAAGGAATCAGAGATTTAGAAAGAGTCGCGAAATCCGTATCCTGTATCATTATCCTTTCCAAAATCCAAATAATCGATTTTTTTGATAATTTTATGAGCATTGATTAGCTGTGTATAGCAAAGTATTGTAAAAAAAAACACGTAAGCATTTTTTAAAATAGCAAAATCTCCCAAAAAATTATTTTAATTAATAAGTAATTCCAACCAAGAGAAAAAAAAAATGGTTTTGAATGTTACGAAAAAAAAAAAGAGTAAATGATTAGGTTTAGGTGCATAAAATCGGTGTGATAGGTTGTTATTTTTGGGGAAATTGATTTTTGCTGTTAACTAGGTTTTCTATTGGCAAATAAACATTTTAATTGCAAACTGCTCTGGCTATTTTGATGAAATGCCTGAAGTCTGTTCTTCAAAAAATTGACATATTCTCACATCTTAATATAAAAATCTCTAGACCTCTGTCACTAAATTAAAATACATAAAAGACAAGGTTTTTCTTCCATTAATATATTGTTTGTTTTATTATTTATTTATAGTCTGATTAATAAATACTTTTTCCTATTACGATTAAATCTTTTCGATCTCTGTATACATTATGAAATTAAATGATAGTTTAATGACAATTCATTTTTAAATTTGATTTTAGTTTTGCTTATCGTCTTTTATTTTTTATGTGTGTTATGTCTTTAATCTGATGTTTTCCTTTTCTTTCATCCAGTTAGTCATATAAATCTTCACTTATAATGTTTATGAATCGATTTCATGCTATCATCAATCATCGATAGAATGTTTTTATCCATAAATCAAACTTGTATTAGCTGCTGATTTCATATTATCACTTTTTTTTTTCATATAAAACAGAATGATTTATTTGATGCGTTAGTAAAAGTAAATATCCATCAGTTTATTAATTTATGATTATGCGATTTTTATTTAGAATAATTTTATAATTGAGAAATAATTTCTTTCAATGAAGCTAAGAATTGATTTACATATCTTGTTTTAATAATTTGGTAAACAATAGATAACACCAATATTTTTCAATAAAATGAACATTGTTAAATATTTGAATAAAAATAATCAGTTTTATTCAGTCTTTTCGCTAATTCTGCGTTTCGTTGATTTTGACAAAAAGGGCTAAATTTTGTAGGGTCTTATCTTGGACCATGGGGGATTTGTTTCATAAAATTTGCACCTTACTCTATCTTTTCGACCATGTTGTTCAATTTAAGTTTGGATTGTTTTCAATAGGAGTTTTACTGATTCATTGTGAGTGGATATATGGTAGTTCCAAGTTATGGTGCAACTTAAATTCAATCACAAGAAGTAGAAAACTTAAAAGTGAGGTTGAACCATACTATGTGTACAGACCTATGCGACATCCGATAAATAATACGTCAATCGCTACACTGTAAAAAACATGTCCTATTTGCTGCCAGAAATTCTCTATAATTTGAGAAAATACGTTCTGACAACGTAATTTTATTGTAAATTACGCGTATTTTCTCAAATTAAAGAGAACTTTTGACAGCAAATATAACATATTTTATTACAGTGTATGATTAGATCTTGTGTTCATGAACAATTTAGTAATTAATAAAGTGATGTCCTATCACTATTCTATGAGTCTATAAATTGTGATTATGTCGATTTCTGCAACGAAAACTTTCATTACATAATAATCTCGCTTTGCTTCGGCCGCAAAAATTGTTCAAGCAACATTAACTACAAAGGGGTTCTAAAACTTTATAACAACAGATAGTAAAATTTTTCTTTTTAGACTATGCTGAACCTGAAATGTTCAAATCCCACTTATGAATTATAAATCGCTACCAAATACTTTAGAAAAAATTTAAATAAAAAGAAGCAAATATAAATAAATAAATAAATGAAGGAAGAGAGAGAGAGAGAGAGAGAGAGAGAGAAAGGAAAGGAAACTACGCTGTTATAAATTTGGTGTTAGTTTGAACCAAAACTTGGCACAGAAGTAGCTGGAACCACTCGGTGGTTTAATCTTTCACCATTATTTGGTAATTTTTTGTTGAACCAAATATTGATATTATGTTTTAAATAATAATAATAATAATAATAATTAAAAAAAAATCAAATCAAAATGTGACCGAGACGAGGATCCATCTGAAGACCTTCTCGTTTCAATTCAAATACTCTGCCACGCTTTCTTGTTCGCTAATTCTGTGTTTCGTTGATTTTTGCAAAAAGGGCTAAATTTTGTAGGGTCTTATCTTGGAACGTGGAGGATTTGTTTCATAAAATTTGCACCTTACTCTGTTTTCGACCATGTTGTTTAATTTAAGTTTGGTTTGTTTTCAATAGGAGATTTACTGATTCATACTTCCCTTGTGAGTGGATATAGGGTAGCTCCAAATTATGGTGCAACTTAAATTCAATCGCAAGAAGTAGAAAACTTAAAAGTGAGGATTAATCATTCTATGGTATTGCCTATAACTTTACTCCATATAGTGGTTCAAGTTTGAAATGAAATTTTCAACAGTGTAGGTTAAGATGTGTTAGACAAAATGCTCTGTCACTTAGACTCAAGCGTTTTCGCAAGGCGTAGGTCGTTCATAGGAGAGGTATACACGAAAAGAGACGCTTATTACTATTCTTTCGAATTTTTATGAGTTTCTTAGATTAGTTTATATCGATAATCCATCTCTCTTCCTTTGGTAAATATTAAAATTTTTGAGTTGTTCCTTATTCATTTAGTTGTACAAACCGTAATTAAACTAAGGGAAAAAAATAATTCGGATAATTTTTAAACATACAGTGTCTGTTAAAAAAAAAAAAAAAAAAAAAAAAAAAAAAAAAATTGCAACTTTGCTGCCAGAAATTCTCTGTAATTAAAGAAAAATACGTTTTTTCAACGTAATTTTTCCGTAATTTACGACTTTTTTCTCAAATTACAGAGATTTTCTGGCAGCAAAGTTGCATTTTTTTTAACACTGTGGCCTTTACCCCGAGTCTTTATAGAAGGCCGGGTCCTCTTTTTGAAAGTTAATAAGCGAATTTACGTCTTGTTCAATGTTTTGGGGCAAAATGCCGAAATATGTTTGGGTACACTGTTAAAAAAATGCAAATTTGCTGCCAGAAATTCTCTGTAATTTGAGGAAAAAGTCGTAAATTACGGAAAAAATTACGTTGACAAAAAGGATTTTTCTATAATTACAGAGAATTTCTGGCAGCAAAGTTACATTTTTTAAACAGCGTGCGATGTCTGTAGTTTTACACAGAGGGAAGATGTCTGATTTTCGTCTTTATTGTTCTATGTTACATCTGGGCAAAAATTTTAGAAAAATATTAAATAAGATAATAAATATTTGTCTATGTCAATCAAGTGTTTTGAAATAAATATATATTGTTTCATAAAAATGTGTATTTTAGATTGAAATACCGTAAGTCATTTTTCTCTTAAATGCACGACCATTCTAGCCCGAAGATTAGGGCAAGATGTTGAAACGAAAACGTCAAAGAAAACTTTTGTTACAAAGATTTTATAATATTTTTGAAGTTAAATTTATTTTTAATTTGTATGCAAAATTATAAATTTTCACAAGAAATTAATAAATAACAAAAAATAGAGAGATTTTACAGAAGTAAAAAATAAAAACTGCGGCGTTTTCCCCAATGTATCATGTATACAAAAATCATTTCTTGCTCAGCATGTTAAAATTCAGAAAAAATGTATATCAGATATATAATGTATAATAAATAAGATTTTAATAGAATCCGGTACTTTAATCGTAGTTGTATATTGACATTCAATGATTTATATGTTTTCTCTTCTCTTCTTTTCTCTATTTATTTTGTTATTATAGTGTATTATAATGATTATTATTTTTCCAATTTTATAGTGGTTATTAGACCAATATTCTGCATATATTAAAAGACTATTATTTGACATCATCAATTCTCATTATACACTCTACATGAATAATTCATTGTTTAGTATTCGATTTTACCTGGTACTTGGATTTATCCATGTAATATGAATAACATCTTGTTTGATTGATTGACTAAAATCGTAAAAGTTTTTAATGTTATGTAATTCTTAAGAATGATGAATGCATGTCTAAAAAAAAAAAAAAAAAAAAAAAAAAAATTGAACAATCGAAAGATTTAAGAATAGAAATTATCTAATTCATATACATTTTATTTTAAAAGCAGCGACTAAAAATTATTCGAATAACCGTATTGTAATATTGTTTAGCAGACATTTTTAAAGAAAATATCTACCAGGAATTCAAAAAACAAATAGTACATAACTCAAGTTAAGAATTAAAATCTATTTTCATTTTGAAAGAGAAAATTTTTATCTTATAACAAAATAATAAATATTTGCCCTTTATCTAAATTATGAAATTTATTGAAATTCACTGTGAAAATTCCTTTCAAATGGCATTTTTAAAAATATATGCTATGAAAAAAATCTATGTTACATAATAGTATTTCTTTTTTTTTTTTTTTTTTTTTTTCTTTGCTAATAATTACTAATTTTTCTAAACCTGTATTTTTTTGTTTATTTATTTATTTTTATTTATTTATTTATTTATTTTATTTATTTATTTATATATATATATATATATATATATATATATATATATATATATATATTTGTTATAGCATTTTTCTGCCTGTTATGATGCTTATAAGTTTCCTTTGGTACTATTGTGCAACACAACGCCGTACATTTTTACTTTACCTTACCCATATATATGGTAGAGGAAGAATTGTTTTGGGGTAAATTTTCAAAATTCAGTTTTTGTTGTATTTACACATTTTGAGGTCCCCTAAATCCAAAATCATGTATTTCGCGGTTGGTCTGTGTGTGTCTGCCTGTTATCAGCTTATCTAAAGAACATCAGTATTAAATTAAATTTCAGGGTAAGAGAAATTTGTGTGAATGACACACCAGAATATATATATATACAGGGTGCGGCAGCTATTTGAGAACACCTATTATAACTGATACAATGCCCTGTATATCATCTTTAAACAACTATTTTTGTTACAGATAAACATGGCAGAACCTATTCTAACTCAGGAAAGGAAAAAGCACGCTGTTTACGTCTAATTGGCCGCAGGATACTCCGTTTCTGAAATAGCTGCATTTCTGAAAGTCGCCCGATCATTCGTTTTCAGAGTTCAGAGAGAACTGAGGGTTGCCAATGCTAATCTAACAACTGTTTTGCACAGGAAACATCATTGCCAGGTCTCAGGCATTCCCAGGACAACTGAATTCATCAATTCTGTTCAAGCTGCCATCGAAAAGGACCGTGGAAAGTCCATAGGGATACTCAGCTAAAATCTGCGGGTCAGCGAGGTCACAATTCCACGTGTGGTTAATGAAGACCTCTGTTACAAGTCGTATGTAATGCGGAGAGAACAGTTCATGTCCGAGAAAACCAGAGAGAATAAAGTAATCAGAGCAAAGAGCCTCTTAAAGAAGCTGAAACATCAGGAACAGACAGAAACACACTGGTTTTTTTCGGACAAGAAAAACTTCGTCCAGGACCAGAAAATCAACCGGATAAATAATCTTTGGCTGTGTTAAAGACAAGAGGAAATTCCCACTGTCATGCACACTAAATTTACTGAGTCTATTATGGTCTTAGGGATCGTGAGGAATGAAGGTGACGTCATGCCTCCACATTTCTTTTTACAGCGTGCCAGAATCAACGCAGTTACTTATACCGATGTGTTGAACACGGTAGTGAAGCGCTGGATTATTGCTCTAGCCCATGTCAGGCCATATATTTTTCAGCAGGACTTTGCACCAGCCGATATGGCCCATTCAACACAAGAGTGGATGGTAAACAATTTGCATGATCACATCACTCCACGCTTGTGGCCCCCTAGCTCACCTGATGTTAACTCTTTGGACTATTACGCTTGGGGCGCTGTTGAAAGGGTCTCTAATAAGTACCCACATAACACCGTTGGTGTCTCCAGGCAGCTATTGTGGATGCCATGACAAATATTCCCAGTGTCCACCTCATTTCTGCCTGCGGACGGTTTCAACAGCGTGTTGAGGTTGTTATTGCAGCTGATGTTGGATTTATTGAATGATGTCGTACATTAGGTCCTACTTCTTGTGTACACACCGTTCCATGTTCATTAAATGATATATCTATAGTGTTTGCTCCCTTTTTCTACGGATGATACTTTGTTCTCAAATAGCTGCCGCACCCTGTATATATAAGAGTACTTCCTGACTGAGTGAGTAAGGGGGTGATCTATCATCGCCCAGACCAAACCCCTGGACCTAGAAGCATGAAATTTTGTGACAGTGTTTGTTCTATGACGTAGGCATCCACTAAGAAGCGATTTTACAAAATTCGCCCCCCAAGGGGGGTAGGGGGGGCAAAACGTGATTTCACAAAATCCTTCATATCTCAAACAAAAAAACAGATATCCGTAAAATTTTTGCTTTAAAATATAGCTAATACAAATGTCTAAAAAGTAATTTCTGGAATTTTCAAAATTCGGTCCCCAAGGGGGGCGGGGGGCAAAACGTGATTTCACATGCGTAAAACGTGATTTCGCATAATCCTATATATCTCAAACAAAAAAAATATATATATACGTGAAATTTCTCCTCTAAAATATAGATAATGCAAATATCTAAAACCAATTTTTGGAATTTTAGAAATTCAGCCCCCAGGTGGGGCAGCAGGGAAGGCTATGGGGCAAAAACAATTAGAAATACAGTTAGGCCTTTCAAAATTGGTACAGATAGGTTTTAGAGGCCTGCAAGTCGAATGGGGATATTTTCGATTGTGTAAAGTTATTAGGAGGGGCAGGAAGGGGGGAGGGGAGAGGGGGGGGGCAAAAAATAAAAATAGAGTTAGATCGTTCAAAATTGGTATATAGAGGTTTTCGATACTTACAAATCGATTGCGGATATTTTCGAATTTGTAAAATTATTAGGAGGGGTGGGAAGGGAGGGGGCGGTAAGGGGTGGGGCTATGGGCAAAAACAAATAGAAATACAATTAGGCCGTTCAAAATTGGTACAGATAAGTTTTAGAGGCCTGCAAGTCGAATAGGGATATTTTCGAAAGTGTAAAGTTATTAGGAGGGCCGGGAATGGGGGGGGGGCGGAGGGGCAAAATAAAATAGAGTTAGATCATTCAAAATTGGTACATAAAGGTTTTTGATACCTACTAATCGATTGCGGATATTTTCGAATTTTTAAAATTATTGGGAGGGGCGGGAAGGGGGGAGCAGAGGGGCAAAAAAAATAAAAATTGAGATATATCGTTCAAAACTGGTGCATAGAGGTGTTTGATACTTACATATCTATTGCGTATATTTTCGAATTTGTAAAATTATTAGGATAGACGGAAGGGGGGGGGCGAAGGAGGAAAATATTATAAATAAGAGTCAGAGCATTTTGGGAATTTTTTCCGAAGGCAGTGAGAACCTGTTGCGACATTTTTCCTAATCAGATTTTGTTTCTCTTTTTTTTTTCCACGTGATAAAAATTAATGCAATTTTGAGAATTCAGTAATTATAGTGATTCATTTAAAAATAGGGACCAGCGAAGCGGGCGTTGCCTGCTAGTATATATATATATACATGTACATTCAAATAATAAAAAAAATCATTATTATTATTATTACTTTATTTATAGCACACGAATGATTTTTAAATTTAATAGTGACTATCTGGACGGTTGACTGCATAACTAGTATTTAAAATTTTAAATGTTGTTATTTTAAACGGTCGTGTTCACTCACATTGTTTAATACAAACCGTTACTTTGCAGAAAGCTATTACAATTAGAAGCGGCAGCGTCTGTGTATTTTTATATCTTTAAACCGAAAAAAAAAAATCTTAAAAATCTTACATGAAATTTATGTTTTCTAAAACTGAATACATTCTGCTTTAAATTACAACGCAATCTATCAAAGAAAACTTTTTTCTGTAACGAGAAAAATTCTGCAACCATGTTTAATACAGATTTCATCTGGTGATTACATTCATTTTTCCTGTTTTGCATACGAAAAATTGGTATCAAAGCAGAATTCAGAAGTGCTAAATAGCATTACAAATTATGCTTACGTGGCTGAGTACCTTCACTTATCACGCGGTGGGCTTTGGTTCCATCCTATTGTAAATTGTATAATTTACAAGGTTTGAAACTTTTGTCAGCGTATTTTTCTCATAGTATACGGATATTTTAAGGCAACTTAGCTGCCAGAAACTTTTTAAAAAAAAAAACAGGATTATTTATTTATTAACATGTTTTTATTAACTCTCTTTCTTGTTTGTTTGTTTATCCAGTACGAATCTTGCAATCGATTTTTAACTAACTTCCCGACTAGCTTGAAATTTGAAATTTTTAGAATGGCGCAAAACATGATGACAACACAATACCTCGAAGTCGATTTTCAAATTTTTGATTAGTTTTCTTTTAATTAATTAAAATATGAAAATAATAACCTCCTAATAGCTTTAAAATTAGCCATTTAAATATTACCTATAATTTAATTGTTGCGAATATATATATATATATATATATATATATATATATATATATATATACATATATATATGAGTTCATTTTTTTCGACATACAAATAAACACAATTAATTAAACGTGAACATTAAAAAGTTATAGAAAGTTAAATTAAGCATCTCACAAAAATTGACGTCATTATCAATTTAAAAAAATTATACACATTGATAAAGCGCTAATATAGTTTTACAGATATGACTCAGTAGAAAATTTAAAAACATGGTAAATAAAAATATTTTTTATCTTATAATTATTTATTTATTTATTAACTTTCACAATGTACTTTTAAAAAGGAAGTTTAAAGTAGGTTGATTCTGTACAGCCTGGATGAGAAAACAGACGACTGAACGTTGTTAATGTTCTTCAATATAGAAATTCTTCAAGATAGGTTCAATGTTACCCATGCATATCTACGAAAAAGTCACTGCGCAAGCAAAAATTTATTGAAAATTTACACAAACATACACACAAAATAAATAAATAATACAACTGAATATGCAGTAAGAACACATTCCACTTGTATGTCATAATGTATCTGAATACTTTTGTGCGACTATAAATCCACCATTTATACCAGGCATTCGATATTCTTTAGGTAACGCGTATATTTATCCACCTTATAATGAATGTTAGTTTTTTTATGTTTGGCACAATATAAAAAAATATTAAAGTATGTTTTTTTTGTAGCATGTGTTTGTCTATCTGATAATATATGTCTATTATCTTACGTTTTGTACTATATAAAGATATTAAAATAAGCTTTAAATTAGTATCTTTTATAGACCACTACGTATACAGGGTGATTACAATTAAAGTTACGATTTCAAAACGATATGATTTTAAAACTACCCATAAGAGCTATTTGATATTTTACCAGAACAATGCTTAGGCAATGATATTTTGTTTGGGGGAAGAAAAAAAGTAGTTCCAACGTGTTCCTATAGATGGCGCTGACAGGGGAATGTCAGGGGAAACGCCTAAATGAACTCATTAAACACAGGAATGCTGTTAGCAACACAATGGAATAGCAGGAAACAATAGACTTCAAGGGTTTACTACAATTTTTTTAGCAAAAAAGACAAGAATACGTGTTCACAGCGGCAACAGTCACAGTGAAAAGAGAAAAAGAGGAGCTTCATGAAACAAATACTTTACGGATAATTAACGGTACATTTTGGAACTATGTATTTTTTCTTTTGCCAAACGAAATTTCCTTGCCTCACGATTGCTCTGGTAAAATACCAAATAGCTCTGATGGGTAGTTTTAAATTAATAGCGTTTTAAAATCGTAACTTTATAATTTTAATCCTCCTGTATAATTTATATTGTCATTCCCTGTATACAAACCAGTATCAATGCTAAATGTACCATTTTCAATGTGAACTGGAATAAGCTTTAAGGCTTTCTAAATATTTACGAAAATGAGAGCACATAAAAACAGACAGAGAGATGGGCAGACTTACAGATGGGCAGACAAATAGTTGAGCAGACAAATAGAAGAGATAATCGCGTTTCAATTTTCTTAGTAAGGGTTATTTATGAAATATTATCAAATCACCTAAATGCAACTTTTTTTTTAATTATGTATTTTATACACAGGATGTTCCATTAAGACCGCCAAAACTCTGCACAGCCAAATCCCCACTTCAAATATATAGACAATCTTTACAATCTGTACAATCTTTACCGTCCATAATTTTCGAAAAAAAAATCACTGGATGTGGAATACTCAAACCGCTGTATTAAACATGGAGGTCCAGTTTTATAATCTCCATTATAGCCAGAACTGTCATCTTTGGTTTTTTTTAAACCCACGGAAGTGTCTGAATAATTAGTCTATCGATACTAATTTCTACAGATAGGGATTGAGTTGTTGTTCTTTATACTACGTGTAATTCAATGGACTTTACATTGCTGCAACGTGTGTAATTGGCTATTCAGCGGTGTACGCATGCGTGCCTCGATATGCTTTGCGGAAAATTTGAATACCTCTTTATTCAAACAAATGCAAATGAATATATGTCTTTATTTTTTCAGTGAAGGCTTTTTCTCCCCTTCCAGCGGATATGATGTCATGCTTCTCTTTCTCATTTTTCTCAAAAACTATGAATCACAAAGATACAGTTCTTTGGTCATTTTTTATGTAAACAGCGAGAAATATGGATATAGTGTTTGAGGTGTCTTAATGGAACATTCTGTAAATACAGGGTGATAAGAATATTTCTGGCCGAAATTTGAAGGAGGTTAGAGGGGGTGAAAATAAAAGGATTCGCAGTACAATGTGTGTCCGAAAACGCTGCGTGAAGGTGATAGGGGACACAGTGTCAAGCAGTCAAAACAAGCCGGCAATGGGAAAAGCTGACATTTCCCTAATTTCATACAGCATGCAGTGGTTCACGAATGCTGATGTAGCAGATATCCATCTGACATCATATAAAAAAAAACTCTCACATTCCCGGCTTGTTTCGAGCGCTCTACACAGTGCCTGCTAGCACCTTTCGAACACATATTGTACTGCGAATCATTTTATCTACATCCCTTCTAACCACATTAAAATTTCGGCCAGGCATTTTCACATTACTCTGTTTAAAGTTAGGTGGTTTATTTAAACAGTTTTAAGAAACAAGTATTTATTCAACAATAAAAAACGAATTTATATGAAAGTCTGTTAATGTACAATATCTTTTAAAATATACTTATTTAAAGATTTAAAATGCATTATTACAAAATAGACCAAGGATAAAAAAAAATAATAATAACAGAAAACTCGAAATACATATATGATAAAACAAAATACTATTTTTTGTGGAAGATTTTTGAAATTTCTTATCTTCCTTAAAAGTACATGTCAAAAACATTATTTCTCTCTACACCGATATCATTTTTTCCCTGTTTGAACGATACAGAAAAAAAGAAAAAAAAATGTCATCTTAATGGATATTTTTTCAGTCGGTTAGGAATAGCAAGTTTATGCTAAAATAAGTGCTTAAATACTGAAAAAACAGCTGACAAAAATGAATGATGCAAATAAACACACGCATAAAAAAAGATGCAAAAAATACTGACGAGACTGTTTTTTTTTTTTAATTTTCAGACTAAAGAAACCGAAGGGATGAGGAAAAGATTTGTTACGTATGAAATTTCGTATACAGTTCCCGCCGCTTATGAAAATCACATTCATTCTGAGACAAAGTGATTTTATTAAGCGCTGATTTTTATATCCGGCGAACGTTCCTCACACTTATAAGGAAATTACATTAATTCTCTGAATTTGGAAAGAAGCTTCAAAAGGTAACGAATAATAGAATTAATAAACAATATTAATTAATATTTGATAGGTAATTAATTAATTGTTCCTTCGATATATGCATATTTAACGCATTCCAAGTTCTTATGCGTTTTCTTTTGAGGAAAATCATAATTTACCTTACCAAAAGTTCACGCTGTTGTTATACATTTAAAATCATTCCGTTTGAACCTCATGAATTATAGTAATTTCAAAATAAGAACTAGAAATTGCCTTTTAATACTTAGAAAATAAAAAATACATATATCATTTCAAATCAAATTTGTAACTTATTAATGCGCTTTAAGGAATATGGTCCTTGAAATTGTTACGGTGATAAGTGATGGTGAGTGTTCAATTTGTAACTGCGCTGCAAGTGTAAAATCTTCGACAATGAGCGATAACGGAGGGTTTGTTGTGCTTTAATTTCTTTTTCTATTTAAAAAAATAATAATAAATCACTATGTAAACGAAAAAATTTTTTATTGTGCATAAATGAAATTTTTGGCTGCTAAGGAGATGTTTTTGAGTTTATTAACCGGCGATGCTGATTTTATTAAGCGGCGGCTTTGAAAGTACTTTGTATTAGTTTGATTCCGGTCCTGGCAATTTGATCAGATTAAACGGCTGATTTTATTAACCAGTGAAGTTATTAAGCGGCGGTTACGGTATTTGATAAGTTATGTATGAATTACACAGATGTGAAACTTATTATTATTATTTAATTTATAAGGATTTATATTAAATTTGATTCTTAGAAACTTATTGAAATATACACTACTTACATTTCAGGCATTCTAACTAAAATGAAAATTATTATGCTGTGGACATCACAAAAATTTCTTCTTTTCTATATATTTTCCCGTACAAAATTACGCAATAAGATATTATTAAAATTATTATTTATTAAAAATATTATTTATATACTATTTAATTAATCTATTAATGCTATTCTCTAATAAAATCATTTATAATATTGAATATGTACGATTGTCATCTCAGAAAAATTTAATGTTGAAATAAATTCAATTTTGTGTTCTATACAATGTTAAAAATTTAGTGTTAGTTTGAACCGAAACTTGGTACTGAATTAATAACAGGAGACTTGGCGTTGGAATATTAAAACCCGAATAAACTACTACGTCAGAAGCGCCAAAGAAAAATATTTGAGATGCATACAGCTGTTTCGGTAGCCTTAAGCGTACCATCTTCAGTGCAAAAAGAATTCTGAATCTGGAGAAGTGCTCGTATATATAGGAGAGGGACCGAATTTAGTTCAACCAATAGGATTACTCCCCACCTTTTCCGTAATCCTATTGGTTGAACTAAATTCGGTCTCTCTCCTATATATACGAGCACTTCTCCAGATTCAGAATTCTTTTTGCACTGAAGACGGTACGCTTGAGGCTACCAAAACAGCTGTATGCATCTCAAATATTTTTCTTTAGCGCTTCTGACGTAGTAGTTTATTCGGGTTTTGGTACTGAATTAGCTGCAACCACGCGATTGTTTAACCTTTTACCATGATTTGGCAATTTTATGTTGAACCAAATATTGGTATTATTTTTTAAAAATATATATATATAATTCAACATTCGACCTAGGCGAGGATCGAACTCAAGACCTTCTTCTCTCAAATCTAACACACTGGCACTGTGTCACGCTTTCGTGCCCGTTAATTATGTTTCGTTGATTTTGATAAAAGTGGCTATTTTTTTAGGATGTTATCTTGACTCATAAAGGAGTTGTTCCACAAAATTTGCACTGTACCCCATGTTTTCGACCTCGCTCTTTCATTTAAGCTTGGTTTAGTTCCAAAAAGAATTTTACTGATTCATACTTCCTGGATTGTAAAGGAGATTTTTCTCACTTCTTAAAAGGACATACTTCAATAGATTTTCTTATGGCAACATCTGGTTAGTGATCAATTGAATAAAGAACTCTTTTTTTGCATGTAATGAATGGTGATTTTGTTAGGCATAATCACACTCGATCTCATTTCTCAGATTTCATTTTCTTTCTCCGGCTTACAGCCGGTGATTTTCAGCTAGAGACCCTGTATTAGGGACATTGGCGTGCCGGCATTTTGACGAAATCCCCCATTTGAGTGCCAGTTGTTCCACTGCTGAAAAGAAACAGACTATTTAATATAGAAAAACGGACAAACCAAAAAATCAACAGACTAATTTAAACAATTAGTCGACACAATCAATAACTTAAATATTTAACACAAAATATAATATATATTCCAGAACTGAACGAGTAATAGATATTTTAAAATATCCTATTTTAGCTTTTAAACTTAATCAAATTTTGCTACTGTTAATATGTAAATTTCCAAAAAAAAAAAAAAAAAAAAAAAATAGAAGATGAATTTTTTGAAGTTTATAACTTTATTAATTATCAAATATAATATTTAAAGTTCTCCTTATCACTCAAAATGTCTATAAATTCATGCATACAAAATGTTTTTTAATTGCTATATGTTTTTATCCATTTCATTAAAAGAAATATATTATTATTTTATCTAGAACCGTATTCTTAATAAGAATGTATCAATTTGATATTAAATAGGTTTTTTAGCGTTCATATTTTTCCTTATTAATATGCTTTGATTTTGTGAGTAATTTTTTTTTTCCTTTCATACTTTTCCTACCGTCTGTTTTTCTTTAAGTAATTGTGATTTATTTGCTGTAAATTTTTAGTTTTACGTAGAGAAAGACAATAATCATTTAAAATTACTCACATTTTCTCTAATATGAACTCTAGGGAATTATTCGTAGGCTTCTTGACACATCATAAAATTATAAGCAATACTGTTTAAATTTTTATGATTACTGAAAACAATCTTTCATAATAAATATTTGTATACAGGGTGATTATAATTAAATTTACGATTACAAAACGCTATAATTTTAAAATTACCCGTCAGAGCGATTTGATATTTTACCAGAGCAATCGTGAGGCAATTAAATTTTGTTTGGGGAGGAGAAAAGTAGTTCAAACATGATCCTATAGATGACGCTGTCAGAGTAATGTCAGGGGAAACGCGTAAATGGACTCATTAAACAAAGGAATGTTGTTAGCAACACAATGGAATAACAAGAAACAATAGACTTCAAGGGTTTACTACAAGCAAAAAGACTAGAATACGTGTTTACAGCGGAAACAGTCATAGTGAAAAGAGAAAAAGAGGAGCTTCATGAAACAAATACTTTACGGATAATTAAGGGCACATTTTGGAACTATTTTTTTTCTTTTGCCAAACAAAATTTCGTTGCCTCACGATTGCTCTGGTAAAATATCAAATCACTCTGGTGGGTAGTTTTAAATTTATGTCATTTTGAAATCGTAACTTTAATTATAATCACCCTGTATATTTATAAATGTTTGTAAAAAATGAAAAAAAAAAAAAAAAAAAAAAACAGAAGATGATGTGTCATTTTACTTTAGATGAAATACAAAAGAAAAAAATCCTAGTGTGTCTCAATTTCCTCTTACCCTGCATTTCAATACTATAAAGATAAATTTCATATTAAGCCTTAATAACAACAGCGCAAGATAGTAAATTTCAACGTACTTTTAAAATAATCTAAAATAGATTTAGGTACAGTTTTATTTGACATGTAATTCTATGTAAGGTGGGCTACAGTCCCCCTGAACAATCCGTTCAATTATAGTGCACACATTTATTTTAAAAAAATCAAAGTTGTTATTAATTTGCCTTCAAACTTAAATGAACACCTATGGTGGACTTCAAAATACCAAATTTGTATTTCCTGCAGCTATTTGTTTTTAAGTTATGCTAATAACAGATATAAATATAGATCGCCCGCTAAAAATTGGACTTAGTAATCAAGGCACATCAAAACGTGATTTTATACAAAAAAAACAAATTTAAGAATTCAAAAAATACTTTGTTTACACTATGCGTATAACCAATTAATTTTGCTAATAAAATGTAGCAAAGCACTTCCATCAATCACATTCAATGGAAAAGAACGTTTAGCTTGATTTTGGGCGGCCTTGTATATTGTCTATAACCAATATGCACTATAAACAATATTGTGAACTTAAATTACTTGAAAAATTTCTAACACAAAGGGAATTACAATTCCAGAAATTTCCAAGTATAGTTCCCAAAATATCCAAATTCCTTGGGTTGCCCTCTAAAAAAGGATGAATGATTACCGTATCATAATCTACACAAAACATGCTGTTATGCATATATATTTTTTAAAAAAATGTTCATTCCGTTTTGTTTAAGGCAGTCTATAGGTATTAAACTGTACTTACCTGCAATTTGTCTCAAAGACGTAATGTATGTGAATTCGCCTAGGTGGTCCTGTACACGAATCATTTGCTTGATCTCAACAAAAAAATTAGTGTAGCATCCCTATATGATACACACATTTGGAACACCGAGTGTGGACTTTCTGCTGCTATGTGTTCTTCAGATATGCTGATAACAGACAGACATACACACAGACACACACACACTGTTAAAAATGGTTTCTTAAAAATGAGCTAAATTGTCTCAAAATAGCTCCGAAACAATATATACTTAAAATTGTAAACACATGTACTCATTTTTGAGTATATTGACAAGCTCAAAAATAGGGTTGCCCAATAAAAAAATCCCAATATCCCGTGTTTGACATGTCAATATACTCAAAAATGAGTACATGGGTTTTCAAATTTAAGTATATGTTGTTTTGGAGTTATTTTGAGACAATTTTGCTCATTTTTAAGAATCCAATTTTAACAGTGCACAGATAGACACGCACAGAGATCAACCGCTAAAAATGTGATTTTCGGATCCAGGGGACCTCAAAACAAGTAATTATTCCAAAAACTAAATTACGAAAATTTGACCAAACACCAATACTTTCTGTGCCATATATATTGGGAAGATAAAAAAAAAAAAAAAAAAAAAAAAAATGAAGCTGATTTATACTCTTTTTAAGCAATCTATTAAAAATGAAGGGGGCGTATTAATAACACATGTACACATTATACTTATCTATAATTAAGTGTACAATTACTTACATAATACTAAAAAAGTTTTGTATGTATATAAAAAAATTATTTTATCTGTTGGTAAAAATTGCTCATGCCTTCTCCCCCCCCCCCCCCGCTCCTTCCATGTAGTACTAGAATCTTCCTAATGCCCAATCATGTATGTAGAAAAATCAGAAACGTTTTCTTTGCGATAAATGTGCCCGGAGCTTAAATATAGATAATGAAGCTTTTATCGATAAATGTAGGTATTTTTAATTATAGATAAAAAGTTTCAGGAAATGTTCATATACTCAAATTACTATTCTTACAACAAAGCTGATAAACTCAATTATCTTAATTTTCGAAACCATGAACGAGGTACAAAAAATCTCTTTATATCAAAAGCTTAATAAAAGGTTTTATATATATTTTTTTTTATTAAAAAAATATACCTCATTTTTTAAATTAGAATCTTTAAGGTGTTTTTTACAACGTTGTAAAACACAGTTCGACGATAAATATCTAAATAGATAGCAAAAGATGTGTTTGATTCCTCGTGAATTTATTTCCTGTATAAGTAAAATATTAATGTGACATTAATAAGATGTGTTTGATTCCTCGTGAATTTATTTCCTGTATACGTATAATAT
Source organism: Salticus scenicus (assembly GCA_963930645.1). Classification (NCBI taxonomy): domain Eukaryota; kingdom Metazoa; phylum Arthropoda; class Arachnida; order Araneae; family Salticidae; genus Salticus; species Salticus scenicus. The sequence continues at coordinate 241,699,607 of OZ005659.1, forward strand.
TAATGTGACATTAATAATATTTTAATTTATTTATTGCATTAATTTATTCATATTAATTAACTGGGGTACATGATGTATTATCATTATAATTCAACTGATAGTTATATGAATTTAAAATAATTTAAAGCATATGTTCTTTTATAATCTTTAAATAATATAAAACATACTTAAAATTAAAGCACATTAATTTTAATAATACATTTAAATTTTAATATAAATATTATGTACCCATTGTACTTAGATAAAATATACACTATATTTCCAAAAAATAACTGGACACTTTCAATTTAATATGCTTTGCCAAATATCTCAAAAAGTACTCGATGAATGAACTTGAAACTTCAGAGTTATAAAGAACATGTTATATCTCATATATTTTAGTGAAATTTTTAGCCCAAAAAATTTTAACTATGCAATATCATATCATATATATATATATATCTTTTGCATCATGTTAAAACAGACAATTTTTAAATGATATGACAAATAAGAAATAAAAACATACATATATATATATATATACAGTCGGTAACAAAATTGTCCGAACACTAGCAAAAATTCCTATGTAAAAAAAGTACACTTAATATGGTTTTGTTAAATAAATCCTTATCGAATCATGTTCTTACGCTGACTAAGAACATGATTCGATAAGGATTTCTTTAACAAGACCGTATGAATTGTACTTTTTTTACATAGGAATTTTTGCTAGTGTTCGGACACTTTTGTTACCGACTGTATATATATATACTGTCAATTATAGTAATTATAAGCACAAATATGTATTTGAATAAATATTGTGATATTTATAATATGTAATGTAACTATGAAATAATTATACCAAATATGTAGTATAAATAATTGAGAAATGAAGTTTACATGAATATGTAGAGTTATCAGATGACTTTACAAAAAAAAAAAAAAAAAAAAAAAGAAAAGAAAGAAAGAAAGAAAAATTTCATTTTATTATTATTTTTATACAAAAAAAAAGGACGCAAAGTACTAAATTAATTTCTTTTCACAATGTAATTTTAAGTGATCTTTTAAATTGTATTTTTTTATTTGTTTATTTATTTTACTGAAACAAAAGTTTAGAATCTAGGATTTATTATTATTATTATTATTATCAAACCAAAATACTATTATAGTAATTTTGATATTTTCATTTTTTAAAAATTGTAGATAAGTTATATTGTATACAATTTTAGATTTGCTTGTTAACATTTAACTTCAGTTATAAGAAATGAATTTGAGTAAAAATAACAATTTGATTACATACACTGTAATTAAAAAAAACAAACCTAATTAATTTTTTTACCAAATAAAAGAGAAAAAAACTAAATTTTCTACCAAATACACTTCGAAAAACCTTCATATAATATATGCGCTAAACATTAAAAGACTAATAAATAAATAAATAAAATGCTTTTGTTGCATCAATTTTTAATACACTACCTACCAATAAGCATTCGAACACTCTCGAATTTAAACATTTTGGCAAAGATCTAGAAAAGTTCTTTTCGAATGATCCTGAAACATTAGTAGCGTAAAGAACGTGTTACATTTCATATATCTAAACAAAAGCTGTGTCCTGAAATGGAAAAGGGGACCAGTAATAAATTAAATAAAAATAAAAATGTTTTGGATCACCCTATAAAAAGTATTGCTAGAAATGCATTTTGGCTGTAGCATGCGATTAAGTGGATTTTTCTCATTATCTGTATAGATATTTAAGAGGCTAAAACAAACACTGCTCGACATTGAAAATGCAACACCAAGAAGGAATGATAATAACGGAATGAAATTTATTGGACACATACATTATAGTAGGAAGAACAATTGATTAAAATTTCAGGAAATTTGGAGTAATATGTACTGAGAAAACAGTGCATAAAGTAGCGACCTCTGTGAGCAATAACAGCACATATCTGCCTATGCATTAAATCGAACAACAATTGAATGACATGTACGGGTAGAGCACTTCATGAAGCTTCAACACGATGCCACAATTCATCGATCGAAGTTACTGGTGAGTGGTGGGGGGCCAGTCGCTTTTCAACGATTAGACAGTCATTTTCATTGGTGCGAGATCAGGAGGACGCGCTGGCCAGAGCAACAGTCGAACACATTAAACAACAATGAAGGTCCAGACAATATGAACAATTTGCGGCCGTGCATTATCTTGCTTAAATTTTGAGCTTCGGAGGCCTTGAACATAGGGCAGAGCTGTGGGCCTTAACTCGTCAGTAATGTAGTGGCTGATATTCAGAGTGGCGGGAATGAAAACAAGAGATGACCGGGACGTGTATCCAATGGTGTAACATACAATCACTCCAGGTGGTGACTCAGTATGCGGCTACCAAGATTCTGATTACCCTCAAAACTGCATCACTGATATGGGCGCCATTAATGTGTGATCAACGATGAACCTGGACGCAGGAATGGCGTGAAGTCCCTTTTCAGACAAATCACAATCCTGTTTACAGCATCACGATTGCCTTATCCGTATTTAATGGCATTATGAATAATGCACATTGCCAGCTGGGATTCGACATCATAATACTGTCCATCATTTGCAATGATGTCATGGGTTCCCATTGGATACACGTCTCGATTACTTCATGTTCGTATTCCTGGAACTCTGAACAGCGGCCATTAAATTTCTGATGAGTTACGGCCTGCCCCTCTGCCCTGTATTCGAGGCCTCCGTAGCGCAAAATTTAAGCAAGATAATGCACGACTGCAAGTTGTTTGTATTGTCCGGGCCTTTTTTGATACAGAATGTGTTCGACTGTTGCTCTGGCCAGCGCGTTCTCCTGATCTCGCACCAATAAAAATGACTGTTTAATCATTGAAAAGCGACTGGCTTCCCACCACTCACCAGTAACTTCGATTGATGAATTGTGGCATCGTGTTGAAGCTTCATGAAGTGCTGTACCCGAATATGTCATCCAATCACTGTTCGATTCAATGCCTAGGCAGATATGTGCTGTTATTGCTCACAGAGGTCGCTGCTTTACGTACTGTTTTCTCAGTACATATTACTCCAAATTTCCTGAAATTTTAATCAATTGTTCTTCCTACTATAATGTATGTGTCCAACAAATTTCATTCCGTTATTATCATTCCTTCTTGGTGTTGCATAAAAAAAAAAACACTTTATCAATTGAAACATGTAGGGTATTAGACCCAGTGCAGTGCCATTTTTGAGAAGTTTGGCATTCTACATTCGACACAGCATACTGCAATGAAAATGCAGGAATGTTAAATATCTTACGAAATATGAACATTTTTACTAAATAATTTTTATCTACGCATGCGCAATCTTTTAAAAAATTTCATTTGCATAATTTAATAGCCAAATGTATTGGGCAATCTATATGAAAACCAAAAAACAATATCGTGTAAATTTAAAGTGTTAGGAGAGATAGAATGAACAGAATTTCAGTTCTTCTGAAAAAACAAACGAAGATCTAGGGGTTTTTATTAATATTTATTTAAAATCAGCGAACACTGTATTGTCATTGGTTATCGATTGAATCAAAATAATAATCTATTTTAAAAAAACTTTTAAAACCCAAATTCTTATTATAGCGCATCATATAAATCTTTTCGAAGTTAGAATAAAATTTAATTTTTTTTAAAAAAGTAACCTTTTTGTTTATTAATCAAAATTGGGGAAATTTGAACTGTGTTAAGAAAAAGAAATTATTTCTTAAAATTCACAACAGATGACAGCACCACACGATTGCTAATAAGTTTTGTGATTTCATTTTCTGATTAAGGGCCAATGTCTGCAATTTAATTCTTCGTTTGAGGCACCTTTTTATTATTATTTTAGTTTATTATTATTATTATTTTTTATATTATAACTTATTATTTTACTGATTTGGTTAATGTTTATGTGTTTTTCCTAATCATTTTTATTTTGTATTAATTCTTTCTTTGACATTTTAGTGAACATTCCACCCAATAGAGGGCGCTTGTAGTCCACAAAAAACTCTTTTTTTGCTTCTAAAAAGAGATGTAAGAAAAAGGCTTCTTAAAAAATAATTCTTCAAAAATTCTTTGAATACTGCGTAGTCAACAATAAATTTTCTTTTATCAATTGATAGCTTTTCTACTCATTGTCTGCAAAAATTAACACTCCGGACCTTTAGGGTAACGAACGCGGGACCACTGGATTACTAACATAGCGCTCTTACCAACTGAGCCACAGAGAGACAAATGAAATAACCTTGTATTTACCTTAAAATAGAGGTGCATTTTTTATTTGGTTGAGATTAATAAACATACCGCAGTGAATGACAGTAAGTACAGTCGGTAACAAAAGTGTCCAAACACTAGCAAAAATTCCTATGTAAAAAAAGTACACTTCGTACGGTTTTGTTAAGTAAATCCTCGTCGAATTCTGTTCTTAGTCAGTGTAAGAACAAGATTCGATAAGGATTTACTTAACAAAACCGTATGAAATGTACTTTTTTTACATAGGAATTTTTGCTAGTGTTCGAACACATTTGTTACCGACTGTACATAAGAATTTGGGAAAAATCGGTGTAAAACCCATTATAGTTTACCTTTTATTTTAAGACAACTGAAATTCTGTTCTGATTTTGATGAAATATGTGAGAAATAATGTGTTCTTTACGCTACCAACGTTTCAAGATGATTCCAATATAACTTTTCTATATATTTGACAAAATGGCTAAATTCGAAAGTGTCCAAATATTTATTGGTAGGTAGTGTAGTCTATTTCAGCTGCCACCAATATATTTAGAAATTCGATACTAAGTTTCAGCAGCTTATTAGTAACCAAAACTATAATTAGAAAACGTATCACAGAATTTCTAAAAATATTAGAAGCAGCAAATTTAATATAAATGTACACAATAGCTTTGATGAAACATTTTTTAACAGTGTAATTGGTGGTTTTGGTGTTATGATAAAGGCCAATTGTCTGCACTAGGGACCTCAGCCTAAAGATGGGATGCCCTACGTGGAGAGGAGGTATTATATTTAGAACCACCAATGTAAGTACGCGTAAATACGGACCTAGTCCGTATTTACGCGTGTTTTGGAGAAAATTACGGAAACCTCCGAATGTCTAGGAGGACGAGGTCAACATGGGATCGAACCTGGCACTCCTGGCTCTACCAGCTTTTAGCACAGAAACAGAGTAATAAGAATTACAGTTACATTTCACGTTTACAATACTTGTATTTCTATAAAAAATATTTATTTTTTTAATAATTATCCTATGTTATATTTTTAGTTTTTGTCAAAATTGGTTAAAAATTTAGGATTCAAAAAGAAAGCTTTTTTTATACTCTAATAATAATAATACAAATAATATATGCATGACTTACCATCCAACATACACTGTTGAAAAAAAATTCAACTTTGCTGCCAGAAATTCTCTGTAATTACAGAAAAATGCGTTTTGTCAATGTAATTTTTCCGTAATTTACAACTTTTTACTCAAATTACAGAAATTTTTTGACAGCAAAGTTGCATTTTTTAAACGGTGTAAGTCATAAATAGAAAGACTGACAGTTCGCAAATGCAGAGATATCAGTGCATTGCCTGAAAAAAAAATCACATATTAAGCATTTTTTTTTTTAATCTCTAATTAATACAGAGATTTTTAGACTGTGGACTCATAATCACTATTTACAACCAAATTTTTAAATTTTATCAAATTCAGTCTGAAATACATGATTTTTTGAGCTTTTATATGCACCTATTTAAAAAAAGGTAATTTATAATCAAATGCAATTTAAAAACTGAAAGATTGCCTGCTTCTCAATTTTAAATTATCAACCATGAAGATTAAATCAACCTTAAAAAAGAAAAAGTCATTAAATTTGGTTTATTTATCTGAAAAGAACAGTGTCACAAATAAACAAAGGCTTCAAAAAAAAAAAAAAAAAAAAAAAAAAAGAAAGAAAGAAATTGTCACCAACTATCTTTGAAAAAAAAAATCATAAATAAATTTGGAAAATGTGTTTAGAATCGATAATCCGTTTCTGTAATAGTATTCCGAATTTAAAATATTCTTTGAAATTTCGATCATCAATTTCTTTTGTGACAGAATCATTGTTAAAATAACTTGTTTCATTTATATGCATGAAGACCGATATCCCGATGCCTACAAAATTGTAAAGCAAATTATATAAGAAAGTGATTTACTAAAGAAAAGATAGGTCCAACATAAAAATCCTCTATAAGATTTTTATGATTCTGTTACATTTTTCGAAGGAAAAATTGTATAATGACACGCAAAATATAGAGCAAATTATCATAATGTATTCATTCAGATTTGTTAGGCGATTTTTTATGTATCATAAACGTCAGATTTTTAGAACTTTTTCTCAACATTTGCATGAATATAAATAAGGAGAGATGGTTCTACTCGGAGCAAAACTTTTTATTCGCATTTTTATTATGCATTATGTTCCTTCTCTGAATTATTTTCAAATCTAAACTTCTGTATATATTTTTTTTTCCGTTAAAAATTTTTTTTATTATGTAAATTTAAAACTTTTTTGTAAAAAAAAAAAAAAAAAAAAAAAAAAAAAGAGTACGCTTTCCTTACAAAATTTAAAAAGTTTTTTTTTTTTTTTTTTTTTTTTTTTACTCGATGAACTAGGAAGAAAAATCACAAAGAATTTAGATCGGTATACTAGGCCTAAGTCTAAATTGTGATAAATCTGTCCGAAATGCATAAGTTATTTTAGATGTTTATTATAGAGCCTAATTAGAATTCGAAGTGAACGCACGTGTACACTAAAAAAATGTTTTATTAATATATATAAGGGATTGTCTCCGGTTTTGGGCGCAGTATTGATTTTGGCTTATAAATTTTGACAGAGTAAGTATTATGCAAACATATGAATACCAATAGAAAGCTAGTACCCTTAGCTAACGTTTGATAAAGCAACAGTATCGATTCCAGCAATCAAAAAAATGTTATCACCAATTTTGTGAAGTGATAATTTTTAGTCAAAAACAATTTTGCATCCGATTGTGGGCACACCTGAAAAATCCGCTAAAAATGAAAAAATAATAAGAAACTCACCGTAAATACAGAAAATAATAAAATTTATTTATTTTGTAAGGATTCAGCAGCCAAAATTACAAAAGAAAATGGCATTTTTCCAATCTTACTCGTCATCTTCTTCCTCCTTCAAATCAGAAGTGCAATGCTTGCAAATAAAATAATTTTCATGTATATTGGCGCACTTCAAATGCACCAGACGATCAATCATGCTCGTTGCATTTGATTGAATTCGCTCTTGTTCGGCAAGGTAGCAGATGCTCCAAACAAATGATGCAGAAGTCGACATCATCACCTGATTGTGGATGTTCCTATATTTAGCACGCTTGACCGGCAGTTTGATAGGTGGAATTGCCTTATTTTTCTAGGCTTCTTTTGGAGGGACACGGATGCTGCAAGAAAGTCCATATCCTCGGGCAGTCAATTTTATGGATTTCTTATCTACTAACCAATCTTGAATGCGACCAGCGCATTAAAATCTTTTTTTTTTTTTTTTTTTTTTGATCGTTTGACTTTTTGGGGGTTGCCATAGTTAAAAATGCCCATAAATACATAAAAAAAAAAAAAACCCTACAAAATATGTTATGTTGACACAAACGACCCTATTTGACAATTTGTAAGTCAAACACACGCTTTAAACGACGAAAGAAACATGGGTGCCCACAACCGGGAATGACTATCATTGTTATAATGACAGAAAAAACAATTGTCGGTCCACAATTTGGCTTAATTCAATAGTGCATTACAAAATATATTGAATATACTGTATGACATATACTTACACTTTTGAATTAATTCACTTCGATTTATCACACACTGCAAATATTCAGAAATTACTTTTGTGTTGCTTTTCCTCAGATTTTTTATTACAAAGCTTGAGCTTACTAAGAAAATGCGTCTATGCACTTCGGTGTTAGCACAAAAACTGCGCACTGTCACAATACATGTTTGACAGTACTCAAATCCACCATATTTGTTTTTTGTTAAAAGATACGGTGGGGTGCCTGTAACCGGATAATGTCTAAACCAGGAGACATTCCCCTATATATTAAAAACTATAGAAAATTACCAAAATGAACGATAAAGAATGCTGAAACTTAAGACTACGATTAAGCTCATCGAAACAAAATAAATGTATATGAACATGTGTACATAAAATTGAGAGTTGTAAACCATTTTAAAATTTGACGTATAATAGATACAATATTTATGCTAATTTCAGTCAAAAAATAAATAATACAGAATTGTAAATCAAGGTAAAAATTTAGCTTAAAGGAGATACTTTATTAATGCCTATTACATTAAAAAATAATAAATAAATAAAGCCTTGATTATTAATTGAAGATGAATAAAATACCTTCATTATTTAGGGAGAAAAAAATACAATGTTAAAAAATAGGTAGTTACTTACTTCCCATCCTATAGGTTTCAAAGTAAAATAAAAATCATCATAAAAATAATAAAAATATTTTTGAGTTAAATAAGTTATTAACGCTTTTAAAATTTTACAACTTACACTGTGAAAAATTTCTGTAAATTTACTAAGATGGTTATCGAGAGTCTCTGTAAATTTATTATTATTCGTAAATTTATTATTATTCGTTATTTTATTCGTAATTTACGATTTTATCAACATATTGAAATTGTAAATTTTTCATATAAATATGAATTTTGAGGATTATTTCATTGGAAATAGTAGCATGAAAACTAAACAACGGAATTGACCCTGATAAAATAAATTAATAGATTAGAATAACATAAATATATCGAAGTGAACGGTGGATAGCCTATTAAGCGGGGATTTCATTCTGTTACTGTATCAAGCTTTGGTCAAATTCATTTCTTTTAACAGGATTATAATATGTCTCGCACTAGAAATTTATGAGAAGTAAATATGATGGGAAACTGAGCAGAGTCCACCTATGCCAACTAGTTTAGTTAAAAGTAAATAATGAGCTTCTCGCGATCCGGACATAATATCGCGGGACAAAATATCGCCGGACAAAATATCGCGTCAAAAAAATAATATGATCTATTTGAAAATTTGTATTTCTGTCACAAGTGATCTCTGGTGAAAGCTACAGGGCTTTGTAAATTAAAATTAATTAATTAAAATAAATAAATAAATAAATACATTATATAATGGAACTTTATTATTTTATCTATATTTAATTTTAAGTTATTTTATCATTTGTTTTTCACCATTCAAAATACATTTTAAAAATATTGTACATCACTGCTGACATCAAAGCTCAACACTGTTCACAAACCTTAATTAAAAATTCTAAAATAGATAAGCACGATTGAATTCTTTATCACTAATCTTTAAAAAAAAGTTAGCAAACATAGTATTTAAGTTTTTTTAAGCAAAATTTATAACAATTTTTGTGGTGTGTTTGTGTGTATACCAGTGCTCTGACTAAGGCATGTGTTGTCACGAAATTTTATACAACATTATTAATAATTACCATTCATTTATGTAGGCGAGATTTTGTCCACACGAGATTTTGTCCCTAATCCGAGGTTCTCAACGTTAAATATTTTTTAGTTAAAAGTAAATAATGAGGTCCCACGCCTTTATTGTGCATCTTTATTTATTTTTGATTATTCAATTTATCAATAAAAATTTAAAGTGACTGTTTCTATTATAGAAAAAAGATTTCTAAATCACAACTATATTCTTGCAAATAAGTATTAAATTAATATTAATCATTAAAATGCATATATATATATGTAATAGATTTAATAACATCTCCGTTAATTTTTCACTATAATTTTACATAGGAATTAAGATAAATGATTACCTATAGATTTCAGTTAAAATTTCTAACAGTGTATTCATTTATTGATTAATTTACTAACAGCGACTTTTTTTTTTTTATGTTTTGTGCGCTTTATATAAATAATATAAAAAATATATATTCAAGATTCCTTACAGATGAGAAGAGAGGAGAAAAAATATATCACTTCCATTACTTAGAGTGAAAAAATGTTAGATGTAGCTCATCTGGTTGAAGATAACATGTCAAAAACATTATTTCTTCTCTGCTTAAATATCAGTTTTCTTTCTCTCTCTCTCTCTCTCTCTCATTTTTTTTTTTTTTTTTTTTTTTTTTTTTTTGCCTGCTTCAGAAGCAAAAATAAAAAAAATCTTGAAGATATTTTTTTGCTGAGTGATGACGAGTGATGCTTAAAAAAGTTCTTAATCACACAAAAAAAAAAAAAAAATATATATATATATATATATATAGACGTTACCACCGAAAATAATAATAAGATAAAACAAACAGATAATATATTGCAAAATGACTCAGAAAAATATCATTCTAAGAATAAAAATGAAAAAAAAATTTTTTTTTCCAACTGTATGAAAAGAAATGCTTAGATCTTAAAAAATTAAGATGGCTATACATCGTTATATATAAAAATGAATCGATATACATAAAAAAAATCAAGTACTGAAGGAATATTTTACAGGTTTTTTAACTCATTTATTTGTAATTTTTTTCTTCTTACTTTTCTTTTAAGAAAGGAAAAAAAAAATACATATATATATTCTAAATTTAAATTTGGATAATGTATTGCAGAATGACTCAGAAAAATATGATTCTAGAAAAAAAAAAAAAAAAAAAAAAAAATGAAAAAACGAAAATTTCACTTGCATGAAAAGAAGTCAAGTCTTGAGTTATATTAAATTTTAACAGGCTTAAAAAAATTAAGATCGTTATTATATCGTTATATATATAAATAAATCCATATAGATTATAAAAATTAGATACAAAAAAGATTGCCTTACCAATTTTTCAACTCATTCATTTATAGTTTTTTTTCTTCTTTTTTTTCTTCAATTTTTTTTTTTTTTTTTTTTTTTAACAGAAAGGGAAAAGAAAGAAAAAAAAATAAAATTTTGGAAATTTAAATTTGTGTTCTTCGGTGAAATGGATAAAATTCCCGAATAAGTTCGTGAGTAAATCAACCAGTGCATGGTTATTTACCTCACCTATCATGTTTAGTACAGTTTTTATTTTATGCTATAGAAATTGAGATATAGCCTTCTCGCTCTCAGGAAAATTTGCAGTTTAGCAGCGTCACCTATTGGCTGATATGAATCCAAAATGAATCAGCATAATGTCCATAATGACCTTCTCATACATAAACATTTGTTTGATTATGCCAATTTGTTTGATTCGCCAATTGCCCGTTGCTTACCACTCGTGCGACGTTAAACCCAGCCAATCATCCTCGATTCCCATCTAAAAATTCCATTAACCAATCAACACTCACTAATACGTTGATCTGCACAGTGTTGCCAAATTTTGCGACTTTTTTATTGAGTAGTCACCAATAATTTTGAGAAATTGATATTTGATATACAAGGTGATTATAACAAAAGTTACGATATCAAAACGCTATAATTTTAAAAACTACCCATCAGAGCGATTAGATATTTTACCAGAGCAATCGAGGCGATGAAAGTTTGTTTTGGGGAGGAAAAAAGTAGTTCCAACATGTTCCTATAGATGGTGCTGTCAGGGTAATGTCAGGGAAAACGAATAAATGGATTCAATAAACACAGGAATGTTGTTAGCAACACAATAGAATAGCAGGAAACAATAGACTTCAAGGGTTTACTACAATTTTTTTTAGCATAAAGACAAGAATACGTGTTTACAGCGGAAACAGTCATAGTGAAAAGAGAAAAAAAGGAGCTTCAGGAAACAAATACTTTACGGATAATTAAAGGCACATTTTGGAACAATATTTTTTTCTTATGTCAAACAAAATTCCATTGCCTCACGATTGCTCTGGTAAAATATCAAATCGCTCTCATGGGTAGTTTGAAAATTATAGCGTTTTAATTATAATCACCCCGTTTATTAAGTGTTTGATATATCACTTCTGAAAATTATTGGTGACTAATAAATAAAAAGAGTCGCGAAGTCTGCCAGCCGTAGAATGATAGGAAACACTTTTTAAAATATATATCATGATTATTATTTTAGCATTTAACGCAACAAAGCATAAACGCATAAATCCTGAAATTCTCCCAAAGTTTTCCCCAATTGCTTTGTAATTCATATGAAATAAGATTCAACTTATGTTTTTTAACTGTAAAAATTTTCATGCAAAGATTATCATTTTATGATTGGTAAGAAAAAAAAAAAACTTATAAATACCTTGTTACAAATATTCTGTTTTTAAATTACTTGAAAGTAAACGCAATAAAATAGGAATAAAAATTCTATTCTAGAAATATTTTATAAATCCCTCTCTTATTTATATTCATGGATATACGTAGAATATTTATGCGACATTTGCGCCTATAATATTTGAACGAAAATATTATTCTTATTTGCATTATATTTTGCAGGTTTATCATATATTTTAATTTTTATTTTTATACACAAATCACAAAATCTTTTTAGAATTTTTATGCTGATTTTTTTTTCCCTTAGTACATCATTTTCCAACATAATTTGTTTTATAATTTTTGTAGGTTTTTAAAATTTGTCTTTTTAAATATTTAAACGCATAATGCTATAACTAATAAACTGTCACAAAGAATATTGATGATTCGATGAAAATTATCCGTTGAATTGCATGCAATGTTTTCTAAAAATGAATAGATTAAAAAAAAAAATATATATATATATATATAAAGTAATTTTGGTGTGATGCATAATATAAAAGTACTAGCAGGCTTTTTCCGCTTTGCTGGACACTATATTTAAATGAATTATCAAAATTCCATATCATTATTAATAAAATCACAATAATAATAATATTAATAATAATAATAATAATAATAATAATAATAATAATAATAATAAAAACGCTAAAATCAGTTGAAGCTTATGTTAACCCATTAACGCCCAGCGTTCTTATTTCAGGACAGATAATAAAGTAGCACGTACAGTCGGTAACAAAAGTATCCGAACACTAGCAAAAATTCCTATGTAAAAAAAAGTACACTTCGTACGGTTTTGTTAAATAAATCCTTGTCGTATCCTGTTCTTAGTCAGCGTAAGAACAGGATTCGATAAGGATTTATTTAACAAAACCGTATGAAGTGTACTTTTTTTACATAAGAATTTTTGCTAGTGTTCGGACACTTTTGTTACCGACTGTATATTTTTGTGATCTCTTGGAATGATTTATGCTTTTTAATGACAGTTTTTAGCATCACTCTAAATGATCCCTCAAACTTTTATGTGCCTACTTTTAATTATAATTACATAATTTGGATAGTTATTTTATGATTTTTCCTTCTTCACATTTAAATTTGTTTTATGCGCAGATATACCAACTTAAGTCAAGTTAAATAATAATATATGTTATAATATTTTACTTTCGAGGTCTCTGTCAGAAAATAATAGGAAATTAATCTGTTATATCGAAGTTTTTCTATCTAGAAGTTTTTTCATTAGAACGCTAAACGTCCCAAAATAAGGATAGACTTTAAATTTAAAACTATCATATGAACCGTTTAATTTAATATATTTTACTGTCAGTAGTCTATATTAATTTAGAATTGAAATATTCATCAAAATATATTTTGCAAAAGTAATTCGAGCGTTAACGGGTTAAAGTTTCCGCTGCGTTAACCAGAGGTTGTTTTCGCTTGCAACATGAGGAGTCCGGCTTTTTACTCCCAACCCCTCCCTCACGAGTAAGTTAGAAGTTTCGAGAAATCCCACCAGAGTGCATACTGTGTACTCTTAACCAACACTCATATGCCAAAATTCACCATTCTAAAAAAAAAAAAAAAAAAAAAAAAAAAAATTAAGCATATTTAAACTTGAAATCGTGTTTATTCCCGCCCTTCCCGGAAGGGGGGGGGTTACATTGCAAAATCAATTAAGAGTACGTGTCGCATACCCATAGGCAACCAACACATCAAAAAATCGCTTTCCTCAGATAATTTGGAGCAGAGTTTTGCTGAAAACGTATTTTTGCACTCCCCCCTCTCGCTTCTAAAAGGTGGAAAGACCGGAAAGTTCGAAAAATCTCTTTATGTGTTGGATGCGTAAAAAAGACCCACACATGAAAAATCACACTTCTGTGATAATTTAGAGCAGATTTAAGCTTGAAAACTTTTTTTTTTTTTTTTTGCTCTCCCCCACTGCCTACGGGAGGGGGTAGAAAGCAATTTCACAAAATGTCTTTGTTCTGTGTGTATTAGGTACACATGACCAATCGACATAAAAAAATTCCTGTACTGAGAAAATTTGATGCAGAGTTAGTCTTGAAAACGTATTTCCTACCAATCTTTAGAGGGGGGGGGGGAGATGCGAATACAAGAGGCGGGTTTCAGCAACTATAATCTTGGTTTAAGACCCAATTCTAGAAAATCAAGCAAGAGTTTCTCGCAATACAAAAGATTCACAATATTCAGAATATTGTTTCACCCTCTAGAAATGTGTAGACTAGAAGTTCTCTATCATTTCGTTTATTCAGCTTATTGGCGTGCCTTATCTATACTTCTAGTTAAGGGATTTAAAAAATGATTTATTTCTAGATGAAGGCAGTATATATATATATATATATATATATATATATATATTCTCAGTGTATCCGTAAAATTATATTAGTGAAAGCATTTTAATTTCATGATTGTTAAAAGGTATTCTTAGGTACTTCATTAAAAATATTTATTCTTTTCTAAAGATTATTGGAATATAAAACATTATAAAATCTGAAAAAAAAAAAAAAAAAAAAAAAAAAAAAAGATAAAACTTGTTCTTATTTATATGCATGAAAATACAGAGAATATTTATCCGGTTTTTTCACGATTCATAAGAAGACTGTAATAGCCGAACGAAAATATCATTCTAATTTGCATTATATTTTGCAGATTTATACCATATTTTTATTCTGAAAAAATGTCCTGGATCATAAAAAAATTTCAGAATTTTCCGTGCTAGAAATATTTTTTTCTAGTACATCATTTTCAAATGCAATTTATTTTGTAATCCTGCAGGGTTTCTAAACTTGAGGTTTTTATTTATTTATTTATTTAAATGCATGGAACTATTAAAAAATTAATTCAGTCGCGATGTACGCTTATGGTCGAAACATGAATTATCGAGTGAAATGCATGTAGTTTTGTTTATAAATCAATAGCTAAAAATTTCTAAGATTATTTTATGTGGTATTATTTATATGAAAATGGGGTCCATTCAATGTTGCTGAATTTTTAGCATTTTAATTTTCTTTCTTTCTTTCTTTCTTTCTTTCGGGGTTGTGGTAGCCTAATTGGTAGAGCACCAAACCCGTGATTGGAAGTTAGCGTGTTCGATACTCAATCCAGAAATACTAAAACTAATTACACTAAAATATCTTGGCGTTCATCAACTTACTTATTTATTTATTTTTGTTAAATTTATTTGGCTCTTGGCTATTTTATTTATTTATTTATTTATTTTTGTTAATATACTAAAGAAAAATTTATTTATTCATAAATTTGAATGTTATCAATTATAAAACAAAAAATCCAATCAAAATTATTTTATTCTTATCATTTTTTGAAAAGTATTAATTAATATTTGTTTAATATGATTACAATTTTTTTAACACTTTTATTTAGCAGGGTAGAAACAAATAAATTCTCTTTCGCTTAAATTTAGAAAAAAAAAAATCATTACAACTCAAAGTGACTAACCAAACTACCAAAATGAAATAAAAGAAAAATGTCGTTTATAATTATATTATCCCCAGAAATTTTAAAGGTCTCTTTTATTTTTAAATTTAAAATTTAAAATGTAAATTTCACGCGTTCTTCGTTTAACATTGTATTCGTGGTTAAACTTTTTTTTCTTTTTGTTTCATGAAGTGTCAGGTTCAATTATTTCAAAGTGAAATAAATGTAGGGTAATCAAGTGTATTTACACATATCTGTCGGTGAAATTGTGTTAGGAATTTCACAAACGTATAAATGTATCAAAAACTTATAATCAGTTTTTTTTTTTTTTAGGAGGGGGGTCTTATGATAATTTCTGTTTGTAAAATAAGTAAAAATAACAGCCATAAAAAAACCTCAAAACTTTTAAACTACAAGAAATTAATAATTACAAAATGAACAAACACACCTTAGAAAAAAAAAAAAACTATTTCTACTGCTGTTACAATTGGTGTATTTTAAAATATTGTAATTAATTAACTTGTGTGATTATTTAACGAAGATTAATTTTCAATTATTTTCAGTTCTTTGAATGGAATCTAAAAGGTATCATTTACGGGGGAAAAAAGTATTGGAGAAATAATACTTTCTGGATTTTAGTTTGGCATTTTATGAGGAAAAAAATATAATTAATCATAAATGTCTTCAAAGAAATGAAAAGTTACAAGAATAAAATATAATAAAATAAAAATACAAACCACTATTTGCTATGTCGAGAAAAACTATTTGTTTATTGACTAATACTTTTACCAAAAATCAGATGCTACTATCGGTTTCAGTTTTTCTATATATATATATAAGAAAGAAAAAATATATTTTTATTTTTATTTTATTTTGGAATTGAGGTGTTTAGAGGTCATACGTGAAGGTCGTTTCTATGACAACAGGACCGCCGCTTGTCTTGAGCATCCAAAACCTCTTGTCAACACTTTGACGTAATCATACTTGAAAGAGACAAGTGCTATGGGAATTTATTCCCACGTAGGTTGGTACAAGTGAATTTAATAAATCGATTTCAAAGCTCAACTGCCCAAAAGCGAGTGGGAATTGAAGAGAAAAGCTTAGTTGATAGTGACCAACAATTATGTTTGTAAAATTCGATTACGGTGGACGATATGCAGTAAAGATAATCGAAAGCTACTGTTTCAAACTCTGATATGATATACAGGGAAATAAATTAGATTGTGAATAATTCGATTATGGAAGTTTCGTATATGATAGAGTTGGTTTTATAAAAGCATTTTAGGAATGGCCATAAATTATAAGTTTAAGCTTTTGAATTGTATGTAATAACTTGTGTGTTAGTAAATATTCAGTATATTCAGGTTATATTTTAAATTTAAAAAATATATATATATATTTTTTTTGTAGGTCTATTACCCGAATTAAAAAAGGTCTTATACAATAATATATACAGTTATTAATGGGTATTAACCTCCTATATATTTCTTAAATTTATAAAGATATGCTGGCTAACGTCCTGAACCGTTATTTCCAAAAAGTGGTATTTAATAATATATTTCATTGATTGTATAAAGTGTAGATTACTATACAAAAACAAAGTTCTAAAAAATAAGAATTTTTGAGCATTCTTTAAGAATTATTTATAGGAAAATAACAGTTATTTAATTAACAAACATATTTTAGAAAACAAAAAGATTTCACACATTTATAATTTTTAGAAGAGCGTAAGTATCTGAAATGTTGAATTATGCACTGAAAATTTGGAAAACTTTATTTGAACCGATAACATATTTCTATATGTAAATATAGTTTATCCTTTCCACTTTTCTATAAAATGTTGACTGTTTCTATTACTTTAATGGTTTTTGCAAACTATTATCTCATCAATATATTAAAAATATATTATATTAATATATTTTCTGCCTACACTGCAAACGCACGCGCACAAAAATAACACATTTAAAAACGCATTTTGTCCTCAAATTAACAACACTTTTTGGTGTTCTAAGCTAGAACACTTTATAAGAAACATAATTGGAACAGACATAATTGCATAAGAAACATAATTTAGTGTTATGCGTATTTGAAATAAAAATCGCTTGCACTCATCATAGAAAAATAATTTTAATAAGAGATAATTAAAAAAATATAATTATTCGAATAAAAAATTTGCTCTGCATGAATTTTAATAGTAAAATATAGAAGAAAATTTTGTGATGCTAGTTTCTGTTACAACAACATACTAGTTTCGTTTTCTCACCTTTAGCAGCCTTCTGAATCTAATCCCCATAATACACACTGCTGAGAAAATTATTAAGAAAACGTCTGCATATTATTTCACGGGATAGGCTATTATGTTTAATAAGCGTTTCTAAAGTGTTTCAACGTTAAAGATGAATGTGTTTTAGAAATGTTCTAAAAAGCGTTTAGAATATGTGTGGGATCTTAAATTTTGATCGAAACACTATCTGAACACATTTCTTGTCCTTGTAATTAATTGTCAACAACACTTCCGCAACACTTTTTTTTCCCTCGCGCACACAATCGAAACACATTCCTAATACAATCACAACACTTTTAGTTAGAAGTGTTTACTATTACGTTCTAATAGCGTTGCAAAAGTGTTTCACGCATTTGCAATGTAAAGGTTGTCTGAGTGAGTAATATCCACCGGTTGTCGGCCTGGATAGCTCAATTGGTAGAGCCTTGACCTTGTAAGTCAAAGATCTGGGGTTCGACTCCCGGTTCAGGCATTATTTTCACTCAGTCGGAAGTATAAATTTCAATAAATATTATCTCATCGTTAGGCTTATGCGTTATGTTTGTATCATTTCTCTTCTGCGTAAGTACTTTAACTTTTGTTACTAATAATTGGTACTCAAATTAAATTATCACCGTGACAATAATTTTATTCGAAATAAATCTCATTTAAAATTTAATTATATGCTGGTATTTTCATTTATCTTTTGTTTGCTGAGTGTTACAAAGTTATTAAATTATTCAAATTATATATATATATATATATATATATATATATATATATATATACGTTTGCTTCTCTTCTTACATGTTTTAATTTATTCATATTTTATTACCTTTTTTCCATTAAAAAGTAATGGTTTTTCCATGCAAGGTATGGTCACTTTGTACATATCTGCTTAACATAACTTGCTACAAAATGAACGCTTATATTTTTCAGTTCAATGCAGAGATGGTGGTGATTCCTGATGACTTATTTATGCATTCTGAGTATTTTTATTTTTTACCATATTTTTATTAATTTCGATTCTTGTTTGTTTGTTTGTTTGTCCGGTACAAATATTGCAACCGATTTTTAACGAATTTCCCTACTAGTAAAGACATTTGAAACATTCAGAATAGCTCAGAACCCGATGACAACACAATACTTCGAAGCTCGATTTTAAAATTTTTGATTAGTTTTCTTCTAATTAATTAAAATATGAAACGAATAACCTCCTAATAGCTTTTAAAATATCCATTAAAACATTAACTATAATTTAATTGCTGCAAAAAAAAAAAAAAAAAAAAAAAAGTTAAGACTTCATTTTCTTTCGACATAAAAATAAATACATTTAATTAAAAGTGTACGCTAAAAAAATTGTAAAAAATTGTATTATACATCTTACAAAAATGGACGTCATTATCACTTTAAAATTTTTATACGCATTGTTAAAGTGCTAATGTAGTTTTATAGCTATGATTCAACAGAAAGTTTCAAAATATGATACATAAAAAGTTTTTTATCTTATAATTATTATTTATCTATTTATCTATTTATTTGTTCTATTCTATGAAATTAAGCTTTCTCATAATTCTTGGGTTTTATTTTGTTATTGTTTTTTCGTTTAGAAAACTCTTGTTTAAATTCTTTGTAAGCTCCTTCTTGTTATTATTTATTTTTATTTTTATTATTATTATTATTTAATGTTATCATTCGAATTAGTATAATTTTTATGTAGATATTATACTTGTTTTCATCTGACTAATAATAGTAAAAAGATTACTAATTAAATTATTTATATTTGTTTTAGTTATTTAGTAACATATTTAGTCTATTGTGAATTATTGTGGCAATGTAATCGTCTATCTTTCTTGCATTATACATTTATATATAGATAAATGTCTGTGTATGTATAGTCTAATGTGCATCCAACGTATTCAAGTGTGCATTCAAATTTAATGACATATGTTCGTGTGCTGATCAAAATTTGAACTAATTTTTTATTGGAAGATTTTTTTTTTCCACGTTGTTTTTATCCATATAACATATCTAGCAATTTTCATCAAAACCCAATTTAAAAAAACGATTCAAAAAATTATACGGGGTACATGAAAGCAGTCGCTTTAATTAAATTTACCCTTTACATATTACACACATATGCATACATGCATGCACGTAGACCCATTTTTATAAACATACATCTATTTGACACATACACACACTTGTGTGAGAGAAAGGTGGTCAGTTTTAAAACAAGCTTATATATTCATTTCATATCGTATTTATCACACTACATATTAAATTATACGACTTGACATAGTAAGCATTTGTTTTTCGGCATTAATATATATATATATATATATATATATATATATATATATATATATATATATATATATATATACACATGCACATTAACAAAATATACATCATGCAAACAAGCACTCTGAAAAGTTAATAATTTTCTTTGCAGCCTTTTTAACATTTTACACGCCACATTCAGATCCGTGTGTAATTTAAATAAGTTTTTTTTTTTTTTTTTTTACATATTTTTCCTTCTAATGCCTTAGTTTAAGGAACTCTATCATTAAAATGTGTATTTTTTTTTTTTTTTTTAATATAATTTAAGATTATTATATTTGATATTATTAATTTAATATTATTATATTTAATAACATTAATTTAATGTTATTATATTTTAATATTATTATATTATATTTTACTCTAACAATGTAAGCTATTTTAAACATGCCAGCCCAGCCCATTTTTAGAAGCATTTGCTTATTTTTCTAAATTATGTGAATTTTTAAACTGTGGGGGTAAAAGGAAAAATGGTAAAATAGGTCATTTTTATAATTTTCTGTACATTTTCCTCTTTTATGATTGAACTATAATTTCTATTTAAAAAATGCAAGTCATCTTTCTATTATATCTGATAATTTTTTCAAGTCAGTATTCATGATATTTAATTTTTAAATGAATTTTTAATTCCATGTTCCATTTATGGAACATTGGCGTGCAAAAGGTTAATGTCCAGTATTTCAATAAGATAATCTGTTACAAAACAAAGAACTAAATAAGTGTCTAAGATTATTTTAATGTCTCATTATCACAATCAAGCGAAAAAAGAAAAGCAAAATAATTTTAATAACACCTGTAGATTATATTCTCTAGCAGAGTTACTTAAAAAATCTAGGATTAGGGAACATCCTGCTATTTTTTTTTTTTTTTTTCAGAACTAAGTAATAATGAACATGCAATATATCTAATCAATCACTGACAACATTAATTTCTCTGTAAATACAGGCACAATAATTTCTTAAATAGCATTACAAGAAATGAAACAAGTGGTTTTTACTAATAATAGTTCCGAACATATATGGATTATGATGAATGGTACACAATTTCGTACTGTAAATGCATTTATGTTATTTAGATAAAGTTATATAATGTCATGTAGAACTGCTATTACACCATTATCGATTACTTACATTTGTAACTTATTATTTGAACAATTACTTAATTAGTTTTTTCCAGGCTGAATTTCCTTTTACAGCTCTATTAGACTTTCAAAAGATATTCTTCAAAACAATGTGTTCGCTGTTTACTCTGCTAGCAAGTGGCGTACAATTTCCTTGAACAATTACGACATTAAATAAAAATACCTGTTTTTTTTTATTATTCATATATCAGAAATACTAACAATTGAGTTATCTAAACGACTATCACCAATATTTAAACAAAAAAAAAATTATATCAATCTTCTACGATAAAATTAGTTAACCCTTTCAGGACCATAAGATTTCCAAGACTAAATATGCCAATAAGACACAATATTTTGGCTATTGTGGGTGTAAAGTAAGAGAATATCACCAGAAAAACATAGCAGGGTGTATAGGTTTCCTATAATTTCATGGGAAATATTTTTCCCTATGGACCATAAAAGTAAATAAAAGAAGAGTTAGGTTTATTATATCGGTATTTTATTTATTGCTTTGTAATACAAATGTATTGCTTTGTAATATAAAAATTATCAAAAAAGTAAAATAAATAGCTAGTTATGGTATTCTACGAAACAATTTCGTTTACTTGTGAAGCACAAGTGGACATTGCACGTAACACATTTATTATGTGTCCTATTTTCTATACGTTTTTTTTTTATTCGTTCAGAAACACATTTGCTGCCTTGGACATATGTTTTATTTTGACATTCAGTAAAAAAAATATCGATTCAATAATAATTGAACAATCGATAACGATTTTTGTGGAAGGGAAAAATATTTCCCTTGGGCGTGAAAGGGTTAAAGATTACTTTTTCAAATCTGTGTAACTAAATCTCCCAAAATATCGTGCACTTTGCACTTCTGCATATAAATTACACTGCTCAGCATGAAAATTGCTTCTGACACCATTTCAGCATCTTCTTATATAAAATGACCTCCTGAATCTAAATATAACGCCCATTTTGCCCTATTACCCACCGTTTTTTATGAATGGCTCCCTATTTTTATCATTTTCCGGTGATTTTATGGCTATAAATTTGATTTTTAGAACGGAAGAGGACTATTTTAACCGTTTAATATATTCTAACGGTCTACAGAGTTGGAAAATTCTAAAACATGGACATTTGAGACAAGGGAAAAATTTATGGGGGATTTGCAACTGAATTTATATATTACATATCTTATAATTTTTTAATCTGTTATTAATGTTATTTTTTAAACTTTATATATTTTTGTTTTTAGGTGTTAAATTCCTTTTCATTCTTCAAATGAAATTCATGGTCATAAAATTATGGAACAAGAAAAACTATTGAGGTGATTGGGTTCGGTAGGTGACCAACCACCACGGTAGGTGATTGGGCAAAATGGGAGTCATATTCGGATTCAGGAGGTCATCTTAAATAAGAATCAGCAAAAAAAAGTATCAAAATTCGATGTTTTTTTCAGAGCAGTGTTATTATTAAATTATTGATATAGTATTGTTTTGGGGCCAAACTTTCAAAACTGATTTCTTTTCTCCTCTTTTTTTTTTTTTTTTTTTAAATAGTATTTGCGTCCCTGAAATAAAACGCACACCATGTCCATTTTTTTTAGAAGAATTAATGTGTATTTTTTGATTTATATAAAGACATTAATCACTAATGGCCAGTTACAGTAAAGGTGATAAGACAGTGGAAAATAAAACCATATCCATTTTTTGTATTCATGACAAACGTATTTCGTGTAACACATCAAATATACGGTGGTAACTTTTTCACTAAATGAGCATGACGTTCTTTACCTCTGGGGTACAGAGATAATTTTAGATCTCCAGAATCCAAAAATCATGTTTGTCCGAAAATAGTCTGTTTGTATGACTGTCAGTATTTGTGTTTGTCTGTTATCAGTGTAACACAAAAACAGATATTACCAGAAAGTTGAAAATTGGTATTTTAACCGTATGCAGATATTACTTGAAAATTTTTACTGAGATTGGACTGATGGTTCATGTACAGAGACATAAAAAAAAAAAAAAAAAAAAAAAATACGTTATGGTATATGGACGAAATTTGTCGTTGCCTCATTTCATCATCTTTTCATCGCACTAAACATGATGACTATCCTAAACATAAATTAACATATATTTAAACATATATTTAACATATATTTAACACGCACATAAACATGTTTCCTGTAGAAAATAGTAAGATAATACTTTTTCATTCGCTTACATGGTCATACAAATTAATTCAGATATGTTATGCGCTATGGTTGAAAATTGCTCGAAGTGTATTTCAAGCTGCGTTAAGTATTTTTATGCTAATTTATGTGCATCAGTGGCGCATTTACAAATTATAATCAAGATACAGGGTTTGCCATAATTATCCGAATAAATTTTTCTGCAATCAAACATTTTTCAGGAAAATTTAATCATTATAGAGCTAGAGCTGATAATATATATATATATATATATATATATATATTTTTGTTAAAATGCTTGGTAAAAGAAAATAGTGTAAATGTGTTACCATAATTTTTAGTGAATCTGTTTACATAATCAGTCATAAAAGCTCCTTAACACACCATAAAATAAAGGGAAGCACTGCTTGTTTCGAAAGGACGGGAATTCTCTTCAAATGTGCAAAAATTACGTACTATTACCTTGGAGGCAAAAGCAAGATTGTGTTTTTTGCACCTGAAGAAGAAACGCCACGTCTTTTCGAAACCGGCAGTGCTTCCCTTTATTGTATGGTGAGTTAAGAAGTTTTTATAGTTAAAAATGTATTGCATACTAGTTCTTTAATTTATAACTATTTAAATTGGTATATATTGGGATAGTGTTGGAGGATAACTTTATGTTCCTAAGAATTGTAATATATATTTTTAGACTAATTTTTGAATATGCTATCAAAATTTCGAATATGTTACCACAATTTTTCTAACTTGACCAGCTGAACCGCAAGAGAGTGGAAATTGGGATAGTGCTAGGAGACAAATTTGAACTTTAACCATTTCAAAATGCACGTCATATGTCTTTTTGACCCTGATCACGAATATGTTATACATTTATACTTCTCTAAATCGAACTCTTTATGCACTCAGTGTCAAAAACTGTTTGAGGTAAAAAATGTATTGCCAGTTTATGCTGTCTATCAGCCAAACAATTTGATTTAGAAAAAAAAAAAAAAAAAAAAAAAAAACATTAACTTATTCTGTATTACCCTTTAAAATAAATAAATAAATAAATAAAGACAAAACGTATATTTTGAAATTATCAGGAATATCTGTTTGTCATTTTGAACAATTTTGTCCCCAAGCCGTTTCCACCCTTTTGTAGATTAATGATCCGACACTCAGAAAACTCAATAATCTGCATCAAAAAATACACAAAACGTATATTTTTATGAACATATTTATTTTTCTCTTCACTAATTTAACCCCCAAAAAATTTTTGGTCTATAACGCTTAAACGTTTCGTATCATAACGCACACAATAGGCCCAATAAACTATAATACAACCAATCAATCACTCTTACAAATTAATATAAAATATGAAAAGACTCTAATTTATATATATATATTTTTTATCTTAATTTTCACTTCAGAAACAATAATACGTAGTCTGGAAGAAAGGATTTCTATTAATATATTATATACGCCTTTGATTTACAAATGAAAACTTACTTAATAGAAAAAATAAAAATGTATCTCTACTTAGGTTTTAGATATTATTCGAATTTTTAGAGTAAACTTTGATATTACTTGCCTAATTTCACCTTTTAGTTACAATAAGGCATATAGGCCTAAGGTGGGTAGATTTCCATTGGTGCCTTTCTAAAAGGCCCTAGCCCGTATTCATAAAAAAACATGAAAAATAACCGAACAACTAAAGCGGGCTTGACTTGGGTTCAAATAAATCCCACCGAGAAAGTGTAAAATAATCAGGAACTTATTATTATTATTATATAAAATAATTCAAGTTAGAGTCAGTGATATATTAAAATATAGCTTGCAAAATTATTTATTTATTTAACTTATTATTATTATTATTATTTATAAAAACTTATCATTGTAAAAATAAATATATATATTAATAAATAAGTTTAATTGAAATCTTTCATGCGTATAATGAAACATTCCACTCTGGGAAAATGCTTTTCAGTTAAAATACACAACAGCTGAACTTATTCTTTTTTTTTTCTTTCTGTTATATTCACAGCTTCATTAAGTAGAGCAGAGCAAGAAAAAGAAAAAGAAATATTATTTAATCCCATGCGTGATATTCAGAGTAACTTGTAATTTACTCCACGGAATATCTCCAACAAAGCAACAAGTACACACACACACAAAATGGTATTTCTCAAATTGCCGTAGATTAAGACATATTTCACACCTATCATGAATAGAGCTCAAAGGTCAAAGAAAATTAAAAGAAACACGGATGAGAAAACGTTAAATTTTGCCAAAGCACCTCGAATTCCGTCCACATTTTTTGCTGTCTTTCTTTTTTTTTTTTTACACCTCATAACACTATCTTTGTCATTTTAATAATTGCACTCGGCGTCTAGAACCTACGTTATTACTTTCTGAAAAGAAAGTGCCAGCGGCTGTGGTTAAGACATTTTGAAGTGCAAGGCATAATCATGGCCGTCGTCACTGTGCCGTCGCAAATAATAAGGCGGGATTCTTTTGAGGTGGTTAATATTAAAGAAGTACACAGTGGTTTGCTGCACGATTTATTCTTACTTACGTTTCAATACTCTGTGTAGTGGTGAGGAAATTGTTGACAAATACAGTAAGTCATTTCGAGGTATACGCCCCTAAAATTCCGTTACAAACAAAAGGCGATTTATACAAATAGGTTCATTGACCATCTTATTATATCATTTAGGGGCTATTTTTAAGCGAATGTTTCCAAGGCTCCAATATGTACGAATTGATGCGTCCAACATATTTTTTCTTTGCTTAGGGTTGTCACATGTACCCAGCGAGTCTGTAGATTATTAAGCTGTAGCGGCTGTTTCCGTCATTAATTATGTGTTACTTTTGTGCTGCTTTTCTTTTTCTTTTTTTTTTTTTTTTTTAAGTGGTTTTTTTTAATTATAGCTTAACATAATGTAATATAACTTAACATGGTATATATATATACAGCTTAGCATAATGTATATGATGTAATAGCGTAATGTAATATAGCTTAACATGATACATATATATATATATATATATATATATAGCTTAACATAATGTATACAATTTAATAACGTAATGTAATATAGCTTAACAAATTGTGTATAATACAGTCCGTTAAGAAATTATAAGACCACCTTAATTTTGCAAATTATAAGAAAAGTAAAGATTCTAATCATAATTTAAATACATAAAATAACATATTGCTCTATATTTTTTTATAATTAGTTTGCAATAACTTGGTATAATGCAATAAATCTTTAATTAAAATATATATTAGAAATAAGTGAAAAAAATCTGTTAAGAAAATATAAGATCACTTGTCAAAAAACAAAATTGTATAAAAAATTAATTTGATATTGGTCCTCCATTTTTCCTGATGACTTCAAACACTCTGTCTTTCATTGAAGTAACCAGGTGGTTAAGTTCAGTTATAGAAATATTGTACCATTCTTATACAATGGCTACTTCCAGTTCATTGGCAGATGAAAATTGTTTATTATTAGCATAAACTTTGCGAGATAATATACCCCATAGGTTTGTCATGGAGTTCAAGTCTGGACTTCGACTTGGCCATGACAAAACATTAATATTTTCTTTTTAAACCACTCCTGCATGGATTTAGATATATGACAAGCAGCATTGTTCTGTTGAAACATCCAGTTAGCACCACCTAATAAAGGTCGAAACGGTATCATATGATCATATAGCATAGACTGATATTGTGTAGAGTTCATATGACCCAAAATTCGCTGTAAATCACACAACCCCTCATAACTGAAAGCTCCCTAAATCATTACTGATCCTCCACCCATTTCTCGACTGAAGGTTTCTTCAGTTTCTTTTGGTTTCTTTCTCAAGTCATGCCAATAGTGTTTGTAACCATCGGGGCCATCAAGGTTAAATTTCTTTTCATCATAAATTATAATTTGTTTCCACTGATCATTCCATGACATGGCATTTGTAGCCCATTTTAATCTTTTTTCTCGATGGCATTTCAATAACTTTGATTTTTTCTTCAATTTCATAAATTTCGTATTAATATTAAGTTTAAGACTCTGCCAGACAGTTACATGTGAAGTTTTCTTGCTGAAACGTTTCGAAATTTCACGAGTTGAAAGACCTTTTTTAGTTGACAGTCGAAAAATTTGTCTATTATCACGTGCTGTCAAAATGTTTTTTTCTACCAGATCGTTTTTGTTTGTTTGCATAATCTTTTCTAATTATGGCAGTTTTAGAACGGTTCATTAACCTCGCAATATCTCTTTCAGATTTACCAGAACCTTTATAAAATAAAATTTTTCTCATTTCGCATTCAGATATTTCTTTACCTCGAGGCATCGTCAAATTAATCGTGTATAACACAATCAAAACCTAAGCCTTTGCTTCTTAGGTAATTCTTTTAAGAAATACTGACGCATGCGCTTTATATTGAGTTTGACGTCATGTATAATATGCTAATTTTCTCAGGTGGTCTTATAAATTCTTAACAGTCACAATCTTTAATTTTTAGAAAAAATGAATAAGTTTTAATGAAATTTAATTTAATTTTAAAAGTTGGAATTAGTATAGGATGCGTTTTCCTATCAATTTTAAATACGCAACAAAAAATTTGAATATTATGCTCTCTTCTTCAGAAATGCACCAATACGCTTGTGGTCTTATAATTTCTTAACGCACTGTATAAGAACATAATGTAATATAGCTTAACATAATGTTCAGTTATAATTTGTTCAAGCCACAATATTTGAACTTCTCTCAGATTCTACTAAACGAAGAACATAGCTGCGATAAACGAGCCAAGCGGGAAAGCTGGCGGCTGATGCGTCGGACTGTATTGTTATAGGGGCTCTAAATGTTTATACTTGCAAATGTAAAAAGTTATTAAATTAATCACAAATTACTCCACATTCATTTCTAAAACGTTTATTTGCCGTCGGTGGTATTGGACCATTCAAAAAATTATCTTGAGGAAGTAAAAAAATTAGTTGGTATAGGTGGACTCTTCTCAAATCCCGATAATATTTGTTCTCATAAATTTCTAGTATAGCTAATACTATATTCATGTTAAAAGAAAATATATCTACCGGTCACCCATTAAAATCACAAAATAAATTGCCCCACGCAATATGATACCCTCCATCCGTTCCGATACACCTACCTTATTATAATTTGTTGTTTAAATTTATTAGGAGAGTTTCATACTTCATTTTTCTTATACAACACGGTAGTACTTCCAATATAATAATCCCTATGATGCATATGTATCTGAAATATTGTCCTATTCCTCAATGTTATATAATCACAAAAAAAAAAAATGAAGATTTTTAATGTATAGGAATCCAAAGTCAATGATGTTCATGTATAGTAAATGGTATTTTAAAACTGGTACAATATTTTTACGATGAAAATTATCCATATAATACAAGTTTAAGCGAAATTCTCCCTATCCCCCCCCCCTCCATGTTACGAAAATCGTTAATTACGAATAACTTGCATGTGTTAAAAACAAATAGGGTTCTTTCCATGGTTATAAGTGATATTTCAGCCAACGTGATGGCACAATCGGCAAGGATCTGCCCTCTGGACTCTCACGTCCAGGGTCCGAATCCCGGTTCAGACGTAGATGCTCGTGTTGTCCATTATGTCTAAAATATATAAGATATTGTTATTGTTAAACTATGTAATACTAATCAATCGAGAAAATGCCGTTATAACTGTAGGTCTCAAACACAGAGAAAAAAATATATACCACCTTTCTCTAGAATGAATAAATGGCCATTTTCTAAATCCCTTAACTAGAAATATAGATTTCCGAGCTATGCGCATAATACACGCCAATAAACTGAATAGATGAATTGATCGAGAATTTCTCGTGTACACATTTCTAGATGGTGAAACAATATTTTGAATACTCTAAATATTCTGAATCATTTATATTGCGAGAAATTCTCGCTTGATTTTCTAGAATTCAGTAATAAACCAAGATTATAGTTGCAGAAACCCGCCTCTTGTAGTCTCATTTATTTGCAGAGATTTTTAAACAACTTTGCTCTCGAGAATATAGGCAAACGCTCTAGAATTCTAATAGGAGCTTCTAGAACTCGCTTTCCAAGGGGACTAGAATTTAAAAGGATGACATGGAACTATTTTTTCTAGAGCCACAATTTAGATTCTAGATGTCAGTTCCAGAAATTTTCCTCAGTGAAGCTATGAAATAAATACACAAATACCAAAGTGATATTTCATAAATGGTCTGACTTCTATCCGAACACCTATTCTTGAATTGCCGTGTGCAGAATCCAACAAACAAACACACTAACATACTAATAAATTGACCCCTACACATGAACACTAGATCGATTTTATGATTTTCATGCTCTTCACCCCACAAAACGTGTAAAAGCGTCCAAAAACGGAAGTCAAAAATTTTCACTAAACCTATATTCCCCATATCTATAGTATATGATTAACAGTATTGAATAAATTATACATTCTTTCAAATTGTATACATGAGTTACTTTCTTTGGAAAATCACATTAATAAATGTAAATTATAGCAACGCAAAATATTAGTACCGTTAATAGTATTTTATTATATGTTTCAAGCGTAAACTTTTACAGGTGCACTGCATGTGATTTTACTTCTTATTGACTTCAACAATTCTAATCTTTTGCTATAGTACGTTTACGTTTAGGGAGATTTGTCGAAATAAAGGGCCATATTCTAACCCTCTCAGCGTGTAGCCTCAAATGACATTTCTACTTAAAAAAATAAGCTTATTGTCTAAAAAAATAATTTTATTGACATGATTTTAAAGATGTCTATTTGAGTTAGTAAAATCCGCTTCAAACGCTTAGAGGGTTAATATGCGTTCATTTATGCAACGAAACATGTGATCGTGCAATTTCCTTTGTCCTATGTGAATTTTTCCTTGTGTGAATGTTTGTCCTATACTGCCATGTTGTTTACAAAAAACGCGATCACAGCGTCACCTGTTGAGCGATTGATCCCCAAATCTAATCAGCACCAATTTATGTCAGGATGCAAATAAATACCAAATTTGGTTAAATTTCATTCATTGGTTCGTGAGATACAGTGTCTACAAAAATCGTGATACACACAGACACACAGACAGACAGACGTACATTTTCTAAAAACTATCAATTCGTGTTCAGGACATCCCAAAACGTGTAAATCCATCAGAAAGATGAAGGTCGAAAATTTTCACGAATCCAATACTTTCTCTAAATTACATATAGAAGAAAGTAAAAAATGTTAAATTTATACGTAATTTTTTTTCGGGTTAATATTTTTTTTTTCATTTAGTTCGCATAGTTGAAATAAAAAAAGATTATTAACTGAATATTTACAAATTTTGAGTTCACAATTTTAGAAATAGTTAGTTCTATTGATGTCTGTGTAACTCTATTACTGTCCATTTCTTTAAAAAATAATTGAATTTATTGTAACGTTTATTATTAGAGAATTTATTATATTGAAAGCAATACACGGATATTAAAAAGTTGCCACTTTGACTGCTGCACTCGTGCCTACATTGTTCCCCTGATGAAGGGTCGTATGTTCTTTCGACCCGAAACAATTGTTGCGAGTTCATTGCATTTTATGGTCTTTATTCAAAGTTTTGTAAGTAATAAGTAATAATACACGGATAATCTTTAAAACAATAGCTCAACGAGTCTAAAAATTTCTAATAATAATATCTATAGAATTTCCATATTGCCTAAAGCAATAATTTTCTTTTTCAAAAAGTTTTTTACTATCTAGAAAATACTGGTTTTGCTCTATACAAGATACATAAAATAAAGCAGAAATTTATAGTAAAAAATACTTGCGTGTTGTAGCATTGAAATTTTCATCACATTATTTGTCCCAACGTATTTTACCCCTTCAATAATTAGATATAAAGCAAAAAAAGTAACACGTAAATAACCAGACGCAAAGTTTTCCATATCCGAATACTTTGAAATATTTTCTTAACTATTTCTGCACAAAAATTGTTTTATAAAGTAACTAATAGAAACAAAAGAAACATACGTGTTTGTAATAATTGAGAAATGATATATATTCTTGTAATATTTCATTCAAACAAATACTTACTGAATTTTTTACTTTCGAGTTAACTTATTTTGAATTTCATACAGTATCGTGTAGGAACAAGTGAGAAGAATTAGTAATTCTATGAAAACGTTTTTCATAAAATTACTAATTCTATGAAAAATTCTTAGAATCAGTAACCAATTCTAACCAATATTCTTAGTTATTAGTTTTTGTATAAATATTCGTTAAACCATAAATTTCAAAGTCTCGAAAACTTTTTAAAATATTTTGAATATTAAAAAATATTTATCTCTTGCAAAAGTGAAATATCTATATTTTACTCTAAAATTTTCTTAGTGTTGAAACTTTCATTTTTTTTATAACATCTCTTTGCAAGCATAAATTTTTATTTTATGCTCTTTAGGGCCCACAATAAAAAACTTCTGCAGTTAAAAATGTTTTTTTACTTAAATTTTGATTTTGTGCATTTTAGTTTTAAAAAATGTTATTTAGAAACTAATAAAAAATTCTTAGGATATAGTGCAGACTCTATAATATTTTACTTTACCAATTTTATTAATTATTGCAATAAATAACGCATCGAACCTTAGAGGATCGAACCCTCGATCATCATTATCAGTATAACTCTATAACCCAAAGTCAAAGAACAGTCAAGAGAAGTCATAGAACACGGTAGAACTATCTAATAGATACATATACAAAAAAGAATATTGTTCTCGAATGCTTTTTAAAATATTTTGAATATTTAAAATTTGTGTTGCAAGAGTGAAATATCTATATTTTCTTTAAAAGTTTCTTATTGTTGAAACGTTTATTTTTTACAGCATGTCTTTACAAGCATATTTTTTTTATTTTATGCCTTTTAGGACTCTAAAATAAAAAGCTTCAAATATTATTATTTTTTTTAACTGAAATTATTATTGTATGCGGTTTAGCAACTAAAAAAAAAAAAAAGCTTTTAAATGAACTAATCAAATTTTTTTAGGATACTGTGTAGACAATGAAAGACTCTCTTTCATCAATTGATATTTTTTTTATTAGTT
This sequence comes from Salticus scenicus, assembly GCA_963930645.1. Lineage (NCBI taxonomy): Eukaryota > Metazoa > Arthropoda > Arachnida > Araneae > Salticidae > Salticus > Salticus scenicus. The sequence goes on from OZ005659.1 coordinate 241,732,341, forward strand.
TTCTACAAAAACGCAACTCATCAGCTTTCGAAGACCGAACCCACGACCATCGCGTTATCAGCATGCTGCTCAAATCAACTGAGTTAACGAGTGATTGAAGCTATTACTTACATTAACGTGGAAGCGCCTTGCTTTTCAGCATGACACCAAGACACGATGACAAAAATGCAGTTTTAATAAAAATCTTCTAATTTCTTAAATTTTTATTTTGTGCTTTTTAGAAAAAAAAAAAAAAAAAGCTTCTTAGAAAAAATCTTCAAAAATTCTTAGGATACTATGTAGGCAATGAAAATTTTATTTTATCAATTGACACTTTTTGTATTATCTGCAAAAACTAACCCATCGATCCGCCGAGGATCGAACTCACGACCATCGCGTTATCAATATGACGCTCTAACCAAGTACTGCTTACATTTACTTTAGCGTGACATGAAGACGCGATGACAAAATCCAATTTCAAGCATCTAAAAACAGCTTTGTAAGATTAGGTTTTTCTATTATTGTAAGGAACGATAGCATATGTTGCGCTCTTTACAAAAGTTTCTTCTATATTTTATTATACAAATTCATGTAATACAAATAATTTATTAAAATCATTTTCCATGATGAATGCAAACGATTTTCATGTCAGAGAAGTGTAATATTAAATCGGGAAAGAAAGTCAATAATGTGCAGCCATCTAAAAAAATTCTTTACTAAGTTTTTTTTTTTTTTTTTTTTTTTTTTTTTTTCCCAGTTAAAATTAAAAATAAAAATAAAAATAAAAAATAAAATAAAATAAAAAGATAATCTAAATTGATAAAGTCCTCTTAAATCATCACAGATTTATGGTTCAATTTACACATTTGAAAAAAAAAAAAAAATCCTTGTGTACTATCACTAGTATAAACACATATATAATTTTTAATTTCCTATTGAAGAATTAAATATAATTCTCATATTATTTATGTACATTTACACGAAATTTTGTTCTATATTGCTGTATTAAAAATTGCGTAATGATGGGATGACTGCTTTACCTGTTGAACGATTACACTGATCTGCATGGAAATTCCCCTCCCCCAACACCATTTTTGCAAATTCTTATGTAAAATGACCTCCTGAATCCGAATAAGATGCTCATTTTGCCCTACCACCCACCGTTTTTTAGGGACGACCCCTATTTTTATAATTTTTCGATAATTTTATGGCTATAAATTTGATTTTTAGGAGTGGGAAGGATTATTTTAACTGTTAAATATATTCTGAGGGGCTATAGAGTTGGAAAATTCTAAAACATGGACATTTGCGGCAAGGGGAAAATTTAGGAGGGGGGGGAGGGATTTGCCACTGAAATTATGTATTACATTTCTTATATTTTTTTAATCTATTACTAATGTCATTTATTAAACATTATATATTTTTTCTTTTTAATTGTTGAATAAATTCTTTTTCATTCTCCAAATCACATCAATGGACTTAAAATTAATGAACAGTGATAAAAATTGGGGTATGGGTGGTGGCCCGATAAAACAGTGGGGGGAAGGGGGCAGAAAAAATGGTAGTCGTATTCGGATTCAAGAGGTCATTTTACATAAGAATCAGCGAGAATGGTATCAGGGCTCCATTTCTCTTTCTCTCTTTTTTTTTCCAGCGCAATGTTATTCTTCAAATATAAGCAGCACCAATTTAAATCAAGGTATCACGTTTGGTTAAATTTCATCCATTGATTCATGAGATACAGTGCCTATAATTTTTTTATACACACTCACAGGTAGTCATTTTATCAAAATGGTTAAATCATGTTAAGAACATCTTAAAACATATAAATCCATTGAACAACTGGCAGTCAAAAATGTTTATGAGTTCCATACTTTTTCTTTTATATATATAAAAGGGAAAAAAAAGAATTATAATATATTTACTAGTTCTGTTTTTTCAATTTTTATTTTAATAAATCAAACAAAAGTAGTGCTATTCTTTAACCACTTTCCTTGCGACCATGTTCCCTAACAGCACATCTTCTCCAAATGACATCCTCAGGATGACTTATGGATGAAAAGGACGTCTATGGATATCCTATGGACATCTTAATGCTGTATTGTGGACAAGTGTGTTCTTAGGGTTGGCACCCCTCCAAGCCTTTGGACTCGTCCTCAAAACTAGGCACGAGGAACGCCGTTACACTATAACTATAGAATGACTTTTATTTTTTTTAAGTAAAGCAAGTATTTCAATTTAGTTAACTGATATATTAATAACTGTGTCAAAGTTACATAATTTTCTGCCAATTTCGATTCTTCACATTTCCAAAGAACCTAATAGCAAATTCATGAAATAATTTTACTGAGAAAAATAAAATATATTTAAAGGAAAATTTTCACTTTTCGATTTATAAAGTTGATTTTCTACTACGATTTTGCTATTTTCCTCGTTTTCATTATTGTTATCATTATTGCTATTCAATCCATGCATTGCAGCGTAAAGCAAACACTAATGCAAAAATTATTTTGAAAATTGATAAGAAGTACGTATATTCTCTCCAAGTTCTACTTTTTTTTTACTTTATTTTTTAAAGTAAGGTAAGGAAATGATGTTCAAATAAAATGCTTAAGAACTTTGAACATTTTTACATGCAAGTTTAAAAAGAAATATGTATTAAAGAAGTGTCATATATGTATTGATCGATGATCATTTTAAAATGGAGAAAATATGTATGATGGGACTGAGGATGAAAAATAAAAGTGAAATTCTTGAATTTATAGTATATTGACAAATAACACGGTTTATAGACATCAAAATGTTTCTAAACGCATTTCGATGGTTAAAAAAGATTTTTTCAATAAGTTATTTTTATTTTTTATTTTTTTATATTTACAAGGATAATTAATAAAAAAAATAATAGAAATGATATTGCTTTTTTTTTTTTTTTTTTTTTTTAATTGATAATTTAAATAATTATCAAAATACAAAATCGTATTAAATGAAATGTTTGTTTTAAATGAAATGTATTCAGACGGTTCTCATTTTTAACGCTTTACTTTTATTTGCAAGATACGTATTTGTAATGTAAGATCCTCATTTAAATTATTTGTAAAGATATAATTTAAAATATACTATTAGTATTTTTTTTAAATTGCTAATAAATAAAAAATTCTTTACAAGTCAAGCATTGTAAGGCAATGGTTTGCTTATATTTAACAATTTACATCACTAATTTAAGATTCTCATTTAAATTATGTGTAAAGATAGAATTTAAAATATTTTACTATTAGTATTTTACTATTAGTATTTTACTATTAGTATTTTTTTTTTATTGTTAATAAATCAAAAATTCTTTACATGTCAAGCATTGTAAGGCAATGGTTTGCTTATATTTAACAATTTACATCACTAATGTAAGATCCTCATTTAAATTATTTGTAAAGATAGAATTTAAAATATACTATTAGTATTTTTTTTTTAATTGCTAATAAATCAAAAATTCTTTACAAGCCAAGCATTGTAAGGCAATGGTTTGCTTATATTTATCGATTTACATCACTAATGTAAGATCCTCATTTAAATTATTTCTAAAGATAGAATTTAAAATATAATAAATATTATTGTTTTTTTTTTTTTTTTTTTTTTTTTTTTTTTTAAGTGCTAATAAATCAAAAACTCTTTACAAGCAAAGCATTGTAAGGCAATGGTTTGCTTATATTTAACAATTTACATCTCAAAAAAAAAAAAAAAAAAAAAAAAAAAAATCTATGTGTGTATATATACATATATATATATATATATATATATATATATCAGTGACCTTTAAATAAATATATCATTAAAAAATAATAATAATAATAACAAATTTCTGAAATCAGGAGCAAAACTGTTATTACCAGGAACATTCTCTAAATTTACAAGTACCAGAGAACTTTCTGATATATAGCAGTAACGTTACCAAAAAATTTTAAAGTTTTATTTTAAGTATTTAATGATGAATAGTATTTTTTTATTTTTAACAATTTAATGTTTTAAGCTGATTATTTTAATCCTAATTTCAGTTTAAAATAATATTAATAATAATAATAATATACTTAAAACTAACAAAAAATGTATTATTTATAAAAATAATTACGATATATCCTGCTACATTACATTTAAAGAGATAATTTATACAAGAAAAAAATATATAAATATACAGGACATATATGCATAGTTTATTTGAATATTTGTTATTTAAAAAAATAATGAACACTTGAAAAAAAGCATACTTTATATAATACAAATACAAAGAATAAGAAAACAAACAAAAGCAAGAGGAAATATAGTTTCTTCAAAACAAATTGTGTACGATTCTCTGTTTTCTGAAAATAATCCAGTTCTCTTATACAAGAATATTTAGCATTCAACAGAGATTCTTCACGGTCTGTGATAAAGGAGACAAATAAAATAAATAATATATTTCGTAAAACTTTTTTTTTTTTTTTTTTTTTTTTAAGTATTAAATTTTTTCGTTACAGTATTTGTCTCCGGAATGTGATCGAGGGCAGTGGGGGGGGGGGGGGGGGGGAGTGCAAACTAAAAATTGTTTAAATCTTGAGAGACCGAATTTGTTGATGATTTTTTTTTTTTTTTTTCCGAGAATTTGCTGAATAATTCTTTTATATGATTTGTTTTTAAAGAAGAAAAATAAAAATGAAAATAAAAAATATGTCTGTAGCTAATATTTAAAAAAGAATCATACTCAGTATTTCTACTTAAAAAAAAAAAAAAAAAAAAGAGATAGAAAGAAAAGAGAAAGAGAGCATATTTCTGGTGTGAGGAAACAGATTTTCTCTCTTTCTCTTTCCCGACATGTGTATATATATCAGTAATCTTTAAATAAATATGTCATTACAGAAAACACCAAATTTCAGAAATCAGGAGCATTCTAAGCGGAGAAAATCTGTTATTATCAGAAACATTCTCTACATTTTCAAGTACCAGGAAACTTTCTGATATATAGCAGTGACGTTATCAAAAAATTTTAAAGTTATATTTTAAGTATTTCAATGCAAATTCACTCTTAAATTATTTCTAAATATAAATAAAAATAATAAAAATTCAAGTTAAAATAATAATAATAAATAAATGTTCATTAATCAAGAATTAGTTTCAAACTATGTACTTAATGACGAATAGTATTTTTATTTTTTAACAATTTAATGTTTTAAGCTGATTATTTTAATCCTGATTTCATTTTAAAAGAATAATAATAATAATATACTTAAAACTAAAAAAATATATTCTTTAAAAAATGATTACGATATATTCTTCTACACTACATTTAAAGAAATAATTTATACAAGAAAACAAATATAAGTATACAGAACATATATGCATTGTTTATTTGGATATATGTTATTTAAAAAAATAATGAACGCTTGAAAAGAAGCAAACTTTATATAATACAAATACAAAGAATAAGAAAACAAACAAAAGCAAGAGGAAATATAGTTTCTTCAAAACAAATTGTGTACGACTCTCTGTTTTCTGAAAATAATCCAGTTCTCTTATAAAATAATATTTATCATTCAACAGATATTCTTCTTGGTCTGTGATAAAGGAGACAAATAAAATAAATAATATATTTCGTAAAACTCTGTTTTTTTTTTTTTTTTTTTTTTTTGCTAAGCATTAATTTTTTTCGTTACAGTATTTGTCTGAGGAATGTGATCTAAGGTAGGGGGTGAAAACTAAAAATTGTTTAAATCTTGAGAGACCGAATTTGTTGATGAATTTTTTTTCGAGAATTTGCTGAATAATTCTTTTATATGATTTGTTTTTAAAGAAGAAAAATAAAAATAAAAGTAAAAAATACGTCTGTAGCTAATATTTAAAAAAGAATCATACTCAGTATTTCTACTTAAAAAAAAAAAAAAGAGAGAGAGGGAGAGAGAGAGAGAGAGAGAAAAGAGAAAGAAAGCATATTCCTGATGTGATGAAACAGATTTTCTCTCTTTCTCTTTCCCGACATCTATATATATATATATATATATATATATATATATATATATATATATAAATTTGCTGTTGTTTTTAAAGGGAAAAATACTGTATTACCGGGGGAAAAAAGAAAGTCGAAAGAGAATCTTTTTTTTTTATTTTCTCTTACCCATATTTAGTATTAAAGTAGAGAAAGTATTGTTTTCTGTTTAAATTTTCGAAATTGAGTTTTTGTCATATTTATACGTTTTGAGGTCCCTTGAATCTAAAAATCATGTTTTTAACGGTTGTTCTTTGTGTCTGTATGTCTGTGTGTTATCAGAAAAAAAAAAAAAAAGCAAAAAGGTCAAACTTGATATTCTAAATTTGTATCATATAAGGATGCTACAGTAAACTTTTCGTTGAGATCAAGCAAATGGTTCGTTTACAGGGACATCCAAAAGAATTCAAATACATTGTGTCTATGGGAAAATTTCTAGTATGTACAGTGTAACATCTATAGGCTGACTTCTCTATCATTGTAGTATTGAAATTCAGGGTGAGAGAAAGTCGGGTGAGTGATACACCAGACTATTTTTTTCATTTTCATTTCTAGTGGATGACGAAGAATATTAAATTGTAATCAAATTGGTATTTTCACGCTATCAATGAGCGGCAACCATTCTTTATATTTTTGTGTGGAAGTATCCATTTCTAACTTCTTGCGTGATTTTTGCTTTAAAAGTAATCTTACGAATTTAATATATATATATATATATATATATATATATATATATATATATATATATATTGTTATTTTTATCATACAATGATATAAAAAAAGGGTCGAGAAAGTATTGTAGCGTACGTTAAAAATATCTATTGTGGAAGCTCATTTTGCAGTACTGTGTAAGTAGTAACTATTTTTAAAAAAGTGAAAATCCGCTAAAACAAATAACAGTTTTTTAAAGAAATAAACAACAACAACAACAACAAAAAAAAAAAAAAACTGACTGCTTGGGCACCAATTTTATCTATAAATTCAACAAGCACTTTTAATTTTAATATTTATTATTATTATTTTTTAATGCACACACACATACGTATCTAAGTAGCATTTGTTATAAGTCTTAAAATTCGATAGCAAAATTCGTTTTTTTTTTTTTTTTTCTGGGAAATAAACAGAAAAATCTGACAGAAAAAACGTGATTTATATAAGTTTATTAGTTTTTTTTTTTTTTTTTTTTTTTGTAGGTGTGTGCGTGCATTTAATTTGAAAATTAATATATTAGTTACACTATACGTGACAACGGAATTTTATAATATTCGTCAGGGGAAAATAATTAACCTATTTTTAGAGGCAGTGTTTCCCTTTCAGATGTTCCGCTATTTTTACAGATTTCTATGCATTATTTATTTCTTAAAATAAAAATATAGAACTGAAGAGGAGAATGCATATTTCAAAAGCGTTATCAAAAGGAGCATGCTTACTGTTTACTACATATATAAACAACAAAAAAAATTGTTAAGTCAACCAGATATTTTGGTTGATATAGCGCCAACTAGAATTTCGCTACCAGAACCCAAATTGTTTTGTCATTTTAACCAAACAGTTTTGTTGGTTCAGCCAATATTTGTTTAAATCAACAAAATTGTTTTGTTGGTTTAAATAAACAGTTTAGTTGAAGTAACACATTGCTCGCCCACTGGCTGTTCATAGGAGTGATATTTGTCATAGCTCAACAAACTATCCAGTGACAATTGTTTTTCTTGCAATCATACTCTTTTAGTTAATCGACGCAAGTTGGTTTGGTTAACTGAAAGAAATTATTGGTAAGATAACAAAATAAATTTAAAATTCAGTCAATAAAATATTTGAAAAAAAATAAATAAATAAAAATTTTAGTGTACTTTTTATTTACAATAACGTTTCGTTTACACCCTTTATGTTATGGTTTATGTTTTTCTGTAATAAGTAAAAGAGAACTTTGAATAAACAACATAAAATGAAAAAAAAATAAGCTGGCAAAAACTGTTTTGTTTAGAAATAAAACAGGACTGTTCGTCTGAGTGAACAAAATACGCACGAGAGCTGCAAACAAAGCTGTTTTTATTCATAGTTTTTAACATTACTTTTCAGCGTCAGTCCTCTGGCGTATTTTCATTATATTTTGTTGCTTCTTTGAGCTTCTTCTACCAAGTAAATAATTTTCTGCATTCTTTTTATTATTTTAATCACCTTTTGCCCCTTTTCTCTGACTTTTTGTGGGTATTACTTCTGACTCCATTTTTTTTTTTTTTTTTTTTTTTTACCCTTTAAGCTTTTGTCTACTGAAAGTTCAAATATGCACGATGTCGCATTTCAGCACTCTTATCTACTTGTTCACCTGAACCAGGGTCGTATTTTACTTCGACTCGATACGATTGTTGCGAGTTTTTTCCATTTTATGGTGTTTATTCACCGATGCATTTTTATTATCTTATGTTTTCCTATACTATCCAACTGAATATCCCTTTTTTCGGTTTCTTATCAGATCTTTGTTTTATTCTGGTCATAATTTGAGTCACAAAACAGTGATTCGAAATATAGATATTAGTGTAAATTCCTGTTATACTGTTAAACAAAATTACGTATGTATAGTAAATAAATTCTTTGCTAGCTATATTGCATTTTAAAAAGAAATATAATGATATAACGATATATATATAGATAAATTATCAATTGCTAGGGCTGGGATAAGGACGAATATAACAGTTTGTGTTGAGTAATATTATAAGTGCAAGTAGTGATTTTTCCTTTCATAAGAAAATGTTTTAATTGTATCTAATTAAATATCCATGTAAGTAGGTAAGTTTTTAATTATTAATTATTTTTAACACCCCCCCCCAAATAAATAAATAAATAAATAAATAAATCTTTTTTTTCTTTTTGTGGGTAGGTGACGAATGGGGATATGGCAATTTATACATATCAATTTATATGAAGCGTTCATATGGGGAGGGGACTACTCCTTCTATATATAGTGAAAGCAGGGTTCCCATTATAGCGCAAGACCGCGAGAATCTCACATATTTTCTTTTATTTTCTTACTTAAAAATTTTAATATTGCGAGAAATTCTTTTTTTTTTTTGTTTTTCATGAATCGTTTTAAAATAACCCACTAAAAGCTTCTTTCAATCTTTTTTTTTTTTTTTTTTTTTTTTTAGAATTACATTTGTCCTACGAAAGAAAAAAACTTGTGGCAAACAATCCGGGCATAATCACCTCAAGTATACGCAACTTCTTGGTCTCCCCCCCCCCCCCCCCCACACACACACACCAATTCAACGGAATTCATAAATTAAAAAAAAAAAAAAAAAAAATCTTTTTAAAAAAATGCAAATGTGTCGAACACTTTATAAATACAGTTCGAAATCTGTCCTGGAAGAAAAACCTGTTCAGATGTGAAGGAATTAGGCTCTAGTTATCTCTTTTCTTCACTCGCTATAGAAGCCACACAAAACTTGAAAAAATGAATTCCGAATATGAATTCCGTTTGTCCATGTAAGAAACCTATTATTATTATTATTCAAAAAATTTTTGGGGTTTCACTTAATTTTCAAAAATCTCACATAGGTAGTTTTTAAAAATCTCACTTCATTTTTGAGGAAGAGTGAGAAATTCTCACTAAATTTTTTTCCTCTGATGAGAACTGTGTATGAAAGTCAGTGACTTCAATGTACACTTAAATGTGAGATAATAAATGGCTCCATATTACAATAAATTGCAATGGATGTAACTGCAGTCAAACGGTTTTTACTATGCAACAGCTAACTCAAATGTACTCATCAGCTCTACACTTGTCGTGTACCCTAATAGTGTGTGTTAAATCTGATATGATCGTAAATTCCTGTACGTTCTCATTAAAATTGTATCTCTGCAGATACTGGATCAGGGAAAACTCGGCTCTGATCTCTATAAAAATCGCGAGCTCTTCTTCACTGATCTTTGGACATTTTGCCGAACTGACATCGTGCTTCCACCCTTTTGTTGATCTTCAAAAACGGAAGACGCTCCCCTCTCGACGTAGTTTCCTAATTCGAGTAGCTTCACTGCCAAGCTCAGAGTTACTGATTGGCATTATGAACAACAATCCCTAACAGCACATCCACATCTCATCCACAAGACATCTTCAGGATATCCAATGGATGAAAGTACATTCAAGGGACCTCCTAATGATGTACTATGAATAAGTAAGCTGTTAGGGAAAGAACTGCACTCGAACATCAATGAACTCGAACTGAACTTTCAGTATTTTTCAGCGTATCTTCTATACAATAGAGAATCAAATTACATTCATAAGCCATCTCACTATCAAACTTTTTCGAATTTAATTGTCCGCTGAACTTCTCAAAACCCGAATATAATTTTGGACTTTTGTTTTAATCCCAAGGTCACTGGCTAAGGGTGGCTGGTGCATGTAAAATTTGTCGTGGTTGCAATATCCTCCATGTTCCCATAAAAAATTATACCTCTGGGGGTCACCGAGGAGGGAAAGACATCCCTTCCGTGGAGGATCAAAATTGTGATGACATGTCTCCGGACCACCTCTAGGGGTGAGTCGCAGACCGTCGCCAATTGCCCATTGCGCAGCACTAGTGCGACTTAAAATCCAACCAACCATCCCGCTGTCAATGGTTGTAATTAGTTGCCCAACCGTTTCAGACGGATTTAAGTATATTTAAGCATGTGCATAAAAATAAATAAATAAAACATATTATAGTATATAAAAATTAATTAAAAAAAAAATCAACATATCGTTCAAAATTAGTTTATGTTTAAGACAGAATTTTAATTTTATTTCTTGTTTTTCGCTATCTTTTGAAAAAAAAAAAAAAATACAAAAATATTACTTTATTCTTTCTTTTGCACGTATGTGTAAATTTAAAAAAAAATTAAAAAGTAACGATTGAAATTGAAAATTTGTCAGATCTATCTATATATATATATATATTTTTTTTTAATGTTACATTTAAACATATTGATCCCTTCCCTCCCCCCCCCCACCTTTTTTTTTCTTTACTTTTCTTTTAAACATTGGTTCTGTGTATTCTTCTTCCTGTTTTTCCTTGAAACTTTAGGACATACAATAGAACACAACTTCTCTTTTTGCTTCCTTATCTCTGGTCTTTGTTCTACTGAGCCGTACTTTATATAAAAATCCCGGAAATAATGTACGTTTGAGAAATCGTTTTCAAGGGATAAAAAAACACATATCTCCTACTCCAAGCGCCCTATTCCCCCTTCCCTTAATTCGTTAGTTTGAAGTTGAAGGGGAAAATATTCCAGAAAATCCCTTAAGAACTGAAGGAATTTATACTTGAGGGGTTAAGTAGATGTATACTACATGAAAAAAAAAAAAAAAAAAAAAAAAAAAAATGTCGAGATATTTTTATCGATTATTTTTGATTTCGGAAGATGAAAATTTACAAAAAAAAAAAAAAAAAAAAAAGGAAAAAGTACTTTATTAAAATTTTAAGTTAAGTTTTGAGGTGAATATTGTTTTCTATAATATAAATTTATGATTTATTTTTTCGGTACGGTAAATTTCAAGAAAATTTATAATTTATGATAAATGTAGTATTTATCCCATTGTAATTTTAATTGTAAACAATATTTTATTGCTTTCTTTATAAGATTTTTTTTTTTTTTTTTTTTTTAGTTTTATTAATGTCTACGATATATTGTGGAACACAGATTTGTTTTCAGTTTCTTATTCGATATTTGCTTCACTCTAACGGTTTTCTATATAAAAAACTAATTGACCATAGATCGGCATTGCTGAGTTTCCAACCATATATATCTTACCATAAATTTTGACTATAAGTTATGCTATGTTCGTTAGGAGGATTAATTCGAGTGTTGAATAAATCTGATCAGAGAATAATACATTAATATTATCGTAATTTGTTCCATAATTTTATTGGTGTTGATTTCTTATTTTTACTTCTACGCAGTTAAATTCTATGTTTGTCTAGAGGTTTGTATTGATCGTTTTTGATTTCAGAAGATGAAAATTGACAAAAAAGATAAAAGAAAAAAAAAAAAAAAAAGAAAAGAAAAGAAAAAAGGAAGGATGTTTCAGGAAAGTTTTAAATTAAATTTTGAGGTGAATATTGTTTTTTCTAATATGAATTTGTGGTTTATTATTTTCGTACGCTTAAAATTTCAAGAAAATTAAAGATATATTTTGAATTTAACCCTCTCATTCCCAATTTTTTCCCTCCATAAAACAATAAATCTTATATTTAGTCATAAATTTATTTTAAAGGTTATATATATATATATATATATTTTAAGTAGGAGTAATAGCAGAGTACGAATTAATATAGCTAACAAAGCAATTGAGAGGTGTTTATTTATGTTTAATATAACCACTGATGCCATTAAAAATCATAACTTTCAATAAATAAAAATGTCAAAACTTTGGCAGAAATGCATATTGTAATTAATTAAAATACAAATTGTATAAACATTAAAAAATAAAATAAAAAATATTTCAAAGAGTTAATTTACTTAACCCTTTATATCCCAAATTACCTTATTTTTTGAAAAATAGTTTGACATTTTTTATTATATTTCTTTGCTGCATGAAAAACATCTCATATTAAATTTAGCTTAAACCATAGCTTAGCTATAGGGAAAGCTTAAACTATAAGCACTTTGTAGTTCCAATGAAATCCTGTAGTAAATTTAGGCTATGTTGTGGAATTTTTTTGATGGGACATTAAAGTCCCGGTGGGATGCAAAGGGTTAAGATTTATTCAATTATAATTTCGAAGGTAAAATATTTCTTATTACTTCCTTTATATGATTTTTTTTATTTTTTTTTTATTTTTATTTTTTTTATTTTTTTAAGGACTGAGGACTCTTAGTCTCAATCTGGGATTTTTGCAGTGTCATTTTTCGATAGTAGGACATTTGTCGAAATCATTTTTCGATAGTTGGATATTTATCGAAATCTAAAATTTATCGAAAATATAATTGAATAATTTGAAAGCGATGTTTAATTTGAAAAAAAAAAAAATAATAATAATAATAATAGTCCTCTGCCCTAAACTAAATTCTGCTTTTGTCAGAATTTCATCGAAATTGTTTTTTATTTATTTATTTATTTATTTTTGGAAAAAAAAAAGAAAAGAAAAGAAAATTAATAATAATAAGTATCGAAACAAACGATATCAAAAAAGTTTTTTTTTTTTTTTTTTTTTTTTCAACAATTAAAAATTTAAATCTCCATTTTTAAAGCTTTTAACAGGTTATTATTTTCATATTTTAATTAATTTTAAAAAACCTAATAAAAATTTAGTTACAAATAAGGTACCAAATGAAAGGGGCAATTTTTCTGAATCCGTCAGATTAATTAACTTATCGATCGGACAAATAGATTTTTTTAAATTAACTAAAGTATGAAAATCTGATGTTAACTTAGTATATATATAATTAATCCAACAATGGGAAAATTAAACAAAAATTATTTCTAAACCTGTATTGATATCTACGATAATTTTTCTGATTTGTTTTCAGTTTTCTTATCTGATTTTTGTTCCACTTTAACAGTTTTCTATATAAAAAACTAATTGACAAAGGTGGACTTTGTTCAGATTCTTAATTATATATTTCATAAAAGTTCTTTTAAAAAAGTCCCTAATCTTCAAAAACCCCAATTTTTCCTTCCTCAAAATCGCTCAAATCACTTTTACAAGAACCCTTATACTCCTAGAACTCAATTTGCAGTAACATTTGAAATTTTCTAAGCCTGCGAAGTATTTCAGTATGCTATACTAATTTACATTTCTCGATTTCTTCTTCTCGGAGAAGTATTCCATATTTCTGTACTGTTTAGATTTTCATTTAGAGATTATTTCGATCAATGTCTGTATCATTTTGCGACATCAACATTTATTTTTCTTTAGGAGAATTTATATTTTTAATGAATGTAAAGTTTTATTATGTATTTTGTATGATTATCGTACTTGTCTCCAAAAAAAGGTATTTTCTGATTATTATTTATGAATTTATGCCATGATAACACAAAATTACTAGGTGTTAATATCATTTTGAAACTCAGTGTAGATAGATATACAAATAAACAAAACTTATTTGACTAAACATTTCATGACCATATAAAAATATATAAGTATACGAATCATAAAATTGAGGAATAATAGAAAAATTATCATAGAAAGATCTGACAAATATTATATAATTAAACACTGATAGCAAATTACAAGTGTTTAATTTTTACGTTTTTGTGAAAATAAATGTTAATTATTTAAAATTATTCTTTCATTAAAAAAATATAATTTATTAAAATTGAATTACTTTTTTTATTTTATATTTGTTATAAAATTACAGAAAATATGTAGATTAGAAAAATCGGCATAAAAGGAAAAAAAAAATGAAAGTTCAATTCGAATTTAAATTTCTCTCTTTGTATTCATTAGTTTAAAATTCTAAAACAAAATTTGTAGTAATATCCCTATCTTTAAAAATATTCATTTTTGTATATAAATCTATATGGAAGAAACTTGAACATTTTTTCATTGAGAAACTTCGGAAGTTTAAAATGTAAAATACATCTGATTTTCAAAAGTTCTTAAGAATAAAATTAATGCAAAATTATTCACGACACATTTATTTTGATAAAATTATTAAGAAACAAATAAGTAATAATGAATATGGGAATAAATAATAAATAGAAAATACAATAAATAATAATAGAATGAATGTGCATGTATGTATTAATATGTAAATCATTTGAATAAATACAGTAAAGCACCGTTTATACGTATCTCGTTTATACGTCTTTTATATTTAGACGTCCTTTTGGTGAAGTTCCGATTCATTCCTATTCATTTTAATGCAAAAATTATTCGTTTATACGCCGCTAATATCGGTTATATGTCTTTTCCACATTACTAAAATTCGCAACATTTTCGACCTGTCATTATTTTGCATTCGAAATAAGACTGATTTTTCTTAGAAAGCACCTTAAATGTTGGAACACAGGAAAGATCGAAGAATACTGATCAAAGAATCAATTGAATTCACAGTAGAATTTTTAATACTCATAAACAAACAGCAAAACAGACGAATATTAAAAATCTTTAATTTATTAAATGGCTATATGTATGAACATAAATCGTATGTTTATTATTAAAGATAGGCTATACATCTATATAAATAAAGAGAAGTGTCTGTGTGTGTGTCTGTCTGCGCTCTGGTGCTCATACTACTGATCGCAGAGTTTCCAAATTTCGCATATAGGTACCTGGGACCCTGCAGGTGTGCACCTCATCAAGACTTTTCCAAATTTCGAATTTGAATTTTTTAAATTAATATATTTCCGATTTTAAATATTGGCTTCTTTCTTTCATTTTTCATAGATTTATTATTTTGCTTCAATCGTCTGCGTATCTTAGCAACGGTATTACGCAACTTATTTTTATTTAATACATTCATTTGAAGGCGTCTTTTACTTTCTCTTACCCATAAGGTAGAGAAAGTATTGTTTTTGGGTCAAATTTTCGAACGCGAGATTTTGTTATATTTACACGTTTTGAGGTTCCCTGAATACGAAAATCATGTTTTTAGCAAATGGTCTGTCTGTATGTCTGTGTGTCTGTGTGTCTGTCTGTTATCAGCATATCTCAAAAACAAATTATGGCAGAAAGTTCAAACTTGGTATTCTAAATGAGTATCATATAGGGACGCTACAGTAAGCTTTTCGTTAAGATCAAGCAAATGGTTCGTGTACAGGGACAATCAAGAGAATTCTAATACATTACGTCTATGGGGGAAATTGCAGGAAAGTAGAGTTTAACGTCTATAGACTGCACTAAACCAAATGAAGTGAATATATATTTTTTGTAATAGAGATAGTTAACTGGGAAAAAAAAAATGTGTATGTAGGAGCCTCGCCTCCCCCCCCCCCCTGGGGGGAAGTCCCCCCTCGAGGGGAGTAAATTTTTATGATGGGTATCTTTCAAAAGAGCTCGCCAATACCTTTAAAACGAATGGTTGAACCATCGATCTGCGATAATTTAAAGCAAAGTTATCGATTTTTTTTACTTTTAACGAAGAAAAAAAAATCGTACTTTTTCTTTTTTTTTCTTTTCTTTTTTTTTTTTTAAATATTGAGAATAAAATGGACTTTTTTTTGGATATTTAGTGTTATACTACTTCTCTAATATGGAAATTGTCTGCCTTATCATAAAAGATCATTTTTTTAATAATAATTTTAATAAATTATTTTTTAAAAAGAGAATTATTTTTTAATAACCGAATTAAATTCTATATAAATGTAGGTGCATTAATGAAACGGGGGGTTGAGAAACACAGAACTAATTATCATATAAAACTCTTCAGAAGCCTAATATGAATTTTTTAACATAGGTTTACATAACAGTACTCGTTATCTTACCTATTAAACTGCAAGCTGTATTTATAGTATTAAGAGAAAGGTAAGAGAAAGTCGTGTGAGTGACACACCAGATTATTTTTTTTTTTTAATTTGTTTTATTTATTGAAAATAAAATCGTAATGCAGTAGAAAAAATTAAGTATAATTAGTTTTAAATTTAAAAACATATTTATAACAGTTATGTTAATTTTTTATAGTAGAACAATTTTTTATTTTTCGATTTTTAATTAATTCCTTTAAAAGAAAAAACTTTTGTTTATTAATTTTTTGTTTATTTACAGTATTTATCAGGGAAAATGGTAGTATATACATAGTAAAAAGGATTAAATTTATTAAAATTTATTTGTTTATATATATATATATATATATATATATATATAATCTACTTTTTATTTTATTTTATTTTATTACATTGGTCGGAATCAAATCGTCAAATCGTAATATAGTGTAAATAGCATGGACTATAAAATGCATGGTTTAAAACTAAAATATTTACTAGATGCTGAGATACAGTTACCTTTAAAATCGTAGTTCTTAAATAGTAGAAGATCCCCCCTGTCGTCAATAAATATCCAGATTGAAGTGCCCGGGAAAGACTTTTCTGCAGGCATGGGAAACCTAGACCTGATGCAGTGCGGGCGGGAAAAGTGCTGCTGTAGACAGCAGGTACCCAAAGCGAGGTTTGGAGCAATTTCAGATACTTTATTTTATTTTATTTTATTTTTTTTAGTTTTTGTCTATAATGTGGTGTATAAAAATGAATATTAATTTAATTCTTTCGAAAATTCATTTAAATATAGTGACCAGCGAAGCGGGCGTAGCCTGCTAGTAATTAATATTCAAAATGTGTTCATATATTTCTTAAGAAGTGTAATATAATACTCAATATATGATATATGTAATTAGTATCCAGTCATGCATTAATAATATGATTTTTCTCACTTTTTATAATAATAATTATAATAATAATAATAATTATAATAATAATAATTATTATTATTATTACTATTATTACTATTATTATTACCATGTTTTTATTAACTTATATTCTTGTTTGTTTGTGTTTGTGTGTTTGTGCGGTACAAAAGTTGCAATCTATTTTTAACTAAATTCCCTACTAGCTAGACGTTTGAAACTTTCACAGTAGCTCAGAACCTGGTGACAACACAATACTTCGAAGTCAGATTTTCGAATTTTCGAATAGTTTTCTTTTAATTAATTAAAATACGAAAATAATAAGCTCCTAATAGCAATAAAAATAGTCATTAAAATATTAACTATAATTTAATTGTTGCCCCCCCCCCCCCCCCAAAAAAAAAAAAAAAAAAAAAAAAAAAAACGAGTTAATTTTCTTTCGACAT
The DNA here is from genome assembly GCA_963930645.1 of Salticus scenicus. NCBI lineage: Eukaryota > Metazoa > Arthropoda > Arachnida > Araneae > Salticidae > Salticus > Salticus scenicus. The sequence continues at coordinate 241,750,095 of OZ005659.1, forward strand.
AATAAATACATTTAATTAAACGTGAGCGTTTAAAAATTGTAAAAAGTTAAATTATGCATGTGGCAAAAATTTACGTCATTATCACATTAAAGATTTTCTACACATTGATAAAGTGCTAATGAAGTTCATGATGCAAATATATGTTGTTCGGAAAGGATTAATATTTTAATTTTTTAAAACCAACTTTTTTTTTTTAATTCAAATTTTCCGTAACTCTTTAACCAATTACATTAGAACGTCCATCTTTGGAATATCAATAATAAGGATTTTCTCGCCAAAAGTCGCCAAAGAAGTTGCCAAGGGCAAAAAGTCGCCAAATTCCTTACCTGCCTATTGGAACGTTTTAATGTGTTTTAAAGGGAAAACTGAGCTATTTTAACGCGAAAAGTGCTGGAAATACAGAAAATTTTCATTTTATCAAGTTACTAAGCCTCTTTGAAAGAATTTATACAAAAATAAATACAATTATTTACAATTTCGTAACAATACGCATTGATAAAGTGCTAATGTAGTTAGTTCTATAGCTATGACTCAACAGAAAATTTAAAAACATGGTTTATACAAATTTTTTTATCTTATAATTATTATTAACTATTGTCATAAAAAAAGTATAATGTATATTTACTAACTTAAGAAAGTTTATTAATTAATAATTTCATATAAATTTTGCTTAAGCGTCGTTAAATTTGTAATCATCAAAGAGTTATTATTAAAATTTCGATTATACGTCTTTTCATTTATACGTCTTTTTACGTCAGTCCCTTGAAAGACGCATAAACGGTGCTTTACTGTACATTAGAGCCTCTTAAATAAATAATAGGCCGGCGCATCACCGCCATTTTTTTGCCTCGTAAGAGGACAGCATTTCCGCTTGGCGATTTTATCGCTTCACTGGTGGTTTTAAGAAATTTTCATCTAAAAATAAAATCGACCAAAAATGATAAGCAACACAAGTAATCTGTTTCTGTTTCTTAAATAATTCATAACATTTGAAAGGGGGAAAAAAAAAAGAGCGTACCAATTAAAATTGGAAAGTTTTATCAACGACCTAATACTATCAGGACACGGAAACAAGACAACTTTGGCGAACCAAAAAAACGTCGCCAAGACTCTACAAACACACAGTAAAAAAGCGTTTCTTAAAATAATTTATGGTTATTAAAATGCATATTTAGATTTAAATAATACTTTTTTTTAATTTTTTACTTTATAAATGTCAGAAATGCAAAGAAAAGTATAAGTGAATAACAATAAAACTTACTATGCAAAGCTGTGCATTAGGTCCCGGGATCCAAGAATCTGGACGACAATTCGCAGCCCATTTTCTCCTTCTTGCACTATCCGAAGGAAACCTAAACAATTTGTATCCTTTTCTGGAGTGTTTACAGCAGTTTATTGCTGAACAACCTCCCATATTGCAGTTTATTTCACTAAAATTACGAGCAAGACGGTAGAAACAATGGATGCCGTTTGTTTATCACGCCGGGTACATGCGGCAACCCTAAGGCAAAAAAATGTCGGATGCGCCAGCTCGTATATATAGGAGCCTTACTGTACATGGTTTACAGTGTAAGGAATGTACGCGAGATTTTGAAAGGTAGAATAACATGTGCTATAGAAATTAAGAGGAACCAGGTATAAAATAAACAGTTCTTGCAAGACCAATATTACTTCAAAATGAAATCTTATTATTACTCTCCTTATTATTTTTAATTAGTATGTAGCAGACACCACGAAATTTATTCTATGTTTTTCTACTCAAATTCTCGCAGAACAAAATATTTATTAAAATCATTATTTATAAAAAATAATTTTAATAATGAATGTGCAGACGATTTCTCTTCAGAGAAATATACATCAGATAGCGAAACTAATAATAATTTGAATTTAATATTATTAAAATTATATAAATAAATTCGAACTTTTATTGTGTGAAGATACGTCTTTTAGAATAATAGAGAAATCTTCACTTACCTTCTATGCAGCAGGTAACGACGCAATTCTTCTAACAAAATAATACTTAATCCGATGTATACTGGCGCTGTAGATTCGATAAAATCCAATATAGCCCAGTTTCTATATCTTGAAGCAAACTAATATGTAGTTATAAACTTTCACACATATTAGAATAAAGAACTTCATTTGGTGAACTGAATTTGTATTTTATTTTTAGTTCCCCATCATACTATAGGTATGGCGAACTTAGGTAATCGTGAACCTCGCTTTTTATACATTTTTACACGTTTTCAAGTGTGAGGAATCCGAAAATGACAAAATTTGTATGGTGTCCGTCTGTAGGGTGTCTGTTAGTTTGTTAAAACGTTAGTGTGTTAGTCCGTCAGTGTGTTAGTCCGTTAGTCCGTCAGTGTGTTAGTCCGTTAGTCGTAAGTGTGTTAGTCCGTTAGTCCGTTAGTATGTTAGATTGTGTACACGATATCTCAAGAACAAATTGTCGCAGAGAAATCAAATCAGTTTTAAAATATTACTTACGACACTGGCAAGAACCATATTTATTTGCAACGTTCGAATTAAAAAACTTCGTAAGTTATTTGAAATTCACGATTTTCTTAACATGGGAGAATAGGGCAAAATTTCACTTGAACTTGCATTAAATGAAAACTTTTTGCTGTAAAAATGTTAGACCAGTTTTAAAATATCGGTTTTGATGCCGGAATGAACATCAGTTACTATAAAGATGTTACTTTTAAAATTTAGCAAGTTATTGGATATTTACGAATTTCTTAACTTGGCAGAACAGGGCAAAATTGCACATAAACGTCAGTTTTTAGGGATATTTTCATCGTAAAGGTGTCAGACTACTTTAAAAATATTATTTAGGACACTGGCATGAATATTATTGACTATGAATTTTCCAATATAAAAATTTCGTAAGTTATTAGAATTTTACGAATTTCTTATCATAACAGAATAGGGCAAAATTTTACACAAACGTCAATCTTGAGGGATATTTTCATCATAAATATGTCAGACCACTTTTGAAATATTATTAAGAATACCATAGAGTATGAATTTTTCAATTTAAAAATTCATTAGTTATTTGGAATTTACGATTTACTTAAAATGGCAGATTAAGGCAAAATCGAGCATAAACGTCCATTTTGAGGATCATAAATATATCGAACAATTTCAAAATAACATTTATGATACATGTATGAACATGATTGACCACAAATATTCTAATAGGAAAATTTCATAAGTTATTCGAAATTTAAGATTTTATCAACATAGCAAAATGGGGCGATATTTCAAATAAATAAGCATTTTTGGGATTGTTGCATCGGAAATAGTAGCATGAAAATAAGCTACGAAATTCCACCCAATAAAATAAATTAATAGATTAGAATAAGATAAATATACCGAACTGAATGGTGGGTAGCCTATTAGGCGAGGATTTCGTTCTGTCACTGTGTCAAGCGTTTGGTCAAATTCATTTCTCTTAACATGAATATAATATGTCCTGTACAAGAAATGTATGAGAATATACATATGATGGGGAACTGAGCAGAGTCCACCTATGCCAACTAGTTTTTTTTTTTTAATCAAATTAAAATTTTGTAGAATGAGCATAGATCAATAAGTAATTAGATTTACTCTTAGTTATAGAATATAGAACTATTACAGTAATTTTTTAATAAAAAAGGAAATAAAAGGATCCTAAGGAGTTTGATACAAAACTGAAAGAATTATACAAAAGAAAAACATGTTTCTAATTTGACATATATAATAAATAAAAATTAATCTTATGAGTTATTATTTTCTACATGACACATAATATTTTAAATGAAAAGACTAATATTTATCGTAGGTTGTATAATAAAAAGGTTTAAAGTATTTCAAAGTTCATGTAAACAGCTGATTTATATTTAGAGAGTTTTTTCAACGCGAGTAGAAAGAGTCATTATTATTTCTATCTGTCAACAGGTGATCGTAAACGAAGAACTCAGTATAATTAAATCTTCATGAGGCAGTATAATTAAATCTTCATGATTACAGTAAATCTTCATGATTACAGTAAGTATTAGAATCAAAATCAATTTTGTTCTGACACTTTTTTTTAAATTAATATATATATTAATTATATCATATTTATGGCTCAGCCATTCATTTTAAAGGTATTGACGAATACTTTCGAAATAAACCTGTATTAAAAATGTATACTCTCCTCCTCGGAGGGGGATGAAGTAATGCTGCTACAAAACACATTTTTTTTCCTAGTTTACTATTACTATTATGAATAATTCTTATTAATTTTCACAATCTTTTTTTTTTTTTTTATGTTTGCCATTATGTACATTTATACGAAATTTTGTCCTATACTGTTGTGTTAAAAATTATTCAAAAATGGAATTACGGCGCCACCCGTTGAGTGATTGATTCCCAATTAGCCAATTTAAATCAAGTTTCAAATAAATATCAAGTTTGGTTAAATTTCGCTCATTGGTTCATGAGATACAGTAGGCAAAAGCTTTGATATACCTACACACAGACTGACAGACATTTTGAAGAATGGCCAAATCATGTTCGGGCTGTCTCAAAACGTATAAGTCAAACGGAAAACTGGATTAAGGAAATTATGAATCCAGTATTTTCTTCTTATATAGACAGAAGAATATAAAAACAATAAAAAGCGTACACTTGTAAAATCAATGGACATAGCTGCGAACCGTTTCGATTTGTGGATGCCAGTACTTCCTTCTAGAAATTTTTTACAAGCATTTGTGAGAGTTATCTGTGATAAAATATGGTAGAATTTCTAATAAAAAAATACTGGTATTTTAAATGGTAAGGGTTGTCAGTTATGTATGATTATAGATATAATGACATAGAAAAATGTGAAATTATAGGAAATAAAACAAAATAAAAATTGAATATAGATTTTTTTTTCTTCTTTTAATGTACATAGTAAATATGGTTTTCATTCCGTGTGTTATTTCTATTTCGACTTTTTCATTCTGTGTTCTGTATGAATAATATAAGGAAAAAGCCGTAAAACTTTGCGTATGATCTTAAATGATAGTACACATCTATTTCTCTTATTCGGAAATTTAAGAAAACGTTTCTGAAAGTACAAGAACTTAAAAAAAAAAAAAAAAAAAAATGTATTTGTTATATTAAAGACTACTAATATAAAATATTTAGAAATTAAAAACAAAATAAAGAAAATCAAAAGAAATGGGGAAAATTAAAACACGGAAAATTAGAAAAAAATAATCGGGTGTCACTCACACGACTTTTTCTTACCGTGAAATTTAATACTATAAATGCAGGTTTGAGATTATGAGATAACGAGTACTGTTGTGTAAACCTATGTAAAAGCAATTCCAATTAGGCTTTGGAAAAGTTTTGTATGATACTTAGTTCTGTATGAGGGGGGGGGGGGCTACCGCCCCCTCAATCCCCCGTTTCATTACTGCACCTACATTGATACAGACTTTAAATCTGTTATTAAAATTAAAAGTTTACTTAAAATTATAGAAACAATTTTCACACGCACACATTCCTTGGAACTTATTAGTCTTGATAAGACCTTTCCAGCAACAAACTTTTATTAATTTGAAAATACAACTTTTGGATCTCCTGAAATTATTCGTTTTTAAGTTACTGTAAGACACACAGACAAAGATCAAATGTTAAAAAACTTGACTTGGGAATTCAGGAAGCCTCAAAAGTGTAAATATGCAAAAAACAAGCGAAGAATATTTAGCTTAAAAACATATATTATTTATAATATGTCTATGAGGAATTAATTTCAATTCCTGGGCAGCTTTCCTGGACATTGTAAAGTATTATAGTAAAGCACATCCACTAACAATAAAAAAGAACGTTATCGCTTAAATATTTGCAGCTCTGTATATTTGTTTAAGATTATGTACAAACCGCATGGTGCACCTAAACATAATCCTATAGCAATAACACACGGCACAAACTAAGATACACTTCCACCAATTTTCAACTATTTTCGCACTATAATCTAGTTCTTTTGTGTAGCCCTGTAAACGAACAGTGAATGATATCCCTACGATATTCTGCATGAGACATATTTTCACGCATATGAAAAATATATATTAATTTAATTATGTTTAGTGCAGTTTATAGACGTTAAACTCTACTTACCTTCAATTTCCCCCATAGACGTAATATACTTGAATACTCTTAGGTGTCCCTGTACGCGAATCATTTGTTTGATGTCAACGAAAAGCTTAGTGTAATAGCATTCTTATATGATACACATTTAGCATACCAAGTTTGGACTTTCTGCTATTATTTGTTCTTGAGATATGCTGATAACAGACAGACACACACACACACGCAGAGACACACAAAGAGACCAACCGCTAAAAACATGATTTTCTGATTCAGGGGACCTCAAAACGTGTAAATATAACAAAAAATCCCTTTCGAAAATTTGACCCAAAAACAATACTTTTTCTGCCATATGGGTAAGAGAAAGTACTATATTCTATATATAGTTTAAAAAATTAAGACCGAATTTAAAAAAAAAAAAAAAAAAAAAAAAAAAAAAAAAAAAAAAAATGCTTTGTAATATAAAAAATGTATACAGGAAATGCTGAAATAAAAGTGTTTTAGTGTTATATTTTCTATAATTAAAAAAAAATTAATTATTATTATTTTTTTCCCATTCAGAGAATCAATACATATATATATATATATAGTTTTTTTTTTTCCCCTTTTTATATGAATTTTCATCTTTCTAAAAGAACTGTACTTGAGTTGTATACAATAAAATAGGTAAAACTAAAAACGTATTTTTAAAAATACTAATTTATTTTACATTAAATTTTCAGTCACAATATACGTCCCAAGGGGATTTTCAACCTATTTATAAAAGAAGAAAAGTAACAATGTTATAAAAAAAAAAAAACTTTTCAAATACAGAATTTCTCTTACGGGATTTTTCTGAATATCTTTTTCAATTATTTTCTTTGTAGTATTTATTTTCAAAAGGGAAAAAAAAAAAAAAAGTAGAAGAAAAAAGTATTTTCTTTTTTTTTAGTACAACGTTCTAAGCATTTCTATTATACCCATTTATTTCGTTTTTTATTGTTTTGAAATGTTTGTATATTCAATGTAACATATTCCTTTCACATAGTTTTAATTTAGTTTATTCTTTTTCCTTTACTTTGACTGCATATTTTGCATAAATATTAAAAAGAAGCATACAATTTATAAATAGGTTTTAAGAGTTAATAAAACTAGTATGTTGAGACCATCACAAAACTTTCTTGTATAATTTTCTAATCAAATTAATGAAATACAAATTATTTATTAAATTTTAGTTTCAATAATGAATGCAAACGATTTTTAACTCCGAGGAGTGATACACCAAATGTTCAAAGAAAACCAATTTTTTACCCTACAGGTAACATATCAAGAAATGCACTTCTTCAAGATTTTTTTTATTAATATTAACTAGTATCGCCCAGTGATCGAAACTCGATCTGTTTTTTTTTTTTTTTTTTTTTCAATGCAAGACAAAGCAAAGTTATTCCCTTTTCTTAACGGAATTAAATTGCAACACAGCTGCGGCAATTGTTTGCCGATATGCACTCTACCTGAATCAGCAGAGCTTTACTTCTGTACATGTTGAGCCTTTCCTGAAATGAGAGAAAATCGCAACGTGAAATCCCCCTTGTTGGGTGATACAGCCCAAAAGCTTATCGGTACCAACTAGTATCGCCCAGTGGTCGAAACTCGATCTTTTTTTTTTTTTTTTCAATGCAAGATAAAGCAAAGTTATTCCCTTTTCTTAACGGAATTAAATTGCAACACAGCTGCGGCAATTGTTTGCCGATATGCACTCTACCTGAATCAGCAGAGCTTTACTTCTGTACATGTTGAGCCTTTCCTGAAATGAGAGAAAATCGCAACGTGAAATCCCCCTTGTTGGGTGATACAGCCCAAAAGCTTATCGGTACCAACTAGTATCGCCCAGTGGTCGAAACTCGATCTTTTTTTTTTTTCAATGCAAGATAAAGCAAAGTTATTCCCTTTTCTTAACGGAATTAAATTGCAACACAGCTGCGGCAATTGTTTGCCGATATGCACTCTACCTGAATCAGCAGAGCTTTACTTCTGTACATGTTGAGCCTTTCCTGAAATGAGAGAAAATCGCAACGTGAAATCCCCCTTGTTGGGTGATACAGCCCAAAAGCTTATCGGTACCAACTAGTATCGCCCAGTGGTCGAAACTCGATCTTTTTTTTTTTTTTTTCAATGCAAGATAAAGCAAAGTTATTCCCTTTTCTTAACGGAATTAAATTGCAACACAGCTGCGGCAATTGTTTGCCGATATGCACTCTACCTGAATCAGCAGAGCTTTACTTCTGTAGATTTTGAGCCTTTCCTGAAATGAGAGAAAATCGCAACGTGAAATCCCCCTTGTTGGGTGATACAGCCCAAAAGCTTATCGGTACCATGTCTAACCAAGGTCTAACCAAATATCAAATTCTGTTAAATTAATTCCTTTGGTTCATAAAGTACAGTGTGTGAACTGAAAAAGAAAGATATTTTGCAAAAATGGTTGAATTGAGTTCGGTAAATTTCAAAACGTGTAACTTTATCGAAAACCGAAAATCTAAATTTTTTCTGAATCTTATACTTTCTTCTTATATATGCAGAGGAAAGAATAATAAATCCACTTTTTAAAAAATAAGTAGTCAATTTCAGTTAATTGAAATGCAAGGAAATCTCAAAACGTGTAAATTCATCGAAAACCGGAAATCAAAAGTTTTTCCGTATCTTCTACTTGCTTCTTATACACGCAAAAGCAAGCAATAAATCCTCTTTTTTAAAAATAAGTAGTCAATTTCAGTTAAGTGAATCGTAAGGAAAGCTCAAAACATGTAAAGTGAAAAACGGAAATCGAAATTTTTTCCGTATCGTCTACTTTCTTCTTATACATGCAGCAGTTAGTAATAAATCAACTTTTTTTGAAATACGTAATCGATTTAAGTTAATTGAAATGCAAGGAAATCTCAAAACGTGTAAATTTATCGAAAACCGGAAATCAAAAGTTTTTCCATATCTTCTACTTTTTTTTTTACTGATGCAAAAGATATACGCAAGCAAAGTGTGACGTCACTGGCCGCTGTTGGGGCTAAGTAAAAAATTTTTTATGTTAATCGTCCATTGGATTTTTTGTAAAAAAAATATTAAAAATTTAGGAAAATTATTTCCCGATTTTAATCTCCATATTTGGATATAATTATAAATTAATTATCGTGCACATGTGCTAGATTAAGTTATCTTGCTATCAAATTGACGAAATTTTAATTTTAAATTTCAAAACTATGTCGTCCTTCGCGTTTTTTGTACTTGACGATCAAAAACGTAGTACGAAAATATGCATGCCAGATGTATATTTTCGTAATATCTGTTGTATGAAATATTGTTTCATATTATTGATTGCTATCTTAATATACGTTGTTAAAATAACCATGATTTTTGAAAAGAATTAAATATTTTCGCCAGATAATTTGACGATTTTTTTTCCGCCAAGAACGACAGACATCAAATATCTTCTGCTGCAACATCCGCTGTAAAGTATCTTATATCAGATACTTTATTTAGACATTTCAAAACAAATTTAACTTCAAACTATGATAGAATAATTACCATTTTCCTTTTAATTAGTATATTAGTTTGATAATTAATGTGTAAATATCACCCTTTGAAATGAATGGTTTGGTTCAACGAGGTATATAAAGTAGAGTGATAAATGGTAACCCTCACTGTAAAAAAAAATTTCGGTATTTTACAACAAAAGTTGCTGGCACCGCGGCTGCCAGCACAGTTGCTGTAAAATTCACAAGTTGCTGTCTTTTATGGTGCTGTAAAATTAACTGCACTTTGCTGTAAAATTCACAAATTGCTGTCTTTTTTGGTGCTGTAAAATTAACTGCACTTTGCTGTAAAATTCACAAATTGCTGTCTTTTTTGGTGCTGTAAAATTAACTGCACTTTGCTGTAAAATTCACAAGTTGTTGTCTTTTATGGTGCTGTAAAATTAACTACACTTTGCTGTAAAATTCACAAGTTGTTGTCTTTTATGGTGCTGTAAAATTAACTACACTTTGCTGTAAAATTCACAAGTTGCTGTTTTTAACGGTGCTGTGTAATTTACTGCAATTTGCTGTATATTTTACAATATACTGTTTTTAGCAGTGATGTGAAATTTACTGCACTTTTCTGTTAATTTTAAAAGTTGGTGTTTTTAATAATGATGTGAAATTTACTGCACTTTGCTGTAAACTTCATAAGATGCTGTTATTAATAGTATACTTTATTTAAAAGTTTGTATTTACATTTAATATTTATAAATTTCGTTTGTTCAATAAAATATATAGTCAGGCAACAATTCTCAAGGTTTTTGATAGACTGTTTTTACAGATTTGAAATCTTTAAATAGCGTTTTCTCAGTTTACATTTTTTCATGAATTTATGATCTTCAAAATCTAAGTCTTCCAAAGATATTTAAGAATAAACTTAATGTGTATGGATGTTTAATAGAACTTAAAAGAATTTGGGATCGATTTTGCAGTAACTTTAAAAGAAAAATTTAAAAAAATCACCTTTTTTTCCCTTTCTTCCCAAATTTTACGAAGCACGTTTAAACTTTTTTTTTTTTTTAAACTAATGAATAAATTTCAAAACCCATACTTAATTCTTTTTAAATTGTTTCCCTTAAACATGCAAAAAAATTGCCAGTTCTTTCCTAAATATCTCTAAAAGTTTTAGCTGTTTGAAGATAATTCATGAAGATAATCATTAATTCATGAAAAAAAGCAGACTGAGAAAACATAATTTATAGATTTCAATGCTGGAAAAAAAAAAAAAAGTATTAAAACCCACAAAAATTGATACCGGAATATATATTTTAATAGACAAACCGTATAGTCCAGTTTATAAATATTAAGTGGAAATATAGGCTATTATATGAAACTTACTTCAATAATAATTACAGAACTTTGGATAAACACCATAAAATGCAATAAACTCGCAATAATTTCTCGGGTCGAAAGAACTCACGATCCTTTGTGTGTCGAACAAAGTAGGCACGAGTGCTGCATTCAATAATGCCGTCAAAGGTGCCATGTCATCTTAATTCAGTTGCTGCTTCAGATTCTGAGCATTTGCTGAGCTACAAACTCTCATTTTTTACAATTCTGTAAAATTCACTACATTTTGTTGCAAATTTTACAGGATGGTATTCTTATCAGCGCTATAAATTTCACAACTTACAGATGAAAAGATCGGTTTATTTCTTTTTCATCTTTCTCTCCCCCTCTCTCTCTTTTTCTTTAAAGCCATGTTAAGCCTGAAATAAAGCTTCAGAAAAAGTATAACTGGAGACATGGACTAATAATTTAAACTATTTTTGGAATGTAGTATTTTCTACTTTTCCTTACTCAATAGAGAATTAAACCTGTTGATTTTGTATTATGGCTTAAAGATTAAAAAAACATTTTAGCTTGGTTCGACCAATTTGAGGTACTCTGATTCAGGAATGCAGAAAATGTTCAGATCTCGGAAATTTCCCAAAAACACAGTATAAATTTCCCTCAATAATGCAAAAATCTACTTTGCTATACAAAGTCACTTGTTCTGTAATATATCTTTAAGAGAATAAGTATACAGTGTAGCATAAAAGTATCGCTGTTACTGTATATTATAAGAAGTTCAAAGTAGCAAATTGTTATTTTTGACTTACATTTTTATTTTCTCTTTAAAAAGTATTCAAAATTTCCCCAGTCAGTTTAAATTTCCCCCGAACATCGTTCGGGCGTTTGGACATATTCTGACCCTTGCTCTGATTAAAATATCTTCAAAATTTAATACCATTTTGAAAAATAAATTTTTTATAGTATTTATTTTCTTATTGTATTTGTAACTTAATTTTTTGTTTGACAAAAAAAAAATAAATAAATAAATAAATAAATAAATAAATAAATAAATAAAATAATAATTATTATAATTATTATTTGAATGTGCTTGTTTTTTGATGCTTTTCATAAGCTTTCCGAAAACTTATTTTTCTATTCAGAAAATACTTTTAGTATTATAAAGTCTCACTTTCTGAGCTACATGCTTATAATTTGTTAACAAAATTATATTACACTCTGTTTATGATTTGTCTGTTATAAATATATATCCAACTGCAGCTATCCAAATATCAGAAATCAGTTTTTTAGATGTATACTATTATGCAAGAATTTTTTACATTGGTATTTTTTACATTTTCTTGCCAGACAAGTAAATTAGATGATCCAAAATGCCAGGTGGTGTGGTTCAAATATAACAAATTTTAGACAAATTAATGCGAAAAATACGTTAACATTTTTAAAATTAAGTTTTACTTCATGTTTATTGATACAGATTTAAATTCTGAATCAATTATAATAAATTTTTAATACTGCTTCCGATTTTTGGTTCAACTTTTTGTATAGTTGCTGTATCCTTTCTATAATTAATTGTTCAATGTTTTTTTTTTTTTTTTTTTTTTTTGGGGGGGGGGGGGGGAGTTGACATACTTTGTTTTAAGTGCTATGTTTAATTTAATATTTTTCCATTAAAAAAAAAAAAAAAAAAAAAAGAAAGAAAGAAAGAAAGAAAGAAAAAAAAATGCAGTTTGTTTCTATTTTTGTAACAGCAGTTATCTTTGATTGAATATTACAGATATTACTTTATAAAAATAGTGTTATTGAAAAAAGTGATTGCGCCGATCCCTGTCTTATATTTAATTGCAGAAATCACAAAATATTTTATTTATTTATTCTTTTTATTACGAAGTCATAAAAAAATAAAGCATTTTCGCACAGATGACCTAACAATACACCCCCCAGTACATCTTTGTGATATCTCTAGGGAATGTGTTCTTTATTTCTCAAGATATCTCAAGGGTGTCCTGGGGAGAGCACCAGGGGAACTGCAGTGTAGGTGTGCCATCAAAATTATAAAGGTAAGAATAGGGAAATGATGTTTGGTTCTCTATGAAAACATGATTCTGCTAGGAGCAATTCACGTTTTTTTTTTTTTTTTTTTCCAATGTGAATATTAGATATGTTAGGCCTACCGGAAAGTTTTGTACTTTTTAATTAAAATACGGACATCGGAAAGTTATCTTGGATAATATTTAAGGTATTCTTGTGTAACTCTCAAGATGATAATGGTTAAATAAAAATTTTCATTTTATTAATTTAAAAAAAACAGAACTTTCCGGTAGACCAAATATTTTAATGACAAATTTTCTAGATGACATATTTGTTATTCCTAATCGCAAAATTGATACCAATTATTCCGAATTTAGATAATTGTCGTTACACTGACAGGAATCCTATCTATTTAATTATTCCTTGTTCATTAAAGTCTTGTAAAAAACTTTTCTTTTCTTTCTTTTTTTTTTTTTTTTTTTTTTTCTCTCCCCGAGAGAGAATAATTAGAAAAAAACACTGTGAGTGATCAAATTATTAGATTTATTTATTTATTAATTTATTTTTGACATTTTTTTTCCGATTTTATAAAAAAGATACTGGACGTAATGGCTTTGAACTACAGACATTTAAAGAATATTTATACTCACATGGGAATATAATTAGGGGATTAAATATAAATTGGAGAAAAGCAAAAACACTTTGGATAACCCTGTATCATAAAAATGTTACAAATGTATTGTAATTTTAATACATTGTTGTACTTATTATGTTCAATATTTGCATGGAATTTTTGTGTGGAATTGCACAAATTTTTACGCAGGTTAATTTATAATTAACGTTTTAAAAATTCTAAACAGAAAAACTTACCGAAAAAAATAACAAGAAGGAATTTAAACAAAATTTTAGAAAAGATGCTGAAAACTTGTCAAAACATTAGAGATACATTGCTATGAAACATAAAATTCACATGTTTGATATTCGCTGATATATGAACATTTATATATACATATATATATTTACTGCGCATGTTCCAAAAGAATATCTGTAATTTGTACTTAAGAATTCTTGCATACATAAGAAAAAAAAAAAAAAATCTGTACTTTTTAATTAAATTCTCATACACACCTAAAAATTAAAAAAAAAAAAAAATAAGAAATACGTCAAAGAATTATTTATTTATTTTTAATTGATGTGATAAAAAAAAAATTCATTTTCTTTCCCCAATATAATATTCTGATTTACATTATACATATGCATGTATGTAAACAAAATGTTTATATTTGAATATTTATATTTTTAGTTATTTCAAGCTAAAAATAAACTTTTTTTTTTTTTTTTTTTTTTTTTTTACTTTTTTCAGATTTATTACAAAGTTTTACAAACATGAAAAACGACTATTAAATGATACATCTTGCTAATGAAAAATAAATTTTTTGAAGCATGTATTATTTCAGAATTTCACATATTGACAACTATACTTATTTTTAATTTAAATATTTTGCTTTTCTAAATTTGCAAAGAAAGAAAAATAGGAAAATATATAGATGTCATTAAAATGTAATTTTTCCTGTAGCATTATATATAAAAATAATTATTAGAATATAAAATCATTTTAATAGTTAAATTTATTATAACGATTTTATTTCAGTTAATGCCACTTAATGTATTTTCACTTAATGTCTGAGAGAAAGTTTCGATGTATAGTTTCTTAAAAGAAAAATATGTTTTATTAAGATGTGTATCAGCAATTAAAAGATTCATTTCAAATGGCAATAGCAAAGTAAATTAATTTTTCACTTATAACTATACTACAAAGTAATTTTCTTAACCTATCGCTTTATTAACGACAGAATTTTTTATGTTATATACACATTAATAACAGTTACATATAAGACACAAAAAATAATTAATTTCCTTATAAATTTTAAAATTTAGGAATTAGTTTAAAATATTTTTAATCTTTAACAATGTAACATAAAAATAAATAAAATAAAATAAATATAGAACAGTATCTTTGTCAGTAGGGTAGGGGGGGGGAGAGAAAGAAGTGGCCTTGTACAAGGCATTCTAGGATATTTAAGAGGCCTAGACAGCATTTTCACCGCTAGGGGAAAGGATAGAAGGTTGTTTACCGTGCAGTATACTATGCAGATATCATAAATGAATTATTGTATCTATATATATTTTTTTTTAGTTAGTTAATTTACAAGAAATAGTTGCTTATGTTTAATGTATGGATCTATGTTCTTCAAAATTGGAAAAGAAAAAAAAAAAAAAAAAAAAAAAAAACTTAACTTAAATTGTTCATTATAATCAAACTGCAGAAAATTTTCATTATAACATTATATAAATTTCGAGATAAAATATTAATTATATCTTATATTAATATTTATTTTTTTAAATATGAAGAAAACTTTCATTTGAGTAATTTAATTTGAAAGAATAGCTTAATTCAAATTGCATTTATAAATAATAACAGAGAGCGTAACACATTTAAATTCTTTTTGAATTACAAAAAAAAGAGGAAAATTTTTTTAACCAATTAGTATTTGTTTATAATAAAACTATACATAAAATATGGCAATCGAGATTTGGATGAAATAATATTTCAATGTTTAATTACGTTGTTCAAACAAAGAAAACTATTGTTTATTTATTATTATTTTTAATAAAACAAAGGGGCTAACTTCCATCAGGGGAAGAAAAAGATAGTAGATACTACCTTAAACTGATTTAAAAAAAAAAAAAAAAAAAAAAAAAAAAAACTGCAGATATATATATATATATATATATATATATATATATATATATATATATATATATATATATTTTTTTTTTTTTTTACATTAAAATATTAAGATGAATATATTTCATTGCATCGATGTTTCAATTCTTTCTGTCGTTATTTTTTTAACATACGTAATTTTTTCATATCAGAAATGTAATTTAAAAAATAGGTTATTGCAAGATGTTTTTATAAATGCAAAGAGAATTTAACTCATTTAAGTACTTTTAAAATTAACTGTGTAGTTAAAAAAAAAAAAATCTAAAACAGTAAAATAAATATTAATTTGTTAGTATTTTTATAAGATAAAAATTCTGAATAAAATTGGCAGTCATGATTTGATGAAATAATTCAATGTTTAATGTTGCTCCAACAAACATACAAGGAAGGAGAGAAAAAAAAATTCTTTGTTTATCTGTAAGAAAAATAAAACAAAATAAAAAATAACTTTTAATTATTTATTACAAACTGCAAAATCTTCATTATAACATTATCTAAATTTCAAGACGCTTATTATTATTATTTCAATATTTCAATATTTTTTTTTCTCCCCCTTCCCTTGCTCTGTATAAAGTTTTCTTATCAGCAAAATTTAAAAATAGCTTAAAATGGCTTATTACAAATTGAAGTTATAATTAAAAAGATAGCTTCACACATTTGATTTTTCTTTTTCTTTTCTTTTTTTTTTTTTTTTTTTGATTAGCAGAATAGAGGAAAAAATATCTACTAATTTCCTAGTATTTTTATAAGATGAAATTCTATAAAAATTATGGCAATGAAGATATAACGAAGTAACAGCCTTTTTTTTTTTTATTATAAATGTTTAATTACATGGCTAAAAAAAGAAAAAAACAATCTGCATTAGAAAAAGAAGTAAGATAGAAAAAATAATTTACTTTAGAAATTGTAAATCCATTCCTCAAAAAAAAAAAAAAAAAAAAAAAAAAATCAAATCATTATAAATATATAAGGTATTATTTGAATATGATAATTGCGAATCTAATTAGAGTATATTTCCTTAACATATTATTGAATCAAAGTATATCAAATTGAAACAGAATAATTAAATGTAGGTAATGTCATTTAAAAATGTAGAGAAATTAAAATGATTCATTTAAAAATGCATTAATAAATAACGTCTTCACTTATTTATTTATTTATTGTTAAAGTTGATACAATAATAAATTATATGTAAATTATGTGAAAATAAAACAAGTTATTTTTTTTTAATTACTGATTAATTATACATTAATCAGCATAATCTTAAATGAAATTAAAAATATATGCTTAATTACATTTTTTTCCCCCATACACAAACGGAAATTTTTGAAAATGTTTGGCTTAATTTTATTTATTCATTTACTTTTTAATAAAATATCAAATTGACTCATTTCAGTTATTTATACAAGTATTTATACAATTTATTTATACAAGTACTTGTATAAATAAGTTTATACAAGTTACTTTGACTTTTTTTTTTTTTTTTTTTTTTTTCAAAAATGATTCAAAGTCTTTGGAAAAAAAAAAAAAAAGATAACAGTACAATTGTAAAAATACTTGAAATAATATTAAAATAAAAAGATGCGTTTCCAATTGCATGAAAAATAGTAGATATATTTCAGTTATTTTTATTTATTGTATTTTTTTAAATCTTGGAAGTAGAAATATTAAAATTCAAATCTAAGGAATCAAAAATAATACTTGTCCATATTTATTTATCTATATTATCTATCAGAATATTAAATAGTATCTTATAAGAGATACACATGCTTCTTATTACTAGTATTATTTTAAATGAAATCAAACGCTAGGTTAAACTAACAATAATAAACTGCTATAAATAAAAATTGATCTTTATTCTGTAATACTGTTACATACCTGCCAAACCTTCAATTAAAAAAAAAAAAAAAAAAAAAAAAAAAAGGTTTTATAAATTTATATTTTTAACAATAAAGTCTGAATTTATATAAATATATAGTTGATGAAAAGAAAAAAAAAATGAATTTATAAAAGATTTTCTATAAATATTAATATTTTTTAAATAAATCGCTAATCTTTCAAATGAAAAGCAATAAAATATTGAGATTATGTATATTAAAAAATTAATTTTAAATCCCAAAAATAGATTTAAAAAAAAAAAAAAAAAATGTTGTCAATAATACTTACTTAAACACAATTTTTTACATTGTTGTAGCAGATTTTGCTTTGTTAAGAAAAGAATAATTAAATTGTTGTTCATTCAACTTTTATTGCATTTAGAAATTAAAATATTTTCCAGATTTTCATCAGATAATGAGGATAAAAATTCAGTTTTTAATTATCTCACATGAGTGAAAATACACTCACAATGACTATGTAAATATATTTAATCACAAAAGCATTAATTAAAACACCGAAAAATTTAAGATTATTTTGAAATAATTGAAATCAATATTTCAATTTTTACACATACATTTAATAAGCC
This sequence comes from Salticus scenicus, assembly GCA_963930645.1. Lineage (NCBI taxonomy): Eukaryota > Metazoa > Arthropoda > Arachnida > Araneae > Salticidae > Salticus > Salticus scenicus. Next base: position 241,768,318 of record OZ005659.1, read on the forward strand.
TCATTATACTAATATATTTATTCTCTTATCCTCCATATATTTTTTACAGGAAAATTGTTCGATTTTACGATTTTTCTTGTAGGTTCCTAAAACACAGTAGATTTTTAACAAAAACTAGTAGACCAATAGAAATAGCTAAAAAATAGTAGTTTACTGGTAACAACACTAGACTTGGCTGGTATGCATACGAAACAATCTTTATAGGAAGAAAATCACACGAAATCCAGTAAACAATTTCTTTTCAAATGATAATCCTTCGAGAATATAAACGAAATAACAATATTTCTTGAAAATTTTATATTGAATTTTCTGTCAGGAACACAGCATTGACTACCGATTTCTTGTTATTTATTACAAAATAAGTATATCCTTTACAATAATCACTAAATATAAAATAATTAAATCAATCCAGGAAGCACGTGCATCACCACAATCTTAAGAACGCTAGCAGCTTTCGGTGAAACGAGAAGTTCAAATGCTCCCTCCTTTGATCACATGACATATACTTGTTTCCTCAGCTGTCTTTGCCTCGCCGCCAGTTCAGATATATTGGAACATCTGCTACAAACCGCAAAATTCCGTCTAAAGTCCAAAGGAAGTCACGTTGCTATTGGTTGCGAGCGGTAGAAATAAATTTTTACAAAATTGTTGCTGTTATTTTATTAGATAGTGCCAGTGCTTGGAAAAAAACAGCACAAAGTGCAGGAAAAATTACAACATTTTTTTACAGTGCTTGAGAAGGTCCAAGATGAGTCATGTGAGATGCTCTCCTTGCACCTGCGTATTCGGTGGTTCCCTTGGTAACAGCTTATTTTCATTAAATTTCTATGGCAACGGTTTGGAGATTGTTCTTCGCATAAGTCATAACCGCCAATGTTTTTGTTTACTTTCGTAGTTTAACATTCTTTTGTTCTAAATCATTTTGATTTTGATTTTACTTCTTTTTATTTCGTGTAGTTGAACTTTAACCGACAAAATGCTTAAAAATAATTGAAAATTATTATTTGTTGTTAAATTTAGCTCTTTAAAAGTTTAAATTTTCTTTTATAAACGCTTTTAAACTTTGTTGGGAAACGATGAAAAAAAAGGTATTTTATTATTTATTAAAATGTGAAATATGTGTAAAATTATTTTTAAAACAATTTATTTCGGTCATAGGACTGTCATGTTACCTAATAATAATGATAATTTATCGAACTGATATTTTAAATGCCAAAATAGCGATAAAGGGCCAAACACAGCAACCTATTGGAGCATGTCACGTGATTCATCTTGAACCACGGAAAGCTAATCCTTCATCCATTGAATCTGTACTCTAATTTATATATCTCATTGTTTTGGTTTGGTTTGGTTTGATAAGTACATGAGATTTATTGCTTGCCTCTAGAGCCGCTTATATCGCGAATAATCCACACCACAAAGGTTTACAAGTCTTTATTTAAGAATAGATACAAGAACAAGGACAATACATACATCCATGCCTTCTCCGGGTTTCGAACCCGGGCCCAACTGTGTAGAAGTCAGGGTCCCTAACCACTACACCGTCTGGGCGGCCTTTGAAATGAAATATTTATGTTTACAATCGAAACTGAAAGTTTGCCATCTTTTTTTTTTTTTTTTTTTTGTACAGTTTTTAAATTTTAAATTAAAATTTTATCAATTTTACAGCAAAAATAACTGAATCTAACACATGTAGACAGTAACTAATATATAACTATACCCAAATATGGGAATTAAAATCGAGAGATAATTTCCGTTAGTTTTTAATAATTTTTTACAAAAAAATCCAATGGACGATTAACGTAGGAAATCTTTTTCGTGGCTCCACGGACGGTCAGTGTCGTCATCACTTTGCTTGCATATAGTGATGCTACATACAAATTACTGTGTCTATGCTTTTATTTCAGTTTTATGAAATTGCCAGATTTAACAACTTTCCACTTTTAAGTATTTTTTTATGTAAAGGAATACGTGTATGAAAAGGAAAAAATGGGGGAAAATGCATAAAAATTAAAAGTATTTTTAAATACCTTCTTGACATCGTAAGAAAATAATTTTTGTATTCGCAGCATCTGGCTAACCATACCTCTCGAATGATATCATTTTCAACCCTCTACTCTCATAATTCTGTACTGATAAGTATTATTAATAACTAAATATAATATTGAATACTCGGTAGTACAAATTGTTGCGCTGTCTTAAATAACTGATCTCATATAAAATTATATATACATTTGCATAGAGCGCTTCTATAATTTTTATTTATATTAAATAATGTTATAGTGAATAGGTAAGATTTCACTTACCTGGATAAGCATACAGCACTGGTTCAGCATACATCGAAGTTGAATTATATCCAGTCGTTCTGGTGTTTCCACTCTAGATTGGATCTGTAAATAAAACTTTAAATTCCATAAAATTATTACTATGTGTTTAAATTTAGGCAATTAAATGGATGCCTTTTTCTTTATGTATTGGTTTAATTTCTTGATTAAATTTGTACACATTAAAATTAAAATATATATTAAGCATATTCTAAGAGCGTTTTAACGCCCTGCTAGAGTCAAACAAAACTACATTACGTCTACATTAGAAATTGAAAATGAGCGAGAGAGAGTTCCATAAAATGATGTGTAATCAGTTTTTGTTTTTCCTTTAACTAGGAGTGCCGCATATTTCTCTCTACGTCTACATTGAATGTTCTTTGGAATAAATGATAATCTTTAAAACTCTTCTTGACTAAAATGAAAATATCGGTCATATAAAAGTTAATTTAATGTTGTTTTCTGACACCCCTACTTGACCGGTATTTTCAATGCTCTATTAAATTTAGTTCAGTTCTTAAAGTCTTAAAAACCGGCCCTGGTAGGGGTTTTGTAAAAATGTCCGCTATCATTTTATTGCTGGGGATGTATTCAACTCTTATTGTCCCTTCTTCATACAAGTCTTTAATTAGATGAAATTTAACATCGACATGCTTTGTCCGCGCTTGGTGTTTGTCAGATTCGATCAATTTAATCGGTGATTGGTTATCTTCAAATAGTGTGATTGGTTTTATCTGACATAGATCTAAGTCCTTTAATAGTCGAAGTATCCATAGGCTTTCTTGCGCAGCGCATCCTGCTGCTATATATTCTGCTTCTGCGGTTGATTGACTGACACATTTTTGTTTTCTGGAATACCAGTATATGGGGTTTTTGCCAATAAAAAATGCGTTTCCGGTTATAGACTTTCGGTCCTGGGGGTCGTTCGCAAAGTCAGCATCCGCATATGCGGTTAGTATAGCAGGATGTTCATTATCATATTTTAATTTTAAATTAATTGTATTTTTGAGGTACTTAATTACTTTCTTAGCACTTTCCCAGTCACACACTCTAGGTCTTTCGTTGTGACGAGATAAAAGGTTGACGGCAGCACTGATGCCCGGTCTGCTGACAGTGGCTATATATAGAAGTGCCCCTACTGCTTTTCTATAATCAGTATTGTCAGTTAAATAATTTTCATTCTTGTAATTCTTTAAGTAATTTGTATCTATGGGAGTATTAGTGGGTTTCGCATTTTCTAGATTAAATTTATTTACTAATTGTTTAATCTTGTTTGACTGATCTATTAACAAGGTGTTGTTGTCTGGTCGTGTTATGTTTATTCCCAGATAATTAGTAACGCTCCCAAGGTTGGTAATACTATATTCGCGCCTAAGTTCTTCTATTATATTGTTTATATCATGTTTGGTTCCAGCAATTAATATATCGTCTACATACACTAGTATGTAGACGGTTTTCTTATTTGTGTTTCTTTTGTAAAGGCATTTGTCAGTGGAACTCTGTGTGAAATTCAATTTTGTTAATGTTTCGTTTATTTTAGAATTCCAAGCCCTGGCTGACTGTTTCAGCCCGTAGATGGCTTTGTGTAGTTTACAGACTTTATGTTCTTCACCGGGATTTATGAATCCCTCCGTTTGTTGCATGTAAATTGTTTCTTCGAGCTCACCGTGCAAAAACGCGGTTTTTACATCCAAGTGGTTTAATTCCCGACCTTCTCGGAATTGTTTGATCTGTCATGTCATGATTAACACCCTCAGTTTGGTCCGAATTTTGATTTATTTCATTTAATATCACCGGGAAGTTATTTTTATGATCGTTTTCTTCGCTAGAATTCCCTTCATTTGTATTATTGTTTGTCTCTAACAGTTCATCATCGACATACTCAAAATTATTATCTTTTGTTTTTGTTTCGATGAATTTTACCGTTCTACATATCCTAACATTATTATCTATATATACTCTATAACCTTTACTTCTAAGGTCATTACCAACAAGTATTCCTTCCTTTGACCTGTTGTCAAGCTTCCCTCTTGTGGTTTTGTGAGTATACACATATGCCTTACAACCAAATGATTTTATATGCGAGAGATTTGGTTTATTTCCATTCCATTTTTCATATGGTGTTTTATCGCATGCACTCGTTGGCAATCTATTCTGTAGATAATTAGCAGGTATAAGGGCTTCACCCCAAAATTTATTCGGCAAGCTGCTTTGTCTTAACAAACATCTGGTCATTTCAACCAATGTTCTATTTTTTCTCTCTACCACGCCATTTTGAGGAGAACAATGCGGTACTGTTAACTGGTGTTCGATTCCTTCATTCGCGAGAAAGTTTTCAAATTCATTGCTTGTATACTCTCCGCCGTTATCGGTACGCAATATTTTTATTTTCCTGCCGAACTTGTTTAAAGTCAACGCATAATATTGTTTAAATTTATCAAACACCTCACTTTTATTTCGCAATAAGTATGTAAATGTGAAACGACTGTAGTCGTCGATAAACGTTAAAAAATAATTTTTCCCTCCTATTGTGGAAGTTTGAAAGGGTCCGCAAACATCTGAAATAACTAGATCTAATGGTTTTTCTGCCCTGAAAGTTGCCCTTTTCGGATATGTGTCGTCCTCCAATTTTGAAATGATACAGATTTCGCATTCTGTGTTGTGTTTACATTTACTTAGCTCTATTCCAGTTGCCATATTTTTGTCGACGAGTTCTTTTATTTGTTGTAGATTTTTATGCCCTAATCTTTCATGCCACAATTTAATACAATTTTTATTTTCGCAAGCTTCTACAATATTTACACTTTCGGAAAATTTTTCGCTCGTTTGTAGTTCATATAAATTATCTGTCAAGTTCGCCTCTATATAAGTTTTATTCCCGAATTTGATTTTACATTCATGATTTTTAAATATGGCAACACAACCATTCTCTGTTGCTTTCTTTACCAATATTAGATTTGTGGCTATATTGGGTATGTATAAAACCTCCTTTAAAGTAATGTTGTTTATTTCCTTATCCGAGTTAATTACTTTAAGATTTACGTCGCCGCAACCCTGTGAGACTACGGAGTGCCCGTTCGCTAGCATAACACTAACCTTTTCGTTGTCTTTCAGATTTGTAAATTGATTTATGTCGTTGCAGATATGCCTGCTGCTCCCACTGTCGACTATCCATGAGTTATGCTCAGTTTTATCAATGATGAATGTAAGATTCTTTAATTTATTTTCAGTTTCCTTTATGAGTTGTGTTTTATTTTTGTTTTTGTACTTGCTGGGATTGTTACCGCTGTTATGAAAATTATTATAATTCCTTTGGTTATGATTTGGTCTGGCGCTTAAATGCCAGCATTCGTTACGGGTGTGTGAATTCTTTAAGCAAAAATTGCAATGTTTACTTGGTGGTGTTTTACGCTTAATTTGAGTTTTATACGCGTTTTCACCTTTTGTTTGGTGATTTTCTGTCCTTTTAATATATTCATCGAACAATTTGCTTTTAATGTATTCTGGTGTAAATTCATCGTCATTTCTGGCTTCGATAGCCGTTATCAGGGTATCATAACTAGGAGGTAGCGAGCACAACATTAACGCTGATAAGTGCTGCTCATTTATTTCTTCTCCTATCGCTAACAATTTCTCCCTTAACTTATAAATGCTAGTTATATGTTCTATCAGTTTTCCCCCTTCTGCTAGTTTGGTGGAATATAATTTTCTGAGTAAGAATAATTTGCTGCTGGGGATTTGCCCTCTCATGTATATTTTTAAGTCATCCCATGTTTCCCTGGCTGTGGACAGGTGTTTTACATATACTATTTGTGTGTCTTCTATAGCTAAATTAATTATGGCGCGCGCTTTGCGATCTTTAGATCGCCATTCATCAGTTAATGGGTCTGGGGGCGCTTCTATAATAACCTGGAAGAGATCCTCCTTCGTGAGGAGCATCTCGATCTTAAACTTCCAGTTATCATAATTACTGGAGTTTAATTTCTCAATTAATGTTATTTCTTTTGCGGGAGCTGCCATTTTGTTTATTTATTATTTTTATTTTTTATTTATCAAAACATATTTTTATATACTACGTATATTTATTCTTTGAAAAGTTCAAATAATATTTGGAGAGAGAGTATTTACTGAGATATGAGTTTTTTTTTTTTTTTTTTTTTTTTTTTTTTTTTGATGTCTAGTTATGAGCACATACAAGTTGATTTCAGTATATAATAATTCACACTTAATTATATTTCATAAGTTAATTTCAGTATATAATAATTCACACTCATATTATTTATATATATATATATATATGCTTAATTGAATTTCTTCAAACACATAGATTAATTATATTTCATAAGTTGATTTCCTTTTTTTTTAAGTCCCAGTGCTGTAATTTTTTTTATCGTTGCGCTCTTTTATTTAAGAGACCCTTTATTTAAGAGAATCGGTCTCATGATCTTTTATTAATAACTAAATATAATATTGAATTCTCGGTAGTACAAATTGTTGCGCTGTCTTAAATAACTGATCTCATATAAAATTATATATACATTTGCATAGAGCGCTTCTATTATTTTATTTAATATTAAATAATGTTATAGTGAATAGGTAAGATTTCACTTACCTGGATAAGCATACAGCACTGGTTCAGCATACATCGAAGTTGAATTATATCCAGTCGTTCTGGTGTTTCCACTCTAGATTGGATCTGTAAATAAAACTTTAAAGTCCATAAAATTATTACTATGTGTTTAAATTTAGGCAATTAAATGGATGCCTTTTTCTTTATGTATTGGTTTAATTTCTTGATTAAATTTGTACACATTAAAATTAAAATATATATTAAGCATATTCTAAGAGCGTTTTAACGCCCTGCTAGAGTCAAACAAAACTACATTACGTCTACATTAGAAATTGAAAATGAGCGAGAGAGAGTTCCATAAAATGATGTGTAATCAGTTTTTGTTTTTCCTTTAACTAGGAGTGCCGCATATTTCTCTCTACGTCTACATTGAATGTTCTTTGGAATAAATGATAATCTTTCAAACTCTTCTTGACTAAAATGAAAATATCGGTCATATAAAAGTTAATTTAATGTTGTTTTCTGACACCCCTACTTGACCGGTATTTTCAATGCTCTATTAAATTTAGTTCAGTTCTTAAAGTCTTAAAAACCGGCCCTGGTAGGGGTTTTGTAAAAATGTCCGCTATCATTTTATTGCTGGGGATGTATTCAACTCTTATTGTCCCTTCTTCATACAAGTCTTTAATTAGATGAAATTTAACATCGACATGCTTTGTCCGCGCTTGGTGTTTGTCAGATTCGATCAATTTAATCGGTGATTGGTTATCTTCAAATAGTGTGATTGGTTTTATCTGACATAGATCTAAGTCCTTTAATAGTCGAAGTATCCATAGGCTTTCTTGCGCAGCGCATCCTGCTGCTATATATTCTGCTCATGCGGTTGATTGACTGACACATTTTTGTTTTCTGGAATACCAGTATATGGGGTTTTTGCCAATAAAAAATGCGTTTCCGGTTATAGACTTTCGCTCCTGGGAGTCGTTCGCAAAGTCAGCATCCGCATATGCGGTTAGTATAGCAGGATGTTCATTATCATATTTTAATTTTAAATTAATTGTATTTTTGAGGTACTTTATTACTTTCTTAGCACTTTCCCAGTCACACACTCTAGGTCTTTCGTTGTGACGAGATAAAAGGTTGACGGCAGCACTGATGCCCGGTCTGCTGACAGTGGCTATATATAGAAGTGCCCCTACTGCTTTTCTATAATCAGTATTGTCAGTTAAATAATTTTCATTCTTGTAATTCTTTAAGTAATTTGTATCTATGGGAGTATTAGTGGGTTTCGCATTTTCTAGATTAAATTTATTTACTAATTGTTTAATCTTGTTTGACTGATCTATTAACAAGGTGTTGTTGTCTGGTCGTGTTATGTTTATTCCCAGATAATTAGTAACGCTCCCAAGGTTGGTAATACTATATTCGCGCCTAAGTTCTTCTATTATATTGTTTATATCATGTTTGGTTCCAGCAATTAATATATCGTCTACATACACTAGTATGTAGACGGTTTTGTTATTTGTGTTTCTTTTGTAAAGGCATTTGTCAGTGGAACTCTGTGTGAAATTCAATTTTGTTAATGTTTCGTTTATTTTAGAATTCCAAGCCCTGGCTGACTGTTTCAGCCCGTAGATGGCTTTGTGTAGTTTACAGACTTTATGTTCTTCACCGGGATTTATGAATCCCTCCGGTTGTTGCATGTAAATTGTTTCTTCGAGCTCACCGTGCAAAAACGCGGTTTTTACATCCAAGTGGTTTAATTCTAAGTTTTTATATAGGGCCATTACAAGAAAAGATCTAATTGTCGTATGAGACGCCACCGGGGCGAACGTCTCGTCATAATCTACCCCATACTTTTGGCTAAAGCCTTTGGCGACAAGCCTGGCTTTATATTTTTGGATTTCACCCTTATCATTATATTTCGCCTTGAATGCCCATTTTGAGCCTACTATGTGTGTGTTAGGGGGAGGGTCTACCAATTCTCATGTATTATTTTCGTTTAAAGTAGCAATTTCATCTTTGGCTGCTTTTAACCAATTTTCCCCCTCTATGGAATTTTCTATCTGCAATATTTCATTGAAGGTTTTGGGTTCGTTTACGTTCATAGTATTTTTCAATAAAGCAAACCTGTCAGGTGGAACACCTTTGTTTACTCTTTCCGACCTTCTCGGAATTGTTTGATCTGTCATGTCATGATTAACACCCTCAGTTTGGTCCGAATTTTGATTTATTTCATTTAATATCACCGGGAAGTTATTTTTATGATCGTTTTTTTCGCTAGAATTCCCTTCATTTGTATTATTGTTTGTCTCTAACAGTTCATCATCGACATACTCAAAATTATTATCTTTTGTTTTTGTTTCGATGAATTTTACCGTTCTACATATCCTAACATTATTATCTATATATACTCTATAACCTTTACTTCTAAGGTCATAACCAACAAGTATTCCTTCCTTTGCCCTGTTGTCAAGCTTCCCTCTTGTTGTTTTGTGAGTATACACATATGCCTTACAACCAAATGATTTTATATGCGAGAGATTTGGTTTATTTCCATTCCATTTTTCATATGGTGTTTTATCGCATGCACTCGTTGGCAATCTATTCTGTAGATAATTAGCAGTTATAAGGGCTTCACCCCAAAATTTATTCCGCAAGCTGCTTTGTCTTAACATACATCTGGTCATTTCAACCAATGTTCTATTTTTTCTCTCCGCCACGCCATTTTGAGGAGAACAATGCGGTACTGTTAACTGGTGTTCGATTCCTTCATTCGCGAGAAAGTTTTCAAATTCATTGCTTGTATACTCTCCGCCGTTATCGGTACGCAATATTTTTATTTTCCTGCCGAACTTGTTTAAAGTCAACGCATAATATTGTTTAAATTTATCAAACATCTCACTTTTATTTCGCAATAAGTATGTAAATGTGAAACGACTGTAGTCGTCGATAAACGTTAAAAAATAATTTTTCCCTCCTATTGTGGAAGTTTGAAAGGGTCCGCAAACATCTGAAATAACTAGATCTAATGGTTTTTCTGCCCTGAAAGTTGCCCTTTTCGGATATGTGTCGTCCTCCAATTTTGAAATGATACAGATTTCGCTTTCTGTGTTGTGTTTACATTTACTTAGCTCTATTCCAGTTGCCATATTTTTGTCGACGAGTTCTTTTATTTGTTGTAGATTTTTATGCCCTAATCTTTCATGCCACAATTTAATACAATTTTTATTTTCGCAAGCTTCTACAATAATTACACTTTCGGAAATTTTTTCGCTCGTTTGTAGTTCATATAAATTATCTGTCAAGTTCGCCTCTATATAAGTTTTATTCCCGAATTTGATTTTACATTCATGATTTTTAAATATGGCAACACAACCATTCTCTGTTGCTTTCTTTACCGATATTAGATTTGTGGCTATATTGGGTATGTATAAAACCTCCTTTAAAGTAATGTTGTTTATTTCCTTATCCGAGTTAATTACTTTAAGATTTACGTCGCCTCAACCCTGTGAGGCTACGGAGTGCCCGTTCGCTAGCATAACACTAACCTTTTCGTTGTCTTTCAGATTTGTAAATTGATTTATGTCGTTGCAGATATGCCTGCTGCTCCCACTGTCGACTATCCATGAGTTATGCTCAGTTTTATCAATGATGAATGTAAGATTCTTTAATTTATTTTCAGTTTCCTTTATGAGTTGTGTTTTATTTTTGTTTTTGTACTTGCTGGGATTGTTACCGCTGTTATGAAAATTATTATAATTCCTTTGGTTATGATTTGGTCTGGCGCTTAAATGCCAGCATTCGTTACGGGTGTGTGAATTCTTTCCGCAAAAATTGCAATGTTTACTTGGTGGTGTTTTACGCTTAATTTGAGTTTTATACGCGTTTTCACCTTTTGTCTGGTGATTTTCTGTCCTTTTAATATATTCATCGAACAATTTGCTTTTAATGTATTCTGGTGTAAGTTCACCGTCATTTCTGGCTTCGATAGCCGTTATCAGGGTATCATAACTAGGAGGTAGCGAGCACAACATTAACGCTGATAAGTGCTGCTCATTTGTTTCTTCTCCTATCGCTAACAATTTGTCCCTTAACTTATAAATACTAGTTATATGTTCTATCAGATTTCCCCCTTCTGCTAGTTTGGTGGAATATAATTTTCTGAGTAAGAATAATTTGCTGCTCAGATTTGCCCTCTCATGTATATTTTTAAGTGCATCCCATGTTTCCCTGGCTGTGGACAGGTGTTTTACATATACTATTTGTGTGTCTTCTATAGCTAAATTAATTATGGCGCGCGCTTTGCGATCTTTAGATCGCCATTCATCAGTTAATGGGTCTGGGGGCGCTTCTATAATAACCTGGAAGAGATCCTCCTTCGTGAGGAGCATTTCGATCTTAAACTTCCAGTTATCATAATTACTGGAGTTTAATTTCTCAATTAATGTTATTTCTTTTGCGGGAGCTGCCATTTTGTTTATTTATTATTTTTATTTTTTATTTATCAAAACATATTTTTATATACTACGTATATTTATTCTTTGAAAAGTTCAAATAATATTTGGAGAGAGAGTATTTACTGAGATAACAGTTATGAGTTTTTTTTTTTTTTTTTTTTTTTTTTTTGATGTCTAGTTATGAGCACATACAAGTTGATTTCAGTATATAATAATTCACACTTAATTATATTTCATAAGTTAATTTCAGTATATAATAATTCACACTCATATTATTTATATATATATATATATGCTTAATTGAATTTCTTCAAACACATAGATTAATTATATTTCATAAGTTGATTTCCTTTTTTTTTAAGTCCCAGTGCTGTAATTTTTTTATCGTTGCGCTCTTTTATTTAAGAGACCCTTTATATAAGAGAATCGGTCTCATGATCTATTATTAATAACTAAATATAATATTGAATTCTCGGTAGTACAAATTGTTGCGCTGTCTTAAATAACTGATCTCATATAAAATTATATATACATTTGCATAGAGCGCTTCTATAATTTTATTTAATATTAAATAATGTTATAGTGAATAGGTAAGATTTCACTTACCTGGATAAGCATACAGCACTGGTTCAGCATACATCGAAGTTGAATTATATCCAGTCGTTCTGGTGTTTCCACTCTAGATTGGATCTGTAAATAAAACTTTAAATTCCATAAAATTATTACTATGTGTTTAAATTTAGGCAATTAAATGGATGCCTTTTTCTTTATGTATTGGTTTAATTTCTTGATTAAATTTGTACACATTAAAATTAAAATATATATTAAGCATATTATAAGAGCGTTTTAACGCCCTGCTAGAGTCAAACAAAACTACATTACGTCTACATTAGAAATTGAAAATGAGCGAGAGAGAGTTCCATAAAATGATGTGTAATCAGTTTTTGTTTTTCCTTTAACTAGGAGTGCCGCATATTTCTCTCTACGTCTACATTGAATGTTCTTTGGAATAAATAAAATCTTTAAAACTCTTCTTGACTAAAATGAAAATATCGGTCATATAAAAGTTAATTTAATGTTGTTTTCTGACACCCCTACTTGACCGGTATTTTCAATGCTCTATTAAATTTAGTTCAGTTCTTAAAGTCTTAAAAACCGGCCCTGGTAGGGGTTTTGTAAAAATGTCCGCTATCATTTTATTGCTGGGGATGTATTCAACTCTTATTGTCCCTTCTTCACACAAGTCTTTAATTAGATGAAATTTAACATCGACATGCTTTGTCCGCGCTTGGTGTTTGTCAGATTCGATCAATTTAATCGGTGATTGGTTATCTTCAAATAGTGTGATTGGTTTTATCTGACATAGATCTAAGTCCTTTAATAGTCGAAGTATCCATAGGCTTTCTTGCGCAGCGCATCCTGCTGCTATATATTCTGCTCATGCGGTTGATTGACTGACACATTTTTGTTTTCTGGAATACCAGTATATGGGGTTTTTGCCAATAAAAAATGCGTTTCCGGTTATAGACTTTCGCTCCTGGGAGTCGTTCGCAAAGTCAGCATCCGCATATGCGGTTAGTATAGCAGGATGTTCATTATCATATTTTAATTTTAAATTAATTGTATTTTTGAGGTACTTTATTACTTTCTTAGCACTTTCCCAGTCACACACTCTAGGTCTTTCGTTGTGACGAGATAAAAGGTTGACGGCAGCACTGATGCCCGGTCTGCTGACAGTGGCTATATATAGAAGTGCCCCTACTGCTTTTCTATAATCAGTATTGGCAGTTAAATAATTTTCATTCTTGTAATTCTTTAAGTAATTTGTATCTATGGGAGTATTAGTGGGTTTCGCATTTTCTAGATTAAATTTATTTACTAATTGTTTAATCTTGTTTGACTGATCTATTAACAAGGTGTTGTTGTCTGGTCGTGTTATGTTTATTCCCAGATAATTAGTAACGCTCCCAAGGTTGATAATACTATATTCGCGCCTAAGTTCTTCTATTATATTGTTTATATCATGTTTGGTTCCAGCAATTAATATATCGTCTACATACACTAGTATGTAGACGGTTTTGTTATTTGTGTTTCTTTTGTAAAGGCATTTGTCAGTGGAACTCTGTGTGAAATTCAATTTTGTTAATGTTTCGTTTATTTTAGAAGTCCAAGCCCTGGCTGACTGTTTCAGCCCGTAGATGGCTTTGTGTAGTTTACAGACTTTATGTTCTTCACCGGGATTTATGAATCCCTCCGGTTGTTGCATGTAAATTGTTTCTTCGAGCTCACCGTGCAAAAACGCGGTTTTTACATCCAAGTGGTTTAATTCTAAGTTTTTATATAGGGCCATTACAAGAAAAGATCTAATTGTCGTATGAGACGCCACCGGGGCGAACGTCTCGTCATAATCTACCCCATACTTTTGGCTAAAGCCTTTGGCGACAAGCCTGGCTTTATATTTTTGGATTTCACCCTTATCATTATATTTCGCCTTGAATGCCCATTTTGAGCCTACTATGTGTGTGTTAGGGGGAGGGTCTACCAATTCTCATGTATTATTTTCGTTTAAAGTAGCAATTTCATCTTTGGCTGCTTTTAACCAATTTTCCCCCTCTATGGAATTTTCTATCTGCAATATTTCATTAAAGGTTTTGGGTTCGTTTACGTTCATAGTATTTTTCAATAAAGCAAACCTGTCAGGTGGAACACCTTTGTTTACTCTTTCCGACCTTCTCGGAATTGTTTGATCTGTCATGTCATGATTAACACCCTCAGTTTGGTCCGAATTTTGATTTATTTCATTTAATATCACCGGGAAGTTATTTTTATGATCGTTTTTTTCGCTAGAATTCCCTTCATTTGTATTATTGTTTGTCTCTAACAGTTCATCATAGACATACTCAAAATTATTATCTTTTGTTTTTGTTTCGATGAATTTTACCGTTCTACATATCCTAACATTATTATCTATATATACTCTATAACCTTTACTTCTAAGGTCATAACCAACAAGTATTCCTTCCTTTGCCCTGTTGTCAAGCTTCCCTCTTGTTGTTTTGTGAGTATACACATATGCCTTACAACCAAATGATTTTATATGCGAGAGATTTGGTTTATTTCCATTCCATTTTTCATATGGTGTTTTATCGCATGCACTCGTTGGCAATCTATTCTGTAGATAATTAGCAGTTATAAGGGCTTCACCCCAAAATTTATTCGGCAAGCTGCTTTGTCTTAACAAACATCTGGTCATTTCAACCAATGTTCTATTTTTTCTCTCCGCCACGCCATTTTGAGGAGAACAATGCGGTACTGTTAACTGGTGTTCGATTCCTTCATTCGCGAGAAAGTTTTCAAATTCATTGCTTGTATACTCTCCGCCGTTATCGGTACGCAATATTTTTATTTTCCTGCCGAACTTGTTTAAAGTCAACGCATAATATTGTTTAAATTTATCAAACACCTCACTTTTATTTCGCAATAAGTATGTAAATGTGAAACGACTGTAGTCGTCGATAAACGTTAAAAAATAATTTTTCCCTCCTATTGTGGAAGTTTGAAAGGGTCCGCAAACATCTGAAATAACTAGATCTAATGGTTTTTCTGCCCTGAAAGTTGCCCTTTTCGGATATGTGTCGTCCTCCAATTTTGAAATGATACAGATTTCGCTTTCTGTGTTGTGTTTACATTTACTTAGCTCTATTCCAGTTGCCATATTTTTGTCGACGAGTTCTTTTATTTGTTGTAGATTTTTATGCCCTAATCTTTCATGCCACAATTTAATACAATTTTTATTTTCGCAAGCTTCTACAATATTTACACTTTCGGAAAATTTTTCGCTCGTTTGTAGTTCATATAAATTATCTGTCAAGTTCGCCTCTATATAAGTTTTATTCCCGAATTTGATTTTACATTCATGATTTTTAAATATGGCAACACAACCATTCTCTGTTGCTTTCTTTACCGATATTAGATTTGTGGCTATATTGGGTATGTATAAAACCTCCTTTAAAGTAATGTTGTTTATTTCCTTATCCGAGTTAATTACTTTAAGATTTACGTCGCCGCAACCCTGTGAGACTACGGAGTGCCCGTTCGCTAGCATAACACTAACCTTTTCGTTGTCTTTCAGATTTGTAAATTGATTTATGTCGTTGCAGATATGCCTGCTGCTCCCACTGTCGACTATCCATGAGTTATGCTCAGTTTTATCAATGATGAATGTAAGATTCTTTAATTTATTTTCAGTTTCCATTATGAGTTGTGTTTTCTTTTTGTTTTTGTACTTGCTGGGATTGTTACCGCTGTTATGAAAATTATTATAATTCCTTTGGTTATGATTTGGTCTGGCGCTTAAATGCCAGCATTCGTTACGGGTGTGTGAATTCTTTCCGCAAAAATTGCAATGTTTACTTGGTGGTGTTTTACGCTTAATTTGAGTTTTATACGCGTTTTCACATTTTGTTTGTTGATTTTCTGTCCTTTTAATATATTCATCGAACAATTTGCTTTTAATGTATTCTGGTGTAAGTTCACCGTCATTTCTGGCTTCGATAGCCGTTATCAGGGTATCATAACTAGGAAGTAGCGAGCACAACATTAACGCTGATAAGTGCTGCTCATTTATTTCTTCTCCTATCGCTAACAATTTGTCCCTTAACTTATAAATACTAGTTATATGTTCTATCAGATTTCCCCCTTCTGCTAGTTTGGTGGAATATAATTTTCTGAGTAAGAATAATTTGCTGCTCAGATTTGCCCTCTCATGTATATTTTTAAGTGCATCCCATGTTTACCTGGCTGTGGACAGGTGTTTTACATATACTATTTGTGTGTCTTCTATAGCTAAATTAATTTTTGCGCGCGCTTTGCGATCTTTAGATCGCCATTCATCAGTTAATGGGTCTGGGGGCGCTTCTATAATAACCTGGAAGAGATCCTCCTTCGTGAGGAGCATCTCGATCTTAAACTTCCAGTTATCATAATTACTGGAGTTTAATTTCTCAATTAATGTTATTTCTTTTGCGGGAGATGCCATTTTGTTTATTTATTATTTTTATTTTTTATTTATCAAAACATATTTTTATATACTACGTATATTTATTCTTTGAAAAGTTCAAATAATATTTGGAGAGAGAGTATTTACTGAGATAACAGTTATGAGTTTTTTTTTTTTTTTTTTATGTCTAGTTATGAGCACATACAAGTTGATTTCAGTATATAATAATTCACACTCATATTATTTATATATATATATATATATATATGCTTAATTGAATTTCTTCAAACACATAGATTAATTATATTTCATAAGTTGATTTCCTTTTTTTTTAAGTCCCAGTGCTGTAATTTTTTTATCGTTGCGCTCTTTTATTTAAGAGACCCTTTATTTAAGAAAATCGGTCTCATGATCTATTATTAATAACTAAATATAATATTGAATTCTCGGTAGTACAAATTGTTGCGCTGTCTTAAATAACTGATCTCATATAAAATTATATATACATTTGCATAGAGCGCTTCTATAATTTTATTTAATATTAAATAATGTTATAGTGAATAGGTAAGATTTCACTTACCTGGATAAGCATACAGCACTGGTTCAGCATACATCGAAGTTGAATTATATCCAGTCGTTCTGGTGTTTCCACTCTAGATTGGATCTGTAAATAAAACTTTAAATTCCATAAAATTTTTACTATGTGTTTAAATTTAGGCAATTAAATGGATGCCTTTTTCTTTATGTATTGGTTTAATTTCTTGATTAAATTTGTACACATTAAAATTAAAATATATATTAAGCATATTCTAAGAGCGTTTTAACGCCCTGCTAGAGTCAAACAAAACTACATTACGTCTACATTAGAAATTGAAAATGAGCGAGAGAGAGTTCCATAAAATGATGTGTAATCAGTTTTTGTTTTTCCTTTAACTAGGAGTGCCGCATATTTCTCTCTACGTCTACATTGAATGTTCTTTGGAATAAATGATAATCTTTAAAACTCTTCTTGACTAAAATGAAAATATCGGTCATATAAAAGTTAATTTAATGTTGTTTTCTGACAATAAGTATAAAGGATTTCAGTCCATATTCTTGATTTTTCAGGAGACGAAAAATAAAGTTAAACTAACTAAAAACTAATCAGCAGAATCGATTAGGAAAAAGGGATTATTTTGGTTTGTACGCTTTATACCATTCAATAATTGTCAATCTTCCTTTAATAAAGGGAAAAAGTTGAATTAAATATTTTATACTAAAGATTAATGTTGAAGTTCTGACTTGAATCTTTTTTTTTACCAATGGATTTTCTCAAAGACTAAATGACGTTGATTTAAATCCTTTATACCAATCGATAGAGATTTTTTTTTCTGAGTCTGACTATGTACTTAACTCAAAATCGACATATTTGGACTTAAATCCTTTATACTTATCAGTACATAATTAATATGTTAAAAAGGGACTACAAATTTTATGCTTGCCTATTAATATACAGATAAATTTGTTTCAATTTATTACAAGCATATGCTTCTTCAACCACTCGTCTTAAAGGTATTGACGAGCTCTTTTGAAAAATATTCATACTGAAAATTTGTACGTCACTCAAAGCGAGAGTGTAACTCTTCTTCATGTTGAAAAACTTTTTCCTATCTGACTATACATTTTAATTTTCACAATTCAAAAAATATACTTTTTCACTGTGATTAGTTAAAAATAATTATCTTCACATCCATTGTAATTTCACCCTTATTAAAAATTCTGAAAAAACAAATCGACAATGCCTCCTGTCGTCCTCCAAAATTAATAGAAAGTAATTTTAATCTGGATGCAACTACATATGAAGACCTATGCATTAGTTTTTGGTACAACTTCAGTATACACCCACAGCTGAATTTGGCGATTTTTCTTTGGCGCTGTTTTCTACGATAACGGTGTCATTCTGGACTATTTCCGATATAATATGGCAGCCTATATGTTGCTTATTTTAGATTTGTGACTTTATGTTTTATGTTTTATGTTTTATGATTTAGATTATGGTTTTATCATTTATCATTTATGATTTATGATTTTCAGGTTTATGTTTTAGCCATAATCGCCAACAAAAAATCGCCAGATTCAGCTGTTGGTGTGTACTGAAGTTGTTCCTAGTTTTTGAGCCAGAATTGCCACAAAAGTTTCTCATACACTCAAAGAAATTTTCTAAAAATGATCAAATCGTGTTTGGGACCTCCCAAAACGGGAAAGGAAAATTGGCATTCGTATGTTTTTGTGGATCTGATACTTTCTTCTGTTGAAGAATATAGAAGAATATAAAAACGCAATTTTGTAAATAGTTCTTCCAAATCATTATATCATTCTTCCAAAGTTGCTATATTCAGTGAACTCTCCCCCTTCCCCCATGTATGGCATTAAAATTCTCATATCGATGACTGTGAGAATGCGTTGATATCTGATGATCTTCACCCTGTTAAAGCACCAGCATAACACAATTTTAATTTTAATGATTATGTTTCTGTGTTAAGCACAAATATTTTAAACTTTATATGAATAACTTTGAATTTCTAGGATTTTTTTTTTTTTTTTTTTTTTTTTTTTTTTTCGGTTAGGAAAGAACTTTATAATATTTTTAACGAAATATATATTTTTTAAAACAAGCAATTTAAAATGCGTTTCGTACATATTTCATTACGAATGTTATTTAAATCGGTAATTTTAACTGATAAGAGAAACAAAAAACGTATTAAAAAAAATGAAAGTTGCTCAAACATTTCAAAGAGCTGTTATAAAAAAATTCAAAGCTATTTTGAATTTTTGTTCATCTAGCATGAAAACAAAGCAATAAAATAAAGAAAACATTCATTATTAAGATATTAAAGATTTTATTTGAAAAAAAAAAAAAAAAAAAAAAAATAGAGACAGAGAGAGAGAGATCTTTTAAAACAAAGATTCTAAGGGGAAAAAATAAACATTCAGAGATTCAATCTGTAATTCAATCTAGCTATTTAAAGAATGTTTTTTTTTCCCTTTAGTGTTAATTGTTTTTATCTTAACAAGGGGGAAAAAAAGATAGATATTAAAGTTCTAGTGACAATATGTTTTCATCCAGGTCCATTTTTAAAAAGAAGAAAAATGTATACTAAAATAAAAAATAAAAAATAAAAATAAAGTAGTGCCTGCCTTACAATAATTTTCATTTTTTTTTTTTTGTATCAGTTTTAACTACTTTTTTTAAATTATTTCTATCACAAAGAAAGGAACAAAAGAAAGCATAATGGATTAATATAAAACTCAATTTCTTTTTAGTATTTTCTTTCGGATTTGATAGTGTCTAGGAAACTACTGTTTTTCCCCTTTTTTTCAGCATCTGTTTTAAATAGCATTGTTCAATATTCACGGCATTTCTTCTAATTCTTTTTTTTTTTTTTTTTTTTTTTTTTTTTTTTAATGGCACGTATTCGCTAAAAAGTGATTAATTTTGAACTTGTTAGATATTCTAATGAAAATAAGGCTAAAAATTCAAAATATTGTTTTTTTTACGTACTTGTGAATTTTAGTCAAATGTTAAATAATAATAATAATAGTAATAATAACTCCAAAACTTTTAGTACAAGGTAATTTTATGGTAAATGTAGAAGTGACAAACACAGAAAGATTTACTTAAACTTCCACTAATATTTTCTAACAATAATAACTATCCTGCTTAATCACAAGAAACTGCTAAAAAATGTACGATAAAAAATTCTATATAGTAGGTAGCAAAAGAAAAAAGAAAAGAAAAGGAAACCTTATACTTTTGTGTAAGTGGTAACTAGCTCTCCTTCTGCCATTGAATTACTCTACACAGAAAATTCGCAGTAAAAATAAAGAAATAAGAATAAAAATACCTGGAAAATTAAATTTATTTTCAAGAGATTTTAGTTTGACCAAAGTGAGATGTTGATAATGAAAAAGAATTTTTTAAAATGTGAGTTTTATAACTTTCTTATATAATATTTTAGATCAGTACATAATCTTATTTTAACTGTAACCCTCAACTTTTGGCATTTCTCTAAAACGTTGCTGTATTTAATAAAATATTTTTAACGATTTGCTTAAAATAATTAAGTTGCCAACTTTTATAATTTATTCCGAAACATTGTTAGTCCCGCCATTTTTTCATACCACTTTTTTTTAATTGTATTATTATCATTATTGTTATTATTATTATTATTATTTTTTTTACGTAGTTTTATATTGGAGAAAAATAGTCCCCAAATAAAGTGATGTAAAATAAAGGTGGGGCTAAAAATGCTCCGGAATTAATTCTAAAAATTGGCAGCATTGCAATCATTGAAATTCGTTCACAACATTTGATGCAATAAATGCCCCTATTATATCTGTACTGATAAGTATAAAGGATTTAAGTCCATATTCTTGATTTTTCAGGAGACGAAAAATAAAGTTTAAAAAATTCTGTATAAAAACGTATCCGTTCAATACAGTTTTAACCAGGATATTATCATAATATACAATTTTGTGAATAAACTACATACATTTAATTTTGAAGTTTATTTTTAACAGATTTATATAGTTTTGAAAAAATGCCTGCAGGACTTAAATCCTTTGTATCACTCAACCCAGGACTTAACTCCTTTTTACCACTTTGACTTGTACATTCATTTAACATTATGATTATGCTGACGTGACAGTCCAAATACTTGGCTGCAGCATTAAAAAATACTGGATTTATGACCTCAGTAGATGTTCAAAATAATTTGAACCTAATAAAAATAAGGTCTTATCAATTCTAACTTCCTCAACATATTGATTCATGACTTTAATAAGATATAGGAACAAAGTTATGCCGGATTACCAAATGCTTTCATCTTAGAAATCTAAGATTAATGAAATGTTATAAGGTAATGAAATGTTATAATGAAATGTTATAATGAAATGTTATAAAGTGTTATAAGGTCCATGGTAAATTCAGGTTCGGGAAACATGAACGATCAGCATTATTGAAAGAACTTATTACATCAAACAAGGAATTGAATACAATATCATAGACTATCATATTGAAGATAGGAATTATTACACAATTATTGAAAATTAATGCTCAAAAACCTTCAATGTCTATGAAGTAATTAAATAAAGATAATATGCACTTGATAATATATACCAAATAAAAAAAAGTATCTGATGTACAATACTACTCAAGCTAAACTGATTGAGAGATAAATCAGTTTGAGAAATGATGAAATATTTTTGTATTTTACCTCTAGAAGCTGTTGTTATAAAATTTCATTGTCCTTTTTTGTTATAAAACTTTTGAAGATTAGAAGAATATAAATCATAATAAACGATATGCTGTAGTTGAAAATAGTTAATAATAGTAATAATGATGATAAAGAGAAAAGAACATAATAATAGATTAAAAAATAAAACAATAGATTAAAAAACAAAAATATGTATCACCTTATTGAATGGCAACAAAATACGTCATTAATAATCCACAAGCAAAACACTAAAGTTAAAACACACTGTAAAAAATAGTTCCTTAAAAATGAGCTAAATTGTCTAAAAATAGCTCCGAAACAATATATATACTTAAATTTGAAAACCCATGTACTCGTTTTTGAGTATATTGAAAAATTCAAAAATAGGGTTGAACAATAAGAATCCCAATATCCATATATTTGACATGCCAATATACTCAAAAATGAGTACATGGGTTTTCAAATTTAAGTATAGGGGAGACTGGGGCACAGTGGACCTAGGGGCACAGGGGACCAGCCCTATTTAAATCTCTTAGTATTTAACTCTTATAGTTTATATTGAGATTCATAGATGGAAGCATGGTACTACTTCTACACATCCAAAAAAAAAAACAAAAAAAAAAAAAAAAAACATGGTAAATGCTATGGTAGCCATTTTATACACCTTTTATGTTTTGAGCTGCTCAAAGTAATTTTTCAAGTTTGAAGTTTTTTTTATTTTATCAGGACAGAACTATTGACTACAAGTATTAGACAGTTGTTAAGAAAAACTAAGATATTGTTGTTTTTAAATTTATAAAAATTTTTAGCATATTTATAGTCTATTTAGTATTTTAATACTTTTATTTGTTTTGTTTGGACATGGGGCACAGTGGGCCACCTTCCAATGTGCCTAAACTCCAAATTATATTTAACACATTATTTATTTTAGTTGAATTTACATATACAAATATAATGTGACTCAAAATAATTAATAAAAAAATAATAATCTTAACATTATATAAATTTCTGAAAAGGGAAAATAGTTGAATAGTAGTATAATAATTATGAATATCTAAATTTAATAACTATTTGAATTGTTTAATATTAAAAAAATAAATAAAATGAATATGTGATATAATAAATAGTAGGTTATATAAATTTATTGTTGTTGTTTTTAGGAATAATATGTAAAAGATAAAAGTAGAATAATTTTAGTTAAACCTATCTCACAAATATAATGTAAAGTACTAATATCTCAAAATAATTAATAAAAATATTTGAATAGTAACATAATGTTTAATTGCATATTTCATAATTTTTATAACTATATAACATTAATAAACAAATTAAAAATATATCTTATTGTTTTTAGTGATGGCACGTAAAAGACAAAGGAAATCTGATATATAATTCTTACTCTAATTTGATTTCTTATTTATTTATTTATTTATCTATTTATTTATTTATTTTTTTATTATTCCTTTAAATTTTGGTAATTGTATTTCATGAAAATATTCGAATTATGTTATTTAGACTAGAAATGCATAAGAAACTAATTTTAGAGGAAAAAATGAGTAATTTATATTAATTAAACATGAACAACAGAGGTTGGTCCACTGTACCCCGGGTTGTGGACCAATGTGCCCGGGTGATGGGGCACAGTGGTCCACTTTGTGAGTGCACACAATTTATTTTTTATTCGTAATGTATTAAAAGTATTGTTATAAAAAATTAGAGCATGTCAAGCAAGGTTTAAAGAATGTTTGCTAATTTTTTCAGGTAACTTGCTTTTTTATTTTTGTTGAAAAAAAATTAAATGTGTAAAAGTGGTCCACTGTGCCCCAGTCTCCCCTATATTGTTTCGGAGCTATTTTGAGACAATTTAGCTCATTTTTCAGAAACCATTTTTAAGAGTGCACCAAATACAAAGCATTAGGATTAATAGAATATTGACCATCACAATATTATATTCGTGTTTCCTTCCACTGAATCATGGGTCATAGTGATTAATAGTCATTTTCATCAGTATCACTAAATTCTAAGTCAGGGTCAATGTTTTCTATGCTAGCTTGTGTTCGTAAAGTTTTGTAAAAGTTATGGAATACTGGAGGCACAAGAGGAAGCAAAGTAAGTTGATCTCTCTTCTTCTGCACTGCGATTGGAACAGATTTGTTATACCGTTTTTGAATCTGGGTAATTCGGAGATTTGTTTTGCCTCGTCGAAGAATACTAATTTTTTTGAAAGTGCCTTCAAGTAGACTGTCCCTATAAAATATCTGATCCCCTTCCTGTCAATACCAATCATTGTACCTCTTGTCACTTGAACGGCTCTCCATCAACATTATTCCTTCGCACAACGAGAGTATTTATTGACAGTAATACAAAATCAAAAAAAATCATCTTGAGTCATCTCTCTAACAGTGAATTTATTTTTCTTCCCTGTAGACCGAAAAAGCTGATACCAATCATGTGGGTGGAATACTTGAAATGCCATACTTTTCTTTTCTCTCTCAATAAGAGCATGGTCTACGTCACATTCCATGAGCGAGTGACCTGAAATTAGAAATTTGTGATTGATGCTGGAGAAATGAGGGAAGTCAGCCATCGCATTCAAAAACATCGCTGACACATGGATGTTTTTGTTGTGTTGATGTGTCAGAATAGAAAGTTACACTTGTAACAGTGTCAGGTACATTTCGTAGGTAGTCGTAAAGACATGAAGCAATTTCGTTAGTTTCACGACCATCGTGCCACATGTAATGACATGACTTACCTATGTCATTGTCACGTATAGTCAAATTAAAAGTTCAAAGTTGGCGTTTGTTGAAAGCTACAGATGATGACAGAAATGGAGTTGCTAGACACTGTTGTAAATCAAAAACTAAACACAGTTTTGAGGTATCAGTTTTGGCTTCTGCTTTGCCAAGCCTTTTCTGTTCATAAGCTAAATCTGCTTTTCTCTGATGTTAAATGATGTAGTAAATTACTGGTAAAGAATGATGTAGTAAATTATTTATATATATTAAATTTCAATTGAAAAGTGGGTAATTTTTTTATCGATACCAGTTCTAAATTTATAAATTAAAGCATAAAATAAAATAATAGGCAATTGAATAATTGTAATCTCATTATTACATTGGATTAAAGCCTGTTGACCGCCAAGTGGCACAGCGCAAAAAGAGAAAAGTGGACTTAAATCCTTTATACCAAAAACTAATCAGAAGACTCGATCAGGAAAAGGGGATTATGTTGACTTATACCCTTTATACCATTCAAGTGATTATCAAATTTCATTTCATAAAGGGAAAAATTGACTTAAACCTTTTATAACAAACATGAATGCTAAATTTCTCACTTGAATCTTTTTTACCAATGCATTTTCTCAAAGACTAAATGACATGGGCTTAAATCCTTTATACCAATCGATGGAGAATTTTTTTCTCAGTCTGACTATGTACTTAATTCAAAATCGACATTTTTGGACTTAACCCCTTTATACTTATCAGTACAGATATATAAATGCCTATGGCACTTAACGGTTAAAAATGGATGCTAAAAATCATTTTTTTTAAATAATGTATTGTTTTAGATCATTTCTTTCTTTTCTTCTTCTTCTTTTTTTCTTTTTTAAATCTACGGTTTACAGATGATCTTCCTGAAAAGCTTTCACGTTTTTTTCTGATGTCATTCCTGAGCTAAACTAAAGCAGCAAAATGTCAAACTAACTTTAAATTTTGAATAAAAACATTAAATTTTGGAAAAATATTTCTATTCCACATTCAAAGACGCACATTTTAAATTAATGGGATAATTTTAAGACTTCAGTAAGACTTACTTCAGTAATCAGTTACAAATAAACATACTAACTTTAATAAAAAGTTATCATTTCAATTAATATATGTAAATATATATATATATTTTTACATGCATGTGCATTGTCCCATTCATCCCCACATGTGAGGAGGAAGGGGACAGGACTGATGTTAACAAAGAAAAGAAAACAAAATGGAAAGTAAATAAATTTTTAAAGTTAAATTGTTTTATGTGATTTTATTACACACTATGAAGGTACTGAAATTAACAAAAACTGATGTATTGACTCAAATTAACATCGAAAGGCAAAAGCCCTTTGGTTCGCACAGTTCCTAGTGCTCTAGACTTTGGTAATTTAATATAATAAGATTTAATCTAAAAATAAATAAGTAAATAAGACACTAGAAAGATATAAATCATTATAATAGAGTACAAATTATCCAGATAAATTTTTGTTTCCGACTGATAGGGAAAAATAAGCATTCTATTCTCTATTACATTAATAATC
Source organism: Salticus scenicus (assembly GCA_963930645.1). NCBI lineage: Eukaryota > Metazoa > Arthropoda > Arachnida > Araneae > Salticidae > Salticus > Salticus scenicus. The sequence goes on from OZ005659.1 coordinate 241,794,229, forward strand.
ACCAAGATTTATTTAATTAGCTTGATTGAAAATGTGATTTTAATTAAATTATTATTAGTTTATTTATAATTTTTTTTTTAATTATTGATATTATTGATTTAAGTTGCATCGAATATTCTAACTTATAATTTTTTTAATCATAATTATTATAAACAAAAATGAGGACAATTAATTTCAATCTATTTTTCTCTACATCCATGCTACTTTTATAATTCCATGTTACAACTATTGAGCTGCATGTTATAAAAATATTGAAAATCTATTGACGATTTGTTTTAATATAATTCTTGTGTACAATTTTAAATTAGCACATAGTGGGGAATGTCCCATTCATCCCCACCACCACATGATCATATAAAACATGAAATAAGCCTAAGGAACAATTGTCAATATTCTTCTTGAATATCATAAACACAATAAAAGATTATGCCTTTTCAGCATATATGAGTTATATTAACTTTAAGCAAATAGTTAATTTTTAACTATTATCTAATTGAATCAGTAAAAACTTAGTCTGGCAGCAGAAAAAAACTCTTTAATTTTTTTCTGCCCTTCAATAGTCAGCACAATTCTGAAACTACACTTGATGAATGACCTCAGTACTGCCATATAGCAGAAAAATTGTCAAGTTTCTAGTGCTTGCAAAACATAAATATTTTGCTATTGTCCCATTCATCCTGCATCCCATTCATCCCCACTCTTCCCTATATAGTAAATATTCTTTTCATTCCGTGTGTTATTTCTATTTCGACTTTTTTCATTGTGTATTCTGTATGAAGAATATAAGAAAACGTTTCTGAAATACAATAACTTAAAAAAAAAAAATAAATAAATAAATAAATAAACATATTTGTTATATTAAAGTCTACTAATGTAAAATATTTAGAAATTAAAAAGAAAATAAAGGATATAAAAAGATATGGGGAAAATAAAACATGGAAAATTAATAAAATATATTCTATGTATTATTTAAAAGAATTAAGACCGAATAAGAAAAAAAAAAAAAAAAAAAACTTTGTAATGTAAAAAATATATACAGGAAATTCAGAAACAAAAGTGTTTTAGTGTTACAGTTTCTATAATTAAAAAATAAATAAATTATTATTATTTTTCATTCAGATAATTAATATTTTTTCTTTTCAAATGAATTTTCCTCTTTCTAAACGAACTCTACTTGAGTTGCATGCAATAAAATAGGTAAAACTAAAAACATATTTTTAAAAATACTAATTTATTGTACATTAAATTTTCAGTCACAATATACCTGCCAAAGGAATTCTCAACCTATTTATAAAAGAAGAAAGGTAAAAATTTTATCGAAAAAAAAAAAATAATAATAATAAATAAATAAATAAATAAATAATAATAATAATAATCTTCAAATACAAAATTTCCCTTACGGGATTTTTGTGAATATTTTTTTCAGTTATTTTCTTTGTAGTATTTATTTTTAAAACGGAAAAAAAAGTAGAAAAAAAAAAAGTTTTTTTCTTTTTTTTTTTTTTTTTTTGGTACGACATTCTAAGCACTTCTATTATATCCATTTATTTCGTTTTTTATTGTTTTGAAACGTTTGTATAATATATTCAATGTAACATATTCCTTTTACATAGTTTAAATTTATTTTATTTCTTTTCCTTATTTTGGCTGCATATTTTTCATAAATAAATAAAAAGAAGCATACATTCTATAAATAATTTTTAAGAGTTAATAAAACTAGTATGTTGAGAATATCACAAAACTTTCTTCTATATTTTCCTAACCAAATTCATGAAATACAAATTATTTATTTAATTTTAATTTTAATGATGAACGCAAACGATTTTTAACTACGATAAGTGCTACACTAAATATTCAAAGAAAAGCAATTTCACGCCCAGGTAACATCTCATGAAATACATTTCTTCAGGATTTTTATTTATTTAATATAATAAATTTGTTTTAATTATTACAAACCTATAGTTCAACCGCGCATCTTAAATATATTGACGAGCTCTTTTGCAAAATACTCATTTTGAAACTTTATACCTCTCCAAAGGCGAGAGGTTGGTGAGGGGGGGCGGGGTGAGCGACGCTCCATCATATTGAAAAACTTCTTCTTGGTTTAGTATTACTACTATATATTTTCAATTTCACAATTATGTGTAATTTTTTAATTGGTAAAAATAATTCTCATTGGTAAAAAGAATGTTCATAACGTCGATTAAAATATCGTCCTATACTGCAATATTAAAAATTCTGAAAAAACGAGCTGACAATGCCACCTGCTGGGTGGCAAAATTAATAGAAATTAATCTAAATCAGGATGCAACTACCTATGACTATCGATGCATTAGTTCTTGAGCCAGAATTGACACAAAAAAAATTTCATACACTTACGTACATTTTTTTTTTTTTTTTTTTTTTGAGTAATCAAATTGTATTCTAGACCTCTCAAAACGTGCGTGTTCATCGAAAATCGAAAGTCACGGGTTTTTGTGGATCTGATGTTTTCATTTGTTGAAGAATATAGAAGAATATAAAAATACAGTTTTGTAAATAATTCTTCCAAATCATTACATCATTCTTCCAAAGTTTCTATATTCAGAGAACTCTCCCCCCCTTCCCCCATGTGTATCATTAAAATTCTCATATCGATGACTGTGAGAATGTGTTGATATCTGATGCTCTTCTCCCTGTTAAACCACCAACATAACACAATTTTAATTTTGTTGTTTATGTTTCAGTGTTAAGCACAAATATTTTAAACTTTATATGTATAAATTTGAATTTCCAGAATTTTTTTTTTCCAATTAAGAAAGAACTTTTTAATATTTTTAACGAAATATATATTTTTTAAAACAAGAAATTTAACTCGCGTTTTGTACATATTTCATTATGAATGTTATTTAAATCGGTTATTTTAACTGATAAGAGAAACAAAAAAAAAAAAAACGTATTAAAAAAAAATGAAAGTTGCTCAAACATTTCAAAGAGCTGTTACAAAAAAAACTTAAAGCTATTTTGAACTTTTGTTCATTTAGCATGAAAACAATAAAATAAAGAAAACATTCATTATTAAGATATTAAAGATTTTACTTGAAAAAATAAAAAAAAAGAGGCCCAGAGATGTTTTAAAACAAAGATTCAGAGAAAAAAAAAGGAAAAAAGAAACATTCAGAGATTCAATCTGTAATTCAATCTAGTTTTTTAAAGAATGTTTTTTTTTTTCTTTAGTGATAATAATTTTTATCTTAACAAGGGAAAAAAATTGATAGATATTAAAGTTCTAGTGACAGTATGCTTTCATCCAGGTCCATTTTTAAAAAGAAGAAAAATGTATACTAAAAGAAAAATCAAGTGGTGTCTGCCTTATAATAATTTTCTTTTCTCTTTTTCTTTTTCTTTTTTTTTTTTTTTTTTTTTTTTTTGTTTGTATCAGTTTTAACTATTTTCTTTAAATTATTTCTATCCCAAAAAAAGGAACAAAAGAAAGCATAATGGATTAATATAAAACTTAATTTCTTTTTAGTATTTTCTTTCGGATTTGATAGTGTCTATGAAACTACTGTTTTTCCCCTTTTTTCAGCATCTGTTTTAAATAGCATTGTTCAATATTCACGGCATTTCTTTTATATATATTTTTTTAAATGGCACGTATTCGCGAAAAAGTGATTAATTTTGAACTTGTTAGATATTTTAATGAAAATAAGGTTAAAAATTCAAAATATTCGGGTTTTTATGTACTTGTGAATTTTAGTCAAATGTTAAATAATAATAATAATAGTAACTAGTTGGCATAGGTGGACTCTGCTCAGTTCCCCATCATATTTATGTTCTCATAAATTTCTAGTGCGAGACATATTATAATCATGTTAAAAGAAATCAATTTGACCAAAGCTTGATACAGTGACAAAATGAAATCCCCGCCTAATAGGCTATCCACCGTTCACTTCGATATATATATCTTATTCTAATCTATTAATTTATTTTATACGGGTCAATTCTGTTGTTTAGTTTTCATGCTACTGTTTCCAGTGCAATAATCCTCAAGATTCATATTTATATGAAAAATTTACAATTTCGATATGTTGATAAAATCGTAAATTACGAATAATTTACGAAAATTTCCTATTAGAATATTTGTATTCAATCATGTTCAAACAAATATCGTAAATGTAATTTCGAAGTTGTCTAATGTATTTATGATCCTCAAAATGGAAGTTTATGCCCAATTTTGCCTTATTCTGACATGTTAAGTAAATCGTAAATTCGAAATAACTTACGAATTTTTTAAAATGGAAAATCATAGTCTATGATATTCATGCCAGTATCTTAAATAATATTTCGAAAGTGGTTTGACATCTTTACGATGAAAATATCCCTCAAGATTGACGTTTATGTGAAATTTTTCTCTATTCTGCCATGTTAAGAAATTCGTAAATTTCCAATAACTTACGAAATTTTTATATTGGAAAATTCATAGTCATAATTCTTCATGCCAGTGTTCTAAATAATATTTCAAAAGTAGTCTGACATCTTTACGATAAAAATATCTCTCAAAATTGACGTTTATGTGAAATTTTGCCCTATACTGCCATGTTAAGAAATTCGTAAATTTCCAATAAATTTTCAAAGTAGCATATTTATAGTTACTTATGTTCATTCCGGCATCAAAACTGATATTTTAAAACTGGTCCGACATTTTTAATGTAAAAAGTTTCCATTTAATGCACGTTTAAGTGAAATTTTGTCCTATTCTCCCATGTTAAGAAAATCGTAAATTTCTCGTAACTTACGAAGTTTTTTAATTCGAATGTTGCAAATGAATAGAGTTCTTGTCAGTATCGAAAGTAATATTTTAAAACAGATCTGACCTCTCTGCGATCATTTGTTCGTAAGATATCGTGTAAACAGACTAAGAGACTAACGGACTAACACACTGACACACTAACGGACTGACACACTAACAGACACCCTACAGACAGACACCATACAAATTTTGTCATTTTCGGATTCCTCACATCTGAAAACGTATAAAAAAAGTCAAAAAACCGAGGTCGAAATTTTTCACGATTACCTAAGTTCCCCATACCTATAGTATGATGGGGAACTAATAACTCCTTAAACTTTTAGTACAAGGTAATTTTATGGTAAATGTAGAAGTGACAAACTCAGAAAGATTTACTTCCACCTCCACCAATATTTTCTAACAATAAGAACTATCCTATTTAATCACAAGAAACTGCTATTGTGTACGATAAAAAATTCTGTATAGTAGGTACAAAACGAAAAAAGAAAAGGAAAGGAAACCTTATACTTTTGTGTAACTGGTAACCAAATTCATGAAATACAAATTATTTATTAAATTTTAATTTTTATGATGAACGCAAACGATTTTTAACTACGATAAGTGTTATACTAAATACAATTTTTATTAAAATCACACAATCAACTGTGGAAGAAAATCATAATTTTTGAAATTTTATTTTTCCGACTGAGTGAAAATAATGCTTGGACCGGGAGTCGAACCCCGGATCTTTGACTTACAAGGTCAAGGCTCTACCAATTGAGCTATCCAGGCCGACACCCCAGTCAGCATTACTCACTCAGACAACCTTTAGGCAGAAACATCTCTGGTCTATCATGTAGATAGCTCGACAGAAATAAGCCGCAGGAAATGAAAATACACCATTAGCTAACCAATTTAATGCCCGGCAGGTAACGTCTCATGAAATGCATTTCTTCAAGATTTTTATTTATTTAATATAATAAATTTGTTTTAATTATTACAAACCTATAGTTCAACCGCGCATCTTAAATATATTGACGAGTTCTTTTGCAAAATACTCCTATTGAAACTTTATACCTCTCCAAAGGCGAGAGATTGGGGAGGGGGGGAAGGGGTGAGCGACGCTCCATCATATTGAAAAACTTCTTCTTGGTTTAGTATTACTACTATATATTTTCAATTTCACAATTATGTGTAATTTTTTAATTGGTAAAAATAATTCTCATTGGTAAAAAGAATGTTCATAACGTCGATTAAAATATCGTCCTATACTGCAATATTAAAAATTCTGAAAAAACGAGCTGACAATGCCACCTGCTGGGTGGCAAAATTAATAGAAATTAATCTAAATCAGGATGCAACTACCTATGACTATCGATGCATTAGTTCTTGAGCCAGAATTGACACAAAAAATTTTTCATACACTTACGTACATTTTTTTTTTTTTTTTTTGAGTAATTAAATTGTATTCTAGACCTCTCAAAACGTGCGTGTTCATGGAAAATCGAAAGTCACGGGTTTTTGTGGATCTGATACATTCTTCTTTTGAAGAATATAGAAGAATATAAAAATACAGTTTTGTAAATAATTCTTCCAAATCATTACATCATTCTTCCAAATTTGCTATATTCAGAGAACTCCCCCCCGTTCCCCCATATGTAGCATTAAAATTCTCATATCCATGACTATGAGAATGTGTTGATATCTGATGCTCTTCTCCCTGTTAAACCACCAACATAACACAATTTTAATTTTATTGTTTATGTTTCAGTGTTAAGCACAAATATTTTACAATTTTTTATTAAAATCACACAATCAACTGTGGAAGAAAATCATATTAATTGAAATTTTATTTTTCCGACTGAGTGAAAATAATGCCTGGACCGGGACTCGAACCCCGGATCCTTGACTTACCCTAAAAGGTTCTGCCTAAAAGGTTGTCTGAGTGAGTAATACTGACCGGGATGTCGTCCTGGATAGCTCAATTGGTAGAGCCTTGACCTTGTAAGTCAAAGATCCGGGGTTTGAGTCCCGGTCCAGGCATTACTTTCACTCAGTCGGAAAAATAAAATTTCAATTAATACAAATATTTTAAACTTTATATGAATAAATTTGAATTTCTACGATTTTTTTTTTTTTTTTTTAAATTAGGAAATAACTTTATAATATTTTTAACGAAATATATATTTTTTAAAACAAGCAATTTAAAACGCGTTTCGTACATATTTCATTAGCAATGATATTTAAATCGGTAATTTTAACTGATAAGAGAAACAAAAAACGTATTAAAAAAAATGAAAGTTACTCAAACATTTCAAAGAGCTGTTACAAAAAATTCAAAGCTATTTTGAACTTTTGTTCATTTAGCATGAAAACAAAGCAATAAAATAAAGAAAACATTCATTATTAAGATATTAAAGATTTTATTTGAAAAAAAAAAAAAAAGGGAGACAGAGAGATCTTTTAAAACAAAGATTCAGAGAAAAAAAAAGGTAAAAGAAACATTTAGAGATTCAATCTGTAATTCATTCTACTTTTTTAAAGAATGTTTTTTTTTTTTTTTCCCCTTTAGTGATAATTGTTTTTATCTTAACAAGAGAAAAAAACTGAAAAGTTCTAGAGACAATGTTTTCATCCAGGTCCATTTTTAAAAAGAAGAAAAATGTATACTAAAATAAAAAATAAAAAATAAAAATAAAGTGGTGTCTGCCTTACAGTAATTTTCTTTTCCTTTTTTTTTTTTTTTTTTTTTTTTTTTGGTATCAGTTTTAACTATTTTCTTTAAATTATTTCTATCACAAAGAAAGGAACAAAAGAAAACATAATGGATTAATATAAAACTCCATTTTTTAAAAATATTTTCTTTCGGATTTGATACTGTCTATGAAACTACTGTTTTTTCCCTTTATTCAGCATCTGTTTTAAATAGCATTGTTCAATATTCACGGCATTTCTTTTATATATATATTTTTTTTTTAATGGCACGTATTCGTGAAAAAGTGATTAATTTTGAACTCGTTAAATATTTTAATGAAAATAAGGCTAAAAATTCAAAATATTGGGGTTTTTACGTACTTGTGAATTATGGTCAAATGTTGAATAGTAATAATAATAGTAACAATAACGCTAAAACTTTTAGTACAAGGTAATTTTATGGTAAATGTAGAAGTGCCAAACACAGAAAAGGTTTACTTCCACTTCCACCAATAGTTTATAACAATAAGAACTATCCTACTTAACCACAAGAAACTACTATTGTGTACGATAAAAAATTATGTATAGTAGGTAGCAAAAGGAAAAGGAAATCTTATACTTTTGTGTAACTGGTAACTAACTCTCCTTCTGCCATCGAATTACTCTACACAGAAAATTCGCAGTAAAAATTAAAATACCTGGAAAATTAAATTTATTTTCAAGAGATTTCAGTTTGTTCAAAGTGAGATGTTGATAATGAAAATGAATTTTTTAAAATGTGAGTTTTATAACTTTCTTATATAATATTTTAGATCAGTAGATAATCTTATTTTAACTGTAACCCTCAACATTTGGCATTTCTCTAAAACGTTTCTGTATTTAATAAATTATTTTTAACGACTTGCTTAAAATAATTAAGTTGCCAACTTTTATAATTTATTCCGAAACATTGTTAGTCCCGCCATTTTTTCATACCACTTTTTTTTAAATTGTATTATTATCATTATTATTATTATTATTATTATTATTATTATTATTATTATTATTATTATTATACGTAGTTTTATATTGGAGAAAAATAGTCCCCAAATAAAGTGATGTAAAATAAAGGTGCGGCTAAAAATGCTCCGTAATTAATTCTAAAAATTGGCAACATTGCAATCATTGAAATTCATTCACAGCATTTGATGCAATAAATGCCCCAATCATATATAAATGCCAATGGCACTTAACGGTTAAAAATGAATGCTAAAAATCATTTTTTCAAAGTAATGTATTGTTTTAGATCGTTGCTTTCTTTTCTTCTTCTTCTTCTTCTTTTTCTTTTTTTTTTCTTTTTTAAATCTACGGTTTACAGATGATCTTCCTGAAAATGTTTCACGTTTTTCCTGATGTCATTCCTGAGCATTAGCACCTAAAGTAGCAAAATGTCAAACTAACTTTAAATTTTGAATTATACAATTTTGGAAAAATATTTCTATTCTACATTCAAAGATGAACCATTTAAATTAATTTCATAATTTTAAGAAAAAATATTACTGAAAATTATCAGCGTCAAATGGTAACTTATTCCATTCTGATTTATTCAGTTATGCCATTTTGTTAATCGCATCATGTCAAAAAAAAAAAAAAAAAAAAAAAACTGCATAAAATTAAAGACTCTATTTTACAATCATCTACTTAATCTTAATTATTATTATTTGTAATTTTAAGTTATTAAATAAGAAGTACGAATTTAATGTTCGGTAACCTACTCCGTAACAAAGAAAAAAGGAATGCTGTTGTGTTACAGAAAATTTCTCGCAATAAATTTTCCTGAAAACACCAGTATGGTGTGGAGAAAATATGTTGACAGAAATGTATACAATACGTTTTCCGCAACAACACCATACAAAAAATATTTGTAAAAAGCAAACTTTTTTCGTGGGCACACTGTATACATATATAAAACTTGCATTAAACAAAATACTCTGTTCCAACTAACCAAAATCGAACCAGGGTTAACTGCATAGTAGGCAACGATGTTAGCTCTCAGCCTAGGAAGAACTTATCACTTTCCAATCGTATTTTGATACCAATTTCTGCTTACGCAAAACGGAAAAAAATGCAGACCACAAATAAAATCTGTATCAATGGTTACCAACTTTATCTGCTTACAGAAAAATGTTTCTTCTAGAAATAATTTTCTAGTAATTTTCAATTACTTTAGTAAACTTTGAAGAAAATTTATCGATAAATGTCAATCGTGGGATTTGATTGATGTACAGTTCAAATTTTATCTCATTTGGAGTTTTAGAACACATTATAGAACCCTCTGAAGTGGAAAACTTATTTCTCTCTAATCCCGTATGTTTTATTTTTATTATAATCATTAAAACAGAATATGTGACAGTTAAAACAAGTTATGTACAATATTTTATTAATAACTGAGACTTAAAAACAACAAGTTTCATATATCTACACAGACGAGCACTGAGAAAAAATTCTGTAACGGACATCTAGAATCTAATTTGGGGCTCTAGAAAAAATAGTTCCATGTCATCCTTATAAGTTCTAGTCCCCTTGGAAAGCGAGTTCTAGAAGCCCCTATTAGAATTCTAGAGCGTTTGCCTATATTATCGAGGGCAAAGTTATTTAAAAATGTCTGCAAATAAATGAGACTACGAGAGGCGGGTTTCAGGAACTATAATCTTGGTTTATTAGCCAATTCTAGAAAATTAAGCAAGAATTTATCGCAATACAAAAGCTTCAGAATATTCGGAATATTCAGAATATATTTTCACCATCTTGAAATTTGTAAACTAGAATTTCTCGATCATTTCGTCTATTCAGTTTATTGGCGTGCCTTATGCGCATAGCTCGGAAATCTATATTTCTAGTTAAGGGATTAAGAAAATCTCCACTTATTCATTCTAGAGGAAGGCGGAATATTTTTTTTTCTCAGTGTGGAATTTAATTGTAAAATTACTTTTTTACAGTGATTCAGTACCTTCAACAACGTAACAGGAACTATAAATGCTCAATATGACGGCCATCATTCATTACAATGATCGTCAGACGTTACGTCATTGGAAATTCTGGTGAAAAAGCTTCAATATTCGCAATATGACTACATTTGATGTGATGTAACTGTTTAAAATGTGTATCTGTTTAAATGTTAGTGAAAAATGTAACTAATATTATTTCTTATATATATATATATATATATATAAATCCCATGTTTTTCGATACATTTTAGTGAAAACCGCTTAGAGCTACAGTCAGTACATTTTGAACTATATATTTTTTATTTTACTGTGACATTTGGATAAATTTCTGCATGTCACAGACATCTACTTTCCAGTTTCTATCACGTTCTTCAAATAATTGTAATATATCTTAATACAGTGCGTTGCCATCCTATAACTTTATTATCTAGACAAATAAAGTAAAATTTAGTAAAGAATGAGACTCATCTCGTTCGAAAATGGTTAAAATCGTGTAATCATTTGAAAATTTAGGTACAAACACTGTATACAAGGTGCATGAAAATATTTATTTATTTATTTATTTTATTTATTTATTTATTGCATAAATTTATTTTCAAAATAACAGAAAGAAGAGGAAGAAGGGGAAGAAAAGATAAATTATTAATCAACAATTATGAATCCATGACAACAGGTATTTTCATTAAATCCAAATACTAGCGGGAACTCTACTTTATTCATAAATTGGAAATCATGCCAGACTTATTTAAACCCAGCAAAACCACAGATGACGGCCAACACGAGGCCAAGTGCTGGTTGCCAACAGTAGCTGCAGCTGGCCCGTCGGTGGCAAAAGTTACGGTTCCGCAGGGAATATGTTACGCCGGCCGTCAGTAGGCCATATTCAATCGATCCACTGTTGGCAGCCTGCAGTAACTTAAAAATAAGTTAGTGGGCCAGTGAATGGATCGCTGCTGGCAGCTAGCAGTTTGATGAAAATAGGTAATGGGCCACTGTTGGTAACCGATAAAAGGTTGGATATTGTTAGTGGGCCAGTGCTGGACTACCTGGTGGCAAACATAATTTTTCTATGTTATTGCTGGCAGCCTGCAGTGGGCCAGCTGTGGCAAACATAAATAATTATATTACTGCCGGCAGTTTTCATTGGTCCTTTATATTTTCCCATTAAAGGCCCGTTTCACTCACCGTCGCCGGAAGCCGAAGCCAATGTTATTCTATGGGAATTTTTTTTTGCAAATAACTTATTAACTAATACGTATTTTTAAATTTTGTTTTCATATTCTGAAAATTTCTAACTGTTAAATTGACGGACCTTTTTTAAAAAATTATTTTTTTATTTTTTTTACATTTTATTTTGAAGCTGCAAAATACGAATTTTCAATATGTGAAATTTTTCATTTTGCAAATTCAAAATAAAATATTAAAAATAAAAAAAAAAAAACATTTTTAAAAAAGGTCCATCAATTTAACAGTTGGGAATTTTCTGAATGTGAAAACAGAATTTAAAAATATGTATTAGTTAATAAGTTATTTGTAAAGAAAATTTCCCATAGAATAACATTGCCTCAGACTTCCAGAGACGGTAAGTGAAGAAGGCCGTTAATAGGACAGCAGTGATTTAGTTATAGCTAGTATATTTATTTTATTGGTGATACCTTTAATTTTATTAATGCTTTTTTCTTTTTCTTTCGTTCTTTTTTTTTTTTTTTTTCCTCTCTCTTTTTTTCTGATGAAGTAGCAGCCAGTTTTTACTATGAATCCAATATTTAATTTGATTTTGTACATATTCATTTTTAAATACTATTTACAAGTATTTGATTCATACACTATGGTTGTAAATTCAGGATTTCTAGTGCAATGTATAGGAAATATTCAGTTGATCCGTTTTCCTTATCATAAAAGTTTAATTTTTTGTTTTCAGTGCAAACATTTCTCTATATTACATCTTTTGGTATAAAGGAGTTTATGTTTTTTTTTTTTTTTTTTTTTTTTTTTTTTTTTTTTTTTTCTTTTTTTAAGTGTTCAAATTTCAATATCTTATATAAATAAATGTAACTTTACATGTGAAAATTATAAAATATTGAAACAAAAATTGTTATAAAGAGAGCATTGTAAAAAACACCATAAACTAAAAATTAAATAAAATAAAATAAATAAATAAAAATAAAAAATTGCAGCAATTGTTTTCGGTTGAAATAGCACGAAGACCCTCCATCAGGCGAAAAAAAGTGGGCACGAGTGCAGCAAAAGTAATTTGCTGCAATCGTGCTTTTTGTTAAACTCACGAAGGGATGTGTTATTATTTCAACCTAAAAGAACTGATGCATTTTTTTTGGGGGGGGAGGGGGGCGGCAATGATTATGTTCATTTACAAAGTTTTCTATTTATTACTACAGTACAAAATCTCAAATCTGGAATCGTCCGTACCGTGGCCTTTCCGGATTTCGGACTTTTCCGGATTTTAGGTCACTTTCTGATTTACGGCAATAAAAAAAACGGACATCTCCATTCCGAACGCCCTTTTAGTTAATAACTAGCTTACGCCCCCGAGGTGCGATTTCTTAAGAAATTGGAGTATACTCTCAAGTAACATGTACAATACTTTGAACAAACACCATAAAATTTTGCAAACAAAACGCAGGCAGCAACGGTTACGCTTTGTTTGCCGCACTCGTACCTACTTCGTTTGCTTGATGAAGGATCATGTTTTCTTTCCATCCGAAACGATTGTTGCGAGCTCTTACATTTTATGGTGTTTACTCTTATTACTTTTAAACACCAATTCTGTGGTGCTTTTTTATTATAACTCTTAAGTATCCAGAAAATCTTGAATATTTTTCTTTTCCCAATTGATAATTTTTTTAGGAAGGCAGATGATCAAGCTTTCTTTTTTTCTCTCTGTGTGTTTATCTTGAAAGTCGCACATTTGAAACCACAGAAATTATCACTGAGAAATCGGCTATTTAGAATTAATTACACAGCTGTCAAACTTAACCAGGCCGCCACAAAGAACTTTTTCGTGTTGTTGATAGTCCAATGGAATCTTAACTCCCTCCCCAACTATCTTCAATGTCCTTGAGTGAATAATTTTTCAACGTGCGATACCGAAAGATGATTTTGCAGTTTTATACAGATGACGTATTCAGCATTTGACCTGTGCCAATTTATTTTCATTAGGTTTGGAAAGCAGATTCTGAAAAGGGTAAAAGAAGGGAATACAGTTTCAGCTGAAAGGGGAAAAAAAAAAAAATGTTCGGTTGAGTAAAGAGATAACGGAATTAGGGAGAAAAAGAAGAGTGCATTTGTCTTTGTAGTTGTAAATATTTGAGAGTTTTATCTGCCAATTACCTATTTAAAAAATATTTTTAGAATTCCATAAAACTCATATGTTATACAGGTTTTCGAGATTTACTATAGGACGCTTGTCATAAAAAGTTGTACAGGTAACACAAATGGTTTCAGTATAAAAATGCATAAAATAATTTGGATACATTACAGTTTAAGAGAAACTTCTTATCAGCGCAAGAAAAAAAATCTGTATACAACGCTAAAATACAGATCAACATAAATTTTATAGATGCAATAAGAAATGGTTCCGATCAAAAATGATAAAATAAATATTTGTGGTTCATTTAACAGTGATGCACAAAATATTCTTATACGTTACGGGAAATTGAGGTGGAAAATATTTCAGTTTCGTAAAAGTGAAATTATTTTTCAAACTTGCATTTAAAAAATAATAATAAATAAATAAATAAAATAAAACAGTTTGTTATGGCTATCACTTTTTATTTTATTTTCCTATAATAGTTTATAGAAATTACATATTAAAATTATTATTTTTGAAAATTATTTTCTATGATGGAGATAGGCGATTTTCATTTAAAAGAAGTACAATATACTAAATTTCGAAAGAAAATCCATTTTATAGTAATATATATATATATATATATATATATATATGTATATATGAAGAAATTTTTCGACATTCGGTTTTCGAAGTATTTGCATGTTTTGAGATTCCTGAACACGATTTCACCATTTTTAGAAAGTTTCACTCTGTAAGTGTGTATAAAAAAATTGTGGACGCTGTATCTCACGAACCAACGGACGAAATTTAACCAAATTTGTTATTTAACCAAACTTGATTAAAATCGTTCCCGATTACATTTGTGGATCATTCACTCAACACATGGCTGTATATTTCTTCTTCTTCGTAATTTTCAATATGACACAGTATAGGAAGAAATTTTACATAAATGATTTCAAATAAATAATAATTATTATTTTTTTATTTTTTATTATGAATTAAAAAATAAATATTTAAATAACTAACTACAAACCAGGAAAATTTTTTTGTATAAGTTGAAGAATCGCTCGCCCTTCCCCATGAGGGGATAAATTTTCAATGCTGGTATTTTTCAAAAGAAACTCATCAATAACTTTCAAGTAAATGACTGAATTAAATTTGTGGTAAATTAAAACAAAGTTATAAATTATTTAAAAAAAAAAAAAAAAAACAAGAAGATGTAGAAGAAAGCATTTTTTCAGAAGTTGGCACAAAATTGATTTTTTTTTAAATTATTATTATTGAGAAACACTGTTCTAAAATGAAAATCGTTTGCATGCATTCAGGAAAATGATTTTAACAAATTATTTGCACTACGCGAATTTGCATAATAAAAAATATAGAAGAAAGTTTTGTGGTGCCACATCATACTAGTTTTGTCAAAAATTAAAAAATCAATAAATTTGCTTTAAAATATCACAGGTGTATAATATAATCGTTCGTTTAAAGACACTGGCGAATTCTTTCCAAGAATACTCATAATGGAAATTTACTCTATCTGGGTATACTTCTCCCTCAGGGGTGAAGGAAGCGAAGCTTGTACATAAAAAAAAAAAAAAAAAAAAAAAAAAAAAAACGCGGAAGAAGTAAACTTTTTAGACTACTATCACTTTCATAAATTTTTAAGACACAAAGGAGACAGACAGACAATTTTCAAATTATTTTCATCAGAACAACCCAAAACGTGTAAAATCTATCGAAAACCGGATGTCGAAAAATTTCCCGAATCTAATGCTTTCTTCTTAACTACACTGAAGGAAGAAAAAATAAATAAAACATAAACTGTAGTTTTAAGTGTTTTAATAACTTTCTCCCGTCCAATTAAGATCCATAATTTTTATTTTATTAAGTCAATTAAAATAATAATAACAATAATAAAATACTAGAAAATTAGCGACTATCATAATTTACTAAAACGGATCAACTGGATATTTGTTATATAGTTCTAGAAATCATTTTGTTATAACAATAGCTTTAGAGTCAAACATTTAAAAAAAATAGTATTTAAAAAATAATACAAAAACAAATTAATAATTGAATTACTTACTCATATATTCTTTTTACGAGATTTTCAATCTCGCACCCGCACCCGCAGACTACAACAACGAAGAAGAACTTCGTATGAAATGGCGGACAGCGAGGGAATTTCAAATCAACAGAAAAAGAATCACAGCGCCCTCTATGCATACAAATTGGTTATGGCCTAATAATTTGTGGCCACAACATGAAAAACATGATGTTGGCCGTGTCGTGATAGCCTACATAAGGCCAACTGTGTTTATGCCACTTCTGGACCACCGACCATTTTTCTTTAGGCTTCCATCACTGCTGGCAGCCACAAACGGCCCGCTATGGCATGTGCAGGATGCCAGCAGTAGGCCATAACGAGCCCAGCAGTATAAGTTTTGCTGGGAATCCAATGCGCTTTTGTATATCTTGCTGCACGTTATCTTGTAATGAAATTACACGTCTTTATCGCACTGAAACATGCTTCATAACTATAGTTCAAGAAAACAGTATTAAACTCAGTACCACTTTCCGAACTTCTGAAGATAATTCTATTTTGAAGCCGCCATTCTAATTATTAAAATTATCTTGCATATATGGATTTCTTCACTATACAAACAGATATCTTTATACTTGGCAGCTTGAAAATGAATTTAAAATTCCCATTATTATCCCACCTACGTTATATTATTTTTGAATATCTTCATACCTCGAATTATTAGAACTTCTGTTCAGTCTACACTACACTTGCATGTTTATATTAAAAATATGTTTTTGAGAATTTGCTAAAGATATTTAACATCACTATTTAAATAATTTACAATATTTGGAATGCATAGACGGATATATTTGTAATTCCTCTTTGTTTATTTTCATCATTATTGAAACTTATTTTATAAAATTTACAAAATAATAATAATGATGGTGATGGTGATGAAATGATAATAATAGTGTTCTTGACAGATTTTAATCCAGTGTTACAGAGGCCTCCTTTATTTTACAAAGGTAAAACTGATCGCCAGCAAAGTTCTTTGATAGATTTTAATTTAGTAATAGAGGCCTCGTTTACATAACAGATATAAATAATATGGTGTATCACTCACACGACTTTCTCTTACCCTGAAATTTAATACTATAAATAAATACAGGTTGGAGATTAAGAGGTAAGATAACGAGTACTGTTATGTAAACCTACGATAAAGCATATCACATTAGGCTTCGGAAGAGTTTTATATGATAATTAGTTCTGTTTGAGGGGGGCTACCGTCCTCCTCAACCCCCCGTTTCATTAATGCACCTACATTTATGTAGAATTTAATTCTGTTATTGAAAAATAATTCTGTTTAAAAAAAGTAATTTATTAAAATTATTATTTAAACAAATTATCTTCTATGATAATGCAGACGATTTCCATATTAGAGAAGTAGTATAACACTAAATATCCAAAAAGAAGTTGAATTTATTCTCAATATTGTATATATATATTTGGTTAAAAATGAAAAAAATCGATAACTTTATTTTAAATTATCGCAGATCGATGGTTCAACCATTCGTTTTAAAGGTATTGGCGAGCTCTATTGAAAGATACCCATCATGGAAATTTACTCCCTTCGAGGGGGGACTTCCCCTCCAGGGGAGAGGCGAGGCTCCTACATACACAATTTTTTTCCCACTTGACTATCTCTATTACAAAAAAACATATATTCGTTTCATTTGGTGTAGTGCAGTCTATAGATGTTAAACTCTACTTACCTGCAATTTCCCCCATAGGCGTAATGTATTTGAATACTTTTGAGTGTCCCTGTACACGAACCATTTGCTTCATCTCAACGAAAAGCTTACTGTAGCATCCCTATATGATACACATTTAGAATACCGAGTTTCGAATTTTTGTTACTATTTGTACTTGAGATATGCTGATATCAGACAGACACACAGGCCATTCGTTAAAAACATGATTTTCGTATTCAGGGGACCTCAGAACTTGTAAATATAACAAAACTCATGTTCGAAAATTTGACCCTCAAACAATACCTTTTCGACCCTATGGGTAAGAGAAAGTAAAAACATCCTTTGCAAGGTTATTTAACTGAAAAGCGGATGATTTGTTCTCTCTTTAACTTTATATTTAATGAATGGATTCACCACCCCTTATAATCACGTGTTTACAAATGACAGGCGTAATTGGAAGATTTCGAGTTCGGTACTCGAGCCGGCCAAAGACCGTCGTGTGCACTAAACATGAATGGTGCATGTAAAATCTGTCGTGGGCGCAATATCCTCCATGTTACCGTGAAAATTATACCTCTGGGGGTTACCGAAGCGGGGGACCCATCCTCTGCGTGTAGGATCAAAATTGTGATGTCATGTCTCCGGACCACCTCTAGGGGTGAGTCCCAGATCGTCGCCAATTGCCCATTGGGCAGCACTAGTGCGACGTAAAACAACCAACCAACCAACCAACGAAATGACAAGATAGTATTTTATATATATATATATATTTTATAGAGTTACAAAATGTTTCGTTTAGTATAACATTTTCATCACTTTCACTTTAAATAATATCTTTATTTATACATCTTGCAGCTCAAAAACTTTTTTTTTTTAATAAATTTTCCTGAATTAAAACTTAAACAATCTTAAGTTTACAAACTTTAATAAGCCTACTTGGTGTCCGAACGTTTAGCGCCCTTGTCTACTTTTATCCGGTTCCAGGTACCGAGTTAAATCCCGGCCTCAGGCATAGATGTTCGCAGAGGTTCGGAATATAATTTACGTCGTAGGTACTAGTCACCTATATATTGTGAAAAAAAAAAATCGCACACCGTAAAAAAAAAAAAAAAAAAAAAAAAGGTGAAATAAGGCATAACTAACGTACACTGTAAAAAATATGTCCTATTTGCTGCCAGAAATTCTCTGTAATTTGAGAAAATACGCGTTATTTACGAAAAAATTACGTTGTCAGAACGTATTTTCTCAAATTACAGAGAATTTCTGTCAGCAAATTGGACATATTTATTACAATGTAGCGTACTTATAATCAGCATAAATAACGTAAATTTTGCGAATATTGTGCCATATGGATATTTTTTGCGGTATAAATTCACAATTTTTATGGTACATCAAACTTAAAAGTACGGATACATTCCACTTCATAAAAAAACGGCATTTATACCCTAAAATAAAAGCATTCAAGTAAATATAAGGTATATATATTGCTAAATTACGGTAATGTTGGACAGTTAACGATTAATCAATCTTTAATCACAAATTTTAAAATTGACAATTAAATCAGTCATTTTCTGCAAATTTTGCTATTAAAAATTAACAGTTCATGATGATACATGTAACGATTGATCGATCATTAATATTCAAATACCAATTAATTATTGATCAATCATTAATATTCAGATTAAGTAACTGAAGAAGTTAACAATTAAATCTAGGTAGATTGCAATTTAGCCATTCATTTTTTATTGCTGTGGTGGGAGGTGATGAACTTTATGACAATTGCTTTTATTTCTTTTTAATGAATAAATATAACTGTCTTTGTGTTTTGTCTGAAAGTTTACGGTAGCTCCACCAATGCACCACCACTGAGAATTACAGTACATGTACTGATCCAACTACTGCCATACTTGTCAATATTTTTTTTAAAAACATATAGCCGTACAATCCAAACCAAACGAAATTTTAATACAATTAAGAAGTCGGATGACTTAATAAAATGAAAATATTTAAGCCCTAGAAATCCTATTTTCAATAATCTCAAAAATTCTTTTTCTTATATAATGGAGGATTGAATATTTATAATACAATTAGGATTGATAACTAAAAAATTGTTTTCAGTTCTTATCTAGAACATAAAAGGCAGCATTAATTTGCTTAAAGAATATTCTCGTCTTCAAGTTGATCCTTACTTATAATTAAATATGAAGGCTATAATTATACTTATACAACATATCCTATACGTAGTACTAATCCAACCTTTCCTGGGCACTGAAACTTCCAAATTTTGAAACAAGATTTAGAATTTGAGTGACTTACTTGAAAGTAAATCTTAGAAGCAATTTTCTCTATAGAATAAAATAATTCCACTGGAAAATTTTAAAAGCATTTTAATGTATTTATATACGGTTAATTAATTGCTTGTTTCTAAATTTTATTGGATATATAAATGGTGAAGTTTATTATGGAAAATTTCAGTTTTATGTGTATTTACTTAACTCAAGTGCTTTTCCCTTCTCATAATTTTGTTGAAAAATGACAAAATCCAAATACAGTGATTTGTTCAATGATTTACTTAAAAACATAATCCCTGATTTATTGAACAACTTTTCTAGAATCCATCATGAATTTTTAAAGAAATCAAATTAAGTGATTAGATGATAAACTGAGCAGAAATATCGACAATTGTGGATTTCATTCTCCTATAATATTAGAAATATTCTTCATGAGTATTTAAGAAAGTCAAGGATTTATATTAGAACATTTCTGAGAACAAGTAAGCCATCATACTAAAAGTTTAATATAATTACAAAACGATTGACCTCCGTACAATTCACTTGGCACAAGTACATTTTGTTTAAAAACTATTAAAATTTAAAGATTATTTTAAAAGGAATTTACTTTCCTACTTAATATTCAATTTTTGAGTAATTTGCCCTAGAAAACTTATATTTAAGATAATAAATTAACTTAAAAGATTAAGTGATTACTTATGAATGGTAAAGTTTTGGAATTCGTATAAGCTGAATAATCTAATTCAATTCATTTACTTCACAGGAGCATTCTAATTTCGTAAAAAACTTTCTTTACAAATCAGAAGATTTATTCTATTATTTGAAGAATTCAATAACTTGCAAATTTATACGCGTACGATTAAATAACCTTTTAAAGGGGTGTTTTTTTTTTTTTTTTTTTTTTTTTTTTTTTTTTTTTTAATATGGATAATTAAATTATCAATAAAATACTACGTGAAATTATTAAATTATTATAAATAGATTCTTAAGAATATTTTATCATTTTTTTCATTGGGACTAATATAATTCCATATATATTTAATTCAATGCGTGTCTTTAAATTTTCAAAACAACACACGTACTTAATTATAACAATAATTATAATTATAAAAATAACAACAAATGTTGAAAACCTTATTAAACATTACAAGCTATGCCCGTTTCTGTGATAAAATTGTGATGGCATGTCTCCGGACCACTCTTAAGGGTGTGTCCCAGACCATCGCCAATTACCATGGCCTTAGCACTAGTGCGACAAATTAATAATAATAAAAATAATAATGCAGTCAGGGTTTGAACAGGGGCTCAGAATTCATACCGATATCCGTTTAAAAAATTTCACTACGCATAATATTGTTGATTTAACAAGTAGAAAATTTTGTTTCATTAATAGTGGTATGAATTCTGTGCTCATGTTCCCTTCCTGAAACAGTCGAACCTCGTTAATGTGAATCTCAAGGGTATAAAAAATTTTTTCATGCTATCAGTAGTCCACGCTATCAGTAACTCAGAAACTAATCTTCCTTTTGAAGGAGATTGTGGGAAATAGTTCATGTTAAAAGTAATTCATGCTGTGTTCATGTTAACGAGGTTCGATTGTAATAATAATAATTAACCCCACCCCCTTTCTCTAATTACTTTGTTTAAATGAATTTTCCATAATAACAACAATAACCGCTAATTTTTTCTATCACTTTATAAATTAAAGATAAAAAAATTACATGTAACTCCTTGAAAGACGGCGTCATGTGTTATATGCCAACTACTTTTAATTTCAACTTCAAGAATTCGTCTCGGAAATTTTCAATAAAATTTTCTTTTTATGACTTAGAAGAAAAATTTCATTTATTGGGTTCTTGGAAAAGTAATTTCGTTTTTCTCAGCAGAGAAATTAATTGTATTTTTTTTTTTTTTTTTTTTCGCACCATCTTCACAATTAAGCTGCATTACCATAAAATATTGTGACAGCTGATATAGCAAGGCTTGCATGTGAAAAAGTTCGTTTTATTCTGCTCAAAAGGTTTTGATTGGTGCCCTATCAAATAAAGAAAATCGGAAGCGACATTTTTGGCATATATTGTTTTTCCTGTCAAATAGGCGAAAATAATACTGTTAAAACAATTTAAAAAGTATATGATGTGTATACAGAAAATTTATTTAAAGAACGTCAGTATCAAAACTGGTTTACCAAATTTTATTCCGGCAATTTTGACGTTGAAGATGCATTACGTTCTGGAAAACCAGTTTATGCTCATGAAGACAAAATAAAGTATTGATTTATGAAAACTGCCAAATAACAACTCGTGAGATCGCTAAGAAATCGATCAAAGTGGAGAATATATAATTTAATAAAATATTTATACAATATAAGAAAATCGTCTTTCATTTTCAAAGGAAAAAACGAAATTGTTTTCCGAACAACCCAATATATCTTTTCGTTTAACCTTGTTCGTAAATTTTGGTGGATTTTAAACTTAAAGAAGGAAACTACCTTGCAATTCAAAGGGTTAAACTGCTTAAAACCTCGTTTCAGGTTCAAATTGTCTTCATGTTATTGTGGATAAAATGGAAATGCTCCTCATCTTGCATAAACCATGATTTCTGAAGATTAAAAACGAGCTACACAAGAAATAAGCCCGTATATTAAGAAACAGAAGGAAAAACCTGTAGGAAGATATCAGTTTCAAAAGAAAAACTATATTTCATGGCGAGCTAGACGCGTTAAAACATAGGAGAAAAAAATGCAAAATCAAATTTTCGTCAAACTTTTCAACTGGCTATTCTGCAAACATTTTTCTAGCTGCAATTAGTAAATTTAACAAAAATGGTAAATTCCAATACCTTTTGAATAAACTATACTATTTGACTTGTTAAGGAGAAATTTAACCATCTGTTTCTCATACATAATATCACGTTTGTCGTCAACACAGTTTCCATCATTGCCTCCTCCCCCTCGCCTTAGTAATTCATTACTGACCATTATTATATGCATGCATACTTGCCAACCATCTTATTAATAATCGTAAATTTGTTACGCTCCTTAAATTACGCCTCTTTTTCTACACCACTTTACTTTTAAAGTAAATTTCTTCAAATGTAGTTGCGATTAAATAAGAATAAAATTACTCTGAAAAAAGACTGGTGTGAAAAAAATGGTGGTTACTAAAAATGTTACGATTTATAATGAGGTGGTAAGTATGCATGCATGTATTTGAAACTTATTTATTGCATAGACAATAATTATATGGTTATCTGTATCATAATATTATCACATACATTCATTTGTATTTTCATCTATCTGTCAACTTGTCACCCCTTCAAGCGTTTAGGTTCGTCCTCTACGCTAGGCCTAACGTGGTCTAACTATAACTTTCTTTCTTCATTAAAATTTATAGTTGTTTTATTTTTTAAAACGTAAAGAAACGTAAAGCCATAATAATTTTAAAATTTATTTTCTTTCGTATCTCTTTTAAGCTCTTAGCTATTTTATTTAAGAGTCACAAATTAAAAAAGAAAATAATTACACACACTGAGAAATTAAATAATTGCAATAAATATATGCATAATATTTTTTTCTGTGCATAACGCCCAAAAAGTTAAAAAATCCGATCTCTAATACTGACATATGCAAATAAATAAATACTTACTTTTAATGTATTAATTACGTTAAAATAATATTGATAATAATAATAATAATAACATTATTCATTTTAATCAAGACAAATTTTCTCCTTAGGTACCTCGTTAAACGTTGTAATATTGAAAAACATTAATTTATGAGTGAATTTAACTTATGAGGTCTTTAGTGGAATATTTAATAATTCATTATCAAACTTTTCAGTTTTACGACTAGAACTAGATAAAATAGTTAACTTAGAAAAGCGTACTGATGCATTCAAGATAACATTTCCAAGAAACTGAATAATTTCATTGTTAATATAATGAATAGATAAAGTTTGATATTAAATAAGGGTAAATAAATAAACTTAAATTTATATCTAAATATTTAGATATATAAGCAAGAACGAAAAATCATGCGATATGCATTGATTATTAAACTTTCCAATTGTGCACAATAGTTGCGTCGTTTAGCCTTCAAAGTCCTTTACCTACGTTATCCCACAACGGAAAGACATAAGGACTAGAGTTGCAAGGCTTTAAAAATGTCCGGTTTTTTCCCTGGGAATTTAAAGTTGGGAATTTTCAAAAACTGGGAATTTTGAAGTAATGAATATTTTAATAATTAAAGATAATATATAAAATTTTTTATAAATTAAAATATATATATGTATATTGGTCTAAGTAAGAAAAAAAGTAACAAATAAATAAATAAAATAACTGATTTGTATCTTAAAATATGGAGAAGTTGTGTTTCTTCGCAACAATTACTATATTCATTTCTTAAAATTTCATTTACAGGCTTCATTTTAATTTAAATGTAATATTTTTTTAATTTGTTGCGAAAGGAAAAATATCTTGACATTTTGACACAGCAAATGATGACGACACGAAAAGTCTGATCCAAAGCAATAGCTTTTTCGTACTAAAAACATATATTTTTTAAAGACAGGAAATTCATTATGAACATTGTAAAGGATTTACATTACATTTAAATTTAAAAACTAACTTATATAATGAAAAATCTGCTTTTAAAACATTTATCGCCACATAAATTATAAACCAAAGATCCAAAAAAAAAAAAAAAAAATCTTAGAAATTAACTTCATTTAAAAATTATTACTCCAAGTTTTATCTCGGAGCATTGCAAAGTTTTATAATACGTTTAACGCAAGCAAACTAAAATTATTATCAGCGTCGAAAATTTCTCGGCTTCTATGAATTATTCTCCGTCTTAAATTCACAGAAGCATAATTCATATTATCTCTCCCAAAAAGACCAATTCTTGCGGGGAGAATAAGTAGCTCCATTAAAATTGAATTTAAATTCTCATTAATGCCATACCTTATGCGTATTATCGATTTTTGAGCTCTTTTATATCTCGCACAGATTATTTAATGGATTTTTTATTACCCTAGGGTTCCTTAAGTGCTTATTTAGGAATATATTACGGTTGTTCTAGGAAAGAAATAACTTAGGTAATCCCCATATTACTTTGTGTGCTTTACTTTATGCGTGTTTGTTTTACATAAAAAAAATACACGATACAAGAAAATACATATTCTAGAACATATGCTATGTGGATTTAACAGATGTGTTTATTAGATGGGAGGAAAATGCATTAAAAATAGGCATAGTAAAAGGTATTTCAGATATTTGATAAAGTTCAGATTTTTTCAGCGTTACGTGTTAATATATAGAAAGGATTCTAATGTTGTTTACTTAAAAGAAACAATTTTAAATAATGATATTTATGTTAATATTGGAGTAAAGTTTTATTTTCAAACTATAGATAAAGTAAATATAAATAATAATGGAGATGTAAACACCTTTAAATATTTTAGTATATACAGGGTGATCAGTTTAAGAGAGTACTCGTAGGTTTTTCTTATAACCCTTAAATCTGACGGATATGGCAACTATTCTAACATTGAAGTATGATTGTTTGAACCTTGTTTAAGTTTGTGAGAGAATGTCTAACCCTGTTGAACAGTTACAACTTTATTTGTGAGGTAAAACAAAAATGGAGACGCACATTTTTTTTAATCCTGTAATAATTTTATTTTTCAAAAGCATAATTTAATTTAAATTTTTTTACGTTATAATTCCTCACAGAAAATGTTGAAAATGCTCGCCACCATTTTGAATGCAAACATGAACACGTCGAACCAGATTTTTGACACACTTCGCAGCATTGTTGGTGTTATTGACGAAATTTCTTCAGTTATGATCTGTTTTAATTCATCGATGTTTAATTCATCGACTTCTCTGGAAAAGCCTATGAAATGATAATATAAATGTAATGTAGGTATGATAATGTAAAATATTTTAATTTAATTTTGTTTTTCATAAATAAAATTATTACAGGATTTAAAAGAAAATGTGCGTCTCCATTTCTGTTTTACCTCATCAATAAAGTTGTAACAGTCCAAAAGTGTTGGAAAATGTCTATCACACTTTAAATAAGGTTCAGACAATTATAGTTCAGTGTTAGAATAGTTGCCACATCCGTCCTATTTAAGGGAAATAAGAAAAACTAACGGGTACTCTTTTAAATTGAGCACCCTGTATATGTGTCTCACAGTATTTTATGATATATTGATACATTGAATAAAGTAGCTTAAATTGAAAATAATGGTGTTAAATCGATTCAAATTTTTATTTTTTTCTTCTATATACGTAAGAAGAAATTATTTCTTTCGTGAAAATTTTCGATGTCCGATTTTCGATGAATTTAGATGTTTGCAGATGTTTTGAGCATAATTTGAAAATTTTTAGAAAATGTCTGTCTGTCTCACCAACTAAAGGAGGGAATTTAATATAAATTATATTTAGCTGCATCTTGACTTAAGATAATGCTGATGAGCTTCTGGTGTACATTGTACAAAAAATAGATCTTTGTTTTTTCTTTTTTTTCTAAAAACTTATTATAACAACATACGACAAAATTTCGTATAGATGCACCTATTATTTTAAACCAATAATCATTGTGAAATGAAAACTACTTATAATAGTTAATAGTCAACCAGGGCAGATACATCTCTTACCCCATGAGGAGTGGTGGGGTTTCTCTCCCCACAAAGTGGAGAAATGGCTCTCTCTCTCTCTCTCTCTCTCTCTCTCTCCCTCTCTCTCTCCATATAAATATATATATATATATATATAAGCCACCCTTGAAAACGTTAGGAATCAAGCATGCTTCCATATATTTTCTGTTATTTGTATATATTTCAATTTTAATTAGATTCAAAGTAGCTTTTGGTTTGATCATATTAATTGGTTAATCTGGAGATTTTCTTAAAATTAAATATTTGAAATATTTTAATATCTATTTAATTTCTTTTTGTTATATATACACACACTTGCTTTTGCCTCCAAGGCAGTAGCACGTGTTTTGCACCTGAAGAAGAAAGACTACATCCTTTAGAAACGGGTAGTGATTTCTTTAATTTTAGGGCGTGTGAAGAAGTTTTTAAGTTTATATATTTAAAAGGAATAGTTGAACCATATATCTGTGATAATTTGGAAAAAAGTTATTGTACCTTTATTTTATTTATTTATTTATTTTTTTTTTTTTTCAATAAATAAATTTAAAAAAAATCGTTAGATATTACGTGCAGAACATAAAATGTATTGTATTTCGACATCTAGTGCTACACTCCTGTGTGATGAAAATTATCATCATTCACTATGTGAAAAAGAAAATGATAAAGAATATTTGTAATACATAATTTACGCTGCATGAATATTTATAGGAAAATATAGAAGAAAGTTTTGTCATGGCCATACCATACTAGTTTTTAAATATTTAAGAAAATATTTCTAATATTTTTTTTCGAAAATGTTTGTATTAATTTGTCACGAGTTATTTTTAGCAATGTAACTACAACGACAAAATTTAATAAGACAGATGTAATAATATCAACAAGGTGCTTTACGAATTCGTAAATATTTATTTTACTCTCAAAAAGGACTCACGCGGTACGACTTATCTTTCACGTTCTAATATTTAAACAGGCATAAAACAAAAGATTCTCTACGAACTCATTACTATTACTGTTATGGTCCTGGAGATGACTCGGACAACATAGAAAAGTTCTTATCTTTCACGCACTGTTAGACGTACTACTTGGAAACAACATTTACAGGCTAAGTTCCCTTCTTTGCAAGCCATTGATATCACCTTATCTAAAATGACTTGACAATTTATTTTCGTGACCTTGGCAGAAAAATTGTTGTTTTCAGAAAGTTCCAGTCTCGAAGTTCTGCGACTAATATTTAAAGACGCGGAAGGCAAGAATCTCTACGATTTCGTAAATATAACTTTCTTGCTCTCGAAGATGTCTCACACGGTGTGAAGAAATATTTATATTTCATGATAAATATTCTTCTATATTAGTCATACTGCCTGAAAGAAACATTTTCAGGCTGGCTGAGTTCCCTTCGTTGCAAGCCATTGTAATCCCATTATCTAAAGCACCTTACAACCTTATTTTGGTGACCTTGGTGAAAAATTAATATTTTCAGAAAATTCTATCTTCGAAGTTTTGTCAATGAGTTAATCAGAAAGGACTACAGATTCGTTAATACCACTTTTATTGTTTTGAAGGTGACTCAAGTAGCATCGACAATTTCTTATATTCCTTATATTCCATGCACTGTTAGTCATATTACTTGGAAAGTAGTAGACAGGGTAATGGGTGAGGCGGAAGTGACGTCATCGGGGGGGGGGGGGGACCGGAAGTGACGTCACGAGTGGAGTTGAGTTGTTTCCCTCCTGTTGGTGGAGTTGAGTTGTTTTCTTCCTGCTGGTGGAGTTGAGTTGTTTTCCTCCTGTTGGTTGAGTTGTTTTGGTTTCGGTTTCTCGTCAAAGATGACGAGGGTTTTTTTGATGGGTTGGTTGGTTGATTCTCGTGAACGGCGACGACGATATTTTTGATGGGTTGGTTGGTTGATTCTCATAAAAGATAACGAGGGTGGCAACACTGAGATACTTTTTTTCAAAATGGCAACGCTTCTTAGTTTCGGAATCGGGACTTGTAAAATTTTTAGAGTTTTTAGAATCTGGACTTGTAAAAAATTTGAGGATACTGCGATGAGTGACGTCAATGGGCGCCATCTTGTTTTTCAAGTTCCAACTTGAGATCTGCACGCGTTGAAATGATTATTTTGTAATTAAGAATGTTTTAATTAAGAATTTTACGAATTCATTAATTTCACTTTGATCTGACCGCTAGGGGAGAAAGATATATGTGTAGCTTTGTGACGTCACCATTCATGTGGGAACTTGAAAGCAGTCCGAACATGTAAGGATCTGCTGAGATGGTTATTTTAATTTCTGTAATTAAGGCAATTTTTAATGAAGGTGTAATTAATGTTTCCATTAAAACGAATTATTTTTGCTGACGAAACTCCATAAAGGTTTAGAAAAGGCGGACTTGTAAATTTTTTTGGGAATGGGTTCAAAATGTTTGTCTTTGACGCCGGTGTATTCATTAGATATGTTTTAATTAAAATTCTATTGAATAAGTATGCCGCGATTAATATTGATTGGGTCTGGCCGTTATTGAAAGAAAACATGCGGCGGCCATATTGCATCGTGACGTCACGCCGATTCATGCTACGGCTTGAACGAGGGGGAAGTAGGGATGGTGTGTGACGATTTTATTTTCGTGGGAGGGGTCAAAGCGTACTGACCAATCCCAAGTCGGATGATAACGGCGTCATTGCGTGTAACTGTAACCTGCAGAGGAAAAAAAGTTTCGTTAACACGGATTGGCATCAGCGGGGATTCTTCACTTGCTTTGTTTTGCCTCGTGGTTCTACGTTGCTACATTGTTATTCGCTAAGTTTTTAATTTTCGAGTTATGGACTATAAAGGCCTTAAAAGATCCTCTAGCTTGGTAAGTAATTTTATTTTATTATTATTAAATTACTTTTTATATATTTTATGTATTCATGTGCGTTTTTTTATTGATACCGTCTGTGCGTTTTTGATTTTTATAATGCTTGTCTTCAGAAATTTCTTTTTGTTTAAAAATTGATTTTCTTTGTATTTTAATGCTAGTTTTTTTTATTATTTCTTTGTTTTATTTTAATTGAAAAATTCAGTGCATTCTAGAAACAAAATGTAACTCATTTGTTTTCTTATGTAGATTTTATTTGAGGATGATTCTTTTCCTTTGCGAGATTCGGATGATGAAGTAAGTTTCTCAGATTTTTTAATAAGTCTTTTTATATGTACATATATATATACACATTTTTTTTTTTTTTTTTGTGAAATGACTTATATATTTCTTATCTATTCTTAGATAATCGATGAGTTGGATCAGGAATTTTTGGAACAAGACGACGATGTAAATATTTTTTTTTTCTATTCAATTATATTTCTAATAATATTTCATATTTTTTAAAATGAGATTTTATTTTAGACCTTAATAATGTGTTATTTATTTTTATAGATTTTAGATGAATGTTCCCAAATATTTTTAGAAAATCCACTCCCTTTACCACTCTATTATCAAGTTGGCTCGGGATTTGAAGTATGAATTTTTGCAAAATTTATATTTATTTTTTTAACTATTTTACAGACTTTATTTTATTGCTAATGAAACTTATTTTATTTTCTTTTATTTTTCATTAGAGCCATCCGAGTACTTCTAGTAATGGAGCAGTTTTCATGGCGAATGTGTCTCACGTGAATGTAAATATTTTTTTTCAGTAATGTTCTCTCTCTGAATTTTATTTTGTAATCATCTGAATTGTGAATTAGATCTAATTTTTTTTTTCTTTTTAGTTGAAGAATGCCATTGTATTAGAGGAACGCGGTCGACGCCGAAACATCAAATATAAGGGCGAGGAAGTATGCATTCGAGCACGAGTTGACACGACACGCATTCCTGAAGAGCTTCGTGAAGAGACTTTATGTGCATCTCTTTTGCGTGATCTCTTTACGATTCTGTTAAGACGTACGGCTGAGGACTTAAACAGTTCGGACATGATTCGTTTTTGCATTCAAGCCGATGGACTGGACAAACCGATATCCACATGTCTGATGCCCGTGTCTGAATTTACGGTTGAAAAAATTCTTTCTGCTGTCATGAAAGTCCTACAATCAAAAACAGAAATAAAATTAGATGAAGGATTTTCTGTGGATGTATTAACAATTCGCAGGGATATCGGTGCTGGCCGGATAAGAAAAGTCGTTAATGTTGAGTTGGATCGCCTACGCAAACATTCCATTCTAGCAATTCCAGAAGATGATGAAGGACTTTGCTGCGCCAAAGCGATTATTTATGGTTTGGCTCATGTAGAAGGGGACAAAACTTCCATTAACACCTTAAGAGATAGAAGACGTCCGGCACTGACAAACAGGGCCCGACAACTTCATGAGTCAGCAGGTGTACCTTTAGGCCCTTGTACATATTCTGAGATTCAAAAATTCGAAGAATATTTGAATGTGCAAATAGCTGTTTTTTCGACAGATAATTTAAACAAGGTAATTCTTTCATTATGTTCAGATTCAATGTATCTCTGATATTATTTAATTTATGGTGCAAATTTTGTATGTTTTTATGCAATTATAATTTTTTTTTCAGCTGACTTATAAAGGTGCAACAAGAAGAAAGAGGGTGAATTTATGGCTACACAACAACCATTTTGACGTGATAAAGAGTTTGAAAGGATTTTTCGCAACGGACTTTTACTGCGAAGCTTGTGAAAAGCCGTATAAAAACATTGAGGACCACAACTGCACTGAATCCTGCCACATTTGCCGAAGAATTCAGTGCAATCCGGATCAGCCGAAACGATGTACAGACTGCGATCGACTTTGTAAATCAGAGGACTGTTTTTTGACGCACAAATCAGTGGTAGGTCAGCAAGTGATGTCAATGTGTGATCGAGTGAGTTATATTTTAATATTCTCTTTTTTTAAGTAATGTTTATGTGACTCATTATTTAGTAAATATGTGCCTATTTTATTTCAGATTTACCAATGCAGAGATTGCAGTAAAGTTATTATGAGACGGAATTGTTCAAAAGAAAACCATCGTTGTGGAATAGATAAATGCCCTTCATGTCAGAAGTTTGTGAAGAATGAGGACCATCTCTGCTTTTTGCAAAAGGTTCCCCCGAAGGATTCTTCAGACAGTTTGATTTTTTTTGATTTCGAGACGGATCAATCTTCAGGCGAGCACCTTGTAAATTTCGCGGTTGCACATTACGCAGATGGTAGAGAAGCCGTATTTAAAGGTTATAATGCTTGTAGCGACTTTTGTTCATGGCTATTTTCTGTAAAACACAAAGGGTTTACAGCTATAGCCCACAATATGAAAGGGTAAATTATTTTTTGTTTAATTTCTTTTTTTTTTTCAATGTTAATTTTTAGTATTTGTTGTTAATTTTTATTATTTTATTTTAGATTCGATGGACAATTCATAATGGCATGGCTTCTGGAACAAGGAACTGCACCCGAAGTTATTCCTAATGGGTCTATGATCATGTCGATTTTTCACAAAGCACTTAATATCAGGATAATTGATTCTATCAATTTTTTACCAATGGCATTGAGCAAACTTCCGGCCTGCTTTGGTCTCTCCGAATTGAAAAAAGGGTATTTCCCCCATCTGTATAATTCTCCTGAGAATCAATCATATGTTGGAAGGATTCCAGATCCACATTTCTATGGCCCAGATATGATGACGCCTGTAGCTCGAGAAACATTCATGACTTGGCATGAAGCGAATAAAGATATGTTATTTGATTTTCAGCATGAGATGCTGACTTATTGCAGGTATTTAGGAATTAAGTACTTAAATTTTCTTAAATAATTTATTTTGTTTTTTGTTTTTTTTTTGTAAAATAAAAAAAAAAATTCTTTTACAGATCTGATGTAGATATTTTGCGCAGATGCTGCATGGAATTTCGAAGTCAGTTTATTGAAGTTACGAATGTCGACCCATTTCGGTACGTATTCGTGTTTTCTTGTTTCTCCTGTCCTTGTTTTCCCTTAATCTAAGTATTTCATTTTGATTTTTTTCTAATATTTATTTTAGGTACATTACAATTGCCGCCGCATGCATGGCAGTTTATAGAAGCCAACACCTCCAACCATCGACCATTGCTATGGTTCCCGTTAATGGCTATGTTAATAAAACGAATTTTAGCAGTGATTCTATAAGATGGCTAGATTTCTTGTCATTTTCTGAAAACCTAAAGATTCAACATGCTCTGACTCTCAAAGGAGAATGTAAAATTAAAGGCATCAGTGTGGATGGTTTTTGTGAAGAAACTCAAACTGTCTATCAGTTTCATGTAAGTTAAATGGAAATATCTTTTTTTTCTTAATTTTATATGTTACTTAAAAAAGAAACTTACCTTCATTTTTTTCAGGGATGTTTCTACCATGGATGTGAAACGTGTTTTGATGCGGATGTCAGACACCCATTGAAAGGTGTCACCATGGGGGCACTGCGAAAAAACACTAACGAAACCACAGAAAAATTAAAAGCTCTGGGTTTTGAAGTCGTAGAGATGTGGGAGCACGACTTTGACAAGAAAAAGAAAGAAGACCAACAACTTCAGTCCTTTTTAAAAACCCACCAACTACACGACCGACTGAACCCCCGAGATGCGTTTTTTGGAGGTAGAACGAATGCGGTTAAGTTGTTTTTCGAAGGTAGAGCGAAGTATGTGGATTTTACTTCGTTATATCCTTGGGTAAGTCGTATTGTTTGCAGTTATTTCCGTAGTGCGTTGATTACTTTTCTAAATTTGTATTTTTTTATAATTGTTTAAATTTTTTATTCTAGGTTAATAAATACTGCATGTATCCCGTTGGTCACCCAGAAATTATAACCGAGGACTTCGATAACATAGATAACTACTTTGGAATTGTAAAGTGCAAAGTTGTACCTCCAAAACAATTATACCTTCCGGTATTGCCTTATAGATGTAATGGAAAACTAATGTTTCCTCTATGTAGGTGTTGTGCAGAAACAAAGCAGCAGACTTCCTGTACTCATTCCGATGAAGATCGCGCTCTCACAGGAACGTGGGTTACAGAGGAGTTAAAATTGGCTCTGAAAAAGGGATATCGCTTAGAACAGGTAGTTATTTATAACTTTTTCTTTCAAATGTTATTCGTAAATTTCTGTTTTTTTTACTCAAAGTGATTTTTTTTATTTCAGATGTATGAAGTTTATCACTTCCAAAATACCTCTTCGTCTCTGTTTAGATCATATATTGATCTTTTTCTAAAGATTAAACAAGAGAGCAGCGGGTGGCCTGTCGAATGTCAAACAGAAGAAGATAAAATAGATTACATTAAGTGCTATGAAGAAAAAGAAGGCGTAAAATTGAGTGCTACAGAAATATCGAAAAATCCCGGACGTCGTCAAGTAGCAAAATTGGCTTTGAATAGTTTTTGGGGGCGGTGCGTATTATTTTTTAAATACTATTTTACTCTGATATTTTTTTATTTGTATTTTTCTTTTCATTTACTGTATACTTATTTTTCTGTAATGATTTCATTTTTACATTTAGATGGGGGATGAACATAAATAAAACTCAACTGACATTTGTTACGACGGTACCTCAGTTCAACAAGATGCTTATTGATAAAACCAAGAAAGTAAGCGTCTATCTTTTTTATTAATGTTGTTTATAACCAACTTTTTTACATTTTATAGTTCTAAATGCATTTTTTAATTATTTATAGATTAAAGACGTCTACTTCCCATCAAATGAAGTGGCGGCCATACAGTGGGAAAAAAATAAGGAATTTATAAAGCAGGACACCACCACCAACATTTTTCTTGCAGCGTTTACTACAGCGTGGGCAAGGATAAAACTTTATTCTGAGATGGATAAATTAGAGAGAGACGTGCTTTATCATGACACTGATTCCATTGTGTATGCACAGAATGCTGAAAATGATCCGCCTCTCGGTAATTTTTTGGGAGAGTTCACAGACGAGCTTAACGGAGATGTAATTACGAAATTCGTGTCAGGTAAGAAATTTGTTTAGTGTTTAACAGATATAATGTCTTAAAATTAATTCATATTTTTAAATTGTAATACTATTCATTCTTATTTCCACAGGAGGTCCAAAGAACTATGCATTTCAAACGGAAAGCGGAAAGACTTTCTGTAAAGTTAGGGGTTTCACCCTGAATTTCAGCAATGCTCAACTTTTGAATTTCCATACCATTAAATCTATGGTATGTAGCATGGATCAAGATCCAGTTCCTCTGTGTAATCCAAGAAAAATTTGCAGGGAAGCCAAGAAAAGAAAAGTTGTGAATAAGTCAGAAGTAAAACTATATCGAGTTGTATATGATAAGCGAGTGATACAGCCTGACCTATCTACATTACCCTATGGATACTGAGTAGTTTGTTTCAATTTATTTGTAAATAGCTTTAGTGATAATGAATAAACGGTTTAGTTCCTTAAGTTTATGACTTGTTTTTTATATTTAAGATTGATTTATTACTTATGTTTTGACCTGTTATATAAAATGTTTTTGATCAGTATAATTTTTTCAGGAATGAGAACATCGAAGATTTAAAAAGGGTAAACTAAAATGTAAAAACACTATTCATGTTTAAAAAAAAAATATCATTCACAAAATAAGTTAAAATCAAATATTTTTATTTAAATTACATTTTTTATTTACAAAACTTTTTTTTTTTATATTTTCAACCAATGTTTAGAAGAGGTTTTTCTTCCCTTCGATGAAGGTTTAGCATACATAGTTTTAACACTTGTTAAATAAGCATTTTTAATAAAATCTCGAGGAAAATTGTTAGCATTAAGTATTTCCTTGAATTCTTCAAAAGCCGCAGGTTTCTTAGTTTTGTTTCTTAATAAGAAATTGGTAAGTTGAATTACATTTGAACCAGGAATAACTTTGTTGTTTAGTAAAAGTTCTTTGTCTTCCGTCCAGCTAATTTTCTTTTCTTTTAAAAAATCGATTATTCGCTGGGCTATAATTTTATGTTTTACTGGAACAGATTGAAGGATTTTACTTTCTATGTCAATAGTGTTTTTAAGAGTCTCTTCTTTTACTTTTTCTTCTTCAGGGGGATTCATACTGTTAACAGTGGGGAAAGTGACAAACTTTTGTAAAATTTGCACGTATAACTTCGCTTTTTCATCATCATTAATTTTTTTATTTAAAATATCTGTAATCTGTTTATCTAAATCAGATAAGTGTTCTTCTGTAAATTGCTGATCCTGGTTGAATGGAATTAATCTGTATTTACGTGCGAACTCCATTTATTAAGGAACTTAACACTGATACTGCAGCTGGTAGAAGAATAGAGAGAAAACCGTTTCCTTTCTGTACTAAAAGTCGTCTTTTCTTAAACAAAGGAACTTTCTTATCCCCTAATCGTCGAAGAGTTCTTTTATAGGGGATTAGTCTGCCTTTTTGACGTTTGTTGACAGGTACGTTACCTTTTAAAAGATTCAAGGCGCATTCACACACTCCTTTTATAACACTGTTTGGGCACTTTCTTAGAAATGCTGATTTATTTTTTGTCTTGTTTAACAATTTTAGATGTTCGATCGTTGACATCTTGAGCAGGAATGGCATTTGATAAGCATACTCTTTCTTTTATATACTCAGCATAAAAAGAAGCTTTTACTAAAGCGCAATTCTTAACAAGTGGGTTATGGATGGGACATTTCAGTACCTTGCCTTCTGAGAATCTGACTTTTGGACAATTAAAATCATTCAGATTAAAAACTTTTCGTCCAGAATATTTTTCTAAAAATTTTGATTTTTCTAAACCTTTCGTATAGATAACTTTATAAGAAATAAATAAAGATGAAAGCATAAGGTTTAAAACTGAATAGGGAAATTCTCCGCTATCCCAATGTAGTCCATGATGGTATCGAGACAACCACGCATACGACTTTCTATTTTTGACGGATAATTTTTGCCACGGGTAAGGAGGAAGAAAAGACGATTGGGAATGATAGCCACATTCCACGGCATATAAAGCCAGTTCCTTGACTATAAAATAGTTTGACGTCAACTGAAAACCTTCAAATTCTATCACAACAGAAGACATGTTCCCGCGTTGAAATTCTCTGAATAAATGGTTTTATCGAGGTTCATATACATAATGTTTATCATCTGGAAATATTCCGGTGCGCAGACGCATGCGCTCTAAGGTCTCAGGTCTTAAATCAATTAATAAGTAGCTGAAAGGTGAAGAAGTAGCATCGCTAAAAATTTCATGAAATGCCTTTGTTTTACCAGGAAACATTTGCCTGGCTAAATGCATTATTTGGCTTTTATCTCTAGGGTTTTTGTAAAGTACCATATAATGTGCGTTTAAATTAATATTCCGCATTTCCTTACCCTGGTGGAACACATTTTGCGTGATAAAAATAACAGAAAGTTTCCGATGGTGACTTCCCTTTGTAAAAAGTTTGCTTAAACGTACATCATTAGATAATTCAGACATTAAATCATCTATAATAATTAAAGAATTTTCAAGGGTGCCAATATTAGAAGGTAATCCTTCTTCGAAATGCACGTTTTTTATCGAATCAAAAAGTGGCTGATAACTTCCATAACAGTAAATAATAGAGGAGGGCATAGGGTGAAAAAATCTACAATCAATTAATTTTTTAACAAAAAAAGTCTTTCCCGAACCAGTCGGTCCACTAATAATACAAATCGAAGGATGTACTAACTTGAACTGTTCCATTTTTATAAATGAAGATAAAATGTAAAAATCTCGATATTTATATATTTCATAGATTATCCAGACAACATAAACTTTATTTTCTACATGATAACATTCACTATTTACATGTGAAATTAAGGAAAAAACCTATTGAATTAATATTTTAATAAATTTATTTATGTAAATTGTCGTTTTATTAAAAAAAAAAAAAAAAAAAAAAAAAAAGACAGAGAGAGAGAAATTTACGAATAACATTTAAAATATTCAAAAAAGTAAACTTTTAAAAAATATGGAAAATAATTATTATCTTTAGCCTAAACGAATTTTCTCATCAGAATCGCAAAGATTTGGGAAGTTGTTTTAGAAGCTAAAATAAATTGAAAAATTTAAAGTATTATGTATTTATTTTATAACTTTTAAATAAAGGTTCTTCTCCTAAAAAAAAGAAAAAAAACTTCGTTATATTAAATTTTTTTTATTATTATTATTATTTTGATAAAAACAATAAAAGAATACACAGAAATATATATTTTGTAAATAAAAATTTTATTTTTTAAAAATAATATTTACACCATATCTTTTTTTCACAAACTGAAAAACTCGGAAATCATTTTTTTTTTCTAGATAATACAGATACAACAGATTTCATACAAAGTCCTTGACATCGTTTCACAATAAAATAAATACAATATTGTCCACAAACATTCGAAGTTACACTTTGAAGAGTTGACTGGTTCCAACGAATTCGAGGATATTTTTTAGCAAAACTTGATATGTCTTCTCCATAGCTCGTGGGGGGTAATCCGAAGGAATCAAAAAAGTCTAGAGTCTTTTTATCTTGAATGTAGACTGCGAGCCAGTGGGTTCCATTTTCATAATGTTTATCTGTGTTGAGCACTAATGCACAGGGAAATTTTTGAATAATAGGTATTTTGTCGGAAGGAAAAACACCAATGAAATACTTTGAAGAAACAGGATCACGAGATAAAATTTTATGTATTTGCGATGAATCCATCAGTTTCCAAAATCATAAAGAATATTCCGAGCTTTGTTGATTTCGATTAAATTTTCAAATTCTGCATACACTAACAAAGTGATTGTTTGTGCTAAGGCTGCGCCAAACTTAATTTCTAATCTTAAATTACTATGACGAATAAGATTTAGATGTGAACCATCACATAAATCAGGCGATAAATCAAAATGGAATAAAGAATATCCTTTTGAAAATTCAGATCTTGAAAGGTACAAACCTTTGTTTTCTGTATTAGAAAATAGATTTTGATAAGCTCGGATGAATAATTTTTTTTCAAAATTAGGTTGAAGTGGATTATGAGGCACAGGTTGACCATCAACATAAGCCCCTATAAAATTGATATTATAATGCTTAAATTCAAAGGGAGACTTTTTATAGTTACCGTTGAATGCATCGTTGTCAACACACGCAATAACAATTCGATTTGGCATTTGCCCTGTAAAAACGTTATCTTGAACAAAACTCATATTCCCGGCAGGGATAGAATATGCTTTGCAGAGTACTCTATTAATAGGATATTTGGCTGTTGTTTTTTCTAGACTTTTTGCATGTCCCAGGACAACACCGGGACTTACACGCACTTTGCGAACAAACAAAGAGGCATGCTCCAGGGAAACTTTAAATTCAGCTTCATCCCCTAACAGACAAAATTCTGGTTTACTACGAATAAGTTTAATTTTCACGTCTACCATATTAAGAAGAAGTCTTTCTTGGTGAAACATATCCAGGTGCAATCGTCCAATCATGTCAACCGCTGTACTGAATTTAAACAATTCTGCTCGTTTATTAAAACCTTCATTGGGTTCTGCATCGGCAGTATCAAAAACATTCATACGACCCGCAGTATCTTTAAAAAATAATTCTGATGAAAGTTGAGAAGTTTTTGCATCATAACCATGATTAAGGAACTTCTCGATCATGGCTCTGTAAGGGTAAGTGTTATTGCTAGATGAAACAAGTCTTTCGTTTAAACTAATATCCACTTGAGAAAACATAGAATGCAAAAATAGATTTACCGGTCCCACTTTACTTTTAGCGTCGAGGGATGAACCGTCATTCTTTAAAATTTTTGCTTTGACGTACAACTGAGTTTGTGATAGATCAATATATTCTTCTCCACTTCCAGAAACATTAAATTCCACAGGACCTCCATCAAAAACATTAGCAAGTGGATGAAACTCTACCCACTGACCACGTTCGATTACTGTCTGAGTCGGCGGTAAAGAAAATAATTCTAATTCGGATTTGACACATTCTGGAGAATCTTGTAATAAAAAAGCCATGTTTTTTCGTGTATGTGACTAGTCAAAAATATCACGTCCTTGCGTCTTTCGTGATTTCGATGAAATGAAGCGTTGGCTAGCTTTTCGCTTCCTTTTAAGCTTTCCATGGCCAATCATTTCATCTGCTTTTTGAACTGCTTTTTTGGCTAATTTCTTCCCGCTTTCTTTTGCCCGAGTTTTCAGGGAAGATTTAAAATTTTCACCCGATAACATGTCATTTGCAACCAGAGTGCCTGTTCGTAAAGCTTCTTTACCGACAGTTTTTGCACCCTTTATCAACAAAGGCATGGCACTACGAAATAGCTTGGCAAAAAATCCACCTATACCGTGCCCTCTCTGTAAAATTGTCCCTCTGTAATATGGTAAACCTTTACCAGTTTGCGCTGCATAATAATCTTCAAACTTTTTTGTACAACACGTATAAGGTACTAACATTTTTTTTTCCTCTTGGTCCTTCTTTCTTGCAAACAGAAACAAAAATGAAAGTTATCATTCAAAGAATTGCTCTTTTATAGGATTTGTCTCAGACGAAAATGTAAAGTAGCAAACACTTTACCCCTCTCAAAAGGTACCAAATCTCCAGAGTGAAGCCGTATATCAATTTGTACCGTTTGGAAATGTTGACGAATAACAGGCAAGTAAAAGGGTCTTGAATAATGGGCATTAATAATTTCTCCATCATTTCCCTCAACAGTTACAATTTTTAGCAGAGGCGCTTGTACATCACCTATTATTTGTGGTTCAACAAGATCACAATAGAGGTACATGACCGGAAAAGAAGTTTTGGGATCGGCCACAAAAGGACTTTCCTGCAAACCGTTATATTCCCCCGCTTCAAATCCCAATAAATGCGCCAAACCTTTATGCAGTATAACTTTTGATTTTTTATCTGTCTTTATTTTTACTCTCTTTGTAACTGGATCATAATTAAAATCTATCTTATTTTTATGCGATGATAATGTCATTCCTTTAATTAAGTCTGGTATTGTTTCATAACAACCGGGGGGAACTCTTCTACCTAATAATTTTCCATCCCCCAAATCAAAACCAAATAAATTATTATCTTTTCGAACATTGAACCAAGTATGTGGATAGATAAAATCGACTAAAGCCATTTCCCATTCTCCATTCAGATTAATAGGGTTCGGCAATTGGGTTGTAAATTGAGATATTTTATTCTGTGGGAAAAAGCTCAAGGAGCTGTCACTGATTAGTGTTATGTAGAACGACATCTTTTCAGAAATGAAAAGAAAGAACGAAGCATGTTCCTTTTATATCATTTTTACATCTTCTACCCATGCATTAAATTTTTCTGGATAACCTTGAAACTTTACAAAGTATTCTGTTTTTCCCCTATTTTTTCGTGTTTTTAAAACTTTTTCCACAGGATAATACCCCGAATCTGTTATTTTTTGAAGTTCTTCTTTATAAAAAGTACCTTCTATCTCCTCTCCGGCTAAATCTTTTAACTTGTACACTATTGGATTTCTTTTAATAATTTTATATACTGTAAAAATTTCTCTTGTCCA
Source organism: Salticus scenicus (assembly GCA_963930645.1). NCBI lineage: Eukaryota > Metazoa > Arthropoda > Arachnida > Araneae > Salticidae > Salticus > Salticus scenicus. The sequence continues at coordinate 241,835,226 of OZ005659.1, forward strand.
ATTCTGCTCATATCCTTTTTCAAATTGCAATTTTTGTCTGCTTATTCGAACTGTATCACCTATTTTGAATGCAGATTTTGGCATAATAGACGTCTTGTTTCCGTACAATGTTTTCCAGACCTGACTTTGGTTGTCCATTGTCACTGCTTCTGGTTCCATTTTAATACTACGATGCCACGTTTTATTGTAACTTTGAACTAAACCTCCAATAATATCAATGTAACGTTTCGTATTCATTTCAGTAAAATATTTCCACATTTTTGTTTTTAATGTACGATTAAAACGCTCCACTATTGAAGCCTTTGTCGAATTATAGGTTGTGAAAAAATGCACCCCTTTATTTTTTAAATAGTTTTGAAAATTCCGGTTCTTAAATTCACTCCCAGCGTCTGTTTGAAGCCTAACGGGGAGTCTATCTGAAAAGATTTTTTCAAATGCTTTCACAATTGTATTACCTCTTTTATCTTTTAAAGGAATAACCCAGGCATATTTTGATAAAATGTCTATGCATGTCAATAAATATTTGAAACCATCATTAAATTTTGATAAAGACTGCATGTCTACTAAATCGGCTTGAAATTGCTCGTTCAGTCCTCCTACAATTACTCGATTTCTTGAAAATTTATGCCTTACAGGTTTATGTAAAGTGTAAGAATCTTTTTTTTCTAACCATGTTTTAATAGCGTTAGATGTTACTTTTCCCTTTAGCACACGCTGCAAAATATTAACTCCCCCAAAGCTACCGGGTAAAGCAGGATCACAATACAGCTGCTTAAGTTCCTTAGACATTTCCCCAGCAGTTTTAATTTGATGTTAATTCCACGGTGTTCAAACCTAAAATGAACACATATTTTTATTTTAAATATATATATATGCATATACATTTTCATTTATTATTATTATTATTATTATTATTATTATAATTTTCTAAAATTAATCACACACAATATTTTCTAAAATCAATAAATTGAACACAACTTAAAAATAAAAACATAACACAAAATAAGAGAACTAAACAAATATTTATTCAATAAAAAATACATATTAAAAAGTTATAAAACAGTTTCATTATCAATGTACAGTTTTTCAACATTTTTCAACAAAACACTAACATCAACATAACCAAAAAATTCCTCTTCATTGACAATTGTATCCAAATCTGCATTTAAATTTTTATGCACAAAATCTTTGGCAATATCATGCCAATTTAATTTGAAAAAGGCGATATCAAAATAGTCCGCAAAGTTCTCAGCGTTAGTCCTTGTCTTACAATCATGCATAAAATCCACTGCGATTGTTTCACGACACCCAAAACAGTTCATAACTTCATTTATTTTAAGAGTTATAGCTGTAGTCAGGCACTTTGTCAAAGATTCAAACAATTCTGGAAATCGTATGCTATAATCCACAATTGCAAAATTTCGATTCACTAACTGCACTTCTTTTTGAATAAAACTGAACAAGGTATATAAAACAAGACTTTTTTTTACCTTATCCATTACAGCAGACCTGCATTCCATAAGCTTTTGAAATTCTGCTGCGGTAAGCACTACACTTTTAGGCACAAATTGAAAAGACAAATCTTTTCGTTGAAACAGTTCTTGAAAAACATATACGTTCTCTCCATCTTTGCATTGTTTGGCGACACAAATGCGATTATCCACGATGATTGTTTTATCACCTGAAGAATCAGTCACACTGTTTATGTTAGCGCACAGAACTCTCCACATATCTGGAGACAAAGACAATCCTTGTTTCGTAGGATGTATAAATCCATCAACATCAAACACATGTTTCCTAACGTGAACACGGGTCTGTCCGAGAAACTCCTGCACAGATATAAAGTTCACATTTCCCAGATGAATTGTACTTTGAGGCAAACAATTCAATGTGTATCCTGTATCACCGTTCGAATTTATCCGCACACCTGATTGAAACGCTCGTGTAGAATTGTTTCCTTTAACATCCAAAGCTGTTTTATTACGCTTCGAGTCAGTTAAATCATCAAACTTAGGCCACGATCTTTTCATTTTAATCCAAAAATAAAGTCTAAGTCCACAAACACTTTGAAGAATTCAAAAGCACGAAAATCACCACGCAACACCCACAAGAAAATACAAGGAAGTGAAATATCCCGCTGATGCCAATCCGTGTTAACGAAACTTTTTTCCTCTGCAGGTTACAGTTACACCCAATGACGCCGTTATCATCCGACTTGGGATTGGTCAGTACGCTTTGACCCCTCCCACGAAAATAAAATCGTCACACACCATCCCTACTTCCCCCTCGTTCAAGCCGTAGCATGAATCGGCGTGACGTCACGATGCAATATGGCCGCCGCATGTTTTCTTTCAATAACGGCCAGACCCAATCAATATTAATCGCGGCATACTTATTCAATAGAATTTTAATTAAAACATATCTAATGAATACACCGGCGTCAAAGACAAACATTTTGAACCCATTCCCAAAAAAATTTACAAGTCCGCCTTTTCTAAACCTTTATGGAGTTTCGTCAGCAAAAATAATTCGTTTTAATGGAAACATTAATTACACCTTCATTAAAAATTGCCTTAATTACAGAAATTAAAATAACCATCTCAGCAGATCCTTACATGTTCGGACTGCTTTCAAGTTCCCACATGAATGGTGACGTCACAAAGTTACACATATATCTTTCTCCCCTAGCGGTCAGATCAAAGTGAAATTAATGAATTCGTAAAATTCTTAATTAAAACATTCTTAATTACAAAATAATCATTTCAACGCGTGCAGATCTCAAGTTGGAACTTGAAAAACAAGATGGCGCCCATTGACGTCACTCATCGCAGTATCCTCAAATTTTTTACAAGTCCAGATTCTAAAAACTCTAAAAATTTTACAAGTCCCGATTCCGAAACTAAGAAGCGTTGCCATTTTGAAAAAAAGTATCTCAGTGTTGCCACCCTCGTTATCTTTTATGAGAATCAACCAACCAACCCATCAAAAATATCGTCGTCGCCGTTCACGAGAATCAACCAACCAACCCATCAAAAAAACCCTCGTCATCTTTGACGAGAAACCGAAACCAAAACAACTCAACCAACAGGAGGAAAACAACTCAACTCCACCAGCAGGAAGAAAACAACTCAACTCCACCAACAGGAGGGAAACAACTCAACTCCACTCGTGACGTCACTTCCGGTCCCCCCCCCCCCCCGATGACGTCACTTCCGCCTCACCCATTACCCTGTCTACTACTTTGGAAGCAACAACGACAGGCTGCGTTCCCTTCATTGCAAGCCACTGATATCACATTATGTAAAGCGACTTGACTCTTTTTTTTGGCGACCTTGGCAAAAAATTATAGTTTCCAGAAAATTTTAGTCTTTAAGTTCTGCGAATATTTAAGGAGGCAGAAAACATGATTATATACGACTTCGTAAATATCACTTTTATGCACTCGAAGATGACTCAGATAGGAAAGTGAAATTCTTATCTTTCACGCGCTGTTACTCATACTGCCTAGAACCAACATTTATAGGCAGAGTTCCCTTACATTGCAAGGTATTAATATCGCATTATCTAAAGCGCCTTAATGGAACTTTTTACTGCGACCTTTGGCAAAAAATTGCTATTTTCAGAAATTTTCAGTCATTAAGTTCTACGACTAATATTTAAAGAAGCACAAAACAAGATTCTGTACTACTTTGTAAATTTATCGTAAAGTCCTCGAAAATAACTCAGATAGGAAGATGAAATTCGTATATTTCACATGCTGCTGCTCATACTGCCTAGAACCAACATTTACAGTCAGAGTTGTTTTCGTTACAAGCCATTGATGTCAAGTTATCTAAAGCGCCTTGGCACTACTTTTTAGCGACTTCGGCGAAAACTTACTATTTCCATAAAATCCCAATCTCAAAGTTTTGCGACTTTTATTTAATAATTTTGCCTGAAAAAAAAAAAAAAAAAGTGCTCTGTGTATTCGTAAATATTACCTTTATCTTCTGAAACATTATATACCTGACAAACCAATAATTGAGACAGTCGCTGCTTTTCACATACATCTGGCACGATTACCTTTCTGTTCATCTGTGTCGTATTGGCGTTCTTGCTGTATTGCATCCTGTGTGTCAAAAATGAGCCTATGGACAAATATCACCCGCGTGTCTGTGGAGATTCTGATGTAGAGATTCTGACAACTCTAGATATTATGAAACTAGAAGACAATTTATTTTTTGAACTTCTTAATGTTATTTTCAGCTACTCTTCCTTTTGCATTTCTATTTCTTGTATTTTTTTATTACTATTTTTGTTCATGTACTCCAAACATTGGAAATAAAAAATACTTACAATTCGCATTAAAACAGCTATTAATTACAATGTACGAATAAATATGAGAGCTTCGTAAGCGAACTGCATGAAGTGCACATGTGCTCACTATATTTTGTATTTATTTATTTTATTTATTTACTTTATTTATTTATTTATTAGGACGGGGGACTATTAGTTTCTATCTGTTTTTTTTTTTTTTTTTTTTTTTTTAGGCCAGTTTTATGTAACACTAAAATGAATTAGAAATATCAGTCCTATCATTAAAACTTCGGTACCAAATGAAAGGGGCGGTTTTTCGAAATCCAGGTGTGCAAACAGTTTTTCAGCACACCAATTAGAATTTTTAAAATTAACTAAAGTATGAAATTTAGGTGGAAACACTTCAATTTAATTCATTTCAGTCATTTTAAAAAGTACGTTGCCCAGTGTTACGGTCAAAAAATGAGATAAAAATAAAAAAATAAAAAATAAAAAATAAAAATAAAAAAATTACAGACTGAAATTAACAGTCCTCCGTACTAAACTAAATTCTGTCTTTGGCAGATTTTTTTTTTTTTTTTAACCGAGTTTTATTAATTCTCAGTCAACATTGTGAGAGCTTTTAATTTTTACGAAAGACGAATCTCGAAGGCAACTAAAACTTTGCTATTAAAATTACTTGAAATATTTTTTAATAATAAAAGCCGAGTTTCCTAAGGATAACGCTAACGTCATGGTTAAGTTAAGATATAGATAACGTCATAGATACACAAATATATTGATAAAAAGATAAGAAAAGAATAAGAAAGAAAAATGAAATAATAAGAAATAATAAGAAATAAAATAGAAAGAAGATAATAAGAATAAGAAATAAAATAGAAAGATAAGAAAAGAATATGAAAAGATAATAATTGGTTCAGAGAAATGAATGAAATAATAGAAAGAAGGATGATTAAGCAGAGAAAAAAATGATGTCTCAATTTTAACAAAAAATTTGAGAAAAAAAATAATTTTTATCTTTAATTTTAAACAAATTAAGTAGGTTTAAAAAAATAATAATAAATAAATAAATAAATAAATAAAAATAATAATAATAATAATATATATATATATACTATTATGAAAAACAATCAGTTGGCAATTTGCCTTTTTTTTTTTTTTTTTCAACGGAAACAATAGTATGAAAATTAGTGGAAATTGCTTCTATGAATTTCCTATTTAAAACCAGTAATATCTGCCTTAAGTAAGGTAAAAGTTAGATGATTAAAAATTTTAATAGTAATCTGCCCCAGGTTTAAACAAGTTCTGGTACTACTGGTGTACAATGGTTTTTTCACTGATCGCAGATATGTATATATAACTGAAAAATCTTTAAAATTTTGAAACACATTATCTTGTAAACAATTTCATCTAATAAATACATTGTAGTCAAGGCTGGGCAAACACTAAAATATTTGTAAGGTTCCATGCCTTATAAGTTATATTCAGAAAAAGGTTATTCATTCTCCATCATGTGAGGTACAAAAAAAAAAAAAAAAAAAAAAGGAAAAAGAAACGGAAAAAAATGTTGTGCAATGAAAATTCCCTTACCAATATCTGCTTGAAGTTGAAGAACTTTTGTTAAGATATTACGTTACCCATAAAGAAGACAAGTACATATCGCAGCAGTTATATTATTATTGTTGTTGTTGTTGTTGTTATTATTATCATTGTTGTTGTTATTATTATTATTAATATTTAAGAAATTTACTTTACATTAAATTATATTTAATGCAATACATTTTTTAGTACGTAAAATATATTAAAAATTCCAGCTTGAGTTTACACCCTGTCAGCCAATGAAATCAAAATATTTCTGTTTTAATTGTAATATTTACATGATCCTTAATATCTGACGTTAATGGACATTTTTATACACGAAAAAGCGAAAAAAACGAAAAGTTTAATGCGATAAGAATAAATAATTAACCGATTCGGTAAATTTTTGTTGTAAAAGAATATCTCGTTTTTAATTTTTGCACAAAATTGTATTGAGGATTAAACTTTATTGAATTATAAGAATAATTTCCCTAAATACAACTATCACGAACAAGGGAATGCATAAAAATTAAATTTCAAAATTTTTATCGGATTGAATTGAATTAATAAGTACAATCCTTAGAATAAACACCATAAAATTTAATAAACTCGCATTCATGGGAGTTTATTGCATTTTATGGTGTTTATTCAAAGTTTTGTACTTATTACTTTAAAATGCCCGTTCTGTGCTGTTTTCTTATTATTAATGAATTGAATTACTTAAACTTTTTTAAATTAAGACATTTTTGCAGCTTCAATTTTATCTTCCCGGATTAATATTTTGGAAAAAGCTAACACCCTATATACTTTCTATTAAACAATGACATCATCAGATGTTTGTTAATTATTTAACTCTACGTTATTTTAGACATAGTTAATTTTTTGTCAGCTTAAATTCAATCAATCAAATTTGTATCATATTTCCACTCAACAAAATATGTAAAATTTTCGAAAATTCTAAATGATTTTGTTAAATCTTTTCTTTAAAATTAAAAATAAGAATAAGTTATATAACATAATAGAATTCGAGATGCGATTTCTTTTTTGTTTGTTTGTTTGTTTTTTGTCAATCCTCCAAGACAATTTCTAATCACATATTATTCTCAAAATTTCATGTAAAATGCAAACTTAATAAAACAAATCTTTGATTAAAAGAAAATTTATTGAAAAGAAAATTTATTGAATTCCAAAAATTTTAAAGAAAAGAAGAAAAAAAAAAACTAAATATATTTATTAAAAAGATAGGAGTGTAAAAGTAATAATATGGACGTTTACAATTTTACTTCTACAACAATAATAATGTGTACTTTCTTTCTATTCTTTTTTCTTTCTTTTCTTTTCTCTTTGAAAGAAGAGAACATAGTTTAAAATTGTTTGGCGAATCCCGCAGGGGAATGTCCTGTCTCTGACAATTTGTATATATTTTTTTACTTTCTTTTGAGGGCATAAATAGGATAAAAATCGCTAAGGGAATATCATATAGTTGCAAATTTAATATTTCAAAAGAATTTAAATGTTTCGATATACATTTTCTATTTTGTTCATTCTTTATTTTTAGCATTTCTTATTGAATGGGTTACAATCCTCTTAAGAAAAGAGGAATTTCTTTAAACGAAATAGAAATTTTAAATATATATAATTTTGCAGAAACTTAAAATAATAATTTTTTTTATTATTATTTTTTTATTAATGTGTACATTTATATAGCAATGCGGATTTATATAATATGTACATATATATATAGATATATATATATATGTGTGTGTGTGTGTCTGTGTGTATGTATGTATATTGTTTGTTAGTTTTTTACTTTTACAGAATTATATATATATATAAAACTAAAAACTTTTTTTTTTTTGTAGAAACTTAAAAACATAATAAATATATTATTTTTATTATTATTATTGTTATTGTATGATGTGTACATTCATATATCAATGGTGATTTATATAATATTTTTGTACGATTTTTTAGAAATTATTATTATTATTTATTTATTTATTTATTTTTTATTTATTTATTTTTTATTTCGAAGAATTATTATAAACAAATGTTCTCCATATGCTTAAAGCTTTGCTTCCTTTACTACTTTAATCTAACAAAATTTTTAATGATTTATTACACTAGTTGGGTCAAAAGTTCTTAATACAATTTAAATTTTAATATAAAATTAAGTAATTGGCGTACGAGAATGCTATTTCCACTACAATTATTTTGATGATAAAAAAAAATGGTTTAATAAAGTAAATAAATATATATATATATAGTTATGATTTCTACCCATAGGTGACGGTACTTATCCGTATGTTCTGTTTATGTATATACAACGTTTCTTGTACTTTTACCATTCCCACCTCGAGCTCCCGGTTCTTGATTTCTTCTTCTGGATTTATGATTTTTAATTTATTGTCTAGCGTATTAATTTGTTTTATTACTGTTTTTAAGTTATATAAACAAACAAAATTTGGAAGTAGTGTCTTTTTTTTTTTTTTTTTTTTTTCTAAAACAGAATTCTAGTGTAAATCGCACTCTCATGCGCCCATTACGTGACTTTATATAAAAAAGTTCAAAATGTGAAACATTTTTGGTGCGCACTGTATATTTTCCTACTATGTCTATCCCATATTTTTATGATAAGAACAGTTCTTGTTGAATGGAATAAAATCTCTTTTAGAAAAAAAAAAATACATTTGAATTAAAGAAAAAAGAACTTAAGTATTTGATGATTTTCATTTTCTGAATTATGTTACGTCTATTTATATAAATCATTATTAAAAAATATGACAATTTTGCTTATGCGCTGTTTTCAGTGTTTTTGGCATGTTTTTTATATATTTGAAGACAATAAACTATAAAATATTTTTCTAAAACTTAAACTTTTGTTACTTTTATTTATTTATTTATTTTTAGTGCAAGGGTTTTTTTTCCCCTCTTCACTGAATCTACAGTGTTGAAGTTTCATCTTCTTCTACAATGGAACACTTTGAATAATAATAATAATAATAACATCTTATGTTCTAATTGAATTGTAGTTGACGGTGAACAGGACGTTAACGAGCAAATTGTAAAATGAAATTAAAATTTAACGATGAACCAGAGACTGGTGCAAAGAATTCTTGGAATTAAATGAAAGTGATAGTCGTAAAACAAGTCAAAAGATAGAAGAAATTCTTGGAATCAATTGGTTAACATTGCTGCATGTGTTAACACAGAAAAATTTGATATACCGAATTTCTGCTGTCAATACTACATTGAAAACCAATGAATTCAACCTGTTTTTCTTAACGTTACAAGTGAGAAAAAAGGGGTTATATACCCTAGACCACAATATCAGAAAATATTGTGGTCTAAGAGTGAAAATTCCTTTTCAAACATTCTAAAAGCCTGTTTATATCTAACCAGGAAACCATCCCAATAGTGTAATAATAGAAATCAATTAACTTATGTTCATTCGAGAAGGCATAATCTAACGTGATTTTTGACGTATAAACTGTTAGCCCTCGTGAGCCCGTTCTCGAAAAATGTATATTTAAGTTTGAGTAAAAATGTAGTAATGAGAAACGAATGGGAGGAGCCCCGTTAAAACCTGACAGAACCATAACTTTAATGAATTTTTAGATTCTATTTTAGCGAATTTTTAGACATTGTATCTCGATTGAATGTATCTCAAAGCTGAAACGGACAACTGATTAATACATCAAAGAACACGTTTGTCTATGCTCTTTCGATTTCTACTTGTTTTGGATTTCATTCATTATTGCAGTAAGGCGTGGTGTTATCGATTCAAACGTGGTTGCACCGATTATTAGCGAACTTTCAAAATTTAAAACTTGAAAACGAGCTGACGAGGGCTGTTGTTTTATGCTTAAAAAACATATTTATATATGCTCTTTCGATTAATGCTAGTTTCGATTTTCTTTTTTTTTTTTTTTTTTTTTTTTTTTGTAATGATTACAGTAGTTTACTGTCTGTCTGTCACAAAAACAGCTCCCACCAAGAAAACTGTGTTTTTTGTTTACCATGGGAACAAGTCTCGAGTCATTTTCGACAGGAGAAGACAGAGTGAAGGCATTCACTTTGGATGACTGAACGTTGTTGGTGACGTTTGTATTACTCTTATTATTATTGTCAATACTTGATTTTGGGAGCTAGTCTTGTGATCCACAGACAGTACTGGAAGCTGTATCTTAAATAACACTGCACTGCACTGCACTGCAAAAAACATATATATATATATATATGAGCCCTGATACCATGCCTGCTGATTCTTATGTAAAATGACCTCCTGAATCCGAATATGACTACCATTTTCCACAGTCACCCCCTTCCGCCCCCCCCCCAGTTTTCTCGGGACACCACCCCCTACCCCAATTTGTATCACTGTTCGGTAATTTTATCGCCATGAGTTTGATTTGGAGAATGAAAAATAATTAATTTAACACTTAAAAACAAAAAATAGATAATGTTTAATAAATAACATTAATAATAGATTAAAAAATATAAGAAATGCAATACATAATTTCAGAGGCAAATCCCCCCTAAAATTTCCCCTTGCCGCAAATGTTCATGTTTTAGAATTGTCCAACTCTGTAGCCCCTCAGAAGATATTTAACAGTTAAAAACATGCTTTACCCATCTAAAAATCAAATTTATATCCATAAAACTATCGAAAAGGGATATAGAGGGCCGTCCCTAAAAATCGATGGGTGATAGGGCAAAATGGGCATCATAGTCAGATTCAGGAGGTCATTTTATATAAGAATCTGCAAAAATGGTGTTGGTGGCAATTTTCATGTCGAGCAGTGTAATCAGACCGTTAATTCAAAGAAATTGTACTTGTCACTAGAAGAATAAAAGCGAACTGACAAGAAGTGGTCCAAGTCAAATAATAAAAAAGGAGTTGTTTTAAGATAATTCTACTAACATTAAAAAAAAAAAAAATAATAATAATTCAAAAATGTAAATAGATACATTTGGATTGACGACTAGTTTTAGCATTCAAAAACTATGGCCAAATCCCGTTGTATACAGCCGTTAATGAAACGTAAATGGCCTTTTAATTATTTCTGTTTGTATTTAAACATAAAAATTCTTAACACACCGTGAAATAAAAGCAAGTACTGCTGGTTCTGAACCCCTGGTTTCTTCAGGTGCAAAAAAAAACACTTGATACTACCTTGGAAGCATAAAAAGTAATAGCAAGATTTATTTTTTTTTTGAGGGGGGAGCAGTAGCACCTAAAAAAAAATACCACGATTTATGGTGTAGAAAGAAGTTTTTATGTTTAAATATTTATTGAGCAATAGTTCTTTAATTTATAAGTAATTTTTGTGTTTGATTATATTGAATAGAGAAACACGGTTAATTTAAAATAAACTAAATATGTATTCACATTAGCTTTCCGAAGATAAAATCATATAAAGTGGAATATATAAGATCATTTGATTAATTTAAATCATTATTTAAATAACAGACAAATCAAAATCAAAATTTTAAAGCTATTATAACGCCAGTTTTATCAGAATTTTTAAATAATACGCGTTAATTTAATTTAATTTAATTTAATTTAATTTAATTTAATTTATTTATTTATTTATTTATTTTTAATTCATGTGTGAGAAAATAATAATAATAAAATTATAAATATAAAATTTGGAAAAATTAATAAATAGTTACATACTGCAAAACACTGAAATATCTTAGCGAAATCTGATAAAGTTTCTACAAATGGTTTTTGAGCCTATAAAACTTTTTTAACTTAAATGCTTTGCCCTATTTCACCATTATAAATATGACCTCAAGTAATGCTTTGGCATTTAAAGAGTTTATTTTATCGTATGCTTATCAAACATTTTAATACTACCAAGTGTCATGTTTTTATACTAAATAGTTTTTATGATATAGTCAAAGAAATAGAAAATGAAAAAGACACGATAAGTTGAAAAACGACAGCGGTGGTAGTCTTCTTTTAGAGTAGAGAGATATTGTATGACAAAATGTAAAATCAACATGTCTCAAAATGGACATTTTTTATTTATTTATAGACAAATATAATTCATCTTAGATTAAAAATTATCTTCTTAAAAAGAAAACAAATTGTTTGTATAAAAAGTCAAATACGTATTTTACTGTTATGCATGCAGTTGGAGAAAACATGCACATTAATATTTATTGCACATTAAAATTTTATTATCATAAACTGAGTATTGATTGAAAAAATACACACATCGTGTATCTATTAAACCACTGTGATTTAAATATGTTACACAGAAAAAAAAAAAAAAAAAAAAAAAAAAAATACAAATAAAAAAAGAATGATACGGAAAAAGCTTGGCATAAAACACATGTATTATTATTTTTATATTAAACAAATATGTCATTTTGACCCACGGTGAATTAGAAATCCTTTTCCATATTGTTATTTCTTTGTCGTTTCCATTTTTTCTCTCTTTTAAAGTAAAAATTCAATCAATAAAGAAAACTTTTGATATTTCTTTTATATATACTTCCACTTAACCAAATATCTAAACACTTGGGAAGTTCTTGAGGGATTTTACTTTTCTTTTCTCCTTGAACTTCAAAATAATGAAGAAAAGAAGAAAACTGGGATTCGGTAACAGAAACGTGTTTTTATTCTTCCAAACGATTTTTAGAATATACACCATTTCCGGGATTTTATAGAAAATATAGACGCATTAAAGACTAGATTGAAAAAAAAAGAAAAAGAAAGAAAGAAAGAAGAAAAATAAATAAATCTTTAAACGAAGAGTTGTATTCTACTGGTGATTCTAAACATCTATTAGAGAATAAATAAATAAAAGAAATAGATAAGCTATTAACGTAAAGAAATATTAAGGGAATATGTATTTCTCAATTCAATGCTTAATAAATATATACATTCTCATTCTTAACTCTTTTTCCCTTCCTTTTTCAAACGAAATATTTCGAAGAAAGAAGTTGAAAAATGTTCGAAAAAAAAAAAAAAAAAAATACATAAAGAAGTGTCTCCGATGATTTGTAATTTTTTAGTTTCACTTTGAGGATATGAACTGGATAAAAATTCTCTATGGACATATAATGTGACTGAAAATGTAATGTTGAAAAGTTGAGTATTTTTCAATACATTTTTCTCTTTTGTAATTTTCATATTTATAAGGCAAATACAATACTTACTGAATAAAAGAAAGAAAATGTGGAATTATTTACAAATGTAAAATATATATACTTTATTTTGCTATAAACTTAACTGGTGTTTTATTTATCTATTTATTTATTTATACCTTAATTTTTCGAATGCACGTGTTATTTCAATTTCATAATTTCTTTCCACAGTATACTAATTCCGTGGCCAATTTCTTAAATTTTGTTTATTTTTATTTTTTTAATGTTTTGTCTTATTTTGTAATGAGCATTAAGATTTGCAGTAAGCACTATAATTGGAAATTGTTATAATTGCATTTTACCGTTTATTAACCGTTTTAAACATGTTTTAACAATCTTAAACTGTTATTATGATTCCAATTAGTCTATCTGTCAGCTTTCCTATCTGACTAACTGTCTATCTATTTGTCTGTCTGACTTTAGCATCCGTAAACATTTCCAGAATTTGTTTAAAAGGACATTTGTTATTTAAATTTACTAAAGCATGTTCCCTATTTAAAACTAGTTAGTTATAGGGCGACTAAGGCACTCGTTGAAAAAGATCAATATAACAAGCACTTTAACTTAATGTACACGAAATATTTATTTAGAATTCAATTTAAAACCCATGTGAAAATTTCGCACTTTATTTGACTCTTCGTTACCTTTAAAATTTAAAATTATTATTATTATTATTATTATTTTAAGTCATAAAGACGACATTTAACATAAAATATATATTACTTGAAAAAAATTTTCATTTTATCATTACAAAAAAAAAAAAAAAAAAAAAAAAAAAAAATTGATAACAATTAAAAATTTAAATGTCTATTTTAAAGCTCTTTAGTCTTTGTTTTCATGTTTTAATTAATTTAAAAAAATCGTTACAAATAAGGTGTCAAATGAAAGGGGCGATTTTTCTGAATCCGTCGGCTTAAACATCATATTGATCGAACAATTAGATTTTTTTTAATTAACTAAAGTATGAAAATTAGGTGGCAACCTTCGTTCACACAAAGACAGAGTCCAAGGAAATCACTTAGCCTTTAAATATCTATACAGCATGACAGAGTCAGTCAGTCAGTGATGAACATAACTATATATAAGGATAGTATGAATATTACAGCTGGCTTGTGCACAGGGACGTTCAAAAGAATGTCAATAAATTGCATTTTATGAGAGGCGTTTTATAAATCATATTTAAATAACTTTGTTCTGAACAAATCCTGATGTATCATATGAAGAATAATTTATTAAGCATGTGAAAAAATGTTTTCTGCAGAATATGGCATATTTAGTGTTAAGATTTACTGTGTTACACTAAAATATTCAGATACAATATGAGCTACAATTAGAAATTGCTGCAATTGCATTTCCGTTTGTGCTGAACGATTTTAACACTTTCCAACAATATTTAGGATTGATTACGCATTCAGTCAGTCTATCTGTCTGTCTTTATGTCATTCTGTCTGTCCATTGTGTGATCATGTAGGGTAAAGCACATCAAAGATTCAACGATACAAAGTCTATATACCGTAATTTTTGAAAATGTTAATAATGTATGCAAAAAGCATAATTTTCCGTTTTTTTTTTTCTACTTTAATATATATATATATATATATATATATATATATATATATATATATATATATATATATATATATATATATATATTGGTTGTTAGAATTTTTTTTTTTTTTTCTTTTCTTAAAATTCAAAAATAGTTTTCGTTACTTTTTGCTACATTTTATAATAGGTGTACTACTTTTTATATAAATATTTTATGAAAAAGTACTAAATCAGCATACATATAATACTTTTCCTCTTATAAACAAATAAGGTAAATCTAGAAGAGTTTGCGCACAATTCAACAAAACGTTACAAAAAATCTAAATTTTAATTTTTTGCTAAACTGTTGGTGCATAGCTTTGTAGTGATCCTTCTTCTACGCATTTCCATTACTATTTTGTTGTTATGCTTCGATTTAAAGCAACAGCTGTAATAAAACCAAAAGAGCTATTTTTCCATTCTCTCCTTAAGAGAGATTGCGCAAATAGGTAGGAGAGATTGTGCTTAATTTTAACTACAATTATATTGTTAACAATGATAATTGCATTCAAATGACATTGGTATAATGTCTTTGTAAACAAATATTTTTGTATTACATGTAGGTATTTCAGTTTAATAATTAAAAAAATAATAATAATAATTTAAAAAGGATGAAATTAGGATAAAATTTTTTATTTAAAGAAAATAAATTAAAGAAGCAGATAAAAAAACAGGACTAGATAATAAAAAGTACCATTTAGGTACTAGATAATATGTTTAACTTAAAACTAATAAAGTTCCTTTTCAGTTTGAACGGTTTCTTGTCTGTTGGCCTAACCTGTCGTTGTCTATAATCGTTGCACACGTTTTTATAAATGATGCAACTTTCATGCAATCACCTGCCACATCTAAAATTTATAAACGAGTCCATGGGAAATCGTTTAATTTAAAAATATTTTGTGATACTACTGTTCTATAAAAATTCCTAGAAAGGGATTTCAAAATTTAAGCAAACTTTTTTGAAAACGGGACAACACAACCCCGTTTAATCTTAGACTGTTTAAGCAATGAACATGCACATTTAAATGGGCACTCCGCTATCCATATTATAGTACTACCTTGAGTTTCAGACCGATCATTGTACTCCTTTTTGCAGATTCCCTGTGTGCGCAATCTCGCCTAGCTTTACCTTATAATCCATCATACATTAAAGATTGTTTCCTTAAAAAGGAATCAGATAGGTTTAATGAATGTCCAATACGTCTGTTATTCCTTTGCTTGAAGTTGGAGAAAACATGTACACCCCGCGACAAAAAGATAGGTACAAAGGGTTTTCTCTTTGATAGTTCATGAAATAACATTATCTAAATTGCGCTTATCATTTATTATTATCATAAAACAACACTATTCCCGAACTAATTTTTGTTTAAGGCTAATTTAGAAAAATTTTAAGGCTAATTTTTTTCTAATTTAAGACTACACTCCGCGGCAAAAAGATAGGACAAAGGTTCTTTTTTTTTTTTTTTTTTTTTTTTTTTTTTTTCATAAAATAACATTATTTAAATTGTGCTGATCATTTATTATTATAACAAAATATTATAATATGAAAAACATATTAAATATTTGAATCATATTCAAAATATTCATATTCAAAAATTAAGAAAAGAAAAAGAAAAAAAAAAAAAAAAACTTTGTTCCTATCTTTTTGTCGCGGAGCATAGTCTTAAATTAGAAAAATTTTACTCTTAAAATTTTTCTAAATTTATCTTAAAACAAAAATTAGCCCGGGAATAATAGTGTTATATTACGATAATAATAAATGATAAGCACAATTTAGATGATGTTATTTTATTAAAAGTAAAGAAAAAACCCTTTGTACCTATCTTTTTGTCGCGGGGTGTACATTAATATTTTATTATCATAAACAGAATATACAAAGAAATTGAAAACTGAAAAAGAAAACTGGACATTCAAGAAACACACTTGATGTAACTTTTAAACTAATATAGTTTCAAATATATTACACAGAAATAGTATGAAACATAAAAGAATAATACGGAAAAAGTTTGGCATAAAACACATATATTATTATTTTTATATTAAACAAATATGTCATTCAGCCCTCGGTGAATTGGAAATCTTCTTCTATTCTATTTTTTCTTTGTGTCGTTTTCCATATTTTCTCTCTTTTAAAGTAAAAATTCAATCAATAAAGAAATCTTTTGATATTTCTTTTATATATACTTCCACTTAACCAAATATGTAAAAACTTGGGAAGTTCTTGAGGGATATTACTCGTCTTTTCTCCTTGAACTTTAAAATAATGAAAAAAAGAAGAAAACTGGGATTCGGTAAGATAAATGTTTTTTTATTCTTCCAAACAATTTTTAGAATATACACCATTTCCGGGATTTTTATAGAAAATATGGACGGATTAAAAACTAGATTGAAAAAAAAAAAAAAAAAGGGAAAAAGAAATCTTTAAATGAAGAGTTGTATTATACTGGTGATCCTAAATATCTATCAGAAAATAAATAAATAAAAGAAATAGATAAGCTATTAACGTAAAGAAATATTAAGGGAATATATATTTCTCATTCAATGCTTAGTAAATATATACATTCTTTTTCTTAACTCTTTTTCCCTTCCTTTTTCAAACGAAATATTTTGAAGAAAGAAGTTGAAAAATGTTAGAAAAAAAATACAAAAAGCCGTGTCTCTGATGATTTGTAATTTTTTAGTTTCACTTTGAGGATACGAACTGGATAAAAATTCTCTATGGACGTATAATGTGACTGAAAATATAATGCTAAAAAGTTGAGTATTTTTCAATACATATTTCTCTTTTGTATTTTTTATATTTATAAGATAAATGCAATTCTTACTGAATAAAAACAAGTATCCTTGAAAACAAGTGGAATCATTTACTAATGTAAAAATAGATATACTCTATTTTGATATAAATTTAACTCCTTCTTTTTAATTTTCTTTCTTTCTTTCTTTCTTTCCTTCTTTTTTTTTTTTTTTTTTAATTCTTATTTTTTTGGAATACACATGTTATGTTATTTTTATAATTATTTTCAATAATATCCGGTCAGATTTTCCAATTTCTCCCTTTTCATTTTTATTTTTGTTTTTAATATTTTTGTATTATAATAAATAAATTTAAATTCTGTATCATAATTAAGTTCTACTATTTCTATAAAACAATTATAAAATTTTTTAATTATGAATTTATTAAATCAGTATGTACAGTCCAAAAATAAAGGGGGGGAGGCAGAACGTTAAATTACATGCCAATCCTTTTTTTTTTTTTTTTTTTTTTTTTTTTTTTTGTTAAAGAAACAGGCGGAGAAAAAAGAAAAGAAAAGAAAGAACGAAAAAAAAAACATCTTAGCAGATAAAATCCGTAACCATTGATACCGATTTTATCTGGCAGTTACTTATTTTTTCTATTTTGTACATGGAGAACTTGGTATCAAGGCAGTGTGAAGGTGTTCACATATATTTGGTTAAATTTTAATTGAATTTTTAAATAAAATAAAATCTAATGATAAATGAATGCATTATTCTAATAAAAAAAAATAATTAAATTTTAAGTGAAATATTATATTTACGTAATTTGTTCTTGAGCATTTAAAAAAGAGAATTATTTTTAAATGTCGTTAAAATTACACAATTTTAATTATACATACGACCTACACTATTTATTAACATAAAACAATAACAGACATCATTCAGAAATCTAAATTGTATATCTTTTATATCTAAATCATAAATAATGTGTTTATCTTTTTAAATAGAAAAGTACTTTATTTTATGGGATAAAAAGAAAATAAAAGAAATAATATCTAACGGAAATTCTGACATTAAACGTAATTATAAAAAAAAGTGTTCTCAAATTGTCATAAAAACAAGAAAACTCATTGTCAGAATTTATATTATTGCAACACCGGATATAATTTATTTTAAATTACCCAATATTAATGATTTCAGTTCATAACGGTCATTTTCTCTAGTCGAAAGGTCGTTTGGCATAAAAATTGGCGATTAAAAGGTTAATACAATTATAAACCGTCATTTCAAATTCAAAAATTAACATTAGTATAATATCTAAAACAAAGAACTGAAGTTGGCTTTCATTTTGGCGAAAATAATGATAATGCAGTCATATGACTCCCCTTCCAGATAGTTCTCCCGTGCGATCGAAAAGAGTAGACCCTCAGTTTTTGCTTTTTAACGGTTTAGAGTAGACATAAGTTTTTTTCGCTGCCCTCTCTCTCTCCCTTGTTCCTCGGAATTTATCTGGAGTTTGATTCCTGAACAATATTTTTAAATACGAACCTGTATTGATCAATGATGTCAGTCCTTTTAACAAATATAATAAAAATGTGTTAAATTTTCAAGACTTGTAAATTTTTGTTTAGCGGCACAACACTCCAAGCAACAACAAGATGAATTGATTCAAACAAATCATTTGTCGGTGATGGATTTCAACAAATATGTGAAGGTGTTCACATATATTTGGTTAAATTTTAATTGAATTTTTAAATAAAATAAAATCTAATGATAAATGAATGCATTATTCTAATAAAAAAAAATAATTAAATTTTAAGTGAAATATTATATTTACGTAATTTGTTCTTAAGCATTTAAAAAAAAGAATTATTTTTAAATGTCGTTAAAATTACACAATTTTAATTATACATACGACCTACACTATTTATTAACATAAAACAATAACAGACATCATTCAGAAATCTAAATTGTATATCTTTTATATCTAAATCATAAATAATGTGTTTATCTTTTTAAATAGAAAAGTACTTTATTTTATGGGATAAAAAGAAAATAAAAGAAATAATATCTAACGGAAATTCTGACATTAAACGTAATTATAAAAAAAAGTGTTCTCAAATTGTCATAAAAACAAGAAAACTCATTGTCAGAATTTATATTATTGCAACACCGGATATAATTTATTTTAAATTACCCAATATTAATGATTTCAGTTCATAACGGTCATTTTCTCTAGTCGAAAGGTCGTTTGGCATAAAAATTGGCGATTAAAAGGTTAATACAATTATAAACCGTCATTTCAAATTCAAAAATTAACATTAGTATAATATCTAAAACAAAGAACTGAAGTTGGCTTTCATTTTGGCGAAAATAATGATAATGCAGTCATATGACTCCCCATCCAGATAGTTCTCCCGTGCGATCGAAAAGAGTAGACCCTCAGTTTTTGCTTTTTAACGGTTTAGAGTAGACATAAGTTTTTTTCGCTGCCCTCTCTCTCTCCCTTGTTCCTCGGAATTTATCTGGAGTTTGATTCCTGAACAATATTTTTAAATACGAACCTGTATTGATCAATGATGTCAGTCCTTTTAACAAATATAATAAAAATGTGTTAAATTTTCAAGACTTGTAAATTTTTGTTTAGCGGCACAACACTCCAAGCAACAACAAGATGAATTGATTCAAACAAATCATTTGTCGGTGATGGATTTCAACATTACAGGCAGGATGCGGAAGTGCTAAGTTATAGAATAATATGTATGGTTGTCAACTTTAGATCTTTTTGAATACCAGAAATTTTTATTCATTTCTATAATAATTTTCTCTAATTAAATAAAATTAAAATTTCTACTTTTAAGTAAGCAAAAAATGCTGAAGTTGGTGACTATAATAACATATGGTTCCATCGCTGAGAAGTAACATAGTTGCCTACTGTGAGACAGACACTGGTTCGATCCTCGATAGTGAAATTAAAGAATTTTTATTAATGCGAGAATTCTTTTTTTTTTTTTTTTTAACTATGGGGTTTGAATGTAAGAATCAAAGTTTTATCCACTTCCTACCATCCGATGAATTTTGTATACATGTATAACTCTAATTTAAATACACGCTCATGTAGTAACCCTAAAGCATATATATATATATATATATATACAGTAGAACTTGGATAATTCGAAGTTGAAGGGACCAGAGAAAAATTCGAAATATCCAAAAATTCGATTTACACATAGTATTTTGTCAAAAAAAGAGATAATATATTAAAAAATTAAAACTCTACTATCAAAGATTTAACACACAAACTTTATACTTAAGAATACTGCTACATCCCTTCCCCCCCCCCTCCC
The DNA here is from genome assembly GCA_963930645.1 of Salticus scenicus. Lineage (NCBI taxonomy): Eukaryota > Metazoa > Arthropoda > Arachnida > Araneae > Salticidae > Salticus > Salticus scenicus. The sequence goes on from OZ005659.1 coordinate 241,855,931, forward strand.
CCATTAAATCAATATATTTTACGAGCTTAATTATTCAACACTTTTTAAAAAATTGTCAGATATTCTTTATTTCTTCTTTAAGTACAATCTTTGTGTCATAGCATATGACTTGATACAAAAAATAGAATCTACTACCTTAGACATGACTTTCAATTAAAAAAAACCCTCGAAGTTCTTGTATATTCACCATATCTTCTGATGTTAAGATATATAATGCACATTAGCTGAGAAAAAATCCCGGGAACAAATTTTACTGCAATATTTTAAAGGTAATCGTATGAAAAATTCGAATTATCCAAACTAGAGTTCGAATTGTCCACGATTTTTTAACATTATTTCAATATAAAATTCAAGGGTGCGAGTAAAAAATTCGAATTATCCAGAATTTCGAATTAAACAATTTCGAATTACTCAAGTTTCACTGTATATGACTAGAGAGTGCATTCAGTACAAAAGTTCCTATTCAAAAGATAACTAATATTAAGGGTGATTTTCATTGATTACGTGACAAATGAAACGACCAAATCCGTCCGTAATTGAATGGCACAGCTCAACATACTTCACATCCCTTGCCCGAAAGTGAGTTGAGAGGCTTGAAAGTGATTTTCATAGGCGAAAATTAAAAAGCACACGTCATGTGACATTTTATGTTGGTTACATTCTTCGATGAAGGATGAGCTGTCCAGTTAAATATATGCTCTAGAGTAGTAACAGATTTAAGTGTGGGGCTTTGAAGGTCCTATGACCCAACACTTGTTCAAAATTTGTTTTTTAATTTTAATCCAATGCCTATTAAAAAATTAAATGATATTCTTAATTGATATCTACGTGTATATCTTAATAAAGGATTTAAAAAAAAAAATTCTATTTATTCTTCACCTTTATTTAACGTTGTGTTTTATCTATTCTTTGTATTAATAAAATTATTCGGTTTTGGCAAAAAATAATGATGAATATTTTAGTATATTTTTCTAACTTAACTATTTAATCTAGTTTCAGTCCTAAAACTGAAAATCTCAGTAATTCATTATTCAATATCTCACACACACTTACACATACATACATACAAACAAAGAAAAGAATAAATAGCTTTAAATACATCCAAAAGTTATTGTTTTGAAATTTTGTAATATTTTCCTGATTAAACAAACTGTTGTCAGTAAGGTTTTTTTTTTTTTTTTTTTTTTTTTTTTCTTAACTAACATTAATATATTAAAATTAAGAATTTAAATGTTCGTTTATGTCAACATGAAATATTGAACTTTATGGAGACATGCATTTTTAAAAATTGTTATGTATTTATTTATCATAATTACTCAAACGCTCAATGTACAGTTACATGCTTTTTAATTTGTGGACTCTACAACAAATGAATAAAGATCTTTAAAACATACATAAAGAAACCATTTTTAAAATTGGTCATAAATTTATATTTAATATTTTAGATATCATTCAATATAAAACTTTATCTATTTATTATATCAACAATATAATTATCTAGTTTCATGGAAAATTTATCTTAAATTGTAAAGTATTATTTTTAAAATGAAATATTTAATCTAGTTCAATTCATAAAACTGAAGAGTTTGATACTGAATTTTTTGGCATTGCCTACTGTTAAAATAAAATCCTACATTTCAACTCCTCCCCCTCACAGAAAAAAAAAAGGGGGCTCTAGTTTAACTGCAAGCAATATTTTGGTGCAATGTTTCATACTTTTAGTGGTGAAATTTCAGTAATAAGTACCAATGAAATTGTATAACGAAGAAAGAAAAAAAGATCCGTTGTTTTCCTGAATTATTTTTTTTAAGGGGAATTGGCACCATTGCCGGTTTCAAGTAGAAGCTTATATTTCCATTTAATATTTATAAATTGAACTATATTGGGTTTGTTCTATAAAATATACATTCCGGCAACAATTCTTATGGTGTTTGATGGATTTTTTTACAGATATGAAATATTTAAATTGCGTTTTGAAAAGGTCATGTGAATGTTGATCTACAGGAAGCCAAACTGGCTAATATTGAAATTTACTCGCCAGGCTCTAAACTCTGCTTTTCATTAAGCAGACGATATTTTCCCTTTTTACTTTCCGAACACTATAGTGAGGAAAGTATTGTAATCATGTCAAAAATCTGAATTTAAGATTTTGATGTTTCTATACGTTTCAAGGTCCCCTGAGTCCGTTTTCACATTTTTTACGATGATGTATGTATGTGTGTGTGTATGTGTGTGTGTATGTATGCGTGTGTGTGTGTTTGTGTGTGTGTGTGAACACGCTAGCGTCTAAACGCTTTGTTCGATTGAGCTGTAAGTTGGTACGCAATACGCATGTTGCAAGTCATCGTAGCATGAACCCTATTGATTTTGATGAATCTAGCACTTATAGTTTTTTTTACAGGGACACAAAGAAATATTCTTTATCATTATGGCCTATGGGGCCAAATTTTTAAAAGTCTGATAGCGTCTAAACGCCTTATTAATCTGAGCAAAAAAATTTTACACATGTTATATGTCACAGTTGCACCACGGTTTTGGTGAATTTAGCACTTACAGTTTTTTTACAGGGACAGAAAGAAAAATTCTTTACCATTATGGCCTATGGGCTCAAAGTTCAGTAGCGTTAAATAAAAAGTCGTGTAATATATGGAGAAAAATACGCAAACACTCTATTATGGTTTTCTCTCTTTTGTTTGTTTAGCAACTCCTCTTTCTTTACTTTATCTACAAACTGTTAATTACTCAATGTTCCGAAAATCGAGTGGTGTCACTCCAGATTTTTTTTTTTTTTTTTTTTCAAGTTCTATTTTTAAAAAAAATTTTCACTTTAAAAGTTGGATTTTTTTTTATTTAAAAAGAATTTTATAGCAATAAATAGTAAATAGATGTACTTTAAAAACCCTAGAAGTTATCTAAAATAAGGATTTTATTTCACAGGTAAGATTCTTTTTAATATTTTATTATTTCGTTCTTTTGAAATAATTATTTTTATAAAATGCTTATAATTGCTATTCTTATTTCTCTAATTTGAATTAATTTAACTATATTATATATTATATTATTTTAAAAATGTCCATAATTATTTATGAGATTTAAAACGAGTATAGACAAACCAAAGTTATAAAAACTTTTGAACATTGTTAGATGTTAATAACAAGGTAAAAATAAATTTCAGCAGCTGTAATATTTTACACTAGTTTTGCTAGTTGTATCTTTTAATAATAATAATAATAATAGTACATTTATATTCAAAACAAAAAATTGCCAATAACGCGATAAATGCCAAAAAAAAGGTAACCTTTTGCAACATTCACATGGTTTCATCTTTGCACCTTTTCTTATATTCCCTTAATAATGGAATGCTCCGTCCACTCTTATAATAGGTCTATGTTTTTCTCACTTTGCATTTTTTTTTTCTATTAATTTATGATCTTCAAAATTCTCAAATTTCTACAGATGTTTAAGAAAAGTATTAATAATTTTTGTGGATGTTTATTAGAACCTACATATATAAAAGAATTAGGGATGGATATTGAAATTTGTTGATTCGTTTTTGAGACAAAGTGCATGTAAATGTAAAAATTTACAAGCTAAATATGATTTTTGTCATATTTTTTAATGCGGAGGACTATTAGTCTCAATCTACAGATTTGTACGATACCCGTTTTACTACAGATGAACATTTATCGAAATCGAAAATTTAAAATATAATTGAATAATTTGAAAGCGATGCTATAATTTGAAAAAAAAAACTTAATAGTCCTCCATACTAAACTAAATTCTGCTTTTGCCAGAATTTCATATATTTTATTATTATTATTATTATTATTTCTTTAAAAAGAAAAGAAAAGAAAAGAAAATTAATAATAATCAGTATCGAAACTGACAATATCAAAAAAGCTTTTATTTATTTATTTATTTATTTATTTTTTCAGGGGGCAGGGTGAGAAGTTCGAAATGTTTATATTTTATTAATATTTTACGCCGAAACCTCTAGTACGAAATGCTGAACGTCTGTTTTTAATTTTGTTATTTTTTATACATAAAAACAAATATTCAGCCACATTATTAAAACATTTTATTTTATTTTTAATTAGATATTGTAAACTCCATCCCTAATTCTTTTAATTAGGTTCTAATAAACATCCAAAATAAAATATTAAGTCTTTTCGTTAATATCTGTCGAAATTTTAGCATTTTGAAGATCACGAGTTCATGAAAAATGCAAAGTGAGAAAACGCAGTTTAATGATTTCAAATGTGTAAAAATTATACTAAAATTCATAAGTATTGTTTCCTGAATGTATATTTTATTGAGCAAACCTAATACAGTTAAATTTATAAGCATTAAATGGTAATATAAGTTTTATAGGAAACCTTCTGTGGCACAAAGTCGAGCGTGCCAAGTCCCCTTAATAGTACATAACAAACACATAACTAAAAACATTCATAAGTTAAGGTTTTTAATATATTAATAATTAACAAAGCATTTAAAAAAATTTTTGGTATGTTTGTAAAGAAAGATAATTTTATAACTGTTAAAAAATAGTTAAGCATAGAGTTTTTAAGGCATAAAATTATTCTGTTCGTTATTATATTGAATATACATGGAGAAAGTGTACGATAGTATGTTGAAAAGTAATCTAATATGTTTTTTCAACTTATCTTTTTAACCCTATCACTATGACATAGGAAATATATAATATATATATATATATTCTTATCAGAGGTAACAATCTATGGAGAAAGTGTACGTCAGTATGTTGAAAAATAATCTAATATGTTTTATTATATGCTTTTTTAGCTTATCTATTTAACCCTATCACTATGACATGGGAAATATAAATATAAATATTTACATATATATATATATATATATATATATATAATCATTTTGATAGTAGAAGCAAAGAATGAGAACGAAAAATAGTTAGCCAAACAATTCACCAAAGAGACATACACACGCCAAACAAAGCAACAAGATTTCCCAAATTGAATCAATTATAAAGTTCAACAATAGCACTGACACCAATCCACTGTACAACAATACCTGTTGAAAATTGAAATAGGACCGTGTAATTAGATTCTCGTGAAAAGAAGGTTGACTCTAGGACAATATTTCAAGGTGAAAAAAAGAGAACCCTGTAATGAACAATAATGACCCATTAAGCGCAGTAGAAGCCAAGCAACAGACACAAGATCACCAAAACCACAAAGACCAATAAGAATGAACAAATTCTGTATGTAGGAAAAGCTCAGAAATGTGTGTGTGTGGGGGGGGGAATAAATAAAAAATCATCAGGGGATGAAATACACATATTTAAAGAAATCAAAATTAATTTTTAACAGCCCGCAAAACAAACGATACAACAAACCATCTCAACGAAATCCCAACAGAAAAACTCAAACTAAATCGAAATCCAGGGGAAAAAACAACCCAAGAAAGGAAGGAAGGAAGAAAGCGGCAAGACTTGTGATATTGTAATCAGATGTCACAATCTATGGAGAAAGTGTACGTCAATATGTTGAAAAATAAAATAATATATTTTATTATGTGTTTTTTTTTCTTTAACTTATCCACTTAACCCTATCACTATGACATGGGGAAAATATACATATATTGTTATCAGAGGTCACAAGCTATGGCATCTGCTTTCAGTATGTAAATTTGATAGCAGAATTATCAGGTAATATTAGGATTTATTTCATCTGAAATATAAATGTCAGATTTCTATATCCTGGGATCTGACTGGACCTCCTGATCCAGAATATGTAAACACTTTACAAAAGGATAAAAAACATATTTAAACTTTAATAAAGAAGCATCACAAAACTGGCGTTGTAAAAATTATTACTTACAAACTTTGAATAAACACCATAAAATGCAATAAACTCGCAACAATTGTTTCGGGTCGAAAAAACACACGACCCTTCCTCAGGCGAACAAAGTAAGCACGAGTGCTGCAGTCAAAGCGGCAACGCACAAAAGTGCGTTGCCGCTTTGACTGCAGCACTCGTGCTTACTTTGTTCGCCTGAGGAAGGGTCGTGTGTTTTTTCGACCCGAAACAATTGTTGCGAGTTTATTGCATTTTATGGTGTTTATTCAAAGTTTGTAAGTAATAACATATTTAAACTGTTTACGAAATGATAAAAAACATATATAAAATGGATGTCATTTAAAAAGATATTTAAACCATTTTTAAGATAGCCAGAAGAAAACCAATTTACATTTTAAACAGATTAAAACTATTATTACAAAACTTTGAATAATCACCATAAAATGCAATAAATACGCAATTTCTTCAGAAAAAAGAAATTTTGCATACGTTGCGTTTCAGTCTTCTTGGCATCAAACTAACTTAAATAAGAAATTTAATAATCTTCTTAAAAGTAATTCCGTTAATTCACCCGTTTCTCTTCTTTTTTAGAATACCAGCGTTTTTATTGCATTTTATTGTGTTTATTCAAAGTTTTGTAAATAATAATTTAAAACGCCAATTCTGTGGTGCTTTCTTATTAACACGTTAATCGCCATGTCAGTCATATGTGCCTGACGCTAAGAAGTTCTACATGAGCCATGTCAGACATATATGTCTGACGTACGCGATTTGGTAGAAGGCCACGTCAATCACAGATGCCCGACGCAAACGATACATTTGTATAAACAGGTAATACTTGTTGTATGTTGTTTGGATGCGTCAGACATATAAGACTGACACGTCTTGTCGAGAAAAAAAGTTTTAATATAGGGCCATGTCAGTCATATATGTGTGACATAAAAAATAGTGTCTTTCCGGGAATTTTGGCAAAAAAAAATTTTTTTCTGTGATACATTAAGTTTCCTTGATACATTTTTAACTAAATTATATAATAAAGTTTCCATGGCCCTGTGAAAATTTTTCTGATATTATCGTGGCGATTAACGTGTTAATATTCAAACCATATTAAGTATGTGCTTTATAGTACGGAGTCTGTGTGTCTCGTACGGAGTCTGTGTCCTCGGTCATAACAGGATATAATTTGATTGGACAATGGTTAATACAATTCTAGTCGTAAAACTGTGTAGCTTGGCAAATTCCACTCATAAAATGTAAGTATTCCAATAAAAACTATATAAAAATCATTTAATAATTGAGAAATAAGTGCTAAGTGGACATTTTTATGCTTTTAATAATTGATTTAAAGTTAAGAGTATGTAAAGATAATATAAAAATCCTTCAATAATTACCAAATAAAAACTACGTGGACTTTTTATGCTTTTAATAATTGATTTAAAATTAATGTTGCATAAAAATTATATAAAATCATCCAATAATTAACAAATAAAAACTACGTGAGCTTTTTTATGCTTTTACTAATTGATTTTAACATACTGGTATGTAAATATTAATTTTGAAATTCTAAATGCTCCTCGGCAAACTAAGGTGTCATTAGAATTATATGAAACATATTCCAAGTATTAAATTTCTGTTCTCAAAATGTATTATACCTCTTTGCACAAAGGACTTGATAACATATCTATACATAATGCATGATTCTAAATCTAATAAGCTAGCTAGCTAGATTTATATAAATATTTATGTCATTTATGATTGAAATTTAAATTTATGTGTATGTACGTATTCAATAAACTTGTGTAATGGACACGGGAAGTATATATCTACAAATATATCCTTTTGTAAATAAGGATATATTTGTATACATATACGTATTAAAAATACTATTTTTCTTTGTATTTATAAAAAATCTTCTTCTGTACTGACAAGGAATATTTCTTTTTCAAGTAAAAAATAAAAATTCTGAAATTTGAGTATTATTATCTAGTATATTTATTTGGATTTGAAATTGTTTCAATATAATTTTTCATAAAAAAAGAAAGAAAGAAAGAAAGAAACGTATTTTTCAAAGAGTGGTAATGAGTTACAAATTTAATTTGATTTGAAAGTGGTATTTGTTTTTTTAATATTATTATTATTGTTAAAAGACAATTTCTATTTCTTATTTTGAAATAACTATAAAGCAAGAGACGGAAAGCTTATAAATTAAAAAAAAAAAAGGGTAAACTTTTGGCAAAGGAATGATAATTCTCCTCAAACGAAAGCGCATATATACTTGAAATGCGTTTCATTTACTTATATTGAAGAAAGAATTAATTATTTGACAAAAATGTTAATTTCATTACTCGTTATATTTTGAAATTTCTTTTCTAATTCAGAGAAGTTTAATATATTTTTCTTGAGTGCAGGAACAATCGCCAGATATAAAAATCAGCCGCTTAATAAAATCATTTTGGCTCAGAACGAATGGGGTTTTAATAAACGGCAGGTATTATATAGGGTCAGTGCACCAGTGATTGACACTTTTAGAGAAATAACTGATGTTTTTAATGTTTTAGTCATGAGAAAATATTTTTAGAAATCTTAAATTAGTGCATATGGTATGAAAAACATCCAGAACCACATATATGTTAAAATATATACATTTGATAACAATTATTATTATTACTATTATTATTATTTTGTAAATTTTTATTTTGCACCCACTCAATGTTCCAGTAATTGACACTGCCATTTTTTCATTTTATCAGTAATTGACACTCTATGTAACAGTGTTTGACACTGGTAGTCATTCATTTTCCAGTTATTAGCACCCTATGCCCCAGTGTTTGACATAAAATGTTAAAATTCTTATATGTAAAATATATGATTTTATAATTCTTCTTATTTATTAATTATTTCGGGATATATGTCAATTACTGGAGCATGTCAATCGCTGGAGCACCTACCTTATATATATATATATATATATAATCTATTTCTCATAATTTAATAATTTCACGTAGAATTTTATTCATAATTTAATTACCGATTTTAAAAATTACGCTCCTTTAAAGGGTTTATCCTGTCTCACGCATATGTACTTGGCAGATATTGAATTCTTCAAAAATAGATTAAATTTTCTCATATGCAAAGAAAATTTTTACGAAAATAAAAAGCTCCTGTGAAGTAAATCAGTTGAATTAGATTATTCAGCTTATACAAATTCTAAAACTTCAGCATTCGTATGTAATCACTTAATCTTTTAAGTTAAATTCTCATCTCAAATTTTAAAGTATTCTAGAGCAAATTACTCGAAAATTGAATATTAAGCAGGAAAGAAAATTTCTTTTAAAAGATGTCGTTAAGTTTTAATAGTTTTTGATAAGAATGTACTTGTATCAAGTTGATTACGTGAAGGTCAGTCTTTTTTTGTAACGATAACCAGCTTTTAATATGATTGTTTAGTTATTCTCAGAAATGTTCTAATATAAATCTTTGACTGTTGTAAATACTCATGAACGCTACTCAAATTTTATAGGGAAATCACTTATTTTAAACTGGCAAACCCGTGCGAAATATTCGCACTTTATATATTTTCTTATTTACCTTTAAAGTTTGAAGCTCATAAATGTTATACCAATTTCAGCACCTAATTAAAATTTTAATTTACCAGAAGTCAAATTATTATTTAAAAAAAATTAATATTGTACAATAGTGAAACCAAAATCATTGAAAGAAAGGTTTCAAAATAATATTCATAGTTCACGACCCAATTTACATATTTACACAGGTAGTACAGTTTTAATAATATAGGACTCCCAGGACGCCTTTTTAATTTTTGTCGTCATGTTGGCGATGCCTTTTTATTAATTTTGGTTATTTTTTATTTTTTTATTTATTTTTTATTTATTTATTTTTATTTATTTATTTTTATTTTTATTTATTTATTTATTTATTTTGTTTAAAAATAAATAAATTAATTAAATAAAATAAACTAATTCCTATTTTGATCATATTTTTTATGATTTTTTTTTTTTTTTTTTTTTTTGTCAATTAATGACACAAAAGTTCATATTCTGTATACATCTTTAAAATATTGCTAGGTTTAAAATAACGCTTGCAAAGATTCTGAAGAAACAACAGTTAAAAATACATTTTTTTCGTGAATAATCTCATCAGACAAATGTCGTCATTTTTTCTTATTAGTCCATTGATCTAAGTCCGCGTGCTTAAATATTGTCCATGTATAAATATTATATTTTTTCCTCGCGTATCGTATCGTTACGACAAAAAATAATTGAAACTGGTCCACGTTAGAGAAATATTATATAGATACTTCAACCCAGTTTGATCACTTAATTTCTTAATTTAATTTCTTTAAAAACTTAAAAGTTCTAGATATTATAATTCAATGGATTAGGAGCTACGTTTTTATGTAAATCATTTAATAAAATACCGTATTGTCATTTTTAAAAATAGAGGAATATATACTTGATTTGAATAAAACTTATGAAACTAAAAGTTTTAACAAAGTTCAACAGTTACATTTTCAATAAATTTTAAAAAGAAGGAATTAATTATTCACCTATAAATGCATTATAAAGCTTTCAAAATTTTCCAGTACGATTATTTTATTCTACAGAGAAAATAGTTTCAAGCATTTAATAGATTTACTTAACTAAATCACTTCATTGCAAAATCTTGTTTCAAAATATAGATATTTCAGGGGTCTAGAAAGATTGGCTTAGTACTATGTAGAGGATAAGTTGGATAAGTATATTAATAACCCTTATATTTAATTATAAGTAAGGAAAAACTTGAGGACGAAAATATTCTTGAAACAAATAATCTCTTACGTTTTAAATGAGAACTGGATACACATTTTTAACTGTTGATATATAATTGCATTATAAATATTTAATCCTTTGTTATATATATATATATATATATATATATATATATATATATATATATATAAAGAGATTTAGTAAAAATATTATTTTTAGGGCTTAAATACATTTATTTTATCAACGTTTGGTTTGGTTTATACGGCCGTTAGGTTTGATAGGTCATAAATTTTGCATATGAAATTTGGCCGGGATTAAATATTGGGTTCTGAACCGTTACGAACTTTCTTGCCTGAACCTGATTTATAAAAGAAAAAAAAATTGCACGGGAGGAGAGCAGTGTTGAAAAGTAACAAATAAAAATCATTGTGCAAACACTATAAAAATGACAAAAAAATTAAAAAAAACCTCGAAAAATTGTTCGGAATAAAAACCATGACTTTTCATCAGACGAACGAAGTCGGAACGAGTACTACAACAAACTGAGCAGCAACGCACAAAACCGACATAAGTGATGAGCCAGAATAAATAAAAAGAAAAATCCATAAAAATACTCATATACAACCAATATTACAATACCAAATGCAAAATGCAAAATAGAAGATGAAACAAACATAAATAAATAAATTGGAGTCACTTAAGGTAAAGAAAGAGAGAGAGAAAAAAAAACAAAAAAAAAAAGGTAACGAGCAAGAGAAAGTTATGCAATTTCCAAGAGTGAATTATGAAAATCGTTGAAGTTTTTCAATTTAAAATCATATTTTAAAAGAAATTACTTTAAAATTTATATATATAAAACTATTAAAAACCATTTTAGAAATCACACCTTGACGCTAGCACTTTCAGCTGCATAATGCAGTCTTCCTGAGTGAACTGAAATTGAGGAAGGCTGCTACGTTATGCAGTTGAAAAGTCTAACAGGGTTCTCATCAGAGGAAAGAAATGGGGGAGAATTTCTCACCCTTCCTCAAAAATAAAGTGAGACTTTTAAAAACTATGTGAGGTTTCTGAAAATTAAGGGAGACCCCAAATAAACTTTAAATATTAATAATAGTGGCTTTTTTGTTTTTTTGTTTGTTTTTACATGGGCACAGGTCTTTTGAATGGATGGGGGGGAGGGGGGGGACAGTTTGTTTGTCACATGTATTTTTTATCATACGACAAATGTAAGTCTAAAAAGAAACGATTAAATTTTTTTTTAGCATTTCTTCTGAATCGATTCCTGAAAAACGAAAAAGTGTACACGAATTTCTCACAATATTAAAATTTTTAAGTGAGAAAATCAAAAAGTATGCGAGACTTTCGTGGTCTCGCGCTTCAATGGGCAATGTTGCCAGACTTAGGGACTTTTTTATTCACTAATCACCAATAATTTTGAAAAGTGATATTTATACATATAAGAGTCGATTAATCTTCGAAATTATTAGGCAACCGTTACGATTAAAATTTATTGGTGCATGTTGAATAAAAAAGTCCTCAAATCTGGCAACACTGCCAATGGGAATCATGGCAGCGCTAGCGTCAATGTGATTTTAAAAATGGTTTAATATACTTCTTAATGTAAGATTTTCAAGTTTTTAACCCTTCTGTGAATTTTAATGTATATATGAATCATACCAATTTTTACTGAATTTAGCAATAAAAATATCACAAATCAGACGGTTTACTGCGCAAATTTTTATCTTAATATATCCATATAAATGCTTGAATGTTCTTTACCCGAGTACATGGCAGCATCAAACAGACAAGAGTTCAGAATTCATTTTTTTTTTTTTTCTTTCCGTGATCAAGCTAGCTTTGTGTAAATCATAAACTGGGTATTAAAGACTTAAAATATTTACTCTATATAACTGAAAGTACGCATTTTTCATTTCTGTGTTAAGATTTAACCACAGAATCTTTGAAAAAAAATTTTTTAATTTTAGGTTTGATGCATATATTTATCAAATCTAAAACATAAAATAAAATAATCAATAAAAATTTTAAATATATATATATATTTTATATTTTTACATATTTATTTAAGGCATGGTGATGAAGGAAAACAAATTTTGGTAAATATATAAAAAATCATGCATTGAAGGGTTAAAAATGTAAAACAATTCATTGAAATACAAACAGGAAGAGGGCATAGAAGAGCAATAATATTAGCTTTACAACAGTCAAAGCAATGACAATAACACGAGCAGTTGGAAGCAATTTGGGGAGCTTTTCATTACGAACCTTCCGTCGGTACTCATATCTTCTGTAATTTAAACGCCTCCTCGTTTAGCCTTGGCCAATATAACCTAAATTACATGATGAACAAGGGATGAAATAAACAATGATTCGAGTCTTAGTAGGAATTGTATCTTTAAAGGGAACAGAATTTATTTTTTGTTTCTGTTTTTCTTATTTTGATTTCCATGATTTTTTTTATTTATTTATTTATTTTTTTTTTTAAATTAAGGCCGGATCACTAACCGAATACCAGGATAATCGTAGACCAGACAGGCTTATTAAAGTATGTAAACAGAAGATGATTTAAATTTTCATTGAGGAAAATTTATTTAAAAAATAAATAAATAAAAGCATTTTTTAATAAAGATATTGAATTGGATGATTAAAAAAAAATATTTTTTTAATTCAAAGCGATGAAAATGTTATAAGATTTAGAATTTTCGATGTCTATTAAAAAAATTCCCTTCATTTTATTTGACAAGACATAATCAAACATATTAGTGTAGAATCCATTCATTTCACATAAAATTAAAGACAGAAAAAAAAAATCATCCACATTTCAAAAAAAATAATTTTGTTGAAGATAATCTTTACGTTTGTTAAGTAAACTAGTAATCTATTACTAAATTAAAATCTGTCAAAGACATTATTTTACCATGATTTTATCAACTCCTATTCTTGTTTGTTTGTTTGTTTGTTTGTCCGGTACAAATCTTGCAATCGAATTTTAACTAATTTCCCTACTATCTAGACATTTGAAACTTTTACAATAGCTCAGAACCCGATGACAACACAATACTTCGAAACCCGATTTTCGAATTTTTGATTAGTTTTCTTATAATTAATTAAAATATGAAAATAATAATATCCTAATAGCGTTAAAATAACCATTAAAATATTAGCAATAATTTAATTGTTGCCAAAAAAAGTTTACCAGTTCATTTTCTTTCGACATAAAAATAAATACATTTAATTAAACGTGAGCGTTAAAAAATTATAAAAAGTTAAATTATGCCTCTCATAAAAATTGACGTCATTATCACTTTAAACATTTTATACACATTGATAAGAACGCTATGATTTATCAGAAAATTTAAAACGTGGTATATAAAAAGTTTTTTTTTTTTTTAAATCTTATAATTATTTATTATTATTATTATTATTATTATTATTACAAACTGAGTTTCAATAATAACGAAAATGTATAATATACTAAACAAATGAAAGCCGTGTATGTATTCTAAATATAGAAAATTATTTTAAATAATGAATTTAAATATATTTGACAGAAACTCAAAAACATATTTTTAATATAAACATGGAAATGCCGACTCATGAGAAGTTCTGTTAATTCGAGATATAATGCTATTCAAAAATGATAATACGTTGGCGGGATAATAATGATAATTTTCACTCATTTTCAAGTTGGAAAGTATAATAACTGTCTGTATAGCGAAGGAACCTTCATAAGCAAGATAATTTTAATAGATAGAATTCAGGCTTCGAAATAGATTAGTTTTCAGAAGTTTGGAAAGTGGTACTGAGTTTAATACTGTTTTCTTAAACTATAGTTATGAAGCATGTTTCAGTACGATAAAGACATGTAATTCCATAAAATGAGAATGCGTAGAGAGATATATAAAGGAACACCGGATCTAAATAAATCTATAATGAATTTCCAATTTATTAATAAAGTAGAGTTGTCGTTAATATTGAATTTAATCAATGTTTGTTGCCATAGACTGATAACTGTTCATTAATGAAAACGTTTCTTTCTTTGTTTTCTTTTATTTATTTATTTCTTTTATCTTTTAATGATTTATTTATTTTGTGAATAAATTCATAAAAGAATAACATACATATTCTTCCTATATATTTTTTATGCATTTTGCGTACAATATTTGTACTGATTTTTCCAAATGATTAGATATTTTTATATTCTTGTTCAAAAGATCTTATCAGGGCCTAATTACCGAAAAGACTTGGAAAATAAATCTTCATTTCTGAAATCTAAGAGTGCTCCTAAAATGCCGGAAAATTATTTCCCCAAATTTCCAGTAACTGTTGTACATGTTACGGGCAATGTAAATAATTGGGCATTGTTTATAATGCCCGGGCAATTTAAAAAGTGCCCAAAAGGATATGACAAAATGATAAATTATGTTGCAAATATTACATTCCCCGGTCATTATGTATAATGCTAAAAGTCAAGTGGGCAATTTAAAAATCCTTTTTATTCATATTTCTTATAAAAAATAACAAATTTTTACATACCTAACTGACAAAGTAACAAACAAAAAATAAGAAATAAAATTTCACATGCTGACAAACAAACCGGCGGCGATGAAATAAGTACAAAAGAACTTAAGTCCAAATAAAATTAATGTATTAGATATATACGTACTTACAAATTTATATTTACACAAAATGTCAATATGTAGCAATACATAGAGGGTCTATTTATTAGAGCAGCTTCCACTTTGGTGACATTTCGAGATACATAGCTTTTTTTCTTTACGACACTTGCACTTGTCGGATTTACAGCCACCTTTACAGCCACATCGACTATAGCCTTGGCCTCCTGTCTTGGATGACAATCTTGCACATTCTCTTAGTGAAATCTCTGTCTGTGGAATATCTTCGCCATATATAAACTTCTCATTACATATTGTAAATTGGTTCCTGGCATAAAGTTGATTTAGAATTCGGTGTTTCGTGCCTAATTTATACAGATTAGCATTTGTTACTTCAAGAACAAATGCCAAAATATTTCTTCCATCGGTGCGACCTCTGTCGACATCTGGGACTCGAACTCTAACTGTGTCACCTTTTTTAGCATCAGGGTATTTTGAGTTAGAAGTTTGAACCATTTTTTCAGCTTGTTTTTTTAGATTGCTTGCTGAAATCTGCCTAATTTTTAATATGTCGGCTTTCCTTTTCTTCACATAGGGTTCTTCCGGGGAATCTTCATGCCCGAAAGATTCTTGAAATTCTTTATTATGTGAATCAGGGCTTGGTTTAGCTAGCAAAGTTGAAGTTTGAACATAACTATCAAGAGAAAGTAGTTCCTCCTCATCATGTTGACTTGGACCTGGTAGCTCCGCTAACACATGTGACTCAGGTTTATTTTGCAGTGGACCTTCTCTTACAGACTGTAAATTGTTCTGATCTTTTACTAGAACTTCTAAGTCCTCTTCCCAATTTATATTATGCAGAACGTCTGTGGGTAAAAAACTTTTTAGACCAACTTTTAACTTTGTCCCAAACATGGCCTCATACGGAATACAGTTGATGCCACTATGATGAGCTCTGTTCTTCATTAGCTGTACAAAACGTAAGCCTTCTGACCATTTCCTGGTGCTATTGTCTTCTAGCCACGAACAAAGCATATTTTCCACGTCCTGATTCGCACGTTCTACGGAACCCTGACTTTGAGAGTGTCTTGGCTTCCCATGCACCATCTTCAACTCGGGCCACATGCTACATAGTTCGCTAATAGTACTGTTAGCAAATTCTCTCCCATTATCACTTTGCAAAATACTGGGCGCACCAAAAATTGCAAAAATATCCAAAAGCACATAAGCTACTTCTTCTGCTCTTTTGCTTTTAAAAGGTCGAAGTTGAATAAATTTAGTAAGATGGCCTTGGTATACAAGTATGAATTTATATTGATCATCAGCTTGTGACTGCATGTCAATTAAATCGACTTGACATCTTGAATTCATATTCTTACTTAGTATCGGTCTAACAACTAAACCTTTTTTTGGCACGCTGTGTTTTTTTTTTCGCAGGTCATACATAAATTTAGATATGTAACAATCATTTCCCTTGTAATGTTTTTATACTTTGAATTTAGCTCTTTTTCCATACGGTTTCGACCACCGTGCCCAATTGCTAAAAGTGCATCATGTAAGAGTTGAAATATCTCTTCCCGATGTACGTATAATCTTATCTGCTCTTTACCTTCCTCTACAGGAACTATCAACTTTTCCTTCTCTCAAATAGTCATTACGTCAAACCTACGTAAACGCTGATAATCCTCGGGTTTTTTATTTACCACTTTGCTTCTAGATGTTTTGACCTTTCCTATTAACTTCAAGTATTGTGTCTTTGTGAGAATTTGTGTATTCTGAGCTTTTGATGAACATAATTCATCCAGACGTTCATTAAAACGATGCTTCATGTCACTGACATCAGTTACTAACTGTTCCTGCATTTTATTTTATAGAAAAATTTATAACACTAAATAAACAGAACCCAAAGTCAATTTAAGACATACATCAATAAGCATTTGTCGCACATAAGCTAAATAACATCCAAAGACAACCGGAAAACGTAAATAACGCGACGCAAGCCACAGGTACCGGCACAGGCGACAAGCGACTGACAATAAATGCTGATTGGCCAGCCAGAATCACACCACACGCACGTGGTTGTCCCATTGCTGTCAATTAATCAAAGTGCCCAAAGAAAAAATAGCGGTATTTATAATGACCGGGCAATGTGAGAAATTATCGTAAAGTAATTCAAATTTATCAAATTGCCCAATTTTAATAGTCATTATTCATAATAACCAAGCAGTATGAATACTGACCTAAATAATTACATTGCCCGTAACATACATATTCTGATTTAAAAACTATTATATTGTGGCCACCACATGACTTTCTTCTATATTTCCCTATACAAATTCACTCAGTAAAAATAATTTATTAAAATTATTATTTAAAGAATTATCTTCCATGATAATGCAGATGATTTCCATATTAAAAAAGTAGTATAACACTAATTAACCCCAAAAAAATCACCTTTTATTCAATATTATATAAAAAAAGAAAAAAAGAAAAGAAAGAAAAAAAATCGTTAAAAATGAAAAAAATCGATAACTATGTTTTAAATTATCGCACATCGATGGTTCAACCATTCCTTTGCGAGGTACTTGCGAGCTCTTTTGAAAGAACCCATGGGGAGGCTTCCGACTCCCCATGGGGGGAGGTGAGGCTCCTACATACATACACAATTCGTTCACAGTTGAATATCTTTATTACAAATAATTCTTTTAAATTTCATAATGATTATTAAAAAGTAATTCTCTTTATGCACATTTATACAAAATTTTGTCCTATACCACCATGTTAAAAATTTAGTAAAAGCGGGATGGCAACGCAAGCTGTTGGACATTTTTTACCAAAAGTTGATAGGAACTAATTTATGTCCATGTGCACTAAGTGCCAATTTGTATGAAATTCTGTGCAGTAGTACCTGAGATACAGTAGCCACAAAATTTTGTCACACACACACAGAGACAGACAGAGACACACAGATAGACATTTCCTAAAAATGGCCAAATCGTGTTTTGCAGCACTCAAAACGTATAAATTCATCAAAAACCTGAGGTCGAAAATTTTTACGAATCCAATACTTTCTTCTATTGAATATAGAAGAAAGTAAAAAAAAAAAAAAAAAAAAAATCTGGAGTGACTCCACTCGACTTTCCGAACATTGAGTAGCTAACAGTTTTGTAGATAAAATAAAGAAAGAGGAGTTGCTAAACAAACAAAAGAGAGAAAACCATAATAGAGTGTTTGAGTATTTTTCTCCATATATCACACGAGGTTTTATTTAACGCTACTGAACTTTGAGCCCTTAAATCATAATGATAAAGAATTTTTCGTTGTGTCTCTGTAAAAATCTATAAATGCTCGATTCACCAAAATGCTTATAGTTAGTGCAACAGTGATTTATAATATTCATACAAATTTTCAGCTCAATTGAATGAGGCGTGTAGATGCTATCGCACTTTTAAAAATTTGGTCTCATAGGCCATAATGATAAAGAATTTTTCTTTGTGTCCCTGTAAAAAAACTGTAAGTGCTAGATTCACCAAAATCTATACAGTTGGTGCAAATTTGACCTATAACATGTGTACAAATTTTTTGCTCAGATTAATAAGGCGTTTAGACGCGATCACACTTTTAAGAATTTGGCCCCATAGGCCATAATGATAAAGAATTTTTCTTTGTGTCCCTGTAAAAAAAATATAAGTGCTAGATTCACCAAAATCTATAGGGTTCGTACTATGGTGACTTACAATATACGTACCAACTTTCAGCTTATTCGAACAAAGCGTTTAGACGCTAGCGTGTTCACTCACAGACATACACACATACATACACACATATACACATACACACACACATACATACATAATCTCAAAAATAGTGGAAACGGACTCAGGGGACCTCGAAACGTATAGAAACATCAAAATCTCCAATTCGGATTTTTGACATGATTACAATACTTTCCTCACTATAGTGTTCGGAAAGTAAAAAGGAGGCGGGAGAAATCTGCATAAAGCAAGAGAAGATACAAACTATTTTGGGAAAGTTCACACCATAGCTGACAATTGGGAATTTCGAAGCCGGTAAACATATGCAATAAAAAAAATACTGCACACAGATATGAAAGAAACAATATAAATAAGCACTTTTAATTTAACACCATGAAAATTTCAATAAATGTTTCGGGTTCAAATCATAGGGCGCATTCGAAAATATTTCCCAGTCACTTCCCGAGTTGGGAAATGACGTCACGCGGGAAGTTCGGGAAATTAGAACTACCATATAGGAGCCACGTTTGTTTATATATTTGTTTCCCGGGAAGATAAGATGTGTACGGAAGTAGTTATATCTCGGTCATTTTTCGGAAGGCTCCTATATGGTGTAGTTCTAATTTCCCAAACTTCCCGCGTGACGTCATTTCCCAACTCGGGAAGTGACCGGGAAATACTTTCGAATGTGCCCATAGGCTGACCCTTTACCTTGTTAAAAAAAAAAAAAAAAAAAAAAAAAAAGGTAAGTAAATAAATAGGATAAGTCCAATGTAAGGGCATAAAATATTCTTGCACTGATGCTTATCTGATAAAAACTTTCATCAGATAGTTTCAACCGTAAACCATTGCTGGTGAATATTTTGTACTTTTCAAGAATTTAATGTACAGGTAAATATTGTCTACGATATTTTTTACAATATTATAGTGAAGGGAAAGGAACTCAAATCTGAATTCTACTAAATAACGTCTGGAAATAAAATTCATGTCATAAATAAGTTTCTTAATTTATTAATACAGAATTTGAAAATTTTTTCGCAAATAAAAGAGGGCCTCGAAATTATAGTGAGCGTCTACTAACTTCAGAGGTTAATGGGACCCTGTGTCTTATTTTGATAGTGTACAGTCGGCAGCAAAAGTATCCGAGCACTAGCAAAAATTCCTATGTAAAAAAAGTACACTTTATACAGTTTTGTTAAATATATCTTTGTCGAATCCTGTTCTTAATATGTTTAAGTACATGATTCGACAAGGATTTATTTAACGAAACAGTATCAAGTGCACCTTTTTTATATAGGAATTTTTGCTAGTGCTTGGATACTTTTGCAGCCGACTGTAACTTTCATTAATATCTGGAATATTTCGCTGTATATTCCCCAACTTTTGTATCAATTGTCCATTGCGCAGCACTAGTGCGACGTAAAACCCAACCAACCAACTTTTGTATCGGTAAATCAATCTCCAAAATGTTAGTTAAATTGTTATATTCACAATATCACATTAAGTTTATTAAATAACCATCCTACAGCTGGTAACAAAAGTGTCCGAACACTAGCAAAAATTTCTATGTAAAAAAAGTACACTTCATAAAGTTCTGTTAAATAAATCCTTGCTGAATCCTGTTCTTAGTTAATGTAAGAACATGACTGGATAAGGATTTTTTAACAAAACAGTATGAAGTGTACTTTTTTTACTTAGGAATTTTCACTAGTGTTCGGGCACTTTTGTTAATGACTGTACGTCATTCATATGCAGGATGATTCGTAACACTATGTGCAAAATTAGAGAGGAGGAAGAAAACGCAGTTGAGAAGCTTATAGGAAAACAGATATGACAGCTTAATATATTTTCGTCAGAGTATTTTCCTATTTTTAACAGCAAGAACCGACTTTTGGGAGTTCCTCTAAAACGGTACAATACTTCACAAAGTAATTTTGCATTAACTATAAGATTTGACGATACTGATAAAATTATTAAAAAGACATGTGAAAAATTTTAAATATTGATTTATATTGGCATAATTAATTAAAAAGGCTTAATATCCTTTTTCAATCAATACAAAATTAAAAGAAGGACAAATATACTTCATTTTGTTATTTGTTAAGGCATCTAGTTTAATAATAGTTATTTTAAAAAAAATTATTTACCTGAAATAGGTTTTTCTGTATTAAAAATATGAATTAATTATTGTATTATAGTTAAACAATATGATATATAATATTATTAATTACTGAAATTAATTTAAGATTTGCTATTATATAAGTTTTTGAGATCTATTACACATTATTAACCTATAATTAATATTTAAATTTTAATAATTAACAATAGATATTACTTTATTTATTAATTCAAATAAAATTTTGACTAAATATAAATCAAATCTTGAAATAAAATTTGAGTATAATGAGAGTTTTGTTTATTCAAAATTTTAAAGTTAAAATATTAATTGAATGTACATTTTCCTGTCAATGCTTGATTCTATAAAACTGGCACAGCTAAGCCTATTCAGTTAACACAAAATATTAATTTTTCTTTATAAAACGTTTCTCGAATATAGTAGAACCTCGCTTATCCGTGGTAATGTGGACCGAAGGCGCCTCGAATAATCGAAAACGGGTATAATACGGTCTCTGTCCTATATCGATAGGTAAATACACGGTAAAATTTAAAATAACGTGGTAAAAGAGGTAAAATAATATATCTATTGTATATTTAAATATATATCATTTTTAATTCACTATAATATATTGAATAAAGCTAATTAAAAATGCGGTTCAAGACATATATACATAAATTATAAAATACAGTACTGTATAGTAAAATTTGTCAAAGATATCCACACCATTTGTCACAAAGGCCTTATTTCCTCCACGGCGTGGCCTTTTGAAATAAATAAAGAAAGAAAGGAATATATCATTTGTTACGTATTAAAAAAAAATATTTCAATGCTAGTAAAAATTAAAAGGATAATAATAAATGATAATTAACATTAAAAAAAAATTGAAGTAATGGAATTAAAAAGAAAAAAAAATGTATAATAAGATATTGAGATAAATTCAAAAAATTAATTAATAATATATACATACATATATATATATATATATATATATATATATATATATTTGCAAACCTCTATGTACAATTTTATACCATTTTTGTTGTATGCTGTCAATTTATACAGAAACTAGAAATATTAAGCGTCTATCATATTAATAAAGGGCAACTTCATACCTCAGTGATTTAAGTTAAAAGACATTTTGTATAATTTACGGGTAATTTTGTGTAACAAAACAAAGCGCCTTTATCGCTATTAAACATACTTCAAAATTGCAGTTTAAGAAAAGAGAATAATTTTCATTATCAGCACGTATAATTTGTATATTCTAAGTAATTCTCTTGCCCAATCCCCCTTAGAATTATTTAAATTATCTCTCGCATAAAGACCCTTTCTCCAGGTGAAAGTTGTCCTTATCATTGAGTCCTTTAAAATTGAATTACAATTTACATTTAAATGTTTGTTTTAATGAACGTCTCATTAGTCGAGAACTACTTGAATGTTTAGCTTATTGATATAGATTACTTTCTTTGCCTTGTGTTGCGCAATATATTAAGATAACTTATTATTTGACATATCTTGTATTAACACTAATATATGATAATATCACTTGTTCCCAGTTTTCAAATTGAAAATTAATTTAACTATCAATAAGTATCTTTTTTATTATTATTTATTTGCAGGGGCATTTAAGTTTATTGAAGTAAGGTTAAATGTTAAGCTCACTTAAATATATATATCTTTATTATAAAATTGGAAAAATAAATGTGATTCAAAACATTTGATAATATTTTAATGTTAGGGAAATATAAAATATCATTAGTTATTGTGTTCCTAATTCTTATTATGAACTTTTTTTTTTTTTTTTAGGGGGGGGGGGGACGGGTAAATTATGTTTATTATACAGTGGGTATAAAAATGATATGAACACCAAGCTTTTCAAGAATGAAAATAAAAAAGAAAGAAAGAAAAAATATATATATATACAGACACGACATTATTTCATTATTTAAAACATGAAAATCTGACATTGACAGATTTTAATTTAGTGCCAGAGGCCTACTGCTAAACTTGTTAATATCGACAAATTCTTCTTTAGTTAATTCGTGACGATCTAAATTCCATGATAAAGTTTTCATTAAATCAAACCAATGTGTTTCAGCTGCAGATACTGTAACAAATAACGTTGGAAGTCCAAACTGTCTTATAGCCGCAAAACAACCTTTTTTGCTCTTTTTCCCAATGAGGGGGAGGTGTGCCTTGGGGGGGACTCATGTCAAAGATGTGCCTTGGGGGGGGGACTCATGTCAAAGTTGTACCTTGTGGGGGACTCATGTCAAAGTTGGGCCTTGGGGGGGACTCATGTCAAAGTTGGGTCTGGGGGGGGACTCATGTCAAAGTTGGGCCTGGGGGGGGACTCATGTCAAAGTTGGGCCTTGGGGGGACTTCATTCAATAAATCCCCATTCAAAAAACCGACTGAAATAGGCCCTTAGCACTATTAAGAGTGTATTATAAAAATTCGACAACGCTGTACCGACTGAAATAGGTGTACATTGGGGGGGACTCATGTCAAAGTTGTGCCTTGGGGGGGACTCATGTCAAAGTTGTACCTTGGGGGGGACTCATGTCAAAGGTGTGCCTTGGGGGGGGCTCATGTCAAAGTTGTACCTTGGGGGGGACTCATGTCAAAGAAGTTGGGCCTTGGGGGGACTCATGTCAAAGTTGGGCCTGGGGGGGACTCATGTCAAAATTGTGCCTTGGGGGGGACTCATGTCAAAGTTGTACCTTGGGGGGGACTCATGTCAAATTTGGGCCTGGGGGGGTCTCATGTCAATGTTGTGCCTTGGGGGGACTTCATTCAATAAATCCCCATTCAATAAACCGACTGAAATAGGCCCTTAGCACTATTAAGAGTGTATTATAAAAATTCGACAAAGCTGTACCGACTGAAACAGGGGTACCTTGGGGGGGGGACTCATGTCAAAGTTGTGCCTTGGGGGAGACTCATGTCAAGGTTGTGCCTTGGGGGGGACTCATGTCAAAGTTGTGCCTTGGGGGGGACTCATGTCAAAGTTGTGCCTTGGGGGGGACGCATGTCAAAGTTGGGCCTGGGGAGGGACTCATGTCAAAGCTGTACCTTGGGGGGGACTCATGTCAAATTTGGGCCTGGGGGGGACTCATGTCAAAGTTATGCCTTGGGGGGGACTCATGTCAAGGTTGTGCCTTCGGGGGGACTCATGTCAAAGTTGTGCCTTGGGGGGGACTCATGTCAAAGTTGTGCCTTGGGGGGACTCATGTCAAAGTTGGGCCTGGAGGGGGACTCATGTCAAAGTTGTGCCTTGGGGGGACTTCATTCAATAAATCCCCATTCAATAAACCGACTGAAATAGGCCCTTAGCACTATTAAGAGTGTATTATAAAAATTCGACAACGCTGTACCGACTGAAATAGGGGTACCTTGGGGGGACTCATGTCAAAGTTGTGCCTGGGGGGGGACTCATGTCAAAGTTGTACCTTGGGGGGAACTCATGTCAAAGTTGGGCCTGGGGGGGGGACTCATGTCAAAGTTGTGCCTTGGGAGCCTTCATTCAATAAATCCCCATTCAATAAACCGACTGAAATAGGCCCTTAGCACTATTAAGAGTGTATTATAAAAATTCGACAACGCTGTACCGACTGAAATAGGGGTACCTTGGGGGGGACTCATGTCAAAGTTGTGCCTGGGGGGGGGACTCATGTCAAAGTTGTGCCTTGGGGGGACTTCATTCAATAAATCCCCATTCAATAAACCGACTGAAGTAGGTCCTTAGCACTAATTAAGAGTGACGTATAAAAATTCGACAACTGTACCGACTGAAATAGGCCTCTAGCACTAAAAAAAAAAAAAAAAAAAAAAAAAAGAATGCTACAACATAAACTTAAGACTTATATTTTTATTTTATTCAAAATATTTTTATTATATTCAAATTATAATTCAAACAGACATATTTTTTTTTAGGTGTTGCGTAATGATATAAACACGGGCCAAAAATATTATTATTAGCCGGTGCATGCACGAGATTTTCTAATTATAATGTAAAAACGCGGTCAGGTAAGGAGCGGACTGACCAAGCATTTTAAATGTATTTTGGTCGATCTTATTTTCTACAGTGGAAGATGATGGAAGTTTTTAATTTTGAAATTGTGGCATATTGCTTTCCATTGATCTAACTAGTAGGCTGCAAAAGTTTTCCATAGGGTTTTATGCAGGAAAAACAGATAGCTATGGAATTTACATGTTCACCATTATTTAGGTACCATTCCTGAGTGCTATTTAGTCATACGTGGTTGGGATTTTCTTTTCTTGTACTTCAGCACCTTAGAGAAATTGAGTATTGTTTTTGACACAACTATCACAGAATCTTTTCTAAATTTTCCTAACGTTGTTTTTTCATCGCTTATTCATTTTATAATGGCTCTTTTTTTCCCTTGTCGATAGCTATGGCGGACGACCCATAGATTTCTTTACTCCATAATCTTATTATAATCAAAGAAAATTCAATGTTACACTTCAAGATTTTTTTTTTTCTTTTTTTTTTCTTTTTTTCCTTTTTCTTTTTTTCTTTTTTTTCCTTTTTTTCTATAGCCGCTTATATATATTTCTTAAAACCGCTTAAAGCGGTTTTATAACTCATACTCCTAGAACTCAGTTTTCAGTACGGACTCGTTTTAAAATTTGTAAGCCGGTGAAAGATATTAATATACTAATTTCAGTTTCTTGTTCTGGGAGTCGTATTTAATATTTTTGATCAGATTATTATGCTTATTTAGTTATAATTTCGATCAATGTTCGTATAATTTTGCAACACATTTTTTTTTTTTTTTTTTTTTTTGGGGGGGGGGGAGGGGATGTTGTTGTTCATACTTTCAATAAATTTAAAGTTTTATACTCATTTTATCGCTATGTATTAGATTATATTATAGTGCTTGCCTCCAGAATAGCGTTTTCTGATAATTACTCATGAATTTTTGCATTAATAACAAAAAATTACTAAGTGTTCATATCATTTTGCAACCCAGTGTAAATACAGTTGGTTTATATATTTTTTTATATTACTTCCTCACTGACAGTATTTCAATTCCTGATTGTTTTTTTTTATCTATAATTTTTATCCTGCTGTTATACAGAACAGCATGCCGGAAGTTGGTTACAATTGCTTCCTTTCTCCAAATTTTTTGAAATAAAATTATAATATTATTATAAAAAAAAAAAAAAAAAAAAAAAAAAAACGCATTAAAGGTTAAAAATATTTAAACTAATAAAACATGAAAAATCTGTAACTCTCCGCAAAGTTTTCCTTTTTAGTAACAATACAAAATTAAATAAAAATAAAGAAGAAAAAGTATTTCTTCATTTCTATATAATTTTTTTGCATTTATTTCCATTTTATATGACCAATTTATACATAACCTATCAATATAGGGCTTCTGTTATTTTAAAAGACAGCAGTTTCATACCTCAGTGATTTAGTTTAAAGTGCATTTTGCACACTTTATTAAATATTTTCGTTTAATAAAACGAGGCACCTTTATCAGTATAAAACATACTTCATACTTTGTAGTTTGAAGAAACAGACTTATGTTTATTATCAGCACGCATAACTTCTAGACTTTTGAGAATTATTCTCTTACCAAATCTCCTCCAGGATTATTTAAACTACCTCTCGCATAAAGATACTTTCTCCAAGGTGAAGGATAACCTTACATTAAATCCTTTAAAATTGGATTAAAATTCTCATTAAATTTACATTGACGCATATTACCGATTTTGAATAATATCCCCATTTCAAATGATTTATTTCAATAAATGTATTATTAGTCGAGAGTTATAAGAAATACTAACACTTTTGACGTTGATTATTTTCTTAAACCAATGTAGCCTAAGAGGTTACTTTAATTTGTTATTTGACATATCTCATATTAACGTTATCATATACGTATTTTACTTGTTCCAAATTTTCAATTTGAATAATTAATTGAATATTAAATTGTCACAACGTAATTTATTTTAATTTGTGAAATTTAATTGCTGGAATAATTCATCTTATCGAGTTAAAGTGAAATTTTAAAAACCCTTACAAGATATTTCTCGATTATTAAAACAAGAAATTTTTCTACATTTTATGATAATATTTGAAAATATATATATATATAAATAATTACAAGATAAAAAGAATTTTTTATATACCATGTTTTTAAATTTTCTGTTCAAACATATAAACGCTACCGAAAGCAGCGGGGACCCGAAAAAATTAATGAAAAGTAATAAAGTCATCGTGTTATGAGCATTTCTAGAAGTTTCAAATTTCTAGCTACTCAGGAAATTATATGATTGTTGAATCATATAAATGCTACCGAAGGCAACGGGGACCCTGAAAAATTCGCTAAAAGTATTAAAATAATTCATTGTTATCGTGTTTTGAGCTATTATAAAAGTTTCAAATGGCTAGCTAGCCGGGACGTTAGTTAAATAAATTTTCTGTTGAATCATATAAACGCTGCCAAAGGAAGCAGAGACCAGAAACAGTTGGCTAAAAATATTTAAAAAATGTATTGTCACCTGCTCTGAGCTATACTGAAAGTTTCAAATGTCTAGCTAGTCGGGAAGTTGGTTAAAAATCGATTGCAAGATTTGTACTGGACAAACAAACAAACAACAATCGAAGTTAATAAAAGCATGGTAAAATATTATTAGTTATTGTGTTTCCACTTTTATTTTATTTATTTATTTATTTATTTATTTTCTGTAAGTGATGTTGTTTTAGTTCATTACTTTTGTTTTTTCGCTTTTGGCAGTAATTCTATTCCTGATTTCCTTTCATTTTATTAGTTTCTTTTTATAATTTATAGAAGAAAGTACTGGTTCGGTAAAAATATTTCACTTCCAATTTTCAATGGATTTAAACGTTTTGAGAGGTCTGAAACATGATTTGTCACTTTTAGAAAATGTGTCTCTGTATATGAGTATGTGTGCGTGAGATAAACCTTTTGTGGCAACTGCATGTCATTAACTACTGCATGTAATTTCATACAGATTGATTTGTAGTTGCGTCGTGACAGAAATTAGTACGTTTTAATTCTTGGTAAAATTCTTGGTAAAGGTGGCGTTGCCATACCACATTATCTAAATTTTTAACATGGTTGTATAGGACAAATTTCATACAAACACTCACATTGAGAATTATTTTAATGAATCATTATACAGTTGAAAAGTATATACAGTCGAACCTCTTTGACATGAAATTTAGGGGGGATAAAAAATGTGTTTATTTTATCAGTAGTTCATGATATCAGTAACTCAGAAACTAATCTTACTTTTGACAGGGACTGTGGAAACAATTCACGTTAAAAGTAATTCATGTTAACAGTGTTCACGTTAACGATGTTCGACTGTATTTGTAATAGTAATGGTCAACTAGAAATAAAAAAGAATGGAACATAGGAGTAGCTCTTTCTCAGTTGCACCTCCCTCCCCCCCGACATGGCAAATTTTCAATATGACTATATTTTAAAAGAACTCGTCAATACTTTTAAAACTGAAGGTTAAACCATTGATCTGTGATAATGTACAATATAAAATCGACATGGCACAACATATTAGTTTTTCTCATGTTGTCATGATGTCATGATGACATGATGACATGGGGTCTTGATGTACAGTGACGGTCACAGAGGCTTGCAAGCTCAACAGATTTCGAAGTCCAATTTAAGGTATTACAATTAAATTATAATAAAGTTAAATATATTTTAAATAAAATAAATAAAATATATAAAATAAAACATTTCTGTAAAGTATTCTTATATAATATTGATATAAATTAAAATAATATAATTAAGGAAGAAAGATATTAACTTCCGCGTATTACTACATTTAAATCCATATTATGCGACTAATTTATACAGAATCTATACATATATGGCTTCTGCCATATTAAAGCTATATGACAACTTCATTCGTCAGTGATTTAACTCAAATGAGCTTTTGTATATTTTACGAAATATTCTCATGTAACGAAACGTGAAACATTTACCTGTAGTTGTGAAACATACTTCAAAATTGTAGCTTAAGAAACGAGCATAATGCTTATTATCAGCACGCGTAATTTCTAGACTTCTTAAAATAATTCGCTTAGCCAATCCCCCCTAGAATAATTTTATTTATCGCTCGCGTAAAGATCTTTCTCCAGGGTGAAATATATATTTACATTTAGTCCTTTAAAATTGAATTAAAAATCTCATTCAAATGGTTTGTTTCCATGAAGGTCTCATTAGTCGAGAGTTTCTCGAATGTTTAACATACATGATATGGATTACCTTCTTTGCCTCAAACAATGTTTTGTAAAAATATAACAAATCATGCATTGAAGGGTTAAAAATGTAAATCAATTCATAGAAATACAAATAGGAAGAGGGCATAGAAGAGCAGTAATGTTAGCTTTACAAGAGTCAAAGCAATGACAAAGCAATTTGGGGAACTTTTCATTGCGAACCTTCCGTCTGTGCTCATATGTTCTGTAATTTAAACGCCTCCTAATTTGGCCTTGGCCAATATAACCTATATTACATGATGGACAAGGGATGAAATAAACAATGATTCGTATCTTAGTAGGAATCATATATTTAACGGGAACAGAATTTATTTTTTTGTTTCTGTTTTTCTTAATTTGATTACCATGATTTATTTTTAATTTTTTTTTTTTTTTTTTATTAAGGCCGGATCACTAACCGAATACCAGGATAATCGGACACCAGACAGGCTTATTAAAGTATGTAAACAGAAGATGATTTAGATTTTCATTGAGGAAAATGTATTTAAAAAAAAAAAAGTAAAAGTATTTTTTTAATAATGATATTGAATTAGATGATTTGAATAAAATTATTTTTTTAATTCAAAGCGACTGAAAATGCTATAAAACTTAGCATTTTCGAAGTCTATTAAGAAAATTACCTTCGTTTTATTTGACAAGGCATAATCATACATATTATTCTGGAATCCATTCATTTCACATAAAATTAAAGAGAGAAAAACAAAATTACCCACTTTTCTAAATAAATAATTTTGTTGGAGATAATCTTTACGTTTTTTAAGTAAACTAGGAATCTAATTCTAAATTAAAATCTGTCAAAGACACTATTTTACCATGCTTTTATTAACTTCTATTCTTGTTTGTTTGTTTGTCCGGTACAAATCTTGCAATTGAATTTCAACTAATTTCCCTGCCAGCTAGACATTTGAAACTTTTACAATAGCACAGAACCCGATGACAACACAATACTTCGAAGCCCAATTTTCGAATTTTTGATTAGTTTTCTTACAATTAATTAAAATATGAAAATAATAACATCCTAATAGCGTTAAAATAGCCATTAAAATATTAGCTATAATTTAATTGTTGCCAAAAAAAATTTACGAGTTCATTTTCTTTCGACATAAAAATAAATATATTTAATTAAACGTGAGCGTTAAAAATTTATAAAAAGTTAAATGGTGCATCTTACAAAAATTGACGTAATTATAACTTTAAAATTTTTATGCACATTGATAAGAGCTCTCTGATTCACCAGAAAATTTAAAACATAGTATATAAAAAGTTTTTTTTTTTATCTTATAATTATTTATTATTATTATTATTATTATAATTACAAACTGAGTTTCAATAATGACGAAAATGTATAATATACTAAAATAAGTGAAAGTCGTGTATGTATTCTAAATATAGAAAATTATTTTAAATAATGAATTCAAATATCTTTGACAGAAACTCAAAAACATATTTTTAATATAAACATGAAGATGTCGACTCATGAGAAGTTCTGTTAATTCGAGATATAATGCTATTCAAAAATGATAATACGTTGGCGGGATAATAATGAGAACTTTAACTCATTTTCAAGTTGGAAAGTATAATATCTGTCTGTATAGCGAAGGAATCTTTGTAAGCAAGATAATTTTAATAGATAGAATTCAGGCTTCGAAATAGATTAGTTTTCAGAAGTTTGGAAATTGGTACTGAGTTTAATACTGTTTTCTTAAACTATAGTTATGAAGCATGTTTCAGTACGATAAAGACATGTAATTCCATAAAATGAGAAAGCGTAGAGAGATATATAAAGGAGCACCGGATCTAAATAAATCTATAATGAATTTCCAATTTATTAATAAAGTAGAGTTGCCGTTAATATTGAATTTAATCAATGTTTGTTGCCATAGACTGATAACTGTTCATTAATAAAAATGTTTCTTTCTTTGTTTTCTTTTATTTATTTATTTCTTTTATTTTTTAATTATTTATTTATTTTGTGAATAAATTCATAAAAGAATAGCATACATATTCTTCCCATACATTTTTTCATGCATTTTACGTACAGTCTTTGTACTGCTTTTTCCAAATGATTAGATATTTTGATATTCTTGTTCAAAAGGTATTATCAGGGCCTAATTATCGAATAGACTTGGGAAACAAGATCTTCCTTCCTGAAAATAAAGAATGCTCTTAATTTGTCTGAAAAGTATTTCCTCAAATTTCTAGTAACTGTTGTACATATTCTCATTTAAAAACTAGTATGTTGTGGCCACCACCTGACTTTCTTCTATATTTCCCTATACAAATTCCCTCAGTAAAAATAACTTATTAAAATTTTTATTTAAAAAATTATCTTCCATGATAATGCAGACGAAGTACATATTAGAAAAGTAGTAGTAGTATATATATATATATATATATATATATATATATATATGTATTTAAAAATGAAAAAACTTTGTTTTAAATTATCGCAAATTGATGGTTCAACCATTCCTTTTAAAGGTACTGGCGAGCTCTTTTGAAAGAAACCCGTCATGAAAATTTACTCCCCACGAGGCGAGGCTCCTACATACATGCACAATTTTTTTCCAATTGAATATCTCTATTACAAATAATTCTTTTAAATTTCATAATGATTATTAAAAAGTTATTCTCTTTATGCACATTTATACAAAATTTTGTCCTATACCACCATATTAAAAATTTAGAAAAAGCGGGATGGCAACGCAAGCTGTTGGACATTTTTTACCAAAAGTTCATAGGCACTAATTTATGTCAATGTGTAACTACGTACGAATTTGTATAAAATTCTGTGCAGTAGTACCTGAGACTGAGATACGGACACCACAAAATTTTGTCTCACACACGCAGAGAGACAGACAGAGAACACAGACAGACATTTCCTAAAAATGATCAAATCGTGTTCTGCAGCTCTCAAAACGTGTAAATCCATCAATAACCTGAGGTCGAAAATTTTTACAGATCCAATACTTTCTTCTATTGAATATAGGCGAAAGTTTAAAAAAAAAAGAGGAGGGGGGAGAAATTTGCATAAAGCAAGAGAAGGTACAGTCTCTAAGAACGTGATTCGACAAGGATTTATTTAACAAAACCGTATTAACTCTACTTTTTTTTACATAGGAATTTTTACTAGTGATCGGATACTTTTGTTACCGAATGTACAAACTATTTTGGGAAAGTTCACTCCACAGCTAACAACTGGGAATTTCGAAGCCGGTAAACACATGCAATAAAAAAGATATTACACACTGATATGAAAGGAATAATATGAATAGGCACTTTCAATTTAACATCATTAAAACTTCAATAAATGTTTCGGGTTCAAATCATAGGCTGATCCTTCACCTTGTTTAAAAAATAAATAAATAAAAAATAAGTAACTAAATAGAATAAGTCCTATGTAAGGGCAGAAAATATTGCTGCACTGATGCTTATCTGGTGAAAACTTTCGTCAAAAAGTTTCAACCCGAAACCATTGCTGATGAATATTTTGTACTTTTCGAGATTTTAATTTACAGGTAAATATTGCCTACGATATTTTTATGCAATATTATATAGATGAGAAAGGAACTTAAATCTGAATTCTGCTAAATAACGTCTGGAAATAAAATTCATATCATAAATATGTTTCTTAATTTATAAATACCGAATTTGAAAAAATTTTCGGAAATAAAAGAGGGCCTCAAAATTATATTGAGCGTCTCCTAACTTTAAAGGTTAATGGGACCTTGTGTCTTATTTTGATAATGTAACTTTCATTAATATCTGAAATATTTCGTTATAGATTCTCCAACTTTTGTATCAGTAAATCAATCTCCAAAAATTTAGTTAAATTGTTACATTCGCATTATCACTTTACATTTAATAAATAACCATCCTACGTAATGCATATGAAGGATGATTCGTAACTCTATGTGTAAAATTATAAGGGAGGAAGAAAACACAGTTGAAAAACCTATAGGAAAACAGATCTGACAGCTTAACACATTTTCATCAGGGTATTTTCCTTATTTTCCTATTTTGAACAGCAAAACACGACTTTTGGGAGTTCCTCTAAAACGGTACATTACTTCACAAAGTAATTTTGCATAACTATAGGATTTGGCGATACTGATAAAATTAATAAAAAGACATGTGAAAAATTTAAAATATTGTTGTCTATTGGCATAATTAATTAAAAGGGCTTAATAACCATTTTTCAATCAATAAAAAATTAAATGAAGAATAAATATACCTTTTCATTTTGTTATTTTTAAGGCATCTAGTTTAATAATGGTTATTTAAAAAATTTATTTACGTGAAATAGATTTATCTGTGTTAAAAATATGAATTAATTATTGCAATATAGTTAAACAATATTATATATAATACTATAATTACTGAAATTAATTTAAGGTTCGTTATTATAAAAGTTGTGATACCTATTATCTATTATTAACTTGTGATTAATATTTAAATTTTAATAATTAACAATAGATATTACTTTATTTATTAATTCAAATAAAATTTTGACTAATTAAAAATCAAATCTTGAAATAAAATTTGAGTATAATGAAAGTTTTGTTTATTCAAAATTTTTAAAGTTAAAATATTAATTGAATGTACATTTTCCTGTCAATGCTTAATTCTATAAAACTTAACTTCTGGTACAGCTAAGCCTGTTGAGTTACCACAAAATATTAAGTTTCTTTATAAAATATTTCTCGAATATAGTATAGCCTCGCTTATCCGTGGTAATGTGGACCGAAGACACCTCGAATAAACGAAAACTCGGATAATTCGGATTCTATCCTATATTGAGGGGGAAATACTCGGTAAAGTTTAAAATATATGTAAACGGGGTGAAAGAAGTAAAATAATATATCTATTGTATATTTGAATATAGTCATTTTTTATTCACTATAATATATTGAATATAGCCAATTAAAAATGCAATGCAAGACATATATACATAAATTATAAAATGCAGTACTGTATAGTAAAATTTGTCAAAGTTATCCACACCATTTGTCACAAAGGCCACATTTCCTCTACGAAGTGGCCTTTTGAAATAAATAAATAAATAAAGGAAAATATCGTTTGCTACATATTACAAAAATATTTGAATGCTAGGAAGAATTAAAAGGATAATAATGAATGTTAATTAACATTAAAAAAAATATATTTGAAATAATGGAATTTAAAAAAAAAAAAAAAAAGTATATTTTTTCAGAAAATATGCTTATAAGATATTGACATAAATTGAAAAAATTAATTAATAATGTGTATATATATATATATATATATATATATATATATATATATATATATTTGCTAACCTCTATGTACAATTTTATATCATTTTCATTGTATGCTGTCAATTTATACAGAAAGTATGAATATTATGCTTCTATCATATTAATAAAGGGCAACTTCATACCTCAGTGATTTAAGTTAAAAGACATTTTGTATAATTTACGGGTAATCTTGAGTAACGAAACAAAGCACCTTTATCGCTATTAAACATACTTCAAAATTGCAGTTTAAGAAAAGAGAATAATTTTCATTATCAGCACGTATAATTTGTATATTCTAAGTAATTCTCTTGTCCAATCCCCCTGAGAATTATTTAAATTATCTCTCGCATAAAGATCCTTTCTCCAGGTGAAAGTTGTCCTTATCATTTAGTCCTTTAAAATTGAATTACAATTTACATTTAAATGTTTGTTTTAATGATCGTCTCATTAGTCGAGAACTACTTGAATGTTTAGCTTATTGATATAGATTACGTTCTCTGCCTTGTGTTGCGCAAGAGATTAAGATAACTTATTATTTGACATATCTTTTTTTTTTTTTTTTTCTAAAATTTATTTGCAGGGGCATTTAAGTTTATTGAAGTAAGGTTAAATGTTAAGCTCATTAAAAACTAGTATGTTGTGGCCACCACAAGACTTTCTTCTATATTTTCCTATATACATATTCAATCAGTAACAATATAAAAAAAAAAAAAAATTACGATTTTTTTCTTGTTAAAAGTAATACATATTCAACCAGTAACAATATTTAAAAAAAAAAAAAAAAATACGATTTTTTTCTAAGTTTTTTTTTTTTTTTTTTGTTAAAAGTAAAAAAAATCGATAACTTTGTTTTAAATTATCACAGATTTATAGTTCAACCATTCGTTTTAAAGCTATTGACGAGATCTTTCGAAAGATACCCATCTTGAAAATTTACCCCCCCCCCGGGGGGGTACTTCTCCCCCAGGGAGGGAACCGGTGCCCCCACATGCACAAAATTTTTTTCGTAGTTAACTACTACTATTATCAATAATTCATATTAATTTTACAATCACAAGTTGAAAATAACGCTCATTATGTACATTTATACGAAATTTTCTCCTATGCTGCCATGTTAAAAGTTTACATAAAATGCGATCACAGCGCCATCTGCCGGGCCATTGATCCCAAAATCTAATCAGACCCTTTCCATGTCAGGGTCCAACTATACACCAAGTTTGGTTC
The DNA here is from genome assembly GCA_963930645.1 of Salticus scenicus. NCBI lineage: Eukaryota > Metazoa > Arthropoda > Arachnida > Araneae > Salticidae > Salticus > Salticus scenicus. The sequence goes on from OZ005659.1 coordinate 241,891,850, forward strand.
AATTTCATTCATCGGTTCGTGAGATACGGTGTGACATACGAAATTTTGCGATCACAGCGCCACCTGCTGGACGATTGATCCCCAAATCTAATCAGCACCATGCCCCGTCAGGTTCCAACTATATACCAAGTTTGGTTGAATTTCATTCATTAGTTCGTGAGATACGGTGAAAAATACGAAAATTTGTCCTATACTGCCATGTTAAAAATTTACATAAAATGCGATCACAGCGCCACCTGATGGGCTATTGATCCCAAAATCTAATCAGCACAATGCCCCGCCAGGGTCCAACTAGTCACAAAGTTTGGTTGAATTTCATTCATTGGTTCGTGAGATACGGTGAAAACACTAAACCACAGACAGACAGACAGACAGACAGACAGACACACAGACAGACACACAGACACACAGACAGACATTTTTTAAAAACTATCAATTCGTGTTCAGGACATCCCAAAACGTGTAGATCCGTCAAAAAACGGAGGTCAAAAATTTTCGCGAATCCAATACTTTCTCTATATTACATATAGAAGAAAGTAATATATATATATATATATATATATATATATATATCTTTATTATCAAAATTGGAAAAATAATTGTGTTTTAAAACATTTTAATAATATTTTAATCTTAGGGAAACATAAAATATCATTAGTTATTGTGTTCCTAATTCTTACTATGAACATTTTTTTTTTTTTTTTTTTTTGGGGGGGGGGCGGTTGTTAAATTATATTTATCATACAGTGGGTATAAAAATGATATGAACACCAAGCTTTTCAAGAATGAAAAAAAAAAAAAAGAAAGAAATAAAGAAAATACAGAAAAAAAAAATGAATGCTACAACATGAACTTAAGACATATTTTTATTTTATTCAAAATATAATTTAAACAGACATTTTTTTTTTTTTTTTTTTTTTAGGTGTTGCGTAATGATATAAACACTGACCAAAAATATTATTATTAGCCGGTGCATGCACCAGATTTTCTATTTATAATGTAAAAATGCGGTCAGGTAGGGAGCGGACTGACCAAGTATTTTAAATGTATTTTGGTCGATCTTTTCTCCTACTATGGAAGAGGATGGGAGTTTTTAATTTTGAAATTGTGGCATATTGCTTTCCATTCCCATAAATTGATCTAACTAGTAGGCTGCAAACGTTTTCCATCGGATTTAAAGCAGGAAAAACAGATATCTATGGAAGTTACATGTACACCATTATTTAGGTACCATTCCTGAGTGCTATTTAGTCATACGTGGTTGGGATTTTCCTTTCCTTCACTTCAGTACCTTAGAGAAACTGAGTATTGTTTTTGAAACCACTATCACAGAATCTTTTCTAAATTTTCCTAACGTTGTTTTTTCATCGCTTATTCATTTTATAATGGCTCTTTTTTTCCCTTGTCGATAGCTATTGCGGACGACCCATAGATTTCTTTACTCCATAATCCTATTATAATCAAAGAAAATTCAATGTTACACTTGAAGATTTTTTTTTTCTTTTTTTTTCTTTTTTTCCTTTTTCTTTTTTTCTTTTTTTCCTTTTTTTCTATAGCACTTGCAGAAAGTCCCTGATCATGAAAAACCGCAATTTTGCCTTTCTTAAAATCGCTTAAAGCGGTTTTATAACTCATACTCCTAGACCTCAGTTTTCAGTACGGACTCGTTTTAAAATTTGTAAGCCGGTGAAGGACATTAATGTACTAATTTCAGTTTCTTGTTCTGGGAGTCGTATTTAATATTTCTGATAAGATTATTATGCTTATTTAGTTATAATTTCGATCAATGTTCGTATCATTTTGCAACACATTTTTTTTTTTTTTTTTTTTTTTTTGGGGGGGGGGGGGATGTTGTTGTTCATACTTTCAATAAATTTAAAGTTTTATACCCATTTTATCGCTATGTATTAGATTATATTATAGTGCTTGCCTCCAGATTAGCGTTTTCTGATAATTACTTATGAATTTTTGCATTGATAACAAAAAAATACTAAGTGTTCATATCATTTTGCAACCCAGTGTAAATACAGTTGGTTTATATAATTTTTACTTTCTTCTATATGTAATATAGAGAAAGTATTGGATTCGCGAAAATTTTCGACCTCCGTTTTTTGACGGATCTACACGTTTTGGGATGTCCTGAACACGAATTGATAGTTTTTAGAAAATGTCTGTCTGTCTGTCTGTCTGTCTGTCTGTGGTTTAGTGTTTTCACCGTATCTCACGAACCAATGAATGAAATTCAACCAAACTTGGTATATAGTTGGACCCTGGCGGGGCATTGTGCTGATTAGATTTTGGGATCAATAGCTCATCAGGTGGCGCTGTGATCGCATTTTATGTAAATTTTTAACATGGCAGTATAGGACAAATTTTCGTATTTTTCACCGTATCTCACGAACCAATGAATGAAATTCAACCAAACTTGGTATATTGTTGGAACCTGACGGGGCAAGGTGCTGATTAGATTTGGGGATCAATCGTCCGGCAGGTGGCGCTGTAATCGCAAATTTTCCTATTTTTCACCGTATCTCACGAACCGATGAATGAAATTGAACCAAACTTGGTGTGTAGTTGGACCCTGACATGGAAAGTGTCTCATTAGATTCGGGGATCAATCGCCCAGCAGATGGCGCTGTGATCGCATTTTATGTAAACTTTTAACATGGCAGGATAGAACAAAATTTCGTATAAATGTACATAATGAGCGTTATTTTAAACTTGTGATTGTAAAATTAATATGAATTATTGATAATAGTAGTAGTTAACTATGAAAAAATTTTTGTGCATGTGGGGGCATCGGTTCCAGATGGGTATCTTTCGAAAGGTCTCGTCAATACCTTTAAAACGAATGGCTGAACCATAAATCTGTGATAATTTAAAACAAAGTTATCGATTTTTTTTACTTTTAACAAAAAAAAAAACTTAGAAAAAAAATCGCAATTTTTTTTTTTTTTTTTTTTTTTTTTAACGAAATTTAACCAAACTTGGTATTTAGTTGGTCCCCGACATAAACTGGTGCTGATTATGTTTGGGGATCAATAGCTCAACAGGTGGTGCTGTGAGAGCATTTTATCTAAATTTTAACATGGCAGCATAGGACAAAAATTCGTATAAATGTGCATAATTAGAGTTGTTTTAAACTTGTGATTGTAAAATTAATATGAATTATTGATAATAGTAGTATGTAACTAGGAAAAAAATTTTCTGCACTGGGGGGCATCGCTTCCCCCCCTAGGGGGGAAATACCCCCCCAGGGGGGTAAATTTTCACAATGGGTATCTTTCGAAAGATCAGGTTGATAATAGTAGTAGTTAACTAGGAAAAAATTTTTGTGCATGTGGGGGCATAGGTTTCCCCCCCCACCAGGGGGGGAAGTTCCCACCCGGGGGGGCAAAGTTTCAAGATGGGTATCTTTCGAAAGGTCTCGTCAATACCTTTAAAACGAATGGTTGAACCATAAATCTGTGATAATTTAAACCAAAGTTATCGATTTTTTTTACTTTTAACAAAACAAATTGATTATGTTTGGGGATCAATAGCTCAACAGGTGGCGCTGTGATAGCATTTTATCTAAATTTTTAACATGGCAGCATAGGACAAAAATTCGTATAAATGTGCATAATAAGAGTTGTTTTAAACTTGTGATTGTAAAATTAATATGAATTATTGATAATAGTAGTATGTAACTAGGAAAAAAATTTTCTGCATGGGGGGGCATCGCTTCCCCCCCCCTGGGGTGAAGTACCCCCCCCCGGGGGGGGGGGCAAAGTTTCAAGATGGGTATCTTTCGAAAGGTCTCGTCAATACCTTTAAAACGAATGGTTGAACCATAAATCTGTGATAATTTAAAACAAAGTTATCGATTTATTTTACTTTTAACAACAAAAAAAAAAAAAAAAAAAAAAAAATCTAACTTTTTTTTTTTTTTTTTTTTTTTTTAAATATTGTTACTGATTGAATATGTATAGGTAAATATAGAAGAAAGTCTTGTGGTGGCCACAACATACTAGTTTATATTACTTCCTCACTGGCAGTAATTCAATTCCTGATTGTTTTTTTTTTCTATAATTTTTATCCTGCTGTTATACAGAACAGCATGCCGGAAGTTGGTTACAATTGCTTCCTTTCTCCAAATTTTTTGAAATAAAATTAAAATATTATATAAAAAAAATAAAAAAAAAGCGCATTAAAGGTTAAAAATATTTAAACTAATAAAACATGAAAAATCTGTAACTCTCCGCAAAGTTTTCCTTTTTAGTAGCAATACAAAATTAAATAAAAATAAAGAAGAAAAAGTATTTCTTCATTTCTATATAAATTTTTTGCATTTATTTCCATTTTATGTGACCAATTTATACATAAGCTATCAATATAGGGCTTCTGTTATTTTAAAATACAGCAGTTTCATACCTCAGTGATTTAGTTTAAAGGGCATTTTGCACACTTTATTAAATATTCTCGTTTAATAAAACGAGGCACCTTTATCAGTATAAAACATACTCCATACTTTGTAGTTTGAAGAAATAGAATTATGTTTATTATCAGCACGCATAACTTCTAGACTTTTGAGAATTATTCTCTTACCAAATCTCCTCCAGGATTATTTAAACTACCTCTCGCATAAAGATCCTTTCTCCAAGGTGAAGGATAAGCTTACATTAAATCTTTTAAAATTGGATTAAAATTCTCATTAAACTTACACTGATGCATATTACCGATTTTGAATAATATCCCCATTTCAAATGATTTATTTCAATAAATGTATTATTAGTCGAGAGTTATTAGAAATACTAACACTTTGACGTTGATTATTTTCTTAAACCAATGTAGCCTAAGAGGTTACTTTAATTTATTATTTGACATATCTCATATTAACGTTATCATATACGTATTTTACTTGTTCCAATTTTTCAATTTGAAAAATTAATTGAATATTAAATTGTCACAACGTAATTTTTTTAATTTGTGAAATTTAATTGCTGAAATAATTCATCTTATCGAGTTAAAGTGAAATTTTAAATACCCTTACAAGATATTTCTCGATTATTAAAACAAGAAATTATTCTACATTTTATGATAATATTTGAAAAAAAATATATACATAAATAATTACAAGATAAAAAGAATTTTTTATATACCATGTTTTTAAATTTTCTGTTGAATCATATAAACGCTACCGAAAGGAGCGGGGACCCGAAAAAATTAACGAAAAGTAATAAAGTCATCGTGTTATGAGCATTTCTAGAAGTTTCAAATTTCTAGCTACTGAGGAAATTATATGATTGTTGAATCATATAAATGCTACCGAAGGCAACGGGGACCCGGAAAAATTCGCTAAAAGTATTAAAAAAATTCATTGTTATCATGTTTTGAGCTATTATAAAAGTTTGAAATCGCTAGCTAGCCGGGAAGTTAGTTAAATAAATTTTCTGTTGAATCATATAAACGCTGCCAAAGGAATCAGAGACCAGAAACAGTTGGCTAAAAATATTTAAAAAATGTATTGTCACCTGCTCTGAGCTATCCTGAAAGTTTCAAATGTCTAGCTAGTCGGGAAGTTAGTTAAAAATCGATTGCAAGATTTGTACTGGACAAACAAACAAACAACAACCGAAGTTAATAAAAGCATGGTAAAATATTATTAGTTATTGTGTTTCCACTTTTATTTTATTTATTTATTTATTTATTTATTTTCTGTAAGTGGTGTTATTTTAGTTCATTGCTTTTGTTTTTTCAAATTTGGCAGTAATTCTATTCCTGATTTCCTTTCCTTTTATTAGTTTCTTTTTATAATTTATAGAAGAAAGTAATGGTACGGTAAAAATATTTCACTTCCAATTTTCAATGGATTTACACGTTTTGAGAGTTCTGAAACATGATTTGTCCATTTTTAGAAAATGTCTCTCTGTATATGAGTATGTGTGCGTGAGATAAAACTTTTGTGGCTACTGCATCTCATTAACTACTACATGTAATTTCATACAGATTGATTTGTAGTTGCGTCGTGACAGAAATTAGTACGATTTAATTTTTGGTAAAATTCTTGGTAAAGGTGGCGTTGCCATACCACATTATCTAAATTTTTAACATGGTTGTATAGGACAAAATTTCATACAAACGCTCACATTGAGAATTATTTTAACGAATCATTATACAGTTGAAAAGTATATACAGTCGAACCTCTTTGACATGAAATTCAGGGGGGATAAAAAATGTGTTTATTTTATCAGTAGTTCATGATATCAGTAACTCAGAAATTAATCTTACTTTTGACAGGGACTGTGGAAACAGTTCACGTTAAAAGTAATTCATGTTAACAGTGTTCACGTTAACGATGTTCGACTGTATTTGTAATAGTAATGGTCAACTAGAAATGAAAAAGAATTTCACATAGGAGTAGCTCTTTCTCAGTTGCACCTCCCTCCCCCCCGACATGGCAAATTTTCAATATGACTATATCTTAAAAGAACTCGTCAATACTTTTAAAACTGAAGGTTAAACCATTGATCTGTGATAATGTACAATATAAAATCGACATGGCCACAACATATTAGTTTTTCTCATGTTGTCATGATGACATGATGTCATGATGACATGGGGTCTTGATGTGCAGTGACGGTCACAGAGGCTTGCAAGCTCAACAGATTTCGAAGTCCAATTTAAGGTATTACAATTAAATTATAATAAAGTTAAATATATTTTAAATAAAATAAATAAAATATATAAAATAAAACATTTCTGTAAAGTATTCTTATATACTATTGATATAAATTAAAATAATATAATTAAGGAAGAAAGATATTAACTTCCGTGTATTACTACATTTAAATCCATATTATGCGACTAATTTATACAGAATCGATACATATAGGGCTTCTGCCATATTAAAGCTATATGACAACTGCATTCGTCAGTGTTTTAACTCAAATGAACTTTTGTATATTTTACGAAATATTCTCATGTAACGAAACGTGAAACATTTACCTGTAGTTGTGAAACATACTTCAAAATTGTAGTTTTAGAAACGAGCATAATGTTTATTATCAGCACGCGTAATTTCTAGACTTCTTAAAATAATTCGCTTAGCCAATCCCCCCTAGAATAATTTTATTTATCGCTCGCGTGAAGTTCTTTCTCCAGGGTGAAATATATATTTACATTTAGTCCTTTAAAATTGAATTAAAAATCTCATTCAAATGGTTTGTTTCCATGAAGGTCTCATTAGTCGAGAGTTTCTCGAATGTTTAACATACATGATATGGATTACCTTCTTTGCCTCAAAAAATGCTTTGTAAAAATATAACAAATCATGCATTGAAGGGTTAAAAATGTAAATCAATTCATTGAAATACAAATAGGAAGAGGGCATATAAGAGCATAAATGTTAGCTTTACAAGAGTCAAAGCAATGACAAAGCAATTTGGGGAACTTTTCATTGCGAACCTTCCGTCTGTGCTCATATGTTCTGTAATTTAAACGCCTCCTAATTTGGCCTTGGCCAATATAACCTATATTACATGATGGACAAGAGATGAAATAAACAATGATTCGTATCTTAGTAGGAATCATATCTTTAACGGGAACAGAATTTATTTTTTTGTTTCTGTTTTTCTTAATTTGATTACCATGATTTTTTTTTTAATTTTTTTTTTTTTTTTTATTAAGGCCGGATCACTAACCGAATACCAGGATAATCGGACACCAGACAGGCTTCTTAAAGTATGTAAACAGAAGATGATTTAGATTTTCATTGAGGAAAATTTATTTAAAAAAAAAAAAAGTAAAAGTATTTTTTTAATAAAGATATTGAATTAGATGATTTGAATAAAATTATTTTTTTAATTCAAAGCGACTGAAAATGTTATAAAACTTAGCATTTTCGAAGTCTATTAAGAAAATTACCTTCATTTTATTTGAGAAGGCATAATCATACATATTATTCTGGAATCCATTCATTTCACATAAAATTAAAGAGAGAAAAACAAAATTACCCACTTTTCTAAATAAATAATTTTGTTGGAGATAATCTTTACGTTTGTTAAGTACACTAGTAATCTAATACTAAATTAAAATTTGTCAAAGACACTATTTTACCGTGATTTTATTAAGTTCTATTCTTGTTTGTTTGTCCGGTACAAATCTTGCAATCGAATTTCAACTAATTTCCCTACTAGCTAGACATTTGAAACTTTTACAATAGCACAGAACACGATGACAACATAATACTTCGAAGCCCAATTTTCGAATTTTTTATTAGTTTTCTTACAATTAATTAAAATATGAAAATAATAACATCCTAATAGCGTTAAAATAGCCATTAAAATATTAGCTATAATTTAACTGTTGCCAAAAAAAAAATTTACGAGTTCATTTTCTTTCGACATAAAAATAAATACATTTAATTAAACACAAAAATTATAAAAAGTTAAATGGTGCATCTTACAAAAATTGACGTAATTATAACTTTAAAATTTTTATGCACATTGATAAGAGCTCTCTGATTCACCAGAAAATTTAAAACATGGTATATAAAAAGTTTTTTTTTATCTTATAATTATTTATTATTATTATTATTATTATTACAAACTGAGTTTAAATAATGACGAAAATGTATAATATACTAAAACAAGTGAAAGTCGTGTATGTATTCTAAATATAGAAAATTATTTTAAATAATGAATTTAAATATCTTTGACAGAAACTCAAAAACATATTTTTAATATAAACATGAAAATGTCGACTCATGAGAAGTTCTGTTAATTTGAGATATAATGCTATTCAAAAATGATAATACGTTGGCGGGATAATAATGAGAATTTTAACTTATTTTCAAGTTGGAAAGTATAATATCTGTCTGTATAGCGAAGGAATCTTTATAAGCAAGATAATTTTAATAGATAGAATTCAGGCTTCGAAATAGATTAGTTTTCAGAAGTTTGGAAAGTGGTACTGAGTTTAATACTATTTTCTTAAACTATAGTTATGAAGCATGTTTCAGTACGATAAAGACATGTAATTCCATAAAATGAGAAAGCGTAGAAAGATATATAAAGGAGCACCAGATCTAAATAAATCTATAATGAATTTCCAATTTATTAATAAAGTAGAGTTGCCGTTAATATTGAATTTAATCAATATTTGTTGCCATAGACTCATAACTGTTCATTAATTAAAACGTTTCTTTCTTTGTTTTCTTTTATTTATTTATTTCTTTTATTTTTTAATGATTTACTTATTTTGTGAATGAATTCATAAAAGAATAAAATACATATTCTTCCTATATATTTTGTATGCATTCTGCGTACAATATTTGTACTGACTTTTCCAAATGTTATGGCATTTTGATATTCTTGTTCAAACGGTCTTATCAGGGCCTGATTATCCAAAAGACTTGGGAAGCAAGTTCTTCCTTTCTAAAATTTAAGAGTGCCCCTAAAATGTCTGAAAATTGTTTCCTCAAATTTCTAGTAACTGTTGTACATATTCTCATTTAAAAACTAGCATGTTGTGGCCGCCACATGACTTTCTTCTATATTTCCCGATACAAATTCACTCAGTAAAAATAATTTATTAAAATTATTATTTAAAAAATTATCTTCCATGATAATGCAGACGATTTCCATATTAGAAAAGTAGTATAACACTAAATATTAAAAAAAAAAAAATCAATTTTTTTTCATTATTACATTAAAAAAAAAAAAAAAAAAAAAAAAAAAAATCGATTACTTTGTTTTAAATTATCGCAGATCGATGGTTCAACCATTCTTTTAAAGGTTCTGGCGAGCTCTTTTGAAAGATACCCATCATGAAAATTTACTGTTCCCTTCCCCCCCATGGGGGGAGGAGGCGAGGCTCCTACATACATACACAATTTTTTACCCAGTTGAATATCTCCATTACAAATAATTATTTTAATTTTCATAATGATTATTAAAAAGTAATTCTCCTTATGCACATTTATACAAAATTTTGTCCTATACCACCATTTTAAAAAATTTAGAAAAGCGGGATAGCAACGCAAGCTGTTGGACATTTTTTACCAAAAGTTGATAGGATCTAATTTATGTCGATGTGTAACTACGTACGAATTTGTATAAAATTCTGTGCAGTAGTACATACAATCGCCACAAATTTTGTCACACAGACAGACAGACAGACATTTCTTAAAAATGGTCAAATCGTGTTCTACATCTCTCAAAACGTGTAAATCCATCAAAAACCCGAGGTCGAAAATTTTTACGAATCCAATACTTTCTTTTATTAAATGTAGAAGAAAGTAAAAAAAAAAAAAAAGGAAGGGGGATAAATTTCCATAAAGCAAGAGAAGGTACAAACTATTTTTGGAAAGTTCACTCTATAGCTAACAATTGGGAAAAATATTACATACTGATATGAAAAGAGTAATATGAATAGGCACTTTCAATTTAACTCCATGAAAATTTTAATAAATGTTTAGGGTTCAAATCATAGGCTGACCCTTCACCTTGTTTAAAAAAAAAAAAAAAAAAAAAAAAAAAAAAAAAAAAGTAAATAAATAGGATAAGTCCAATGTAAGCGCAGAAAATATTGCTGCACTGATGCTTATCTGATGAAAACTTTCGTCAAAAGTTTCGACCCGAAACCATTGCTGGTGAATATTTTGTACTTTTCAAGATTTTAATTTACAAGCAAATATTGCCTACGATATTTATATATATATATATATATATTGAAGAAAAAGAAACTTAAATCTGAATTCTGCTAAATAACGAATAAAACTGCTAAAAACGGAATAAAAATTCATATAATAAATAAATTTCTTAATTTATAAATATAGAATTTGAAAAAATTTTCGCAAATAAAAGAGGGCCTCGAAATTATATTGAGCGTCTCCTAAATTTAAAGGTTAATGGGACCCTGTGTCTTATTTTGATAATGTAAGTTTCATTAATATCTGAAATATTTCGTTATAGATTCTCCAACTTTTGTATCAGTAAATCAATCTCCAAAAATTTAGTTAAATTGTTACATTCGCATTATCACTTTACATTTAATAAATAACCATCCTACGTAATGCATATGCAGGATGATTTGTAACTCTATGCGCAAAATTATAAAGGAGGAAGAAAACACAGTTGAAAAACCTATAGGAAAACAGATCTGACAGCTTAACACATTTCATCAGGGTATTTTCCTTATTTTCCTATTTTGAACAGCAAAACACGACTTTTGGGAGTTCCTCTAAAACGGTACATTACTTCACAAAGTAATTTTGCATAACTATAGGATTTGGCGATACTGATAAAATTAATAAAAAGACATGTGAAAAATTTAAAATATTGTTGTCTATTGGCATAATTAATTAAAAGGGCTTAATAACCATTCTTCGATCAATAAAAAATTAAATGAAGAATAAATATACCTTTTCATTTTGTTATTTTTAAGGCATCTAGTTTAATAATGGTTATTTAAAAAATTTATTTACGTGAAATAGATTTATCTGTGTTAAAAATATGAATTAATTATTGCAATATAGTTAAACAATATTATATATAATACTATAATTACTGAAATTAATTTAAGGTTCGTTATTATAAAAGTTGTGATACCTATTATCTATTATTAACTTGTGATTAATATTTAAATTTTAATAATTAACAATAGATATTACTTTATTTATTAATTCAAATAAAATTTTGACTAATTAAAAATCAAATCTTGAAATAAAATTTGAGTATAATGAAAGTTTTGTTTATTCAAAATTTTTAAAGTTAAAATATTAATTGAATGTACATTTTCCTGTCAATGCTTAATTCTATAAAACTTAACTTCTGGTACAGCTAAGCCTGTTGAGTTACCACAAAATATTAAGTTTCTTTATAAAATATTTCTCGAATATAGTATAGCCTCGCTTATCCGTGGTAATGTGGACCGAAGACACCTCGAATAAACGAAAACTCGGATAATTCGGATTCTATCCTATATTGAGGGGGAAATACTCGGTAAAGTTTAAAATATATGTAAACGGGGTGAAAGAAGTAAAATAATATATCTATTGTATATTTGAATATAGTCATTTTTTATTCACTATAATATATTGAATATAGCCAATTAAAAATGCAATGCAAGACATATATACATAAATTATAAAATGCAGTACTGTATAGTAAAATTTGTCAAAGTTATCCACACCATTTGTCACAAAGGCCACATTTCCTCTACGAAGTGGCCTTTTGAAATAAATAAATAAATAAAGGAAAATATCGTTTGCTACATATTACAAAAATATTTGAATGCTAGGAAGAATTAAAAGGATAATAATGAATGTTAATTAACATTAAAAAAAATATATTTGAAATAATGGAATTTAAAAAAAAAAAAAAAAAGTATATTTTTTCAGAAAATATGCTTATAAGATATTGACATAAATTGAAAAAATTAATTAATAATGTGTATATATATATATATATATATATATATATATATATATATATATATATTTGCTAACCTCTATGTACAATTTTATATCATTTTCATTGTATGCTGTCAATTTATACAGAAAGTATGAATATTATGCTTCTATCATATTAATAAAGGGCAACTTCATACCTCAGTGATTTAAGTTAAAAGACATTTTGTATAATTTACGGGTAATCTTGAGTAACGAAACAAAGCACCTTTATCGCTATTAAACATACTTCAAAATTGCAGTTTAAGAAAAGAGAATAATTTTCATTATCAGCACGTATAATTTGTATATTCTAAGTAATTCTCTTGTCCAATCCCCCTGAGAATTATTTAAATTATCTCTCGCATAAAGATCCTTTCTCCAGGTGAAAGTTGTCCTTATCATTTAGTCCTTTAAAATTGAATTACAATTTACATTTAAATGTTTGTTTTAATGATCGTCTCATTAGTCGAGAACTACTTGAATGTTTAGCTTATTGATATAGATTACGTTCTCTGCCTTGTGTTGCGCAAGAGATTAAGATAACTTATTATTTGACATATCTTTTTTTTTTTTTTTTTCTAAAATTTATTTGCAGGGGCATTTAAGTTTATTGAAGTAAGGTTAAATGTTAAGCTCATTAAAAACTAGTATGTTGTGGCCACCACAAGACTTTCTTCTATATTTTCCTATATACATATTCAATCAGTAACAATATAAAAAAAAAAAAAAATTACGATTTTTTTCTTGTTAAAAGTAATACATATTCAACCAGTAACAATATTTAAAAAAAAAAAAAAAAATACGATTTTTTTCTAAGTTTTTTTTTTTTTTTTTGTTAAAAGTAAAAAAAATCGATAACTTTGTTTTAAATTATCACAGATTTATAGTTCAACCATTCGTTTTAAAGCTATTGACGAGATCTTTCGAAAGATACCCATCTTGAAAATTTACCCCCCCCCCCGGGGGGGTACTTCTCCCCCAGGGAGGGAACCGGTGCCCCCACATGCACAAAATTTTTTTCGTAGTTAACTACTACTATTATCAATAATTCATATTAATTTTACAATCACAAGTTGAAAATAACGCTCATTATGTACATTTATACGAAATTTTCTCCTATGCTGCCATGTTAAAAGTTTACATAAAATGCGATCACAGCGCCATCTGCCGGGCCATTGATCCCAAAATCTAATCAGACCCTTTCCATGTCAGGGTCCAACTATACACCAAGTTTGGTTCAATTTCATTCATCGGTTCGTGAGATACGGTGTGACATACGAAATTTTGCGATCACAGCGCCACCTGCTGGACGATTGATCCCCAAATCTAATCAGCACCATGCCCCGTCAGGTTCCAACTATATACCAAGTTTGGTTGAATTTCATTCATTAGTTCGTGAGATACGGTGAAAAATACGAAAATTTGTCCTATACTGCCATGTTAAAAATTTACATAAAATGCGATCACAGCGCCACCTGATGGGCTATTGATCCCAAAATCTAATCAGCACAATGCCCCGCCAGGGTCCAACTAGTCACAAAGTTTGGTTGAATTTCATTCATTGGTTCGTGAGATACGGTGAAAACACTAAACCACAGACAGACAGACAGACAGACAGACAGACACACAGACAGACACACAGACACACAGACAGACATTTTTTAAAAACTATCAATTCGTGTTCAGGACATCCCAAAACGTGTAGATCCGTCAAAAAACGGAGGTCAAAAATTTTCGCGAATCCAATACTTTCTCTATATTACATATAGAAGAAAGTAATATATATATATATATATATATATATATATATATATCTTTATTATCAAAATTGGAAAAATAATTGTGTTTTAAAACATTTTAATAATATTTTAATCTTAGGGAAACATAAAATATCATTAGTTATTGTGTTCCTAATTCTTACTATGAACATTTTTTTTTTTTTTTTTTTTTGGGGGGGGGGGCGGTTGTTAAATTATATTTATCATACAGTGGGTATAAAAATGATATGAACACCAAGCTTTTCAAGAATGAAAAAAAAAAAAAAGAAAGAAATAAAGAAAATACAGAAAAAAAAAATGAATGCTACAACATGAACTTAAGACATATTTTTATTTTATTCAAAATATAATTTAAACAGACATTTTTTTTTTTTTTTTTTTTTTAGGTGTTGCGTAATGATATAAACACTGACCAAAAATATTATTATTAGCCGGTGCATGCACCAGATTTTCTATTTATAATGTAAAAATGCGGTCAGGTAGGGAGCGGACTGACCAAGTATTTTAAATGTATTTTGGTCGATCTTTTCTCCTACTATGGAAGAGGATGGGAGTTTTTAATTTTGAAATTGTGGCATATTGCTTTCCATTCCCATAAATTGATCTAACTAGTAGGCTGCAAACGTTTTCCATCGGATTTAAAGCAGGAAAAACAGATATCTATGGAAGTTACATGTACACCATTATTTAGGTACCATTCCTGAGTGCTATTTAGTCATACGTGGTTGGGATTTTCCTTTCCTTCACTTCAGTACCTTAGAGAAACTGAGTATTGTTTTTGAAACCACTATCACAGAATCTTTTCTAAATTTTCCTAACGTTGTTTTTTCATCGCTTATTCATTTTATAATGGCTCTTTTTTTCCCTTGTCGATAGCTATTGCGGACGACCCATAGATTTCTTTACTCCATAATCCTATTATAATCAAAGAAAATTCAATGTTACACTTGAAGATTTTTTTTTTCTTTTTTTTTCTTTTTTTCCTTTTTCTTTTTTTCTTTTTTTCCTTTTTTTCTATAGCACTTGCAGAAAGTCCCTGATCATGAAAAACCGCAATTTTGCCTTTCTTAAAATCGCTTAAAGCGGTTTTATAACTCATACTCCTAGACCTCAGTTTTCAGTACGGACTCGTTTTAAAATTTGTAAGCCGGTGAAGGACATTAATGTACTAATTTCAGTTTCTTGTTCTGGGAGTCGTATTTAATATTTCTGATAAGATTATTATGCTTATTTAGTTATAATTTCGATCAATGTTCGTATCATTTTGCAACACATTTTTTTTTTTTTTTTTTTTTTTTTTGGGGGGGGGGGGATGTTGTTGTTCATACTTTCAATAAATTTAAAGTTTTATACCCATTTTATCGCTATGTATTAGATTATATTATAGTGCTTGCCTCCAGATTAGCGTTTTCTGATAATTACTTATGAATTTTTGCATTGATAACAAAAAAATACTAAGTGTTCATATCATTTTGCAACCCAGTGTAAATACAGTTGGTTTATATAATTTTTACTTTCTTCTATATGTAATATAGAGAAAGTATTGGATTCGCGAAAATTTTCGACCTCCGTTTTTTGACGGATCTACACGTTTTGGGATGTCCTGAACACGAATTGATAGTTTTTAGAAAATGTCTGTCTGTCTGTCTGTCTGTCTGTCTGTGGTTTAGTGTTTTCACCGTATCTCACGAACCAATGAATGAAATTCAACCAAACTTGGTATATAGTTGGACCCTGGCGGGGCATTGTGCTGATTAGATTTTGGGATCAATAGCTCATCAGGTGGCGCTGTGATCGCATTTTATGTAAATTTTTAACATGGCAGTATAGGACAAATTTTCGTATTTTTCACCGTATCTCACGAACCAATGAATGAAATTCAACCAAACTTGGTATATTGTTGGAACCTGACGGGGCAAGGTGCTGATTAGATTTGGGGATCAATCGTCCGGCAGGTGGCGCTGTAATCGCAAATTTTCCTATTTTTCACCGTATCTCACGAACCGATGAATGAAATTGAACCAAACTTGGTGTGTAGTTGGACCCTGACATGGAAAGTGTCTCATTAGATTCGGGGATCAATCGCCCAGCAGATGGCGCTGTGATCGCATTTTATGTAAACTTTTAACATGGCAGGATAGAACAAAATTTCGTATAAATGTACATAATGAGCGTTATTTTAAACTTGTGATTGTAAAATTAATATGAATTATTGATAATAGTAGTAGTTAACTATGAAAAAATTTTTGTGCATGTGGGGGCATCGGTTCCAGATGGGTATCTTTCGAAAGGTCTCGTCAATACCTTTAAAACGAATGGCTGAACCATAAATCTGTGATAATTTAAAACAAAGTTATCGATTTTTTTTACTTTTAACAAAAAAAAAAACTTAGAAAAAAAATCGCAATTTTTTTTTTTTTTTTTTTTTTTTTAACGAAATTTAACCAAACTTGGTATTTAGTTGGTCCCCGACATAAACTGGTGCTGATTATGTTTGGGGATCAATAGCTCAACAGGTGGTGCTGTGAGAGCATTTTATCTAAATTTTAACATGGCAGCATAGGACAAAAATTCGTATAAATGTGCATAATTAGAGTTGTTTTAAACTTGTGATTGTAAAATTAATATGAATTATTGATAATAGTAGTATGTAACTAGGAAAAAAATTTTCTGCACTGGGGGGCATCGCTTCCCCCCCTAGGGGGGAAATACCCCCCCAGGGGGGTAAATTTTCACAATGGGTATCTTTCGAAAGATCAGGTTGATAATAGTAGTAGTTAACTAGGAAAAAATTTTTGTGCATGTGGGGGCATAGGTTTCCCCCCCCACCAGGGGGGGAAGTTCCCACCCGGGGGGGCAAAGTTTCAAGATGGGTATCTTTCGAAAGGTCTCGTCAATACCTTTAAAACGAATGGTTGAACCATAAATCTGTGATAATTTAAACCAAAGTTATCGATTTTTTTTACTTTTAACAAAACAAATTGATTATGTTTGGGGATCAATAGCTCAACAGGTGGCGCTGTGATAGCATTTTATCTAAATTTTTAACATGGCAGCATAGGACAAAAATTCGTATAAATGTGCATAATAAGAGTTGTTTTAAACTTGTGATTGTAAAATTAATATGAATTATTGATAATAGTAGTATGTAACTAGGAAAAAAATTTTCTGCATGGGGGGGCATCGCTTCCCCCCCCCTGGGGTGAAGTACCCCCCCCCGGGGGGGGGGGCAAAGTTTCAAGATGGGTATCTTTCGAAAGGTCTCGTCAATACCTTTAAAACGAATGGTTGAACCATAAATCTGTGATAATTTAAAACAAAGTTATCGATTTATTTTACTTTTAACAACAAAAAAAAAAAAAAAAAAAAAAAATCTAACTTTTTTTTTTTTTTTTTTTTTTTTTAAATATTGTTACTGATTGAATATGTATAGGTAAATATAGAAGAAAGTCTTGTGGTGGCCACAACATACTAGTTTATATTACTTCCTCACTGGCAGTAATTCAATTCCTGATTGTTTTTTTTTTCTATAATTTTTATCCTGCTGTTATACAGAACAGCATGCCGGAAGTTGGTTACAATTGCTTCCTTTCTCCAAATTTTTTGAAATAAAATTAAAATATTATATAAAAAAAATAAAAAAAAAGCGCATTAAAGGTTAAAAATATTTAAACTAATAAAACATGAAAAATCTGTAACTCTCCGCAAAGTTTTCCTTTTTAGTAGCAATACAAAATTAAATAAAAATAAAGAAGAAAAAGTATTTCTTCATTTCTATATAAATTTTTTGCATTTATTTCCATTTTATGTGACCAATTTATACATAAGCTATCAATATAGGGCTTCTGTTATTTTAAAATACAGCAGTTTCATACCTCAGTGATTTAGTTTAAAGGGCATTTTGCACACTTTATTAAATATTCTCGTTTAATAAAACGAGGCACCTTTATCAGTATAAAACATACTCCATACTTTGTAGTTTGAAGAAATAGAATTATGTTTATTATCAGCACGCATAACTTCTAGACTTTTGAGAATTATTCTCTTACCAAATCTCCTCCAGGATTATTTAAACTACCTCTCGCATAAAGATCCTTTCTCCAAGGTGAAGGATAAGCTTACATTAAATCTTTTAAAATTGGATTAAAATTCTCATTAAACTTACACTGATGCATATTACCGATTTTGAATAATATCCCCATTTCAAATGATTTATTTCAATAAATGTATTATTAGTCGAGAGTTATTAGAAATACTAACACTTTGACGTTGATTATTTTCTTAAACCAATGTAGCCTAAGAGGTTACTTTAATTTATTATTTGACATATCTCATATTAACGTTATCATATACGTATTTTACTTGTTCCAATTTTTCAATTTGAAAAATTAATTGAATATTAAATTGTCACAACGTAATTTTTTTAATTTGTGAAATTTAATTGCTGAAATAATTCATCTTATCGAGTTAAAGTGAAATTTTAAATACCCTTACAAGATATTTCTCGATTATTAAAACAAGAAATTATTCTACATTTTATGATAATATTTGAAAAAAAATATATACATAAATAATTACAAGATAAAAAGAATTTTTTATATACCATGTTTTTAAATTTTCTGTTGAATCATATAAACGCTACCGAAAGGAGCGGGGACCCGAAAAAATTAACGAAAAGTAATAAAGTCATCGTGTTATGAGCATTTCTAGAAGTTTCAAATTTCTAGCTACTGAGGAAATTATATGATTGTTGAATCATATAAATGCTACCGAAGGCAACGGGGACCCGGAAAAATTCGCTAAAAGTATTAAAAAAATTCATTGTTATCATGTTTTGAGCTATTATAAAAGTTTGAAATCGCTAGCTAGCCGGGAAGTTAGTTAAATAAATTTTCTGTTGAATCATATAAACGCTGCCAAAGGAATCAGAGACCAGAAACAGTTGGCTAAAAATATTTAAAAAATGTATTGTCACCTGCTCTGAGCTATCCTGAAAGTTTCAAATGTCTAGCTAGTCGGGAAGTTAGTTAAAAATCGATTGCAAGATTTGTACTGGACAAACAAACAAACAACAACCGAAGTTAATAAAAGCATGGTAAAATATTATTAGTTATTGTGTTTCCACTTTTATTTTATTTATTTATTTATTTATTTATTTTCTGTAAGTGGTGTTATTTTAGTTCATTGCTTTTGTTTTTTCAAATTTGGCAGTAATTCTATTCCTGATTTCCTTTCCTTTTATTAGTTTCTTTTTATAATTTATAGAAGAAAGTAATGGTACGGTAAAAATATTTCACTTCCAATTTTCAATGGATTTACACGTTTTGAGAGTTCTGAAACATGATTTGTCCATTTTTAGAAAATGTCTCTCTGTATATGAGTATGTGTGCGTGAGATAAAACTTTTGTGGCTACTGCATCTCATTAACTACTACATGTAATTTCATACAGATTGATTTGTAGTTGCGTCGTGACAGAAATTAGTACGATTTAATTTTTGGTAAAATTCTTGGTAAAGGTGGCGTTGCCATACCACATTATCTAAATTTTTAACATGGTTGTATAGGACAAAATTTCATACAAACGCTCACATTGAGAATTATTTTAACGAATCATTATACAGTTGAAAAGTATATACAGTCGAACCTCTTTGACATGAAATTCAGGGGGGATAAAAAATGTGTTTATTTTATCAGTAGTTCATGATATCAGTAACTCAGAAATTAATCTTACTTTTGACAGGGACTGTGGAAACAGTTCACGTTAAAAGTAATTCATGTTAACAGTGTTCACGTTAACGATGTTCGACTGTATTTGTAATAGTAATGGTCAACTAGAAATGAAAAAGAATTTCACATAGGAGTAGCTCTTTCTCAGTTGCACCTCCCTCCCCCCCGACATGGCAAATTTTCAATATGACTATATCTTAAAAGAACTCGTCAATACTTTTAAAACTGAAGGTTAAACCATTGATCTGTGATAATGTACAATATAAAATCGACATGGCCACAACATATTAGTTTTTCTCATGTTGTCATGATGACATGATGTCATGATGACATGGGGTCTTGATGTGCAGTGACGGTCACAGAGGCTTGCAAGCTCAACAGATTTCGAAGTCCAATTTAAGGTATTACAATTAAATTATAATAAAGTTAAATATATTTTAAATAAAATAAATAAAATATATAAAATAAAACATTTCTGTAAAGTATTCTTATATACTATTGATATAAATTAAAATAATATAATTAAGGAAGAAAGATATTAACTTCCGTGTATTACTACATTTAAATCCATATTATGCGACTAATTTATACAGAATCGATACATATAGGGCTTCTGCCATATTAAAGCTATATGACAACTGCATTCGTCAGTGTTTTAACTCAAATGAACTTTTGTATATTTTACGAAATATTCTCATGTAACGAAACGTGAAACATTTACCTGTAGTTGTGAAACATACTTCAAAATTGTAGTTTTAGAAACGAGCATAATGTTTATTATCAGCACGCGTAATTTCTAGACTTCTTAAAATAATTCGCTTAGCCAATCCCCCCTAGAATAATTTTATTTATCGCTCGCGTGAAGTTCTTTCTCCAGGGTGAAATATATATTTACATTTAGTCCTTTAAAATTGAATTAAAAATCTCATTCAAATGGTTTGTTTCCATGAAGGTCTCATTAGTCGAGAGTTTCTCGAATGTTTAACATACATGATATGGATTACCTTCTTTGCCTCAAAAAATGCTTTGTAAAAATATAACAAATCATGCATTGAAGGGTTAAAAATGTAAATCAATTCATTGAAATACAAATAGGAAGAGGGCATATAAGAGCATAAATGTTAGCTTTACAAGAGTCAAAGCAATGACAAAGCAATTTGGGGAACTTTTCATTGCGAACCTTCCGTCTGTGCTCATATGTTCTGTAATTTAAACGCCTCCTAATTTGGCCTTGGCCAATATAACCTATATTACATGATGGACAAGAGATGAAATAAACAATGATTCGTATCTTAGTAGGAATCATATCTTTAACGGGAACAGAATTTATTTTTTTGTTTCTGTTTTTCTTAATTTGATTACCATGATTTTTTTTTTAATTTTTTTTTTTTTTTTTATTAAGGCCGGATCACTAACCGAATACCAGGATAATCGGACACCAGACAGGCTTCTTAAAGTATGTAAACAGAAGATGATTTAGATTTTCATTGAGGAAAATTTATTTAAAAAAAAAAAAAGTAAAAGTATTTTTTTAATAAAGATATTGAATTAGATGATTTGAATAAAATTATTTTTTTAATTCAAAGCGACTGAAAATGTTATAAAACTTAGCATTTTCGAAGTCTATTAAGAAAATTACCTTCATTTTATTTGAGAAGGCATAATCATACATATTATTCTGGAATCCATTCATTTCACATAAAATTAAAGAGAGAAAAACAAAATTACCCACTTTTCTAAATAAATAATTTTGTTGGAGATAATCTTTACGTTTGTTAAGTACACTAGTAATCTAATACTAAATTAAAATTTGTCAAAGACACTATTTTACCGTGATTTTATTAAGTTCTATTCTTGTTTGTTTGTCCGGTACAAATCTTGCAATCGAATTTCAACTAATTTCCCTACTAGCTAGACATTTGAAACTTTTACAATAGCACAGAACACGATGACAACATAATACTTCGAAGCCCAATTTTCGAATTTTTTATTAGTTTTCTTACAATTAATTAAAATATGAAAATAATAACATCCTAATAGCGTTAAAATAGCCATTAAAATATTAGCTATAATTTAACTGTTGCCAAAAAAAAAATTTACGAGTTCATTTTCTTTCGACATAAAAATAAATACATTTAATTAAACACAAAAATTATAAAAAGTTAAATGGTGCATCTTACAAAAATTGACGTAATTATAACTTTAAAATTTTTATGCACATTGATAAGAGCTCTCTGATTCACCAGAAAATTTAAAACATGGTATATAAAAAGTTTTTTTTTATCTTATAATTATTTATTATTATTATTATTATTATTACAAACTGAGTTTAAATAATGACGAAAATGTATAATATACTAAAACAAGTGAAAGTCGTGTATGTATTCTAAATATAGAAAATTATTTTAAATAATGAATTTAAATATCTTTGACAGAAACTCAAAAACATATTTTTAATATAAACATGAAAATGTCGACTCATGAGAAGTTCTGTTAATTTGAGATATAATGCTATTCAAAAATGATAATACGTTGGCGGGATAATAATGAGAATTTTAACTTATTTTCAAGTTGGAAAGTATAATATCTGTCTGTATAGCGAAGGAATCTTTATAAGCAAGATAATTTTAATAGATAGAATTCAGGCTTCGAAATAGATTAGTTTTCAGAAGTTTGGAAAGTGGTACTGAGTTTAATACTATTTTCTTAAACTATAGTTATGAAGCATGTTTCAGTACGATAAAGACATGTAATTCCATAAAATGAGAAAGCGTAGAAAGATATATAAAGGAGCACCAGATCTAAATAAATCTATAATGAATTTCCAATTTATTAATAAAGTAGAGTTGCCGTTAATATTGAATTTAATCAATATTTGTTGCCATAGACTCATAACTGTTCATTAATTAAAACGTTTCTTTCTTTGTTTTCTTTTATTTATTTATTTCTTTTATTTTTTAATGATTTACTTATTTTGTGAATGAATTCATAAAAGAATAAAATACATATTCTTCCTATATATTTTGTATGCATTCTGCGTACAATATTTGTACTGACTTTTCCAAATGTTATGGCATTTTGATATTCTTGTTCAAACGGTCTTATCAGGGCCTGATTATCCAAAAGACTTGGGAAGCAAGTTCTTCCTTTCTAAAATTTAAGAGTGCCCCTAAAATGTCTGAAAATTGTTTCCTCAAATTTCTAGTAACTGTTGTACATATTCTCATTTAAAAACTAGCATGTTGTGGCCGCCACATGACTTTCTTCTATATTTCCCGATACAAATTCACTCAGTAAAAATAATTTATTAAAATTATTATTTAAAAAATTATCTTCCATGATAATGCAGACGATTTCCATATTAGAAAAGTAGTATAACACTAAATATTAAAAAAAAAAAAATCAATTTTTTTTCATTATTACATTAAAAAAAAAAAAAAAAAAAAAAAAAAAAAATCGATTACTTTGTTTTAAATTATCGCAGATCGATGGTTCAACCATTCTTTTAAAGGTTCTGGCGAGCTCTTTTGAAAGATACCCATCATGAAAATTTACTGTTCCCTTCCCCCCCATGGGGGGAGGAGGCGAGGCTCCTACATACATACACAATTTTTTACCCAGTTGAATATCTCCATTACAAATAATTATTTTAATTTTCATAATGATTATTAAAAAGTAATTCTCCTTATGCACATTTATACAAAATTTTGTCCTATACCACCATTTTAAAAAATTTAGAAAAGCGGGATAGCAACGCAAGCTGTTGGACATTTTTTACCAAAAGTTGATAGGATCTAATTTATGTCGATGTGTAACTACGTACGAATTTGTATAAAATTCTGTGCAGTAGTACATACAATCGCCACAAATTTTGTCACACAGACAGACAGACAGACATTTCTTAAAAATGGTCAAATCGTGTTCTACATCTCTCAAAACGTGTAAATCCATCAAAAACCCGAGGTCGAAAATTTTTACGAATCCAATACTTTCTTTTATTAAATGTAGAAGAAAGTAAAAAAAAAAAAAAAGGAAGGGGGATAAATTTCCATAAAGCAAGAGAAGGTACAAACTATTTTTGGAAAGTTCACTCTATAGCTAACAATTGGGAAAAATATTACATACTGATATGAAAAGAGTAATATGAATAGGCACTTTCAATTTAACTCCATGAAAATTTTAATAAATGTTTAGGGTTCAAATCATAGGCTGACCCTTCACCTTGTTTAAAAAAAAAAAAAAAAAAAAAAAAAAAAAAAAAAGTAAATAAATAGGATAAGTCCAATGTAAGCGCAGAAAATATTGCTGCACTGATGCTTATCTGATGAAAACTTTCGTCAAAAGTTTCGACCCGAAACCATTGCTGGTGAATATTTTGTACTTTTCAAGATTTTAATTTACAAGCAAATATTGCCTACGATATTTATATATATATATATATATATTGAAGAAAAAGAAACTTAAATCTGAATTCTGCTAAATAACGAATAAAACTGCTAAAAACGGAATAAAAATTCATATAATAAATAAATTTCTTAATTTATAAATATAGAATTTGAAAAAATTTTCGCAAATAAAAGAGGGCCTCGAAATTATATTGAGCGTCTCCTAAATTTAAAGGTTAATGGGACCCTGTGTCTTATTTTGATAATGTAAGTTTCATTAATATCTGAAATATTTCGTTATAGATTCTCCAACTTTTGTATCAGTAAATCAATCTCCAAAAATTTAGTTAAATTGTTACATTCGCATTATCACTTTACATTTAATAAATAACCATCCTACGTAATGCATATGCAGGATGATTTGTAACTCTATGCGCAAAATTATAAAGGAGGAAGAAAACACAGTTGAAAAACCTATAGGAAAACAGATCTGACAGCTTAACACATTTCATCAGGGTATTTTCCTTATTTTCCTATTTTGAACAGCAAAACACGACTTTTGGGAGTTCCTCTAAAACGGTACATTACTTCACAAAGTAATTTTGCATAACTATAGGATTTGGCGATACTGATAAAATTAATAAAAAGACATGTGAAAAATTTAAAATATTGTTGTCTATTGGCATAATTAATTAAAAGGGCTTAATAACCATTCTTCGATCAATAAAAAATTAAATGAAGAATAAATATACCTTTTCATTTTGTTATTTTTAAGGCATCTAGTTTAATAATGGTTATTTAAAAAATTTATTTACGTGAAATAGATTTATCTGTGTTAAAAATATGAATTAATTATTGCAATATAGTTAAACAATATTATATATAATACTATTAATTACTGAAATTAATTTAAGGTTCGTTATTATATAAGTTGTGATACCTATTATCTATTATTAACTTGTGATTAATATTTAAATTTTAATAATTAACAATAGATATTACTTTATTTATTAATTCAAATAAAATTTGAGTATAATGAAAGTTTTGTTTATTCAAATTTTTTAAAGTTAAGATATTAATTGAATGTACATTTTCCTGTCAATGCTTAATTCTATAAAACTTAACTTCTGGTACAGCTAAGCCTGTTCAGTTACCACAAAATATTAAGTTTCTTTATAAAATATTTCTCGAATATAGTATAGCCTCGCTTATCCGTGGTAATGTGGACCGAAGACACCTCGATTAAACGAAAACTCGGATAATTCGGATTCTGTCCTATATTGAGGGGGAAATACTCGGTAAAGTTTAAAATAGATGTAAACGTGGTGAAAGAAGTAAAATAATATATCTATTGTAGATTTAAATATAGTCATTTTTTATTCACTATAATATATTGAATATAGCCAATTAAAAATGCAATGCAAGACATGTATACATAAATTATAAAATGCTGTACTGTATAGTAAAATTTGTCAAATTTATCCACACCATTTGTCACAAAGGCCACATTTCCTCCTTTGGCGTGGCCTTTTGAAATAAATAAATAAATAAATAAAGGAAAACATCGTTTGCTACATATTACAAAAATATTGGAATGCTAGAAAAAATTAAAAGGATAATAATAAATGATAACTAACATTAGAAAAAAAAATATTTGAAATAATGGAATAAAAAAAAAATGTATAATTTTCCAGAAAATATACTTATAAGATATTAACATAAATTGAAAAAAATAATTAATAATATATATATATTTGTGACAATAACTTTATAAGTAATCCTTCTAAATATTAATATCATTGTTGGTATTTTCATCTTTCTCTTATTTGCTGAGTATTGTAAAGGAATTAAATTATTTATTATATATATATATATATATATATATATATATATATCTGCTAACCTCTATGTACAATTTTATACCATTTTCATTGTATGCTGTCAATTTATACAGAAACTATGAATATTAGACTTCTATCATATTAATAAAGGGCAACTTCATACCTCAGTGATTTAAGTTAAAAGACATTTCGTGTAATTTACGGGTAATCTTGAGTAACGAAACAAAGCACCTTTATCGCTATTAAACATACTTCAAAATTGCAGTTTAAGAAAAAAAAATAATTTTCATTATCAGCACGTATAATTTGTATATTCTAAGTAATTATCTTGCCCAGTCCCCCTGAGAATTATTTAAACTATCTCTCGCATAAAGATCCTTTCTCCAGGTGAAAGTTGTCCTTATAATTTAGTCCTTTAAAATTGAATTACAATTCACATTCAAATGTTTGTTTTAATGAGCTTCTCATTAGTCGAGAACTACTTGAATGTTTAGCTTATTGATATATATTACTTTCTTTGTCTTGTGTTACGCAAGAGATTAATATAAATTATTATTTGACATATCATATATTAACACTAATATATGAGAATATCACTTGTTCCCAGTTTTCAAATTGAAAATTAAATTGAATATTAATTTAACTTTCAATAAGGTTTTTATTTCAAGAACTAAAAATAAATAAATAAATAAATGCTACAACATAAACTTAAAACTTATATTTTTATTTTATTCAAAATATAATTCAAGAAGACATTTTTTTTTTTTTTTTAATGTGTTGCGTAATGATATAAACACGGACCAAAAACATTATTATTAGCCGGTGCATGCACGAGATTTTCTAATTATAATGTAAAAACGCGGTCAGGTATAGAGCGGATTGACCAAGGATTTTAAATGTATTTTGGTCGATCTTTTTTTTTATACAGTGGAAGATGACGGAAGTTTTTAATTTTGAAATTGTGGCATATTGCTTTCCATTGATCTAACTAGTAGGCTGCAAACGTTCTCCATCGGGTTTTAAAGCAGGAAAAACAGTTGGCTATGGAATTTACATGTACACCATTATTTAGGTACCATTCCTGTGTGCTATTTAGTCATACGGGGTTGGGATTTTCTTTACTTGTACTTCAGAACCTTAGAGAAATTGAGTATTGTTTTTGACACCGCTATCACTGAATCTTTTCTAAATTTTCCTATGTTTTTTCATCGCATATTCATTTTATAATGGCTCTTTTTTCCCTTGCTGATAGCTGTGGCGGACGACCCGGAGATTTCTTTACTCCATAATCCTGTTATAATCGTTATAATAATAATAATAATAATAATAATAATAAATAAAAAAAAATCAATGTTACACTTGTAGATCTTTTTTTTTCTTTTTGCTATAGCACTTGCAGCAGGAGTGCAAGAGTTTCCGTCTCAAGATGGAACACGTACACCAATGCATTTCTATCAATATTTGGTATCACATTTGTGCAGTAATTTATTGCGATTGATTATCACAGAAATTATTGAGGAAGAATACTGGTGCCAGTTTCTTATTTTGAGACGGGAACTCTTGCACCCTTGACTTGCAGAAAGTCCTTGTTCATGAAAAGCCTCAATTTTGCCTTTCTCAAAAGCGGTTTTAAGACATACTCCTAGGACTCAGTTTGCGGACTCGTTTGAAAGTTTGTAAGCCTGTGAATGACATTTATATGATAAACTAATTTGCATATTTCAGTTTCTTCTTCTGGAAGTTGTATTCAGTATTCCTGATCGATTTATATGCTTATTTAGTTACTTTCAGTGCTCGTACCATTTTACAACAGTTTGTTTTCGATAGTTTATACTTTTAATAAATTTAAAGTTTTATATTCATTTTATCGTTATATATTAGATTAGATTATTGTACTTGTCTCCAGTATAACGTTTTCTGATAAATTACTTATGAATTTCTGTAGTGATAGCAAAAAATTACTAAGTGTTCCAATCATTTTGCAACCCAGTGCATATACAGTTGGTTTATTTAATTTTTTATATTAGTTCCGCACTGGCAGTAATCTAATTCCTGATTTTTTTTTTTTTTAATCCTTAATTTTTCTTCTGAGGTTATACAGAACAGAATGCCGGAAGTTGGTTACAATTGCTTCCTACTCCAAATTTTTTTAAATAAAATTTAAAATATTATTAAAAAAAAAAAACGCATTAAAGATTAAAAATATTTATACTAATAAAGCATGTATATTCTATAACTCCCCGTAAAGTTTTTCTTTTTATTATTATTACAAAATTAAATAAAAGTAACGAAGAAAAAATATTTCTTCATTTCTATAAAAAAATTTTGCATTTATTTCCATTTTATGTGACCAATTTATACTCAAACTATCAACACAGGGCTTCTATTATTTTAAAAGACAGCAGTTTCATACCTCAGTGATTTAATTTAAAGGACATTTTGTATACTTTATTAAATATTCTCGTTTAATAAAACAAGGCACCTTTATCACTATGGAACATACTTCATACTTTATAGTTTGAAGAAACAGAATTATGTTTATTATCAGCACGCAAAATTTCTAGACTTTTGAGAATTATTCTCTTAGCAAAATCCCTCCAGGATTATTTAAACTACCTCTCGCAAAAAGATCCTTTCTCCGGGGTGAAGGATATCCTTACATTAAGTCCTTTAAAATTGGATTAAAATTCTCATTAAACTTACACTGACGCATATTACCGATTTTGAATAATATCCCCATCTCAAATGGTTTATTTTAATAAATGTATCCTTAGTCGAGAGTTTCTAGAAATGCTAACACTTTTGACATTGATTATTTTCTTAAACTAATGTAGCCTAAGAGATTACTCTAATTTATTATTTGACATATCTCATATTAACGTTATTATATACGTATTTTACTTGTTCCAAATTTTCAATTTGAAAAATTAATTGAACTACGTAATTTTGTAATTTTGTAAATTTGTAAAATTTATTTGTTGGAATAACTCAGCTAATGGAGTTAAGGTAAAATTTAAAAAGCCCTGTACAAAATATTTCTCGATTATTAAAACAGAACATTTTTCTACATTTTATGATAATATTTGAATGTTAGAATATAAAAAAATATTATTAATCATTGTTTTTCCCTTTTTATTTTTTTTTTTTTTTTTTTTTTTTTTTTTTTGTAAGTGATGTTGTTTTAGTTCATTGCTTTTGTTTTTCCCTTTTGGCAGTAATTCAATTCCTGATTTCCTTTCCTTTTACTAGTTTCTTCTTATAATTTATAGAAGAAAGTACTGGTACAGTAAAAAAATTTTTCACTTCCAATTTTTGATGGATTTACACGTTTTGAGAGGTCTAAAACAAGATTTGTCCATTTTTAGAAAATGTCTGTCTGTATATGAGTATGTGTGCGTGATATAAAACCTTTGTAGCAACTGCATCTCTTTAACTACTGCATGTAATTTCATACAAATTGATTTGTAGTTGCGTCAGGACAGAAATTAGTACGTTATAATTTTTGGTAAATATCTTGGTAAAGGTGGCGTTGCCATACCACATTATCTAAATTTTTAACATGGTGGTATAGGACAAAATTTCATATAAAAGCGCACAATTAGAATTATTTTTAACGAACCATTATACAGTTGAAAAGTACATACTGTCGAACCTCTTTAACATGAAATTCAGGGGGGATAAAATAATGTGTTTATTTTATCAGTAGTTCACGTTATCAGTAACTCAGAAAATAATCTTCCTTTTGACAGGAAACAGTTCACGTTGAAAGTAATTCATGTTAACAGTGTTCACGTTAACGATGTTCGACTGTATTTGTAATATTAATGGTCAAAAAAAAAAAAAAGAATGGCACTAAGAAGCAGCTATTTCTCTCTTGTAACGCCCTCCGCCCGACATAGCAAATTTTCAATATGACTATCTTTCAAAAGAGCTCTTCAATACATTTAAAACAGAAGGTTGAACCATTCATCTGTGATAATTTACAATATAAAATCAACTTTCATTGGATATTTAGGGTTGTAAATCTATGAGAAAAAGATCGTCTGCATTCATCATGAAAAATAATTTTCTTAGATAATAATTTTAGTAAATTATTTCTACTGAATTATTATACGAAAGTATAGAAGAAAAATTTTGATGACCACAATATCTTAGTTTTTCTCATGTTTTCATGATGTCATGTTTCTCATGTTGACATGTCATGACAAGTGATGATGTGCAGCGACAGTCACAGATGCCTGGAAGTTTAACAGATTTTGAAGTCCAATTTAAAGTATTACAATTAAATTATAATAAAGATTAAATATATTTTAGAATAATAATAATAATAATAATAATAAATCCGTAAAGTATTCTTATGTAGTATTGATATAAACTAAAGTAATAATAAAAAGGAAGAAAAATATTAACTTCCGCGTATTACTACATATTTAGGTCCATATTATGCGACCAACTTTTACAGAATCAATACATACAGAGCTTCTGTCGTATTAAAACCATATGACAATTTCGTTCCTTGTGATTTAACTTAAATGAACTTTTGTACATTTTACGAAGTATTCTCATGTAACGAAACGTGAAACATTTACCTATCGTTGTGAAACATACTTCATAATTGTAGTTTAAGAAACGAGCATAATGTTTATTATCAGCACAAGTATTTTCTAGACTTCCTAAAATTATTCTCTTACTCAATCCCCCCTAGAATAATTTTATTTATCGCTCGCGTAAAGATCTTTCTCCAGGGTGAAATATATATTTACATTTAGTCCTTTAAAATTGAATTAAAATTCTCATTCAAATGGTTTGTGTTAATGAAGATATCATTAATCGAGAGTTTCTTGAATGTTTAACATATATGATATAGATTACCTTCTTTGTCTCATGTGAAGCAAGGATATTACACTAAATTATTATTTGACACATCTCATATTAGCATTAACATAAATATCACTTGTTCTAAATTTTCAAATTAGAAAATTAATTGAATACTAATTAAACTGTCAATACGTAATTTTTTAAAATTACTAAAATTTATTTGCTGGAGCATTTGAGTTTTTTGAATTAAGGTGAAATATTAAGTTCACTTTAGAACACATTTTCCTGCAATTAAACTATTAAATATGTTGTTTTTATAAATATTTTGATAATATTAAAACGTTGGAAAAATATAAAATATCATTAGTTATTCTGTTTTGATTTTTTTGATTTATTTTTGATTTATTTTTATTTTATTATTATTTTTTTTTATTATTATTATTATTACTAAAATTTATTTTTTGTAGTATCTGAGTTTTTTGAATTAAGGCGAAATATTAAGTTCACTTTAGAACACATTTTCCTGTTATTAAAGTACTAAATATGGTTTTTATAAATATTTTTATAATATTTTAACGTTGAAAAAACATAAAATATCATCCGATATTGTGTTTTTAATTTTTTTAAATTACTAAAATTTGTTTGCTGGAGCATTTGAGTTTTTGAATTAAGGCGAAATATTAAATTCACTTTAGAACACATTTTCCTGTTATTAAACTATTAAATATGTTTTTTCTTAATAAATATTTTTTATAATACTTTAACGTTGGAAAAATATAAAATATTATTAGCTATTGTTTTTTTTTTTTTTTTTTTTTTTTTTAATTACTAATATTTATTTGCTGGAGTATTTGAGTTTTTTTTTTAAATTAAAGCGAATTATTAAATTCCCTTTAGAAAATAATTATCTGTTATTAAAACTTGTAAATATGTGTGTGTGTGTGGTTTTTTTTTTTTTACATTTTGATAATATTTTAACGTTGGGAAAATATAGTTATCATTAATTATTGTGTTTTTAATTGTAATAAGCCTTTTTTTAATTATTATTATGCTAGTTATCTATATGTTATAATTTCATTTTTTAAATACTTCCAGTTTGAAATAAATTGAAATCCTTATTATCTTACTCGTAATTTTTCTCGTGATATTATCCAGAACAGATTCAAGAGGTGAGTTTCAATTGCTTCTAATCTCCAAATTTTTCGAAATCAAATTTGAAATTTTATGGCATTGAAGATTTAAAAATTTAAAATATTAAAACAGGAAAACTCTATAATTTTCTTATACATTATTAACATACAATTAAATAAAAATAACAAAGAAAAAGTTCTTCTTAAATTCTATTCATAATTTTGCATTTATTTCCAATTTATGTGATCGAATTATATATAAACTATGCACATAGAGCTTCTATGATATTAATAAATGATAACTTTGTACCTCAGTCATAAAATTTGTAGGACCTTTTGTATATTTTACGAAATTATTCATTTAATAACACGAGACATCTTTATCGCTGTGAAACATATTCCATAATTTGTAGTTTGATAAAATAGAATTATGTTTATTATCAGCACGTATATCTTCTAGAAATTTGAGAGTTATTCTCTTACCATATCCCCTCCAGGATTATTTAAATTATGTCTCGCATAAAGATCTTTTCTCCAGGATGAAAGATATTCTTACATTTAGTCCTTTAAAATTGGATTAAAATTCTCGTTAAACTTACACCAACGCGTGTTACCGATTTTGAACATATCTGCACCTCAAATGGTTTATTTTAATGAACGTGTTATTAGTCGATTGCTATTTAAATGTTTACTTTATTGATATTGATCACTTCCTTAGACCAATTTCACTTAAAAGATTACATTAATTTATTATTTGACGTATCTTATTTTAACATTTTGATATTATAATGTCACTTGTTCCAAAATTTCAATTAAAAAAGAAATAAAAATGAATTGGATATCAATTTAACTGTCACTCGTAATTTTGTAAATTTGTAAAATTTAATTGCTTGAAAACATTTATGCTTATTAATTTAAAAAAGTTTCTTAAGGTCACTTTAGAAAATGTATGTTAATTATTAAAACAGGAAAATAAATTTTTTACACAACATCATATTACTTGAATTTTAGAATAATTTAAAGTATTACTATTGGTATTTTGTTTTCTATTTCTAATGTGCTCAAAACTTTCTATGTAACTTTGTAACTATTATATATACTGTGATTTTATTCGTTTATTTATTTCTTTTTTCTTTTTTGCAGTAACTCTAATGCCGATTTTATTACTATTATTATTATTATTATTATTAGGTGATTATGCGGAGAATTATGCATTGTATTATCCAATCTTAACGGGTTGGATGGCGTCCGCCGGAGCGAAAATTCGCCAGATCACCGCATGACAGCTACCTACAACCAGACAGTAATCTAGTCGCTACATAGAATGAGCTGTGTCCGATGATCTTCGTTCAGGCTTCATACATGGACATACGAAACTGGTTGGGACTGCATTGTAACTTCTGGTCAGAAATGTTACTGGAACGCCAAAGCTCAGGAATGGCAGGGTAGCGACTTCTTTTCCTTGGACACATAGCTCGACATGAATTATGTTGATTTAAAATTTGATCTAGTTACCTTTCTGGTCTTCACTAGACATCTTTCGCTGTCGGGCCCTCTGCATCTTCATATGTAGTACTGTCATGAGTCTTCTACCTCCCTTTATAACTCGATCTGAGCACATTTCGCAATTTTGCGTTTATTAATGTCGGATCATGGTCATTACATGCAATATGATTGAACAGTATTCTATCAGTTTGGGAAGAAAATGAATAAAAAATATTAACACTATATTAAATGCTGGTTTAGATATGTAGAGGAAGATTTCGCCGTAACTGATACTAAAGAAAACATAAATTTATATTTAGAAAGGACCAATTCAATAGATTGAAACTTTAAATTTACTCGTGAAGTGGAGAAGTATAGGAAAATCAATCATTTGGATAGAACAATCACTTGCACCCCCTCCTCTCCCTTACCTTAAAAAAATAAAATAAATAAATAAATAAGAGTTAAAAATCATCGTATACCGCAAACCTACATGTATTAATGGAATAATTAAAAACGAATGCCAAACCCACTACCGATATAAAATTGCCGCAGTACAAATTTATATTAACTGGGCTTTGATCGTTTGTTCAAATGAGGAATTACTAAAAATCGAGCGTAAATCAATAACGGACATTTGTAAAATCGCGAGATATAAAAGAATATAGTTCAAAAACTTTATAGAAGATATTTTGTAAAACTTAATTATATCAGTTATGAACAAAAAACAAAACATAATTCATTATTAAAAAGCATTAAAAGCTAAAAACACACTTTAAAACACGTGATTCATTTATTAAAATCAAATTTGCATTATCTTGAGAACAAGCTTTTCGATGTGAGTTACGTGACATCTTCAGCTCATATAGAGCATTTTAGTAAGGTAGAATGAAAAAAGTCATCTATATATATTAAGACTCTTGGAGATGGTTACAGATATAAGAAGCTTGACAATATATAGGTACACATAAAATGAGGAATTCATTTGAAATGTCAGCTGTAGCGTCATGTTGTTAGTATTTAGTAACATTACGTCAAAGCAGTGGAGAAAAGATATGTTGAATCTAAAAGAAATCGCTTGAAATGTCACTTGGAGAAAAGAGATTCAAAATCTCTTTTCTCAAAGCATTATCAATATTCCACTACAAGTGACGTTTCAAGTGAATTCCTCATAGTTTAAATCCCTCCTTAAATTACTAATGGTAGGGCATACGAAACTTTTTACTGTGGTTTACTTTATATAGCAAAAACAGTTAGTTTCAAATGTAACAAAAAAAAGTTTATTAGGAAATTAGAATTAATATCGATCAGAAGATATACAAATTTATTATAATACAAAATGCGACATTTTCAAAAATCATTCTGAAATAAATATTGCAATTCAAGTTAACTGGATCTATTTAAATCAAATTATAAATTTTTTGAGACTTTAAAATAAGGGTTCATGATTATTAATATGTATCGACAAAATTATTACAATGCGTTGCAAAATATTGGTGTTAATAGAATATTAAAATATAACTTAATACACTGTTAAAAATTGTTTCACAAAAATGAGCTAAATTGTCTCAAAATAGCTCCGAAACAATATATACTTATCTTTGAAAACCCATGTACTCATTTTTGAGCATATTGACATGGGAAACATGGGGATATTTGGATTCTTATTGATCAACCCCATTTTTGAACCTGTCAATATACTCTAAAATGAGCACATGGTTTCTCAAATTTAAGTACTTATTGCTTCGGAGCTATTTTGAGATAATTTAGCTCATTTTTAAGAAACTATTTTTAACAGTGTATAGTTAATTTTATTATCCAGATTGCACTCTTTAAAATTATTTATATTAGAAACTAAAATTTACTAAGTTACAAAATTATGTAGCGATTACTAATTAATATTCATATAATTTACAACTTTAAAATTTGAGACAAATGAAACTTTAATACATTAATGTAATCTAAGACATTGTTGCATTCACATTATCACTTTAGGTTTAATAAATAACCATCCTACGTAATGCATATGCAGGATGATTCATTACTCTATGTACAAAATTATAAGGGAGGAAGAAATCACAGTTGAGAAATC
The DNA here is from genome assembly GCA_963930645.1 of Salticus scenicus. Lineage (NCBI taxonomy): Eukaryota > Metazoa > Arthropoda > Arachnida > Araneae > Salticidae > Salticus > Salticus scenicus. Next base: position 241,927,540 of record OZ005659.1, read on the forward strand.
TATAGGAAAACAGATCTGACAGCTTAACACAATTTCATCAGAGTATTTTTCCTTATTTTCCTATTTCAAACAGCAAAACACGACTTTTGAAAGTTTCTCTAAAACGGTACATTACTTCACAAAGTAATTTTGCATTAACTATAGGATTTGGCGATACTGATAAAATTATTAAAAAGACATGTGAAAAATTTAAAATATTGTAGTCTATTGGCATAATTAGTTAAAAGGGCTTAATAACATTTTTTCAATCAATTAAAAAATAAATAAAGAATAAATATACCTTTTCATTTTGTTATTTGTTATGGCATCTAGTTTAATAATCGATAAGATTAACACAGATTGTAGACGGAACTTCAAAATTTTGTATACATACGTCATAGATGTTCTATGTGACTTCCCTTGTTCACACGGACAACATCTAGGCGGTAGTCCATTTCACGTCATACATTCTGAAGCATTTGTTCAGTCACCGACGCAAGCGTATTACAAATGCGTACTTTGAGTTCTTCAATTGTTTTGGGCATGGGAAGCACATACACCCTGCCTTTCACATAAACCCATAGATAAAAATCGCGGGGTCTCAAAGTACGCATTTGTAATGCGCTTGCGTCGGTGACTGCAGACATGCTTCAGACTGTATGGCGTGAAATGAACAACTGTCTAGATGTTGTCCGTGTGGCCAAGGGAAGTCACAAAGAACATAAAACACAAGACGTCACAAAGAACAAAATTTTGGAGTTCCGTCTACATTCTGTATTAATCTTATTGATAAATTCTTCTCCATTAATTAGTTATAGCCGTTTGTAATCGCTATATTCATTTTGACTTACCCTGTACAATACTGTATAGTAAAATTTGTCAAAGTCATCCACACCATTTGTCACAAAGACCACATTTCCTCCACGGCATTGCCTTTTGAAATAAATAAATAAATAAATGAATATATCGTTTTCAACAAATTACAAAAATATTTGAATGCTAGAAAAAATTAACACGATAATAATAAACGATAATTAACATAAAAAAAAAAATAAATAATACAATTAAAAAAATATATAATTTTTCAGAAAATATGCTTATAAGATATAGACATAAATTGAAAAAAATAATTAATAATATATATATATATATATATATATATATATGCTAAACTCTATGTACAATTTTATACCATTTTCATTTTATGCTGTCAATTTATACAGAAACTATGAATATTAGGATTCTATCATATTAATAAAGGGCAATTTCATACCTCAGTGATTTAAGTTAAAAGACATTTTGTGTAATTTACGGGTAATTTTGTGTAACGAAACAAAGCACCTTTATCGCTATTAAACATACTTCAAAATTGCAGTTTAAGAAAAGAGAATAATTTTCATTATCAGCACGTTATAATATGTATATTCTAAGTAATTCTCTTGCCCAATCCCCCTTAGAATTATTTAAATTATCTCTCGCATAAAGATTCTTTCTCCAGGTGAAAGTTGTCCTTATCATTTAGTCCTTTAAAATTGAATTACAATTTACATTCAAATATTTGTTTTAATGAACGTCTCATTAGTCGAGAACTACTTGAATGTTTAGCTTATTGATATAGATTACTTTCTTTGCCTTGTGTTGCGCAATATATTAAGATAACTTATTATTTGACATATCTTGTATTAACACTAATATATGATAATATCACTTGTTCCCAGTTTTCAAATTGAAAATTAATTTAACTATTAATAAGTATCTTTTTTTTTTTTTTTTTTTTTTTTTGCAGGGGCATTTAAGTTTATTGAAGTAAGGTTAAATGTTAAGCTCACTTAAATATATATATCTTTATTATAAAATTGGAAAAATAAATGTGATTCAAAACATTTGATAATATTTTAATGTTAGGGAAATATAAAATATCATTAGTTATTGTGTTCCTAATTCTTACTATGCACATTTTTTTAGGGCGGGGGAGGGGGGATGTTGAATTATGTTTATAATACATTGGGTATCGAAATGATATGAACACCAAGCTTTTCAAGAATTAAAAAATAAAATATAAATAAAATAAATAAAAAAAAAATGAATGCTACACGATAAACTTAAGACTTATATTTTTATTTTATTCAAAATATAACTCAGACAGACATATTTTTTTTTTTTTTTTTTAGGAGATATAAACACTGATGATATAAACACTGACCACTTAATGATATAAACACTAGCCAAAAATATTATTATTAGCCGGTGCATGCACGAGATATTCTAATTATAATGTAAAAACGCGGTCAGGTATGGAGAGGATTGATCAAGCATTTTAAATATATTTTGGTCGATCTTTTTTTCTCCAGCGGAAGATGATGGAAGTTTTTAATTTTGAAATTGTGGCACATTGCTTTCTATTCCGATAAACTGATCTAACTAGTAGGCTCCAAACGTTTTCCAACAGGTTTAAAGCAGGAAAAACAGATATCCATGGAATTACATGTACACCATTATTTAGGTACCATTCCTGAGTGCTATTTAGTCATACGTAGTTGAGATTTTCTTTTCTTGTATTTCAGCACCTTAGAGCAATTGAGGATTCTTTTTGACACCACTATTATTGAATCTTTTCTAATTTCGCCTAAATTTATTGTTCCGTCGCTTATTCTTTTATAATGACGCTTTTTTCCCTTGTCGATAGCTGTGGCGGATGACCCGGAGATTTCTTTACTCCATAATCCTATTATAATCAAAGAAAATTCAATTTTACACTTGAAGACTTTTTTTTCCTATAGAATTTGCAGAAAGTCCCTGATCAGGAAAAGCTGCAATTTTGCCTCATACTCCTAGAACTCAGTTTTCAGTACGGACTTTTTAAAATTTGTAAGCCGGTGAAGGACATTTATATACTAAACTAATTTGCATATTTCAGTTTCTTCTTCTGGTAGTCGTATTCAATATTTCTGTTCAGTTTATATGCTTATTTAGTTATAAATTCGACCAATGTTCGTATCATTCTGCAACACTTTCTTTTTTTTCTTTCTTTTTTTTTGGGGGGGGGAGGAGGGGGGATAGTTTATACTTTCAATAAATTTAAAGTTTTATACTCATTTTATCGTTATATATTAGATTACATTATTGTACTTTTCTCCAGAATAGCGTTTTCTGATAATTACTTATGAATTTTTGCATTGATAACAAAAAATTACTAAGTGTTCATATCATTGTGCAACCCAGTGTATATAAAGTTGGTTTATTTAATTTTTTTATATTACTTCCTCACTGGCAGTAATTCAATTCCTGATTTCTTTTATCTGTAATTTTTATCCTGCTGTTATAGGGAACATGATGACGGAAGTTGGTTACAATTGCTTTCTATCTTCAAATTTTCAGAAATAAAATTTTAAATATTATTTAAAAAAAAAAAAAAAAAAAAAAAAGCGCATTAAAGATTTAAAATATTTAAACTAATAAAGCAAGAAAATTGTATAATTCTCCATAAAGTTTTCCTTTTTCCTAAAGTTTTCCATAAAGTTTTCCTAAAGTTTTCCTTTATGTTTATCATTTTTGTAATGATACTATCATTACAAAAATGATAAAAATAACGAAGAAAAAATATTTCTTCATTTCTATATAAAATAGTTGTATTTATTTCCATTTAATGTGACCAATTTATACATAAACTCTCAATATAGGGCGTCTATTATTTTAAAAGACAGCAGTTTCATACCTCAGTGATTTAGTTTAAAGGGCATTTTGCATAATTTATAAAATATTCCAGTTTAATAAAATGAGGCACCTTTATCACTATGAAACATGCTTCATACTTTGTAGTTTAAAGAAACAGATATCAGATTTGTTTATTATCAGCACACATAACTTCCAGACTTTTAAGAATTCTTCTCTTACCAAATTCCCTCCAGGATTATTTAAACTATCTCTCGCATAAATATCCTTTCTCCAAGGTGAAGGATATCCTTACATTAAGTCCTTTAAAATTGGATTAAATTCTCATTAAACTTACACTGACGCATATTACCGATTTTGAATAATATCCCCAATTCAAATGATTTATTTTAATAAATGTATTATTAGTCGAGCGTTACTTGAAATACTAACACTTTTAATATTGATTACTTGAAACCAATGTAGCCTAAGAGGTTACTTTAATTTATTATTTGACATATCTCATATTAACGTTATTATATACGTATTTCACTTGCACCAAATTTTCAATTTGAAAAACTAATTTAATATTAAATTATGTTTCAATATTTAATTTTATAAATTTGTAAAATTTGATTGATGGAATAATTCAGCTAATCGAGTTGAAGTGAAATTTTAAAATCCCCGTACAAAATATTTTTTGATTATTAAAACAGGAAATTATTCTACATTTTATGATAAAATTTGAAAAATAAAAAAAAATGTATATAAATAATTACAAGATAAAAAGAACTTTTTATATACCATGTTTTTAAATTTTCTGTTGAATCATATAAATGCTACCGAAAGCAGCGCGGACACGAAAATATTGGCTAAAAGTATTAAAATAATGCATTGTCATCGTGTTATGAGCTGTTCTAGAAGTTTCAAATTTCTAGCTACTCAGGAAATTATATGATTACTAGCTGACCCGACAAACGTTGTTTTGTCATATAAATTATTTCTAGAGAATATTGTGAAAGATGTATGGAGCGCTGTGAACGGTGAAAGAATATAAAAATAACAAAACACCGATCATTTATTTTTTTAATTTATTAAAATTAATTCTTTAAAATTATATACATATCGCTACTTATAACAATATTACTAAAAAACAATATCAATCCCTTAATGCAACAGAGTGTACAATATTTTTTGTTATCCCATCTTTCGCCAATACAAACAAACTGGATGGTTTGCCCACTCGAGAGCCACGTGTCCGTGTGAAAAACATGATGTCCTCAAATCTAAGCCACAGACAGACATCGTTTGGCCCTGAGACTTATTGATAGTCATTGCAAATGCCAATCTAATTGGAAATTGAGGGCGTTTAAATTGAATTGGCAAATCTGTGGGTATAATAGGGATTCGCAGTAGTAATATATTTTCACCTCGGAATTTGTCATTTTAAATGATGGCTTCGATAACATTTTTCATTAATTTTTTTATGACTAATCGCGTGCCGTTGCACAACCGTGGTGGGTTCAAATTACGAAGCAAAATAACCGGAGATCCAACCTTCAGTTGTAAAATATGCGGTGGTATGCCTGGTAAATCCAATGAGTTTAAAAACTTTGTTGGATAATTTACAGCTTCGGTGGCATCGCAAACTGTATCATTAGATTTGTATGACACCAAGTCTCCTGGTAACAAATGTTGTATCTTGAGATTCAATTCGTTGACGTCCACATTTTTTAATGCTAAAATTGCTTTTTCTGCCAGCCACTCATGATTTGTGTATCGTCTGTGTACATCGGGAAATATCTGGTCAATAAGAGCATCTTGAGAATCAATGATTGTGCAGAAATCGGTCGGTAATTTTATGCATCCAGTTTCATCTGTAGTAATTTTTCCATCGCCGATATCTAACAATAGTTTTGAGAATGTTTCAGCGGATGAATCTTGAAGCTTTTGAACGCACAAATTTACTTTCAGTTGTACTTTTTCAACATTACGCCACAATGACGATGATTTTAAGCACGCGTTGATCTCATCAGCGTATGTTGAACGCGGAATAACGGGAAGTGCTTGTCTGAAATCACCTGAAAAGAGTAACAGAGTGCCGCCAAATAGTTTGTCGTTGTTTTTAATATCTTTTAATGTCCTGTTCGACGCCTCAATCGAATGTTTGTGTGGCATAGTGCATTCATCCCAGATAAGAATTTTACACTATTTCAGCACTGTGGCAATGGACGATTGTTTTTTTTTATGTTGCACACTGCGTCTGGGTTATTTTGAATATTTAGTGGCAGTTTAAATAATGAATGAGCTGTTCTGCCTCCATCCAATAAAGTTGCCGCAATGCCAGGTGATGCAAAAGCCAATGCGATGCCATTATTTGATCGTATTTTGGCGAGAATTAGCGAAATAAGGAATGTTTTGCCAGTTCCACCTGGTGCACCCCCCCCCCCCAAAAAAAAAAAAGAATCCACCTTGTCCTGCCAAAACTGCGAGCATGATGCGGTCGTAAATGGTTCTTTGTTCTTCATTGATTAGTGGGACATTGCGAGCAACAATCGCTGCCATTTCTACAGTATTGTATTATAGTTCACGATTCAATTCAATGCTTATTAAATCAGATGCATTTCGATTTGTTGAATGCATACCGAAATGACTGAGTGGTAAGTTGGCAATGATAATGCAAAGATCTTCAATAGCAATCAATGCTTCATTGTACATAGCGTCACTGAATACTATCGTTAGATCATTGCACCGTGAACGATGTTGATGCAATATATCATCAGTCATTGAATCTTTGTGATTATCCCATAATGTCTCTGCTCGGGCCGGGAAACATGTAGTCAACACTATAGCGAATAGTAGACGAATTTGTTTTGCTGTACAGTTCAGTCCTACTTCAGCAAGCATACACACCCACTGGTTGTCGTCTTCCAGCAAGCCGAGTACAAGGCATGCATCTTTATACGTTGGATATTGTTGTCCATTCACTTTACGTAAATCTTGAAATGACAAAGGGCCGATGACATTAACCAATAACAGTCGAAGATAAAAGCACTCAGTCTGCCTTGGATTGACTGTAAATACTCGTCCCAAGGTGTTTGATTTGAATAAACTGGGACATGCATCAATCGGCGTGCCTTGCTTGCGGGGCATCCATTTTTTTGTTGGACCCCATGTGAAATAGCGTGGTACTTCTGAATAGAGTAATGTCCGTGCAAAAGCACCAAAAGCATTCGCACGATTACACAATTCAAAAAATTCGGTGAGTGTAGTTTTTGGTGGATTTATAGCACGATCAATCGCTGTCTCGCTCGTGAAATATACGCGCTGGCCATTTTCAAGATGGACGGCTAAATGAAGAACTGCTGGATCCCGTTCATGAATTGGGAAACCAAAGATACGCCAAACAGCTTCATTGGAGCTGACGTACCGGCCAATTTGGTAAAGTGTTATTTCATCGTTGTTATTCACCGGAGGAGCATTCACATTGGTATTTTCAACTCGAAATACAGCCATATCACTGCCTTTATTCACATACTTTCAAATGTATTTGATGCTCTTCACTGAACTGCAGAACTGAACATTAATATAAGCATTGAATGTTTCGCTCAGCAGAGGCGAATATGGGACCACCCAACGGTTATCAATGTCAATATCTATGTTGTTGACATAGATGACCGCCATAGATGATAAGATTGTCCTCCATTATCGGGATTTCTTCGACGATATATTGGATATCCGTCAACATTTGTGTTCGTGAAATTTTTCGGAAAACTTTTAGTACATTTTCCATCTGCACAAATGGCCTAAAAATTCATTTTTCATTTTAACATAAAATAACTCCGTCGGATATTGACGAATTTTTTAAAAGAATATCTAATTGTAACATTTTAACAATATTAACGTTGAAAAAATATTTTAAACACTTACGGTTAAAAATTCATTTTTCATTTCAACATTAAATAAATTCTGACATCGTGTTTACGATTCTAAAATATTAACTTTGAAAAAATATTTTAAACACTTCGTAAGATACGGTTAAGTTTCTAAAAATATTAATTTTGAAAAAATATTTTAAACACTTCGTAAGATACGGTTAAAAATTCATTTTTCATTTCAACATTAAATAAATTCTGACATCGTGTTTACGACAACTCACGCCATCTAGGTGGAAAAGTTGTTGAAAGAGTTGGTTAAAAATTAATTAAGAAAGAACTAATTAAGTTACAACTTTCATTTGTAAATCTAAACCATTCTCGAATCCACCTGAAGACACACAAAAAATTTCATTAAACTCAGTCCAGCCTTTTAGGAGGAGTTCAGTGACATACACACGCACAAAAGAAATATATATATAAAGATTGAATCATATAAATGCTACCGAAGGCAGAGGGGACCCGGAAAAATTGGCTAAAAGTATTAAAAAAATTCATTGTTATCGTGTTTTGAGCTATTATAAAAGTTTCAAATGGCTAGATAGCCGGAAAGTTAGTTAAATATATATATATATATATATATTGAATCATATAAACGCTACCTAAAGCAGCGGGGATCCGAAAAAATTGGTTAAAAGAATTAAAATAATGCATTGTCATCGTGTTATGAGCTTTTCTAGAAGTTTCAAATTTCTAGCTACTGAGGAAATTATATGATTCTTGAATCATATAAATGCTACAGAAGGCAGAGGGGACCCGGAAAAATTGGATAAAAGTATTAAAAAATTCATTGTTATCATGTTTTGAGCTATTATAAAACTTTCAAAAAGCTAGCTAGCCGGGAAGTTAGTTAAATAAATTTTCTGTTGAATCATATAAACGCTGCCAAAGGAAGCAGGGACCAGAAACAGTTGGATAAAAATATATTTAAAAAATGCATTCTCACAGTGTTCTGAGCTTTTCTGAAAGTTTCAAATGTCTAGCTAGTCGGAAAACTAGTTAAACATCGATTGAAATCTTCGTACTGGTAATGCAGCCGAAAGCAGCAGGGACCGAAACAGCTAGGTAAAAGTATTAAAAAAGGCATTTTCACTGTATTATGAGCTATTCTGAAAGTTTCAAATGTCTAGCTACTCGGGAAGTTAGTTAAATAGATTTCCTGTTGAATCATATAAAAGTGCCGAAGGCAGTAGGGACCTGAAACAGTTGACTAAAAGTATTAAGAAAATGTATTGTCACCTGTTCTGAGCTATCCTGAAAGTTTCAAATGTCTAGGTAGTCGGGAAGTTAGTTAAAAATCGATTGCAAGATTTGTACTGGACAAACAAACAAACAAGAATCGAAGTTAATAAAAACATGGTAAAATATTATTAGTTATTGTGTTTTCAGTCTTATTTTATTTATTTATTTATTTATTTTCTGTAAGTGATGCACCAAGAAGAAGTTATCCGAACGGGACGAAAATTCGTAGATGTGATGAACATGTGGAGAAAAACAATTGATTACAGTTTCAGAAAATTTGAATGATTTAATCAAGAGAAAGGGCCTCACAAATTACACAAGTCAATAAAGCGTTGGTCCGCTTCTGGGCCTTAGGAACGCAGTTATTCGGATAAATAGGATAATTCGGATAAATATTAATTGATAGAGTTGGCAGATGTGCTCCTGTGAGGTATTGTGGAAAATTCTGTCCAATTGGTGCGTTAGATTGGTAAAATCCCGAGCTGGTTGTAGGGCCATTTTTATGCTGCTCCAAACACCCTCTGTGGAAGAGAGATCCGTGGATTGAGCTCAACTCCATTTAACTAGCCACCTATTAAGGATCTTTGAAGTTCCTGAAGTATCAGTAGCACGTAGGATCGATGATAATGATGAATTGGAGCTTCGAGTACCGTTTTGACGATTGACTGGTTCTCCCTTTCTGTCCTCACTTCAGGCCGACCGTTTTCTCCCTGACTCTGTGTTCGGCCATGGTCTACCCATTCTTGTCATTATCATTTAATAGTGGTACCGCTCCTATCCAATTGACGAAAAATATCGCAGATTAGACCAACTGGCTTATTTGAGATCAACTAGACACCACACTCAAATGCTGACATCTGCGCATGTTGTTTGCACACATGTATGCGAGGCAAAGTTACTGTCTTTCTGAGAAGATGGAATAAAAATCTCGAACAATTTATGACCTGGAATCATAATTTTTAATTTTTAATATTCTTCCAGTTGCGCAGTTGAGATGCTCTGCAGCGTCGCTCATTCGATGGCAGCCAAACTTTAAAATTTGGCATTTTCCATCGAAACCTGTATGTATGTCGATTTTTGTCTAATTTGCATTACTCCTTCCTGATACGTCGCTTTTTTTTTGTTATAGAGTATATGTGATGGCCACAGCATATTAGTTTTTCTCCTGTTATTGTGCTGAGTCATGACGTGTATCGACGGTCACAAATGCTTGCAAGCTCAATAGATTTCGAAGTGAAATTTAAAGTATTACAATTAAATTATAATAAACATTAAATATATTTTAAGTAATACAATATATATACCTTTTTTCCGTAAAGTATTCTTAAATAGCATTGATATAAACTAAAATAATAATAATAATGGAGAAAATGGTGAAATTCCACGTATTACTTCATATTTAAATCCATATTATACGACCAGTTTATTCAGAATCAATAAATATAGGGCTTCTGCAATATTAAAACTATATGACAACTTCGTTCCTCAGTGATTTAATTTAAGCGTACTGTTGTATATTTTACGAAGTATTCTCATGTAACGAAACGTGACACATTTACCTATCCTTGTGAAACATACTTCGTAATTGTACTTTAAGAAACGATCATTATGTTTAATATCAGCACACTTAATTTCTAGACTTTTTTAAATTATTCTCTTACCCAATCCCCCCTAGAATAATTTTATTTATCGCTCGCATAAAGATCTTTCTCCAGGGTGAAATATACATTTACATTTAGTCCTTTAAAATTGAATTAAAAATCTCATTGAAATGGTTTGTTTTAATAAAGGACTCATTAGTCGAGTGTTCCTTGAATGTTTAACATATATGATATAGATTACCTTCTTTGCCTCATGTGATGCCATAGATTACTCTAAATCATTATTTGACACATCTCATATTAGCATTAACATATAAAAATATCACTTGTTCCAAATTTTCAATTTAGAATATTAATTGAATACTAATTAAACCGTCAATACGTATTTTTTTTTTTTTTTTAATTACTAAAATTTATTTACTGGGGCATTTGAGTTTTTTGAATTGAAGCGAAATATTAAGTACACTTTAGAACACACTTTCCTGCTATTAAACTATTAAATATATTTTTTTTTAATATTTTGATAATATTTTAACGTTGGAAAAATATAAAATATAATTAGTTATTGTGCTTTTCATTTTTTAAACTACTAAAATTTATTTACTGGAGTATATCAGTTTTTTGAATTAAAGCGAAATATTAAGTTCACTTTAGAAAATAATTCTCTGTTATTAAAACTGGTAAATATGTTTTTTTTTTTAACATTTTGATAATATTTTAACATTGGAAAAATATAAAATATCATTAGTTATTGTGTTTTTAAATTTTTTTTAATTACTAAAATTTATTTGCTGGAGCACTACAGTTTTTTAAATAAAAGCGAAATATTAAGTTCACTTTAGAACACATTTTCCTGTTATTAAACGATTAAATATTCTTTTTATAAATATTTTGATAATATTTTAACAATGGAAAAATATAATATATCATCATATAATATAAGCTCACTTTAAAAAATAATTCTCTGTTATTAAAACTGGTAAATATGTTTTTTAAAAAACATTTTGATAATATTTTAACGTTGGAAAAAATAAATATCATCAGTTATTGTGTTTTTAATTGTAATAAACCTTTTATTATTATTATTATTATTATTATTATTATTATTATTATTATTATTATGCTAGTTATATATACATTAAAATTTCATTTTTTTTTTTTTTTTTTTTTAATACTTCCAGTTTGGCATTAATCTAACTCCTGATTATCTTACTCGTAATTTTCCTCATGTTATTATCCAGAACAGATGCGAGATTAGTTCCAATTACTCTCAGTCTCTAAATTTTTCGAAATAAAATTTGAAATTTTATGGTATTAAAGGTTTAAAATATTTAAAATATTTAAACAAATAAAACAGGAAATACATTATTAATACATAATTCATATAAAATTAAATAAAAATAACAAAGAAAAAGTGCTTCTTAAATTCAATTTATAATTTTGCATTTATTTCCAATTTATGTGACCAATTTATATATAAACTATGCACATAGAGCCTCTATGTTATTAATAAATGATAACTTCGTACCTCAGTCTTAAAATTTGTAGGACATTTTGTATATTTTAAGAATTTATCCATCTAATAAAACGAGAAACCTTTATCGCTGTGAAACATATTCCATAATTTGTAGTTTGATAAAAAAGAATTATATTTATTATCAGCACGTATATCTTCTACAAATTTGAGAGTTATTCTCTTACCATATCTCCTCCAGGATTATTCAAATTATCTTTCGCATAAAGATATTTTTTCCAAGATAAAAGTTATCCTTACATTTAGTCCTTTAAAATTGGATTAAAATTCTCATTAAACTTACACCGACGCGTGTTGCCAATTTTGAACTTATCTGCACCTCAAATGGTTTATTTTAATGAACGTGTTATTAGTCGATTGCTATTTAAATGTTTACTTTATTGATATTCATTACATTATTAGACGAATTTCGCTTAAGAGATTACATTAATTTATTATATGACGTATCTTATTTTAACATTATGATATGATAATTTCACTTGTTCCAAAATTCCAATAAAAAAAAAATTATTGGATATCAATTTAACTGTCGCTGCATGCTTTTGTAAATTTGTAAAAGTTAATCGATTGAAAACGTTTATGCTTATTAAATTAAGAAGAATTTTTAAGGTCAGTTTACAAAATATATCTTTATTATTAAAACAGGAAAATGAATGTTATACACTATATGATATTGTTAAAATTAAGAACTACTGAAGGTTTAAAATTAGAAAGCGTTTCACGTGTACACATATTATATAAAAAAGTATAAAATCACTTTTAAAAACACGTAGATTAAAACAAAAAAAATTATTAAAACCAGACACAAAGCTTTTCGCTATTATCAAAATAGCATCATCAGGTGTACTTCAGTAACATAGTAGCCAGCAATATATAATTGAGAAGTTCAATACGGTTGAAGTTAAAAAAAAAAAAAAAAGCCATACTTTAAAACATATTTTTAAACACGGCATTCGTTCATTAAAACTAAATTTACAATATCTAAAGAATAAAGCTTTTCGCCATGACGCACATGGCTTCAGGTCAAACAGAGCATTTTTGCAAGGTACAAAGAGGAAAGTCATCTGTATATAAGTGCATATAACATGAGGAATTTACTTTAAATACCAGTTGTAGCGTCATCTTGTTAAAACTTCGTAACATTATGTCAAAGCATTTGGGAAAAGAGATGTTGAATCTATAGAAATTCACTTGGAGAAACAGCATCTCTTTTCTCCAATGTTTTGAAGTAATGTTACAAAGCATTAACAAGATTCCGCTACAAGTGAAATTTCAAATGAATTCCTCATAGTTTAAATACTTTCTTAAATTACTAATGCCATTGCATACGGAAAATTTTACTATGGTTTACTTTATATATCAAAAACAGTTAGATTCAAACGTTACAGTAAACATTATTAGAAAATTAGAATTAATATCGATCATAAGATGTACAAACTTATAATGCAAAATGCGACATTTTTAAAAATCATTCTAAAATAAATATTGCAATCCAAGTTAACTGGATCTATTTAAATGAAATTATAAAATTTTTGAGACTTTAAAATGAGACTTCATGATTATTAATATATATCGTCAAAATTATTACAATGCATTGCAAAATATTGGTATTACTAGATTATCCAGATTGCACTCTTTAAACTTATTTATATTAGGAACTAAAATTTATTAAATTACTAAATTATGTAACGATAATTAATTAATATTCATTTAATTTACAACATTAAAATTTTAAACAAATGAATTTTTAATATATTAATGTAATCTAAGTCAAGGTATGTCGAATAATAAGTTGGTGTAATCTCTCACGCGATACTTGGCAAAGAATGTAATCAATATTAATAGAATAAACATTCAAATAGCTCTCGATTAATGAATGAGACGTTCATTAAAATTAAACATTTGAGATGGAGATATATTCAAAATTAGTAATATGCGGTGGTGTACATTTAATGAGAATTTTAATTCTAAATTAAATCTATTATATTTCTATTTTATTATTTAATTCGCCAATTTGATCTTCGTTTATTTTCACTAGCATAAAAACTGCATTTTGTATGTCATTATTATATCATAAAAAAAAAAAAAAAAAAAAAAAAAAAAAAAAAAAATGTTTTTAATAAATCTCTAAAATCCGGAATAGCCGCGGTCCCGACGATTCCGGATTTTCGAGGTTCAGCTGTAAATGGCAACTTCATACCTCAGTGATTTAAGTTAAAAGGTGTTTTTTTATTTACGGGTAATTTTGTGTAACGAAACGAAGAACCTTTATCTCTATTAAACATACTTCAAAATTGCAGTTTAAGAAAAGAGAATAATTTTCATTATCAGCTCGTTTAATTTGTAAATACTAAGTAATTCTCTTACCCTATCCCCCTCTGAATTATTTAAATTATCTCTCGCATAAAGATCCTTCCTCCAGGTGAACGTTGTCCTTATCATTTAGTCCTTAAAGTTGAATTACAATTCACATTCAAATGTTTGTTTTAATGAGCTTCTCATTAGTCGAGAACTGCTTGAATGTATAGCTTATTGATATAGATTACTTTCTTTGCCTTGCGTTGCGCAAGAGATTAAGATAACTTATTGCTTGACATATCTTATATTAACATTAATATATGAGAATACCACTTGTTCCAAATCTTCAATTTGAAAATTAAATTGAGTATAAATTTAACTATCAATACGTATTTTTTTTTTCTGAAATTTATTCGCTGTGGCGTTTAAGTTTATTGGAGTAAGGTTAAGCTCACTTAAAAAAAATATTTCTTTATTATTAAAATTGGAAACGTAAATGTGTTTCAAAACATTTTGATAATATTTTAATGTTAGGGAAATATAAAATATCATTAAATATTGAGTTTGTAATTCTTACTATGCACATTTTTTACGGGGGGAGGAGGGAGGGTTAAATTCTGTTTATTATACAGTGGGTATCAAGATGATATAAACACCAAGTTTTTTCAAAAAAGAAAAAAAAAAAAGAATGCTACAAAATAAACTTAAGACTTATCAGTGATAAAAGTAGAACAAACATTTTTATTTTATTCAAAATATAATTCAAACATATTTTTTTAGGTGTTGCATAATGTTATAAACACGGACCAAAAATATTATTATTAGCCGCTGCATGCACGAGATTTTCTACTTATAATGTAAAAACCCAGTCAGGTATGGAGCGGACTGACCAAGCATTTTAAATGTATTTTGGTCGATCTTTTTTTCTACAGTGGAAGATGATGGAAGTTTTTAATTTTGAAATTGTGGCATATTGCTTTCCATTCCCATAAATTGATCTAACTAGTAGGCTGTAAACGTTTTCCATCGGGTTTAAAGCAGGAAAAACAGATAACTATGGAGTTTACATGTACACCATTATTTAGGTACCATCCCTGCTATTTAGTCATACGTGGTTGGGAATTTCTTTACCTGTACTTCAGGACCTTAGAGAGTATTGTTTTTGACACCGCTATCACTGAATCTGTTTTAAATTTTCCTAAAGTTGTCTTTTCATCGCTTATTCATTTTATAATGACGCTTTTACCCTTGTCGATAGCTGTGGCGGACGACCCGGAGATTTCCTTACTCCATAAGCCTATTATAATCAAAGAAAATTCAATGTTACACTTGAAGATTTTTCTTTCTTTCTTTTTTTTTTTTTTTTTTTTTCTTTTTTTCTATAGCATTTGTAGAAAGTCCCTGATCATGAAAAACCGCAATTTTGCCTTTCTTAAAATCACTTAAAGCGGTTTTATAACTCATACTCCTAGAACTCAGTTTTCAGTACGGACTCGTTTTAAAATTTGTAAGCCGGTGAAGGACATTTATATGTTAAACTAATTTGCATATTTCAGTTTCTTCTTCTGGGAGTCGTTTTCAGTATTCCTGATCGATTTATATGCTTATTTAGTTACTTTCGATCAGTGCTTGTATCATTTTGAAACAGTTTGTTTTCGATAGTTTATACTTTTAATAAATTTAAAGTTTTCATTCATTTTATCGTTATATATTAGATGAGATTATCGTACTTGTCTCCAGAATAACATTTTCTGATAATTACTTATGAATTTCTGTAGTGATAGCAAAAAATTACTAAGTGTTCCAATCATTTTGCAACCCAGTGTATATACAGTTGGTTTATTTAATTTTTTATATTAGTTCCTCACTGGCAGTAATCCAATTACTGATTTTTTTTTTTTTTTTTTTATCCTTAATTTTTCTTCTGATGTTATACAGAACAGAATGCCAGAAGTTGGTTACAATTGCTTCCTATCTCCAAAAGTTTTTAAATAAAATTTAAAATATTATTTAAAAAAAACCGCATTAAAGATTAAAAATATTTAAACTAATAAAAAATGAAAAATCTATAACTCCCCGTAAAGTTTTCCTTTTTAGTATTATTACAAAATTGAACAAAAAATAACGAAGAAAAAGCATTTCTTCAATCTGTATAAAATTTTTGCATTTATTTCCATTTTATGTGACCAATTTATACATAAACTATCAATATAGGGCTTCTATTATTTTAAAAGACAGCAGTTTCATATCTCAGTGATTTAATTTAAAGGACATTTTGTATACTTTATTAAATATTTTCGTTTAATAAAACGAGGCATCTTTATCACTATGAAACATACTTCATACTTTGTAGTTTGAAGAAACAGAATTATGTTTATTATCAGCACGCATAACTTCTAGACTTTTGACAATTATTCTCTTACCAAATCTCCTCCAGGATTATTTAAACTACCTCTCGCATAAAGATCCTTTCTCCGGGGTGAAGGATATCCTTACATTAAGTCCTTTAAAATTGGATTAAAATTCTCATTAAACTTACACTGACGCATATTACCGATTTTGAATAATACCCCCATTTCAAATGATTTTTTTCAATAAATGTATTATTAGTCGAGAATTATTAGAAATACTAACACTTTTGACGTTGATTATTTTCTTAAACCAATGTAGCCTAAGAGGTTACTTTAATTTATTATTTGACATATCTCATATTAACGTTATCATATACGTATTTTACTTGTTCCAAATTTTCAATTTGAAAAATCAATTGAATATTAAATTGTCACAACGTAATTTTTTTAATTTGTGAAATTTAATTGTTGGAATAATTCATCTTATCGAGTTAAAGTGAAATTAAAAAAACCCTTACAAGATATTTCTCGATTATTAAAACAAGAAATTTTTCTACATTTTATGATAATATTTGAAAAAAATATATATACATAAATAATTACAAGATAAAAAGAATTTTTTATATACCATGTTTTTAAATTTTCTGTTGAATCATATAAACGCTACCGAAAGCAGCGGGGATCCGAAAAAATTAACGAAAAGTAATAAAGTCATCGTGTTATGAGCATTTCTAGAAGTTTCAAATTTCTAGCTACTCAGGAAATTATATGATTGTTGAATCATATAAATGCTACCGAAGGCAACGGGGACCCGGAAAAATTCGCTAAAGGTATTAAAAAAATTCATTGTTATCGTGTTTTGAGCTATTATAAAAGTTTCAAATGGCTAGCTAGCCGGGAAGTTAGTTAAATAAATTTTCTGTTGAATCATATAAACACGACCAAAGGAAGCAGAGACCAGAAATAGTTGGCTAAAAATATTTAAAAAATGTATTGTCACCTGCTCTGAGCTATCCTGAAAGTTTCAAATGTCTAGCTTGTCGGGAAGTTAGTTAAAAATTGATTGCAAGATTTGTGCTGGACAAACAAACAAACAACAATCGAAGTTAATAAAAGCATGGTAAAATATTATTAGTTATTGTGTTTCCACTTTTATTTTATTTATTTATTTTCTGTAAGTGATGTTGTTTTAGTTCATTGCTTTTGTTTTTTTCCCTTTTGGCAGTAATTCTATTCCTGATTTCCTTTCCTTTAATTAGTTTCTTTTTATAATTTATAGAAGAAAGTACTGGTACGGTAAAAATATTTCACTTCCAATTTTCAATGGATTTACACGTTTTGAGAGGCCTGAAACATGATTTGTCCATTTTTAGAAAATGTCTCTCTGTATATGAGTATGTGTGCGTGATATAAAACTTTTGTGGCAACTGCATCTCATTAACTACTGCATGGAATTTCATACAGATTGATTTGTAGTTGCGTCGAGACAGAAATTAGTACGTTTTAATTTTTGGTAAAATTCTTGGTAAAGGTGGCGTTGCCATACCACATTATCTAAATTTTTAACATGGTTGTATAGGACAAAATTTCTTACAAACGCTCACATTGAGAATTATTTTAACGAATCATTATACAGTTGAAAAGTATATACAGTCGAACCTCTTTAACATGAAATTCAGGGGGGATAAAAAATGTGTTTATTTTATCAGTAGTTCATGATATCAGTAACTCAGAAACTAATCTTACTTTTGACAGGGACTGTGGAAACAGTTCACGTTAAAAGTAATTCATGTTAACAGTGTTCACGTTAACGATGTTCGACTGTAATTGCAATAGTAATGGTCAACTAGAAATAAAAAAAGAATGGCACATAGGAGTAGCTCTTTCTCAGTTGCACTTCCCTCCCCTCCCCCCCCCCCCCCGACATGGCAAATTTTCAATATGACTGTATTTTAAAAGAACTCGTCAATACTTTTAAAACTGAAGGTTAAACCATTGATCTGTGATAATGTACAATATAAAATCGACATGGCCACAACATATTAGTTTTTCTCATGTTGTCATGATGTCATGATGTCATGATGACATGGGGTCTTGATGTGCAGTGACGGTCACAGAGGCTTGCAAGCTCAACAGATTTCGAAGTCCAATTTAAGGTATTACAATTAAATTATAATAAAGTTAAATATATTTTAAATAAAATAAATAAAATATATAAAATAAAACATTTCTGTAAAGTATTCTTATATATATAATTGATATAAATTAAAATAATATAATTAAGGAAGAAAGATATTAACTTCCGCGTATTACTACATTTAAATCCATATTATGCGACTAATTTATACAGAATCGATACATATAGGGCTTCAGCCGTGTTAAAGCTATATGACAACTTCATTCGTCAGTGATTTAACTCAAATGAACTTTTGTATAGTTTACGAAGTATTCTCATGTAACGAAACGTGAAACATTTACCTGTAGTTGTGAAATATATTTCAAAATTGTAGTTTAAGAAACGAGCATAATGTTTATTATCAGCACGCGTCATTTCTAGACTTCTTAAAATAATTCGCTTAGCCAATCCCCCCTAGAATAATTTTATTTATCGCTCGCGTAAAGATCTTTCTCCAGGGTGAAATATATGCTTACATTTAGTCCTTTAAAATTGAATTAAAAATCTCATTCAAATGGTTTGTTTCCTTGAAGGTCTCATTAGTCGAGAGTTTCTCGAATGTTTAACATACATGATATGGATTACCTTCTTTACCTCAAAAAATGTTTTGTAAAAATATAACAAATCATGCATTGAAGGGTTAAAAATGTAAATCAATTCATTGAAATACAAATAGGAAGAGGGCATAGAAGAGCAGTAATGTTAGCTTTACAAGAGTCAAAGCAATGACAAAGCAATTTGGGGAACTTTTCATTGCGAACCTTCCGTCTGTGCTCATATGTTCTGTAATTTAAACGCCTCCTAATTTGGCCTTGGCCAATATAACCTATATTACATGATGGACAAGGGATGAAATAAACGATGATTCGTATCTTAGTAGGAATCATATCTTTAACGGGAACAGAATTTTTTTTTCTGTTTTTCTTAATTTGATTACCATGATTTTTTTTTTATTATTATTATTATTTATTTTTTTTTTATTAAGGCCGGATCACTAACCGAATACCAGGATAATCGGACACCAGACAGGCTTATTAAAGTATGTAAACAGAATATGATTTAGATTTTCATTGAGGAAAATTTATTAAAAAAAAAAAGTAAAAGTATTTTTTTAATAAAGATATTGAATTAGATGATTTGAATAAAATTATTTTTTTAATTCAAAGCGACTGAAAATTTTATAAAACTTAGCATTTTCGAAGTCTATTAAGAAAATTACCTTTATTTTATTCTACAAGGCATAATCATACATATTATTCTGGAATCCATTCATTTCACATAAAATTAAAGAGAGAAAAACAAAATTACCCACTTTTCTAAATAAATCATTTTGTTGGAGATAATCTTTACGTTTGTTAAGTAAACCAGTAATCTAATACTAAATTAAAATTTGTCAAAGACACTATTTTACCGTGATTTTATTAACTTCTATTCTTGTTTGTTTGTTTGTCCAGTACAAATCTTGCAATCGAATTTTAACTAACTTCCCTACTAGCTTGACATTTGAAACTTTTACAATAGCACAGAACCCGACGACAACACAATACTTCGAAGCCCAATTTTCGAATTTTTGATTAGTTTTCTTACAATTAATTAAAATATGAAAATAATAACATCCTTATAGCGTTAAAATAGCCATTAAAATATTAGCTATAATTTAATTGTTGCCAAAAAAAATTTACGAGTTCATTTTCTTTCGACATAGAAATAAATATATTTAATTAAACATGAGCGTTAAAAATTTATAAAAAGTTAAATGGTGCATCTTACAAAAATTGACGTAATTATAACTTTAAAATTTTTATGCACTTTGATAAGAGCTCTCTGATTCACCAGAAAATTTAAAACATGGTATATAAAAAGTTTTTTTTTTATATTATAATTATTTATTATTATTATTATTATTATTATTATTATTAATACAAACTGAGTTTCAATAATGACGAAAATGTATAATATACTAAAACAAGTGAAAGTCGTGTATGTATTCTAAATATAGAAAATTATTTTAAATAATGAATTTAAATATCTTTGACAGAAACTCAAAAACATATTTTTAATATAAACATGAAAATGTCGACTCATGAGAAGTTCTGTTAATTCGAGATATAATGCTATTCAAAAATGATAATACGTTGGCGGGATAATAATGAGAATTTTAACTCATTTTCAAGTTGGAAAGTATAATATATGTCTGTATAGCGAAGGAATATTTATAAGCAAGATAATTTTAATAGATAGAATTCAGGCTTCGAAATAGATTAGTTTTCAGAAGTTTGGAAAATGGTACTGAGTTTAATACTGTTTTCTTAAACTATAGTTATGAAGCATGTTTCAGTACGATAAAGGCATGTAATTCCATAAAATGAGAAAGCGTAGAAAGATATATAAAGGAGCACCAGATCTAAATAAATCTATAATAAATTTCCAATTTATTAATAAAGTAGAGTTGCCGTTAATATTGAATTTAATCAATGTTTGTTGCCATAGACTGATAACTGTTCATTAATAAAAACGTTTCTTTCTTTGTTTTCTTTTATTTATTTATTTCTTTTATATTTATTTATGTATTTTGTGAATAAATTCATAAAAGAATAACATACATATTCTTTCCATATATTTTTTCATGCATTTTGCATACAATATTTGTACTGTTTTTTCCAAATGATTAGATATTTTGATATTCTTGTTCAAAAGGTCTTATCAGGGCCTAATTATCCAAAAGACTTGGTAAACAAGTTCTTCCTTTCTGAAATTTAAAAGTGCTCCTAAAATGTCTGAAAAGTAATTTCTAAAATTTCTAGCAATTGCTGTACATATTGTCATTTTTTTTTTAAAAAAAAAGGGGGGGGGGGAGAGAAATTTGCGCAAAGCAAGAGAAAATACACACTTTTGGGGGAAAGTTCACTCCACTGTTAACAAATGGGATTTTCGAAGCCAGTAAACATATGCAATAAAACATCTGGTGTGAAACAACCACACGACTTCCATTACCCACTATTACACACATTATATGAATTTTTTGGCGATATTATATGCAATTTTTGGAATTTTCCAGGAAGAGAAACTTAATACACGTGTGAAGACACACAAGATAGAGTTTACATAGGGAGTTAAAAAATAATTTAAAAAAAATTTGTTATTTTTGTAAACACCAATGGTCCACTTCTGGTTTTCCAATTTTCACCAAAATTTGGAAAATGTATCTGTACACCAAACTTGTATAGATTCTGAAGTTTCGTAGTTCTATCTTTATTAGTTTCGCAGATATGATAGCCAGGAGGTTCCCTTCATACAGTCGGTAACAGAAGTGTCCGAACACTAGCAAAAATTCCTATGTAAAAAAAGTACACTTCATAAGGTTTTGTTAAATAAATCCTTATCGAATCATGTTCTTACACTGACTAAGAATAGGATTCGACAAGGATTTAGTTAATAAAACAATACGAAATGTACTTTTTTTACATAGGAATTTTTGCTAGTGTTCGGACACTTTTTTGACCGACTGTACGTACACACATACATTCACACACACTGACCAATTGCCAAAAACTACTTTTTTGGACTCAGTAGGCCTTACAACGTGTAAATCAGGTGAAATCTCGATATCGAATTTTGGAATATGAATGGGCACTTTCAATTTAATGAAATGAAAATCTTAATAATTGCTTCGTGTTCAAATCATAGGCTCAACCCTTCATCTTTAAAAAATAATGATAATAATAATAATAATAATAATAATAATAATAATAATAATAATAATAATAACAGCAACAACAACAACAACAACAACAACAATAATAGTTATAAGATGAGTCCAATGTAAGGGCATAAAATATTGCTGCATTGATGCTTATCTGATGATAACTTTTGTCAAATAGTTTAAACCCGAAACCATTGCAGATGAATAATTTGTACCTTTCAAGAATTTAATTTACAGGTAAATATTGCCTGCAATATTTTTATACTATAATATATAGAAGAGAAAGGAACTTAAATCTGAATTCTGCTAAATAACGTCTGGAAATAAAGTTTATAGAATAAATAAGTTTCTTAATTTATAAATATAAAACTTGAAAACATTTTCGCAAATAAAAGAAGGCCTTGAAATTATATTGAGCTTCTCCTAACTTCAGAGGTTAATGGCACCCTGTGTCTTATTTTGATAGTGTACTGTCGACAGCAAAAGTATCCGAGCACTAGCAAAAATTCCTATGTAAAAAAAGCAGATTTATACAGTTTATTTTTAATAAATCCTTGTCGAATCATGTTCTTAGTATGTCTAAGAACACGATTCGACAAGGATTTAATTAACAAAACGGTATTAAGTGTACCTTTTTTAAATAGGAATTTTCGCTAGTGCTTGGATACTTTTGCAGCCGACTGTAACTTTCATTAATATCTGCAATATTTCGGTGTAGATTCTCCAACTTTTGTATGAATTGCCCATTGTGCAGCACTAGTGCGACGTAAAACCAAACGTTATTATATACGTATCTCAATTATTCCAAATTTTCAATTTGAAAAATTAACCTAGTAATTCAGCTAATCGAGTTAAGGTGAAATTTTAAAATCCCTATACAAAATGTTTCTCGATTATTAAAACAGGAAAATTTTCTATATTTTATGATAATATTTGAAAAATTAAAAAAATATATAAAAATATTATTAGTTACTGTGTCTCCATTTTTATTTTATTTTATTTTTATTTTTATTTTTATTTTATTTTTCTGTGAGTGATCTCGTTTTTGTTCATTGCTTTTGTTTTTCCCTTTTGGCAGTAGTTCAATTCCTGATTTCCTTTCCTTTTATTAGTTTCTTCTTATACTCCATAGAAACAACTATTGATTCGATAAGAAAAAAAAAATCACTTACGATTTTCAATGGATTTACGCGTTTCGGGAGGTCTGAAACATGATTTGTCCATTTCTAGAAAATGCCTCTCTGTATATGAGTATGTGTACGTGAGACAAAACTTTTGTTGCAACTGTATCTCATTTACTACTACATAGAATTTCATACAAACTGATATGTATTTGCGTCGTGACAGAAATTAGTGCGTTATAATTTTTGGTAAAATTCTTGCAAAAAGTGGCGTTGCCATGACACATTATCTAAATTTTTAACATGGTTGTATAGGACAGAATTTCATATAAACGCTCACAATGAGAATTATTTTAACAAATCATTATACAGTTGAAAAGTATATACAGTCGAACCTCGTTAACGTGAAATTCAGGGGGGGATAAAAAATGTGTTCATGTTATCAGTAGTTCATGGTATCAGTAACTCAGAAACTAATTTTCCTTTTGACAGGGACTGTGGAAACAGTTCACGTTAAAATTAATTCATGTTAACAGTGTTCACACGTTAACAATGTTCGACTGCATTTGTAATAGTAATGGTCGACTAGAAAAAAAAAAAGAATGGCACATAGGAGTAGCTCTTTCTCACTTGCACCTCCCTCCCCCGACATAGCAAATTTTCAATATGACTATCTTTCAAAAGCACTCGTCAATACATTTAAAACAGAAGGTTGAACCATTGGTCTGTGATAATGTACAACATAAAATCGACTTCCATTGGAGATTTAGGGTTGTAAACCTATGAGAAGAAAATCGTCTGCATTTATCATGAAAAACAATTTTAATAGATAATGAATTTAGTAAATTATTTCTATTGAATTATTATAGGAAAATATAGAAGAAAAGACACTCTATAACAAAAAAAGCGACGCACCAAGAAGGAGTTATCCGAATGGGACAAAAATTCGTAGATATGATGTACATGTGGAGAAAAACAATTGATTACAGTTTCAGAAAATTTGAATGATTCAATCAAGAGAAATGGCCTCACGAATTACATAAGTCAATAACGCGTTGGTCCACTTCTGGGCCTTATGAACGCAGTTATTCGGATAAATAGGATAATACGGATAAATATTAATTGATAGAGTTGGCAGATGTGATCCTGTGAGGTATTGTGGCAAATTCTGTCCAATTGGTGCGTTGTGAGGATAGCAAAGTAATGCTACAAGTAGAATTCGCACTTGATGCGTAACACACGAATACGAAGGTTTTAGGATTGAATTTATGTAATAGAGTTAGTTCCTATCCTAAGATAGAATTGTAAATTGTAATACGTTAATTTCATAAAGTATTTTGGAAACGGAAGTAGTATAAAAGAAGGACGATTGCTTTTGAGGTCAGTCAGTTGGAAGGAGGCTATGAGTGATAGTAAGAAGGTGAGAGGCTAGAGTCAGTTGTGGGTTAGCTGTCAGTCAGTTGGAGAGAGTCAGTTGAAAGGAGAGTTAGTAGAAGCTAGCGGCTAGAGGTTAGTCAGAAGTAATTCGAGTAGATAACGTGGGCAGGGAATCCTCCCGTTATCGAAAAGTTACTGAGCCGCGAGGTTGAACGAAATTAAATGTGGTAGTTAAAATTATGGTGATTAGTTATGTAAAGTTAAAGTAGTTAGCATGGCTGCCCATCTTAAATTATAAAGATATTAAATATAAAGTCCAGCGCCCACCTTTCTTATTTAAGCTCTTAATAAAAGCTCATTATTTATTTTACATATCTGACTTTGTGTTATTTCATAACTTCATTAAGTAATTAAGCAAGTAAGCAGTATTCAGCTTCAAGTTAAAGGATGGCGACGAGTAAGCGTTCGCCACATTGGCGCCCATCTCCATTCGAATCCCCCCCCGAGCTAATGTTTTTTGACGGCACCACAAGCGTGCTTCAATTTTTTGAAGAGCTTCAATATTTTTTTGAATTTTATAAAATTGATTTTAAAGACAAGTATGCTTGGTTGAAATATGCCTTAAAAGGAGAACCGAAACAGTGGCTTAGGCTAATAGCCTGTCATTCACTTGGCTCAACTCCAACGTATGATGATGTGAAACGCAAAGTTATCGATCTTTTTGCCACTCCGTATGATAGATTACGATTGGAGCATGACCGCTCCCTCCCCCCCCCCCCCACGAACGTCAGTGGGAAGCAGTAATAAACCCGGTGGAAAAACCACAAGAAATTATTAAGTCACAGGAAGCAAGCTCCTATAATTTAAACCAACCTAAAACTGGCAATGAAGCCGTTATTTCTAGTGAAAAAAGCCAAAGTACATTTGAACTAAACGAGCAAACTTCGCCCTTAAACAGCGATACAAACCAATTTACGGCAGTCATTCAAAATTTAGCTACGGATGAAAAATCCGATAAAATATCTAGCTCACCTACGGCGGCTAAAAAGGAAAATACGATTGACTCTCATTCTGTAAATCAATCCCTTGCTTTAAGTGAAACGAATATTCAACTAAATTCTACGGTTCAAGCCGACATATCACATGTAACTGAAGCTCGAATAGCAGACATTGAAAGTCATAAAAATAAAATACCTGCGGCCGCTGAAACCGTTAAACAATCTGACAGTGACAAATTAATAAACGTTGCGGCTAACCTTTCTAGCGATTCAAATTCCTCTCCTGATAATTTAAATTTAAAAACAGTCAAGTCGACCGATTCGTTTACTTTCACAGACACTATGGTAAAAGAAAATCCCATTAAAATAACTGTGGCGGCGGAAACTGTTAAACTAAGTGAAAATATAAATTCAATAAATGATGCGGTTAATCTGGATAACAGTTTTAAATCTATACAACCGACAGAGTCAAGTATTTCTAATGAGAAATTTCATTTAAATTGTCAAAATGACACGCCGCCTACAGTAAAAGAAAATGCAGGTATTTTAACGAATGTGAATTCGAAAGTGCAATTCATCTCTTGTACGGTTTCACCAAACTCTAGCAGCCATGCATTCGACAGTATGGAACGAAAGCAACCCACTCCTGGAACTATGAACAGTGAAAAGGCTCAGGGTGTGGAACCCCCTCCGGAGAGTGACCAGCCATCCGGTTCGAACCCTGCTCAGGTCAACAGCGGTCCTGCAACGTCTCACCTAAATCTGCAAGCCAACAACGCTGCAACTCTACAGGCCAGTCTGACCTGCATCTCTTATTTTGCTGCTATAAAGGGCTCAATTTGTCAGGTCGTATCGTTCAGTATTTTAGTTTTTCTCAAGTATTGGTTTATCAGTACTGTACTAAAATTTTCGACATGTAGAACTTTCTTCTGTACTTTCAATTATTATCTCAAGGAGATGAACTTTTTAAAATATCACAAATCTAAATTTAAACTTGCTGCATGAACTTTTTTAAAATCTAAAAATGCAAAATTTAAACGTATGGCATGAACTTTCATCTCTCGAAATTTCATGTACTGTTTACATGTCATAATTTTTTTTTCTGTATATAATATATGCATGTATGTATGTTAATGTTTTTTTTTTCTTTCTAAGCGTCACCAGCAGTTTTTGGAAAAAAAACCTTTTTTGAACTTTGATATAAACATTTCCCCCTCTTTCGTTTTTGAATGATCTATATCTGCATGTACTTAAACGTGTTTGTTTTAGCCATCACCTGCAGCGCTTAGTAAGATAACTTTTCTTACCTTTTTGTATATAAATTTTCTCTCCAGTTTTTGACATGATGTAATGTATATACGCTAATGCTTGTATTTTCTAGGCAACGACGGCAGTTTCGAAAAATTTTTTTAACAATTTGTATATATTCATTAAATATATTTCTCAACTGTCTTATATTGTATCAAATGAAATTTTATAAGTGTATAAACATTTTTCTCTATCGTTTTGTAAATTATCTCTATGTATGTTAATTTTCCTCCTCCTCAGAAATCAACTGCAGTTTTGAAGTTTTTGAAAATACTGTATCCTTAAATATGTTTTCTAAATGTTGTATAAAGTGTATCCAATGAATTTTCTTGTCGTAAACTTTTGAATTTTTTTTACTAAAAGTTTTATGTATGTATATCTATTAGTATGGGGTAAAGAAAAAAAAGAATTTTTTTTAAAAGCTATTTTTGCATGTAAATTTCGCGTTTAACGACTAAACTTATTAACCCACTAACATTTTGTTTTTCCCTTATGCAAATAGCTAGCTAAAATATTGCTTATGTCTCAAATTATGTCATTTATCTATATATAAAAGTGTAATTCACGTCTATTTTTGATATATACTTTTAAAAAAGTTTTAATTTTAGAAAATCTGAGGTCCAGTTCTCTGATTCAAACCCGAAGTACTGGTAGTTGAATCTGAATCCAGGATGGTTTCTTGGGGATTGTTGCTTTTCACGTGAAGTCGAGGAAAGTTTTTGAAATCTGCCAGCAGCGTTTCTCTTTTTCTGAAGGAAAGTGTTTTTGAACTGTGCCAGCAGTCTGGATTGACATTTTCAAGATAAAATCTGATAAAAACTGATTTTTTTTTTTTTTTTTTTTATGAACAACTGACATAAAGACTTTCTTTACAGAATCATTTTACACAAGTACTTTGGTTAGCTGACGGATTATCTGGGTCTAGACTGACCTTCAGATTGGATGAAGAATCAACAAGTTTTTTATAAAATTATGTTACACGTTAAACTGAACAATGATCACATTTGTACTACATTTTTTTAATTCATACAATTTTTTTCCTTTCCATTTGTTTACGGAAAGATGAATGTATTTCCCCGCTGTAAAATCGTTGGACTTTACATAAGATTAAATTACGTTAAGGCATGGAGTTTCTGTCATAAACCTCCCTAGATTGAGCTTAACACTATTTTTTTATTCTTGCTAGGTGGACAGTTTTCACCTCGGCCTTACTTTTTCTCCCGATTAGATTTTAAAAGAATAGTTTTTTCTTGGGCAGTCTAATATAATTTAATTTCCCCCGCCCCCTCTTTTCTTTCTAAAATCTGATGTAGTTTAATTTTCGCAGTAAGTCACTGCAGCTAAATTTTCTTTGCATAGTATTGAAGTAACTTTCAAATTTTCACGGGTAAAAACCCGTTGGGGTTTTTACGTAAAATTTTTTTTTAGGAAAGGGACTGTGAGGATAGCAAAGTAATGCTACAAGTAGAATTCGCACTTGATGCGTAACACACGAATACGAAGGTTTTAGGATTGAATTTATGTAATAGAGTTAGTTCCTATCCTAAGATAGAATTGTAAATTGTAATACGTTAATTTCATAAAGTATTTTGGAAACGGAAGTAGTATAAAAGAAGGACGATTGCTTTTGAGGTCAGTCAGTTGGAAGGAGGCTATGAGTGATAGTAAGAAGGTGAGAGGCTAGAGTCAGTTGTGGGTTAGCTGTCAGTCAGTTGGAGAGAGTCAGTTGAAAGGAGAGTTAGTAGAAGCTAGCGGCTAGAGGTTAGTCAGAAGTAATTCGAGTAGATAACGTGGGCAGGGAATCCTCCCGTTATCGAAAAGTTACTGAGCCGCGAGGTTGAACGAAATTAAATGTGGTAGTTAAAATTATGGTGATTAGTTATGTAAAGTTAAAGTAGTTAGCATGGCTGCCCATCTTAAATTATAAAGATATTAAATATAAATTTCAGCGCCCACCTTTCTTATTTAAGCTCTTAATAAAAGCTCATTATTTATTTTACATATCTGACTTTGTGTTATTTCATAACTTCATTAAGTAATTAAGCAAGTAAGCAGTATTCAGCTTCAAGTTAAAGGATGGCGACGAGTAAGCGTTCGCCACATTGGCGCCCATCTCCACTCGAATCCCCCCCCCCGAGCTAATGTTTTTTGACGGCACCACAAGCGTGCTTCAATTTTTTGAAGAGCTTCAATATTTTTTTGAATTTTATAAAATTGATTTTAAAGACAAATATGCTTGGTTGAAATATGCCTTAAAAGGAGAACCGAAACAGTGGCTTAGGCTAATAGCCTGTCATTCACTTGGCTCAACTCCAACGTATGATGATGTGAAACGCAAAGTTATCGATCTTTTTGCCACTCCGTATGATAGATTACGATTGGAGCATGACCGCTCCCTCCCCCCCCCACGAACGTCAGTGGGAAGCAGTAATAAACCCGGTGGAAAAACCACAAGAAATTATTAAGTCACAGGAAGCAAGCTCCTATAATTTAAACCAACCTAAAACTGGCAATGAAGCCGTTATTTCTAGTGAAAAAAGCCAAAGTACATTTGAACTAAACGAGCAAACTTCGCCCTTAAACAGCGATACAAACCAATTTACGGCAGTCATTCAAAATTTAGCTACGGATGAAAAATCCGATAAAATATCTAGCTCACCTACGGCGGCTAAAAAGGAAAATACGATTGACTCTCATTCTGTAAATCAATCCCTTGCTTTAAGTGAAACGAATATTCAACTAAATTCTACGGTTCAAGCCGACATATCACATGTAACTGAAGCTCGAATAGCAGACATTGAAAGTCATAAAAATAAAATACCTGCGGCCGCTGAAACCGTTAAACAATCTGACAGTGACAAATTAATAAACGTTGCGGCTAACCTTTCTAGCGATTCAAATTCCTCTCCTGATAATTTAAATTTAAAAACAGTCAAGTCGACCGATTCGTTTACTTTCACAGACACTATGGTAAAAGAAAATCCCATTAAAATAACTGTGGCGGCGGAAACTGTTAAACTAAGTGAAAATATAAATTCAATAAATGATGCGGTTAATCTGGATAACAGTTTTAAATCTATACAACCGACAGAGTCAAGTATTTCTAATGAGAAATTTCATTTAAATTGTCACTGACCTGCATCTCTTATTTTGCTGCTATAAAGGGCTCAATTTGTCAGGTCGTATCGTTCAGTATTTTAGTTTTTCTCAAGTATTGGTTTATCAGTACTGTACTAAAATTTTCGACATGTAGAACTTTCTTCTGTACTTTCAATTATTATCTCAAGGAGATGAACTTTTTAAAATATCACAAATCTAAATTTAAACTTGCTGCATGAACTTTTTTAAAATCTAAAAATGCAAAATTTAAACGTATGGCATGAACTTTCATCTCTCGAAATTTCATGTACTGTTTACATGTCATAAATTTTTTTTCTGTATATAATATATGCATGTATGTATGTTAATGTTTTTTTTTTCTTTCTAAGCGTCACCAGCAGTTTTTGGAAAAAAAACCTTTTTTGAACTTTGATATAAACATTTCCCCCTCTTTCGTTTTTGAATGATCTATATCTGCATGTACTTAAACGTGTTTGTTTTAGCCATCACCTGCAGCGCTTAGTAAGATAACTTTTCTTACCTTTTTGTATATAAATTTTCTCTCCAGTTTTTGACATGATGTAATGTATATACGCTAATGCTTGTATTTTCTAGGCAACGACGGCAGTTTCGAAAACTTTTTTTAACAATTTGTATATATTCATTAAATATATTTCTCAACTGTCTTATATTGTATCAAATGAAATTTTATAAGTGTATAAACATTTTTCTCTATCGTTTTGTAAATTATCTCTATGTATGTTAATTTTCCTCCTCCTCAGAAATCAACTGCAGTTTTGAAGTTTTTGAAAATACTGTATCCTTAAATATGTTTTCTAAATGTTGTATAAAGTGTATCCAATGAATTTTCTTGTCGTAAACTTTTGAATTTTTTTTACTAAAAGTTTTATGTATGTATATCTATTAGTATGGGGTAAAGAAAAAAAAGAATTTTTTTTAAAAGCTATTTTTGCATGTAAATTTCGCGTTTAACGACTAAACTTATTAACCCACTAACATTTTGTTTTTCCCTTATGCAAATAGCTAGCTAAAATATTGCTTATGTCTCAAATTATGTCATTTATCTATATATAAAAGTGTAATTCACGTCTATTTTTGATATATACTTTTAAAAAAGTTTTAATTTTAGAAAATCTGAGGTCCAGTTCTCTGATTCAAACCCGAAGTACCGGTAGTTGAATCTGAATCCAGGATGGTTTCTTGGGGATTGTTGCTTTTCACGTGAAGTCGAGGAAAGTTTTTGGAAATCTGCCAGCAGTGTTTCTCTTTTTCTGAAGGAAAGTGTTTTTAAACTGTGCCAGCAGTCTGGATTGACATTTTCAAGATAAAATCTGATAAAAACTGATTTTTTTTTTTTTTTTTTATGAACAACTGACATAAAGACTTTCTTTACAGAATCATTTTACACAAGTACTTTGGTTAGCTGACGGATTATCTTGGTCTAGACTGACCTTCAGATTGGATGAAGAATCAACAAGTTTTTTATAAAATTATGTTACACGTTAAACTGAACAATGATCACATTTGTACTACATTTTTTTAATTCATACAATTTTTTTCCTTTCCATTTGTTTACGGAAAGATGAATGTATTTCCCCGCTGTAAAATCGCTGGACTTT
The DNA here is from genome assembly GCA_963930645.1 of Salticus scenicus. Taxonomy (NCBI): domain Eukaryota; kingdom Metazoa; phylum Arthropoda; class Arachnida; order Araneae; family Salticidae; genus Salticus; species Salticus scenicus. The sequence goes on from OZ005659.1 coordinate 241,959,553, forward strand.
ACATAAGATTAAATTACGTTAAGGCATGGAGTTTCTGTCATAAACCTCCCTAGATTGAGCTTAACACTATTTTTTTATTTTTGCTAGGTGGACAGTTTTCAGCTCGGCCTTACTTTTTCTCCCGATTAGATTTTAAAAGAATAGTTTTTTCTTGGGCAGTCTAATATAATTTAAGTTTCCCCCCCCCCTCTTTTCTTTCTAAAATCTGATGTAGTTTAATTTTCGCAGTAAGTCACTGCAGCTAAATTTTCTTTGCATAGTATTGAAGTAACTTTCAAATTTTCACGGGTAAAAACCCGTTGGGGTTTTTACGTAAAATTTTTTTTTAGGGGAGTGACTGTGAGGATAGCAAAGTAATGCTACAAGTAGAATTCGCACTTGATGCGTAACACACGAATACGAAGGTTTTAGGATTGAATTTATGTAATAGAGTTAGTTCCTATCCTAAGATAGAATTGTAAATTGTAATACGTTAATTTCATAAAGTATTTTGGAAACGGAAGTAGTATAAAAGAAGGATGATTGCTTTTGAGGTCAGTCAGTTGGAAGGAGGCTATGAGTGATAGTAAGAAGGTGAGAGGCTAGAGTCAGTTGTGGGTTAGCTGTCAGTCAGTTGGAGAGAGTCAGTTGAAAGGAGAGTTAGTAGAAGCTAGCGGCTAGAGGTTAGTCAGAAGTAATTCGAGTAGATAACGTGGGCAGGGAATCCTCCCGTTATCGAAAAGTTACTGAGCCGCGAGGTTGAACGAAATTTAATGTGGTAGTTAAAATTATGGTGATTAGTTATGTTGTAAAGTTAAAGTAGTTAGCATGGCTGCCCATCTTAAATTATAAAGATATTAAATATAAAGTCCAGCGCCCACCTTTCTTATTTAAGCTCTTAATAAAAGCTCATTATTTATTTTACATATCTGACTTTGTGTTATTTCATAACTTCATTAAGTAATTAAGCAAGTAAGCAGTATTCAGCTTCAAGTTAAAGGATGGCGACGAGTAAGCGTTCGCCACAGCGTTAGATTGGTAAAATCCCGAGCTGGCTGTAGAACCATTTTTATGATGCTCCAAACGCCCTCAGTGGAAGAGAAGCCGGGGATTGAGCTCAATCCCATTTCACTGAGCCCCCTATTAAGGGTCTTTGAAGTCACTGAAGTACCAGTACCACGCAGACTTGTAGTCGATTACAGAATCCTTAAAAGATTACAATTACGATTATTTTTAATCTTCAAATGCCGATTACGAATACGTTTAGATTACGATTACAGTTTTGATTACGTTTTGATTAGACCCTAGAATACGATTACATTCAGATTACGATTACAGTTTTGATTACGTTTTGATTATACTGTAGAATACGATTACATTCAGATTACGATTACAGTTTTGATTACGTTTTGATTAGACTCTAGAATACGATTACATTCAGATTACGATTACGATTACATGAAAAATCGATTGCAATTAAGCTTCAATTATACAGATTTCTCATTCTCGATGTGATGAATATCGCTTGTATATAATCTTTCTTAGATATTTCTTCACATATATCCTTAAATATATCTTCTATATATCCTCTCTTTATATTCTCTATATATTCTTTATTTTGATTGCTTTCAGATTAAGCTTTTAATATCACAGCAAGCAGATTAAAATTATCATATCAAGGAATTTATCATCTAAAGCTAGAGAAATTTTATATTTATACAAAACTCTATATTTTGACCATCAAAGAAATATAATCATTAAAATATTGAAAGAAGTTTTAAGTATGAGTCAGAAATTAAAATACTATCTCAAACATCTGTCACAAATTTCACTTCTTTATAATAACTTAGTAGACCAAAATTTATTTTCAAATCTACCGCTAGTTCCGAAGCATGAAATTCGTTTTATATTACTTTTGTATTTTCAGTAAAAAAGAAAGATTAAATATATATATATATATATTATTTAGTAAAACATAAAAAGGAAAGAAGTAGAAGCTATGCAAATTTGGAGAACCCCTTAAATTATATCATATGTAAATATGTACACTCATTGAATTACATTGGTAGCAATGTGTAAAGGTATAAGTAAGAAGTCTAAATGAAAATGCAATCAATTTAATTAAAAAGAAGTTTCAAACATTCGCATTTGATTTAAATAAAACTGTCAGTTAAAAATGCATTTTTTTTTTTTTTTTTTCTACAAAGGAGAAATATCATATTGATATAAATTTAAAAGTTGCAAATTAGATGCACAATTCTGTTGCCTATAATAAATAATGAGTTTAGTTATCTTTATACCTTCATAGATTATGATGACACCTGTATTAATTAAATGATTTTATTAAATGGTCTAGATAATATACACTGCTCAAAACGATTAAAGGATATTGTAAGTCTTATATAAAATAACGGTATAAGCGAAATTTTTTTTGCAATAAACGGAAGAAGAAGGACACAAATACAAATTTTTCTTGTTTTCAAACTTCGGAGTATGCAAATTTTGAGTTTGACCTCAAAAATGACGTTTTAGCGGCAGCGAATGAAATTTGGCTTTACACTAAATGAAAGATAAAGCGGAAAAGAATGGTCAATATTCAGTAAGTGCATTGTTTCGATGATTGCGATGTCTTAACGAAGTGATTTAACCGATTCAATAGCTTGGACAGTTGTTGGTCGGCTAGAGGGGGTCCAAACACAAACCGAAGTAGCCGTAGTCTCTGGAGTTTTGTAATGTGAGATTTCCAGGTTCTGAAACCGGTTTTTGCAGATTGAAAATGTAAGCTGAAGGCCAGGGTAAGGTCGTAGACGTGCAACAACACTCAATGGAAATCGATATTTCACGCTAACGGCTCGGAGACTTCGAAATATGAATGGCACTTTTCTACAAAAACAACTTCGCCCAGCTACTGGCACAAGAGTTTCGACTCAAACTGTCTGAAATCGGCTCCACGCTGTAGGTCTGTATGTTCACCGACCAATAATGTGTGTTACATTAACAGCAAGAGCAAAGTTCCATGACATCATGAAGTGGTATTTAGATAGGAGATGGTGGCAACAACCAAGAAGAACAGAAGGGAGTTTTGGATGGAACGAGAGAATGACATGTTTAGTTAATTAGAGAAGAATATTTTTATTTGTGTTCTAAATGTTTATATATGTTTTGTGCGTTTATTTTAGTAGTGTCTTATTAAATGTCTTTAAGTACGAGGTGTTTTATTTCAAAGCCACGTCTGAATTTATTTAATATTAAGTGATTGTGTCTCCAATCAAGCAGAAACCAGGATCCGAATTTTACTGGCGCAGCCTTTTGCTAGGATAGAAAACGATACCGAGAAAATGGGGAAGGTAAGAGCTTTCGTGTATATGCCCAAATATTTTAAGTGTACCTTTTAAATTATTTTTTATAACATAAAATGATAATAGAACGCCAGTTCTAAGTTTTGTTCTCAAATACATTCGAATAAAGTTCACGCCAGTGAATGTCAATTGTAATACAGTGTGAATGTATTAATTGTATTATAGTTTACGCTAGTAAATAACAGCATACGATGTCACGCCAGTGATTGTTTAATTTTAATACAGCGTATATGTATTAATTACATTTATTTACGGCAGTGAATAAAGGTTTAATATTTCACGCCAGTGAATATTAATTTTAATACAATGTGATTTTTTTTATTTACTTCAAAAAATATAGAGCTGTTTATCTGTTAAATATCTACAACAGTAGATCTTGATATTTTCCCCCTCAGTTTGATATATATACATATCTATATATTTTATTTGTTGGCTCTCCGAAATAAAAGTTAAAAGTATTTTGTGTGATGAAATAAATAAGAGTAAATATCGTATTTTGTTCCTGACATTGGAAAATCTATTTTTCTTTAGAATATTTATATTTTAATGAATGTACCTAATATGAAATATATTATGAGAGTTGATTCATTTTAGTTATTAAGTGCTGAAATTACACAAATAGTGTTTTGTTTATTTCATTTAATAACGAGCCATAATAAATTAGTTCGTTTTCGAACGAAATAGCTAATGCTGACGAAAATCTTCTGCGTTATTATTATTTTTATTTTTTTGTTCCATTTCATTATTTTATAGAAAGGGTAATTTTTTTTTTCTTTTCTGTGTTTATGCTTATGACAAATGGTAATTATATAAAAAGTGTTAAAGATTACATTTTTTTTTATTGTTTATTTTTTTTACAAACGTTGAAGTAAGCTTATGATATAATTGTTTGTTTATTCATTTCATATGAAATAAAAGTGTTGTTTTCAATAAAAAATAAATTGAATAAATAAGAAAAGAATTTTATTTTATATTTCATTGCGTAAGGAAATGTAAATATGCATGACAGTGTGTTTTAAATTATTTCTAATGTGTGAAAATATCATTCATGTATTTTTAAAATCAAATTGATTCATAAGCTAAGTAAAGAAATTTATATAGATATCAATTGCTTTAGGTATAAATTATGGGTTTTGCGTATGGTATATAATTTTATTTCCATTAATATTTATTATAACAAAGTGTTTTAATCAGCACCACCTTGAGGAATTTTTGCTAAGTTTCTGGTTCAGAAAATTTTAGGTGTATAAGATGGCATATTTGGGTCGCGCAAAGAAAGAGGATTTGAAATTGTTGGCTGTGGAGCTGAATCTTCAGGTCACGAATGAAATGACTGTAAGCGATTTACGCAAATTAATTACCAAAGATAAAGAATATGACGAAGAGTTTTACTAAGAATCAGCTCGACATTATTATCGAAGATAGGAAGCTCCATGAGAAACAAGACGCTGAAAAGCAATTCCAAGAGCAAGAGATTGAAAAACAAAAACGCGAATATGAATTTGAGTTAGAAAAAATCCGTTTGGAAGCTGAAAAGTTTAAAGTAGCACCGATTTCTGAAGCTAAGAGTAGTACGCAAGATTTAACAAAAATCGTTCCAAAATTCGAAATGAGAGATGGAGATATAGTGCTGTTCTTGACTTTGTTTGAGCGTCAAGCCAAGAGAATTAATCTAGACAAATGTAACTGGGTGTCAGCTCTTTTAGCTCTTATGCCAAAAGAAATCACTCAAGTAATAGCTCGTGAATCAGAAGAAAAATTTGACGATTATGATTATATCAAAGGTTTATTATTAAAACGATTTAAATTAGGCCCTGAACATTTCAGACTAAAATTTGTGAAACATCAGCGAAACCCTACTCGATCTTGGCGAGACTTTGTTTTCGAAATAACAAGCTACTTTGAGGAATGGCTTGAAGGAGTTGCAGTAAATGATTTTGAAGGATTGAAGAATCTTATGATTACGGATCAGTTAAAAAGACGCGTTCCAGGTGATATCCGAGAACATTTCGTCGATGACTGGGCTAAGTTACTTGTTCCGGGTGTTTTAGCTGATAAGTTGGATGAGTACGAAAGTGTACGATTGAATGCTAAGGGATCCGGTTTGGGTGATATGAAATATAGAACAACAAGTAATTACAAACCTGATTTTAAAGACTTTAGCAACAAACAAAAAGACGAACAGCCATCTCGGAAATTAGGACATCATTTCCTTCAAGAACTGATCAAAATACAAGTTTTAAACCTACTTGTTTTACGTGTGGATCTGTGGGGCATTTATCTAGAGTTTGTCCCAAGAATTCCAAGAAAACATCAACTCGTAATGCTGTAAGTAATGTGGTTGAAGCCAAAGACGTTAAGCCAAAAACAGCGAACGAAGTTGTAACTGCTAAGGTGTCAATTCCTGTGTCAACCTCTATGCCGATTAAAGATGGAATTGATGATTTGAAATACGTAAATATCAAATGTGGAGAAAAGGTTTTGAAGGCAATAGTGGATACTGGAGCACAAATTTCAGTCTTACGTGAAGATTTGGTCGATGCCGACTTTGGAGAAGGGGATGGAACAATCCAAATTATTTCGGCTTTCGGTGAAAAAGAAGTAACTGCTCTAAAGATTTTTAACCTAAAGATAGATGATGGGAAACACGGCAATGTACCTGTAACTTGTGCAGTGTCGAAGGAACTTGTGAATGATATGCTAATTTGTTCAACTGCCTATGAAGTTTTAATGGAGAATGTAGAATTAAATGGATGTATGAATCATGCACTCGCAAAGTTAAATGAGAGCATTGAAAAAGAAAATCAGGAAGAACATGATGAAAAGAAAAACATCTCAACGTCCCTTCAACTTAATGCTGAGATTACCGATGATAAAAGCAATGGAAATAAAGAAGATTTTATAAAATTACAATTAGATGATGAAGATTTGAAGAAATCCTGGTTTTATGCCGAAAATGGAAAGAATTCATTTAAAATTAGTAATGGAGTTCTTGTCCATTCAGAATGTTTATGTGGAGAGAATGTTGATCAAGTAGTTCTACCCACATGCAAAAGAAAAGAAGTTCTTAGGATGGCACACGAAATACCATTGGCTGGTCATCTAGACGAACAGAAAACAAAGCAGAGAATAAAATATTCATTTTATTGGCCAAGTCTCAAAGAAGACGTTAAAAATTTTTGTGAAAGTTGCAAAACCTGCCAATTACGCAGAACAGTTTCCTATAGGGATCGTATACCGATACAACCCATCGTTAGGCCAGAAATTCCATTTGAAGTCTGGAGTTTGGACTGTATTGGACCTTTAGAACCCCCGTCTCGAAGAGGACATAAATATGTGATTTCTGCAGTTGACTTATGTATTAGATGGGCTGAAGCTATTCCCGTGACTAACATCAATGCTAAAACAACTTGCAATAATCTGATGAGAATATTTACACAGACAGGGTTCCCCAAAGTAATATGTACAGACCAAGGTACTAATTTTACTGCTAAATTACGTGAAGCATTTGTGGAACTTCTTGGAGTTTCTCCGAGGTTTGCAACGCCAGGTCATCCAGAAAGTATGGGTGCAGTGGAACGTTGGAATCGAACATTGAAAGATATGTTAAATAAAAATATACAGGAATATGGATCTAACTGGGATTTGCATCTTCCATATCTACTTTTTGCTTACAGAGAAGTTCCTCATAGTACGACAGGTGTTTCTCCGTTTCAGTTAGTTTATGGGCGTTTGCCTCCTGGACCATTGTCACTATTGAAAGACGTATGGACTGGTGAGAGGAAAATTCCCACTTAGTTTCCGCATCAGTTGAAAAATATATATCAGAACTAGTTGAGAAACTAAGAAAAGCACATGAAATTGCATCAGAATATGCTCAGGATTCTCAAGAAAGATATACTTCGCGTTATAATTTGAGAGCAAGAGATAAACAGTTTAATGTTGGTGATAAAGTACTAATACTAGTTCCTTCATCTTCGCATAAATTACTTAAAACTTGGATTGGCCCAGCTACTGTTGTTGAAATCACTAGACCACATTCAGCCTTAGTTGAATTAGAGAATGGGTCCAGAAGAGAACTACATTTTATAAGCTCAGACCATACGTTGCTCGAATTGACCATGTTGGCCTAATATTTGATGAAGATAAAGATTTTGGTGATATTCATTATGCACCATTCGGAAATGGATGCTTAACCCCTAAAGAAATAGCGGATCATATTGATAGTTTAGATTTAAATTTTGAAAAGAAAAATGATTTGAAAAATGTAATATGCAAATATAATAATGTTTTCAGCACTAAACCCGGAATAGCTAAAGTAGAAGGACACAGTGTCCGCGTTACTAGAGATTGCTGTCCTAAAAGACTACGTCCATATAGAATACCGATATTATGCAAAAAGAAGTGGATCGACAGATTCAAGAATTACTTACACTTGGACTAATCGAACATAGTAACAGCGAATGGGCTCATCCTGTAGTTTGCGTTGCCAAAAAGGATGAAACTGTTAGGTTATGTGTTGATTTTCGTTTATTGAACAGCTATACCATCCCAGATGCATACCCCATGAAGATTGCCAATGATCTTATTTACTTGATTGGTTATTCGCAGTTTATTTCTGTTCTAGATCTCACGAAAGGGTACTGGCAAATACCTATGAAAGAAGACAGCAAACATTATACTGCTTTTACTACCCACTCAGGGCATTTCCAATGGAATATCATGCCATTTGGTATGAAGAACGCTGGTAGTACATTTCAAAAATCTATAGACAAAGTTTTAGAGTATCATAAAGATTATTGTCGTTCCTATATCGACGATGTTGCAGTATTCTCTACCACTTGGAGTGAACATATAACACATTTGAAAGCAGTTCTCAAAACATTTCAAGAAGTTGGTCTTACAGTTAATTTAAAGAAATGTGATTTCGGAAAGAATGAAGTGAAATTTTTAGGCCATATTATTGGATCAGGAAGACATACACCCGATCCCGAAATAACCGAAGCTATAAGAAAAATTTGAAGGCCTATCACCAAAAAAGAACTTCGTAGTGTAATTGGTTTGGCTAATTATTACCAGGAATACATTCCAAATTTTGCTTTAGAAATTCTTCCCTTGACTGAATTAACAAAGAAAAGCGTACCTAATGAAATTCCCTGGTCTGATGCCCAAGAAACAGCCTTTCAAAAATTGAAACACCATTTAATGAATATGCCATATCTATATACGCCTAATATAGCAAAGCCATTCAAATTATACACTGATGCTTCGAGCAAAGCTATAGGAGCATGTTTATCTCAGTCGGACGATTCTGGCAAAGAACATCCGATTGCTTTCTTTAGTAAAAAACTTTCTCCGTGCCAAGTCAGATGGTCAACGATCGAACGAGAGGCTTACAGTGTGCTGACTGCTCTACGAAAGTTTGATACTTGGCTCTTCGGTGCAGAAGTCGAAGTAATTTCCGATCACAATCCTCTGACTTTTCTGACCCAAACAATGCCACACGGTGCAAAGTTAGCACGTTGGGCTTTAGCTTTGCAAAGATATAATCTAAAAATTACGTATAGGAAGGGAAAAAATCATGGCAATGCCGATTCTTTATCTAGACTTCCTTAAAATATTTTAATAGTATTTCAGTTATATCTAATTATTCAAATTTAATTTATCTCGTGATATACTATATAATTCATGTGCATATTATAAGGGTTGTTTGTAAGATATTTAATGTTAGATCAATTATTTGTGTGTATTGCTGTTGTTGTTTATTGCTGAATATACTATGCATTTATTTTTTTTTTCTTTGGGCATATGCAGAAGCTCTTCCTAAAGATTTTATGATATATGCATTTTTTTTTATAAACTCTTGATATAAACTTTTAGGATTTACATATATGAACATTTATTTTATGAACATTTTCTTAGAAACTCTTAGTATTATATCAAAAACTATTCAGCATTATCATGAATGTGAACATTTGTGTAGAAGCTCTCTATATCATGAAACAGTATCTAAGTTTGGTAACATCATAGTCACTCCTGTGACGTATGAGCTCAAAAAGGAGGGACGAGTAAAGTTCCATGACATCATGAAGTGGTATTTAGATAGGAGATGGTGGCAACAACCAAGAAGAAGAGAAGGGAGTTTTGGATGGAACGAGAGAATGACATGTTTAGTTAATTAGAGAAGAATATTTTTATTTGTGTTCTAAATGTTTATCTATGTTTTGTGCGTTTTTTTTAGTAGTGTCTTATTAAATGTTTTCGTCTTTAAGTACGAGGTGTTTTATTTCAAAGCCACGTCTGAATTTATTTAATATTAAGTGATTGTGTCTCCAATCAAGCAGAAACCAGGATCCGAATTTTACTGCAAGAAATCGTCGTACTCGCAGGGAGTTGGCAACAGAGCATGTAAAGTGGGGAGAAATGAATGGCGCAATATTTTTTCTCTGGCAAGTCCCGGTTTTCTGTTCATCACGATAATAGGCATATTTTCATTTGTAGGGAAAGTCGCACTAGAAACAATCCTGCATAAGTGCACAGAAGTATCAGATTTAGCGGTTGGAGGGGGAGGGGAATCCATTGATGGGTGCACTGATCCCCACATCATTAGAAATGGAGCTCTGACAGGTCCGATATAGAGATGAGATCATTAGAGCTATTGCTATAGCGTGTAGCCAGTTTTGGACAGTTTGGGTCAAAAATGTGGCACCAGTAACCGAGAGAAGGCAATTGTTGAAGAAGAGAGACATTCATATTTCGGTATCTCCGAGCCGTTAACGTTAAATATCAATGTTCATTGGACGTTGTTGCATTCTATGACTTTACCCTGATCTTCAACCTGCATTTCCAGTCTCCAAAAGTCGGTTTCAAGTCCTGGAAATCACACTTTGCGAAACTCCAGTAGTTTCGGCTACTTCGGTTTGTGTTTGGACCCCCTCTAACCGACCAACAACTGTCCAAGCTATTGAATCGGTTAAATCACTTCGTTAAGACATCGCAATCATCGAAACAATGCACTTACTGAATATTGACCATTCTTTTCAGCTTTATCTTTCATTTAGTGTAAAACAAAATTTTATTCGCTGCCGCTAAAACGTCATTTTTGAGGTCAAAATCAAAATTTGCATACTCCGAAGTTTGAAAACAAGAAAGATTTGTATTTGTGTCCTTCTTCTTCCGTTTATTGAAAAAAAAAAAAAATCGCTTATACCGTTATTTTATATAAGATTTACAATATCCTTTAATTGTTTTGAGCAGTGTATTTACGTTTCTCAAATGAATATTAATAAACAAATATTTCTTGTCTGTAAAATTTAGCACTACTACCCCCCCTCCACCTCCCAATAAATAAATAAAATCAATTAATAATACAAAATTTTTTATTTTTTCTTACTTCTGAACATTGAACTTCATACATATACAAATAGAATGTAGGAGAGATTTAAAATTCTTTTAAACATTTGTATTTAATTTAATCAAAATTAAATTTTTTAGTAGTTTCCCGGTTTTGGTAGAGTGCGGGAACTCGTATAGAATTTTCCAGCGACACTGAATAACTTCTTTACGGGAGCTGAAGATGCACAGATAGAGAGATATTTTGAACTAATTTTTGCAATTTTTGGATATCTTTTGTCATTTTCCTTCCAAAAATTTAGAGGGCAAATATCTTCTCCTTTCAATGACTCTTTTAAATACTCCGTTATTTCCGATTTTGCTATATAATTCTTGGCAAGTTTACTTGATCTTTTCCCGTCCAAAAACGCAAACAGTTTGGTCTTTTTTTTTTTTCTTTTTTTTTCTTTTAGGTTCAGTTGCGGCTTTTTCTTCTGGTTCTGTTATTTCTTCGACAAGAAAGTGATTCTTCATTTCTTTAATTATTATTTCACACACTTGCTCATTCGTCAAGTCCAGGCAACTATTCTTGAATCGTGGATCCAAAATTGTTGATATAATAAATGGTGTACTTTCCACGTATTTTTTCATCCTTTTTTCTAAGGAAAATTTCAAAGCTTGGATGAGAAATCTTTCTTATAGATTTTAAATTATTTTACAACAATAAAATACAATAAATACAAATATTTTAAAAATATTTTATTAGGCCCCATAAATAACTGTAATCATTACAGAAATATGTTTGAAAAGAGAAATACACCTATTTCGCAATATTTCGGCAATCAGAATGTTTTACTTAAATTTACTAGAGCATACGCAAATAGATAAATGAACGGAGAGACAGAAGAGGAAAAGACAATCAAAAATTAAATTTAAAATATTTCAAGAAATTAAATTAAAATTTCGTAAGTTCAAAAAATTATGAAATCATTAAAGCATATCTAAACTTTAAAGTTGCTTTTTAGTGGACAACTTAAGTTTTAAGACGGGTGAGTAACAATCATATTTCAGAGATTTCTTTTACTTTTTAATGGCAAAGTATCTTATTAACTGGATTGTTAACATGTTTAATTTTGTGATTAAGCAAAACTCTTTATTTTCATAAAAATATTTTCGATTTGTTTGTTAACTTTTATTTTATTTTATTTTATTTTTTCAATAAAGCGTTCTACTAAATATTTTTTGTAAATAAAACCCCTTTAAAAGGTTTATAAAAAAAAAAATACACCAATAAGTTCATATAAATTTGTAGATATAGAAAATGAAACAATCATTATAAACAATAATCACTCTATAACGTTGCTAGGAAGTATTAAAAGTGATAAAGGCAAACGAAAATGCAATTCCAGCAATTTTCAATTATAACCGTTATTGAAAGTGAAAATTTTTGTGTTGCTCTCTAAATCTTATTTCTAATAACATTATAGTCTGCAGAAAGCATTTTCTTGCGCATATGTATTGTTAATGTCGACTGCATTATGGTTTGTGCGAAATAAAAGTTAAAATATGATCTATAGAAATACCTTTGATAGGTCGCAATGCTTTGAAATTTATCAAATTTCCCTGTAGACAAACCAGTGGTAATATTTACCATATTTTTAAAAGGGAACAATTCCATTGTGAACTTGAAGAACATAACATATATTAGTTTAAAAAAATTCCATAAATATTTAAGGGAATTAGAGCGCGCGCGAAGAGACGAACCGAAGTCTTAAGCATAATTATAAAGAATTTTTCGTTGTGTCCCTGTAAAAACCCACAAATGCTGTATTTAGAAATGCTTATACAAAATGCTTATATTTAGTGCAACAGTGATTTATAATATTCATATAAATTTTCAGCTCAATTGAATAAAGCGTTTAGATGCTATCGCACTTTTAAAAATTTTGTCCCATAGGGCATAATGATAAAGAATTTTTCTTTGTGTCCCTGTAAAAAAACTGTAAGTGCTAAATTAACCAAAATCTATACAATTGGTGCAACTGTGACCTATAACATGTGTACAAATTTTTTGCTCAGATTAATAAGGCGTTTAGACGCTATCACACTTTTAAAAATTTGGCCCCATAGGCATAATGATAAAGAATTTTTCTTTGTGCCCCTGCAAAAAACTGTAAGTGCTAAATTCACCAAAATCTATACAGTTCGTGCAACTGTTACCTATAACATGTATACAAATTTTTTCCTAAGAGTAATAAAGCGTTTAGACGCTATCGCACTTTTAAAAATTTGGTCCCATAGGCCATAATGATAAAGAATTTTTCCTCCTGTCCCTGTAAAAAAAACTATGACTGCTAGATTCACCAAAATCTATAGGGTTCGTATTATGGTGACTTACAATATACGTACCAACTTTCAGCTTATTCGAACAAAGCGTTTAGACGCTAGCGTGTTCACTCACAGACATACATACACACATCCATACATCATCGTAAAAATAGTGGAAACGGACTCAGGGGACCTCGAAACGTATAGAAACATCAAAATCTCAAATTCGGATTTTTGACATGATTACAATGCTTTCCTCACTATTTTTTTACTTTCCTCACTTTTCGGAAAGTAAAAAAAATAAAAATAATAAACACACACTATTTTTTTGGTCTATAGCAATTTTATATTACAATACGTTACAGGAAAGCGAGATTTTCCGAAATGAAAGGTGGCCTCGAAATGATGCTGAGCTTCCCTTAGCTTCAAAGCTTAATCGGGCCCTGAAAACATGGCTCTGAAATCTTCCAGGGTGAGTAGGTAAGTTCAAAAATTAGCTTGTGAAGCTGGAAAATTTTGAAGAAAGGGATAACAAAAAATATAAATAGGGTAAAAATGGCAGCAAAGAAAAGAAAAATATAGTGCAATCTTATTTTAGAGATAGATTACCTTTACATTGCTTCACGATACAGATTATTGTCTAGAAAAATATAATGAGATTACGATTAGATTACGATCAGATTACGATTAGAATTAGGATTAGATTACGATTACAATTTAAATATTTTTTTTGATTACGATTAGATTACGATTACAATTTAAAAAATCTGGAGTGACTCCACTCGACTTTCCGAACATTGAGTAACTAACAGTTTTGTAGATAAAATAAAGAAAGAGGAATTGCTAAACAAACAAAAGAGAGAAAACCATAATAGAGTGTTTTTTTCTCCATATATCACACGAGGTTTTATTTAACGCTACTGAACTTTGAGCCCTTAGATCATAATGATAAAGAATTTTTCGTTTTGTCCCTGTAAAAATCTATAGATGCTAGATTCACCAAAATGCTTATAGTTAGTGCAACAGTGATTTATAATATTCATACAAATTTTCAGCTCAATTGAATAAGGCGTTTAGATGCTATCGCACTTTTAAAAATTTGGTCTCATAGGCCATAATGATAAAGAATTTTTCTTTGTGTCCCTGTAAAAAAACTGTAGTGCTAGATTCACCAAAATCTATACAGTTGGTGCAAATGCGACCTATAACATGTGTACAATTTTTTTGCTCAGATTAATAAGGCGTTTAGACGCTATCACACTTTTAAAAATTTGGCCCCATTGGCCTTAATGATAAAGAATTTTTCTTTGTGTCCCTGTAAAAAAACTATAAGTGCTAGATTCTCCAAAATCTATACAGATTGAGTATCTGTGACCTATAATATGGGTATAAAATTTTTGCTCAATTGAATAAGGCGTTTAGATGCTATCGCACTTTTAAGATTTTGGTCCCATAGGCCATAATGATAAAGAATTTTTCTTTGTGTCCCTGTAAAAACACTATAAGTGCTAGATTCACCAAAATCTATAGGGTTCGTACTATGGTGACTTACAATATACGTACCAACTTTCAGGTTAATCGAACAAAGCCTTTAGACGCTAGCGTGTTCACAAACATACACATATACACACATACACACATACACACACATACATACATCATCGTAAAAATAGTGAAAACGGACTCAGGGGACCTCAAAACGTATAGAAACATCAAAATCTCGAATTCGGATTTTTGACATGATTACAATACTTTCCTCACTATAGTGTTCGGAAAGTAATATTTTTTTTGATTACGATTAAATTACGATTACAATTTAAATATTTTTTTTGATTACGATTAGATTACGATTACAATTTAAATATTTTTTTGATTACGATTAGATTACGATTACAATTTAAATATTTTTTTTTGATTACGATTAGATTACGATTACAATTTAAATATTTTTTTTGATTACGATTAAATTACGATTATAATTTAAATATTTTATTTTGATTACGATTAATCAGCGATTACGTTGCTTTTGTAATCGATTACAATCGATTACGATTACGCGATTACGATTACTACAAGTCTGGTACCACGTAGGATCGATGATAATGATGAATGTAGCTTTGAGTACCATTCTGACGATTGACTGGTTCTCAGTTTCTTTCCTCTGTTTAGGCCGACCGTTTCTTCCCTGACGCTATGTTCGGCCACGGTTTACCCATTCTTATCAATATTATTTAATAGTGGTACCCCTCCTATCCAATTCACAAAAAAATAGCAGATTAGACCAACCGGCTTCTTTGAGACCAACTACACACCGCACTCAAATGCTGACATCTGCGCATGTTGTTTGCACACATGTATGCGAGGCATAGTTACTGTCTTTCTGAGAAGATGGAATAAAATTCTCGAAGAATTTATGACCTGGAATCAAAATTTCTCATTTTTAATATTCTTCCAGATGTGCAGTTGAGATGCTCTGCCGAGTCGCATGCTCATTCGATGGTAGCCAAACTTTAAAATTTTGCATTTTCCATCGAAACCTGTATGTATGTCAATTTTTTGTCTAATTTGCATTACTCCTTCTTGATGCGTCGCTTTTTTTGTTATAGAGTATATGTAATGGCCACAGGATATTAGTTTTTCACCTTTTATTGTGCGGAGCCATGATGTGTATCGACGGTCACAGATGCTTGCAAGTTCAATAGATTTCGAAGTCAAATTTAAAGTATTACAATTAAATTATAATAAACATTAAATATATTTTAAGTAATACAATATATATATATATATATATATATATATATATATATATATATATATATATATATACCTTTTTTTCCGTAAAGTATTCTTAAATAGCATTGATATAAACTAAAATAATATAATTAAGAAAGAAAAACATTACTTCCGCGTATTACTTCATATTTAAGTCCATATTATGCAAACAATTTATACAAAATCATTAAATATAGGGCTTATATGCCATATTAAAACTATATGACAATTTCATTCCTCAGTGATTTAACTTAAATGAACTTTTGCACATTTTACGATGTATTCTCATGTAACGAAACGTCACACATTTACCTATAGTTGTGAAACATACTTCATAATTGTAGTTTTACGAAACGAGCATAATGTTTATTATCAGCACGCGTAATTTCTAGACTTTTTTAAATTATTCTCTTACCCAATCCCCCATAGAATAATTTTATTTATCGCTCGCATAAAGATCTTTCTCCAGGGTGAAATATATATTTACATTTAGTCCTTTAAAATTGAATTAAAATTGTCATTCAAATGGTTTGTTTTAATGAAGGTCTCATTAGTCGAGAGTTTCTTGAATGTTTAACATATATATGATATGGATTACCTTCTTTGCCTCATGTGATGCAAGAGATTACACAAAATTATTATTTGACGCATCTCATATTAACATTAATATATAAGAATATCACTTGTACCAAATTTCCAATTTGAAAAATTAATTGAATACTAATTTAACTACCAATACGTAATTTTTTTAAATTACTAAAATTTATTTGGTATTAAAATATGTGATTAATTCTGGCTCTTTAAACAGTAACTAAGAGCTTAAAAAAAATAATAATAAAGAACATAAATTTGTGTAAGCATATACAATAAATATCAAAATCACACAACTATAGCTTCAAAATATTCGGGCATGATCCTTCATCTTTGGCCAGGCAACAAAGTCCAAAATTTGAGTTTTTTGAATTAAGGCGAAATATTAAATTCACTTTAGAACACATTTTCCTGCTATTAAACTATTAAATATGTTTTTTATAAGTTTTTTTTATAATATTTTAACGTTGGAAAAATATAAAATATCATTAGTTATTGTGTTTTTATTTTCCTTTTAAATTACTAAAATTTATTTACTGGAGTCTTTGAGTTTTTTGAATTAAAGCGAAATATTAAGTTCACTTTAGAAAATAATTCTCTGTTATTGAAACTGGTAAATATGTTTTTATAAATATTCTGATAATATTTTAATGTTGGAAAAATATGAAATATCATTAGTTATTTCGTTTTTACTTGTAATATTTTTTTTATTATACTAGTTATATATACATTATAATTTCATTTTTTTAATGCTTCCTGTTTCACATTAATTCAAATCCTAATTATCTTACTCATATTTTTTCTCCTGCTATTATCCAGTATTGGATGCGAGAGGTTAGTTTCAATTGCTTTCAATATCCAAATTTTTCGAAATCAAATTTATATTTTTATGGTAATAGATTTAAAATATTTAAAAAATTAAAACAGGAAATTTCTGTAATTTTCTTATGCATTAGTAATATAAAATTAAATAAAAATAACAAAGAAAAAATGCTTCTTAAATTCTATTTATAATTTTTAATTTATTTCCAAATTATGTGACCAACTCATGTATAAACTATGCACATAGATCTTCTATGATATTAATAAATGATAATTTCATACCTCAGTCTTTAAATTTGTAGGACCTTTTGTATATTTTACGAAATTATTCATTTAATAAAACGAGAAAATTTTATCACTGTGAAACATATTCCATAATTTGTAGTTTGATAAAACAGAATTATTTTTATTATCAGCACGTACATCTTCTAGAAATTTGAGAGTTATTCTCTTACCATATCCCCTCCAGGATTATTTAAATTATCTCTCGCATACAGATCTTTTCTCCAGGATGAAAGATATCCTTACATTTAGTCTTTTAAAATTGGATTAAAATTCTCATTAAATTTACACCAACTCGTGTTACCGATTTTGAACATGTCTGCACCTCAAATGGTTTATTTTAATGAACGTGTTTTTAGTCGGTTGCTATTTAAATGTTTACTTTATTGATATTGATTACTTTCTTAGACCAATTTCGCTTAAGAGAGTACATTAATTTATTATTTGACGTATCTTATTTTAACTTTTATGATATGATAAGTTCACTTGTTTCGAAATTTCAATTAAAAAAGAAAAAAAAAATGATTTGGATATTAATTTTACTGTCACTCGTAATTTTGTAAATTTGTAAAATTTAATTGATTGAAAACATTTATGCTTATTAATTTAAGAAGATTTATTAAGGTCACTTTACAAAATGTATGTTAATTATTAAAACAGGAAAATAAATTTTTTTCACAACAAAATATTACTTGAATTTTAGAATAATTTAAAATATTACTATTGGTATTTTGTTATCTATTTCTAATGTGCTCAAAACTTTCTATGTAACTTTGTAACTATTATATATACTGTGATTTTATGTGTTTATTTAATTCTTTTTTCTTTTTTGCAGTAACTCTAATGCCGATTTTATTATTATTATTATTATTATTATTTTTAGGTGATTATGCGGAGAATTATGCATTGTATTATCCAAGCTTAACGGGTTGGATGGCGTCCGCCGGAGCGAAAATTCGCCAGATCACCGCATGACAGCTACCTACAACCAGACAGTAATATAGTCGCTACATAGAATGAGCTGTGTCCGATGATCTTCGTTCAGGCTTCATACATGGACATCAGAAACTAGATGGAACTGCATATTGTAACTTCTGGTCAGCAATGTTACTGGAACGCCAGAGCTCAGGAATGACAGGGTGGCAACTTCTGCTTCTTGGACACATAGCTCGACATGAATTATATTGATATAAAATGTGATCTAGTTACATTTCTGGTCTTCACTAGACATCTTTCGCTGTCGGGCCCTCTGCATCTTCATATGTAGTACTGTCATGAGACTTCTACCTCCCTTTATAACTCTATCTGAGCACATTTCGCAATTTTGCATTTATTAATGTCGGATCATGGTCATTACATGCCATATGATTGACCAGTACTCTATCAGTGTGGGAAGAAAATGAATGAAAAATATTAACACTATATTAAATCATGGTTTAGATATGTAGAGGAAGATTTCGCCGTAACTGATACTAAAGAAAACATAAATTTCTTTTTACAAAGAATCATTTCAATAGGTTGAAACATTAGATTTACTCGTGAAGTGGAGAAGGATAGAAAAATCAATCATTTGGATATAACAATCACTTGCACCCCCTCCCTACCCCCCACCACCTCAAAAAAAAAAAAAAAGAGTTAAAAATCACCGTTTACGGCAAACCTACATGTACTAATGAAATAATTAAAAATAAATGAAAAAACCACTACCGATATAAAATTGCCGCAATACAAATTTATATTAACAGGGCTTTGATCGTTTGCTCAAATGAGGAATTACTAAAAATCGAACGTAAATCTATAATGGACATTTGTAAAATCGCGAGATATAACAGAATATAGTTCAAAAACTTTATAGAAGATATCTTGTAAAACTTAATTATATCTGTTATGAACAAAAAACAAAACATAATTCATTATTAAAAAGTATTAAAAGATAAAAACACACTTTAAAACAGGTGATTCATTTATTAAAATCAAATTTGCAATATCTTCAGAACAAGCTTTTCGCTGTGAGTTACGTGGCATCTTCAGCTCATATAGAGAATTTTAGTAAGGTAGAATGAAAAAAGTCATCTATATATATTAAGACTCTTGGAGATGGTTACAGATATAAGAAGCTTGACAATATATAGGTACACATAGCATAAGGAATTCACTTGAAATGTCAGCTGTAGCGTCATCTTGTTAGTATTTAGTAACATTACGTCAAAGCAGTGGAGAAAAGATATATTGAATCTAAAGGAAATCGCTTGAAATGTCACTTAGAGAAAAGAGATTCAACATCTCTTTTCTCAAAGCATTATCAAGATTACACTACAAGTGGAATTTCAAGTGAATTCCTCACAGTTTAAATCAATCTTTAAATTACTAATGATAGGACATACGAAACTTTTTACTGTGGTTTACTTTATATAGCAAAAACAGTCAGATTCAAAAGTATCAAAAAAAAAGTTTATTAGGAAATTAGAATTAATATCGATCAGAAGATATACAAATTTATTATAATGCAAAATGCGACATTTTCAAAAATCATTCTGAAATAAATATTGCAATCCAAGTTAACTGGATCTATATAAATAAAATTATAAATCTTTTGAGTCTTTAAAATGAGACTTCATGATTATTAATATGTATCGAGAAAATTATTACAATGCGTTGCAAAATATTGGTGTTAATAGAATATTAAAATATGACTTAATATAGTTAATTTTATTATCCTGATTGGATTCTTTAAACTTATTTATATTAGAAACTAAAATTTACTAAATTACAAAATTATGTAGCGATTACTAATTAATATTTATATAATTTACAACTTTAAAATTTGAGACAAATGAAACTTTAATACATTAATGTAATCTAAGACAAGGTATGTCGAATAATAAATTAGTGTAATCTCCTACGCGACACTTGGCAAAGAAAGTAATCAATAATAATAGAATAAACATTCAAATAGCTCTCGATTAATGAATGAGACATTCATTAAAATGAAGCATTTGAGATGGAGATACATTCAGAATTGGTAATATTCGTTGGTGTACGTTTACTGAGAATTTTAATTCACTCCTAAGGCATTAAATGCATTCATACAGCTTGGACAGAGGACCTTATTATGATAGGTACCAAATAATAAGTAAGTAATAGTAAGTAAGTAATGAGTAATCTCTTCCACAACACAAAGCAAAGAAAGGTAATCCATACCAATAAGGTAAACATTCACTGAACACTCAACTAATAAGATGTTCATTAAAATAAAACATTTGAATGAGAAATTTAATTCAATTTTAAGGGTCTAAATGTAAGGATAACATTCACCCTGAAGAAAAGATAATTTAAATAATTCTGCAAGGGATTTGGTGAGAGAAGTGCATTTAGAAGTGCAGATGCTATGCGAGCTAATAATAAATATAATACTCTTTTCTTAATATACAGTTATAAAGTATGCTTCAAAGTAATAAAAGTAAATCTTAAATAGATAAAAGTCCCTTAGATAAGTAAGGTATAATGCCGTTTAATAATATGAAAGAAATTCTATAATCATCAACTCTGCGTAAATTAGTCACATAAAATATGTATGAATGTAAAATCTATACATATAAAAGAGTACTTCCACTCACTCACTCACTCACTCACTCACTGACTCATCAATGCACAGCAAAATCTACGGGACCTACTGACTCGAAACTTGGTTAGATTATAGAACATGTCGTGTAAGTACTCATTAAGAAGCGATTTTGCGAAATTCGCCCCCTAAGGGGGAGTAGGGGCAAAATGTGATTTCACAAAAACCTTCATATCTCAAAGAAAAAAAACAGATATCCGTAAAATTTTTGCTTTCAAATATAGCTAACACAAATATCTAAAAACCAATTTCTGAAATTTTAGAAATTTGGTCCCCAAGGGCGTAAAGGGAAAACGTGATTTCACGTGCGCAAAACGTTGTTTTGCATACTCCTATATATCTCAAACAAAAAAGCGGATATACGTGAAATTTTTGCTCTAATATATGGCTAATACAAATACCTAAAAATTAATTTCTGGAATTTTAGAAATTCAGCCCCCAAGAGCGGGGAGAGGGGGCAAAACGCGATTTGAAATAATCCTTTATATCGCAAACAGAAAAAAAAGGTACATGTGATACTTTTGCTCTGAAATATAGCTCCCACAAATCCATAAAAACTAATTTCATTAATTTTAGAAATTCGTCCCAGGTGGGGCGGGAAAGGGGGGCTAAGGGGCAAAAGAAGTAGAAATACAGTTAGACCGTTCAAAATTGGTACAGATAGGTTTTGGAGACCTGCAAGTCGAATGAATATACTTTCGAAAGTGTAAAGTTATCAGGAGAGTCAGAACGGATGGGGGGGGGGAGCGACGAGCAAAAAAATAAAATAAAAATAGAGTTAGGTCGTTCAAAATTGGTACATAGAGGTTTTTGATACTTACAAATCGATTGCGGATATTTTCGAATTTGTAAAGTTACTAGGAGGGGGGGGGAGGAAGGGGGTGAAGGGGCAAAAATATATAAATAAGTGTTAGAGCGCTGAAAATTAGTGTTGTTAGGTTTTGAGGCCTAATAAATCGATTGCGAATATTTTCAAAAGTACATAATTATTACGAGGGGCGGGAAGGGGGGCAGGTGCAGGGGTAAAAATAAAGACATTCAGATAGAATGTTGGAAATTAGTAGGCAGGTGGGGACCCGGACCGATTATTCCACCGATAAGAGAAGATTTTTTTTTTTTTTTTTTTTTTTTTTTTTTTTGCATTTTATGTTTAGTTTTTTCCCTTACGACAATATAGTGATTCATTCAGAGTGTGAAATATAAATGCGCGCGCGCAGCGCACAATGGCCTGCGCTGACGAAGGCAGTGGGGACCCGGTGCGACAATTTTTCCAATCAGAACTTTTTTTTTCGCAGGATAAAATTAATGCAATTTTGAGATTTTATTAAATATAGTGATTCATTTAAAAATAGTGACCAGCGAAGCTGGCGTAGCCTGCTAGTTATATATATACAGGGTGATTATAATTAAAGTTACGATTTTAAAACGCTATAGTTTTAAAACTACTGGTCAGAATGGTTTGGTATTTTACCAAAAAAATTGCTACGCAATGGAATTTTGTTTGGCAAAGGGAAAAAAAGAAGTTCCAAAATGTACCGTTAATCCTTCGTACGATGTTTGTTTCATGAAGCTCCTCTTTTTTTCTTGTGACTATTTTTGTTTCCACTGTAAACACGTATTCTTGTCTTTTTGCTAAAAAAGTTGTCGTAAATCCTTAAAGTCTATTGTTTCCTGCTATTCTATTCTATTGCTAACAATATTCCTGTGTATAATTAACCTATTTAGGCATTTCTTTTGAGGCTGTCTTGACAGCGCCATCTATAGGCACATTTTATAAATACTTTCTTCCTTCGCCAAACAAAATTCCATTGCCTCACGATTGTTCTGGTAAAATATCAAGTCATTTTGACCGTTAGTTTTAAAATTATAGCATTTTGAAATCGTAACTTTAATTATAATCACCCTGTATATGTATATAAGATAACAATTACTCCTTTTTCATTAATTAATTATTTTCAATTTATATAAATCTCTCTCTATATAAATGGCTAAGAGAGTTTTTTCCTGTAAGTCCGTAGCTGGACGCAAGTTGATTGGAGAAATTCTTCTGTTTGTCTGTGTGTTGTTGCCACCAGCTTTTCATACTTTATTTAATTTTAAAAAAATCTAATTGTCCGATCGATAAGTTAATTAAACCGACTGATTAAAGAAAATGTCCCTTTCATTTGGTACCTTATTTGTAACGAAATTTTGATTAGATTTTTAAAAATTAATTAAAATGTGAAAATAATAACCTGGTAAAAGCTTTAAATGTGGACATTTAAAATTTTAATTGTTGCTAAAAAGAAAAGAAAAAAAACACTTTTTCTTTTTCTTTTTTTTTTTTATAACATAAAATGAAATATACTTTCACGCGAAAAATAAAAAATTGTAAAATATTTTACTCATGCACATGAAAAAAAGAAAATTGAAAATGGGGTAAAAACAATGGACAATATTCCTGTGACGTCACAGTGGGTAAAATCGCCGAACACGTGGTCGATATTTTGTAAACAAATTAGATTCAAGATGCCATTTTATTGTTACGCATAACATTTTCCTAAATATTTCTCCAGTGAAACTTAATAATCAGATATCTGTTCAAACAAGAACAAAAGAGAAATGTAAACAACTGAATCGAATTATAAAGTTAAGACTATTCCATATCGTAAAATTGCGGAACATTTTATGTATACACACATATATATATAATGAATAAAAGATTAATAAGAACATTTTATACACACACACATATCTATAGACAACAAAGCTTAAATAATTAGAATTTCAATCACTTTAATAAAGGAATTTATTAAATGGAACAACCATTTAAATTTGTTAACATCGCCACAGTTGACATGGCAACTTTTAATAATACATATGTTGATTAATATTAAAGTATATTACTAAAACTGGATTAAAAACAAAACAAAGATATCACTCTATCACTCTTACTTCAACTTCATATAATCTTTAACTCTTATAAATAATATTGCAAGATAAAAATTTGTAGGCCACAATGCTTTGCTATGGTAGAGTTGAGAGTTGTTTTCCAAAAACAGCTGATTTTTTATAGTCTCGAACCCAAAGGAGGAATATGGTCCATTTAGATAAAAGTGCACGAGAGTTCCTAAAATTAATGGAAATATAAATGAACGTTAAATAAATAAAATAATCGTCTGCTCAATCACGTGATATTGGAAAACAAAGATCGAATTCAGTAAATATGGAAAGGAAAAGAAAACGAAAAGAAAAGAAAGAAACAAAAAAAAATAATAATAATAACATAAACCAACGGGAAACCAAAGCGGGCTTTAAAGCAATTTCATGATTTCTTTAAATTTTATTTTTGTTTGTAAAGTGATATAGAAAAGAGTTTCCTTTAAATATAGTGATCAACTAAGCGAGAAAAGCCTTCGTTGATACACTACCTTCATTGATTTCATAAATTAAAAAATGGTTTCATTAACAAACTTTGATCTATTGGCACGTAGGCAGCATCAGGCCAAGTTTTGTACATTTCGAGTTTGATTATGAAAATTTTCCCGCATTCGGAATTCGGTTCGTTCCCGAACCGGGGCTTTGCTAGGATTATATAACATTTTACAGGTAATTATGCATTTTCCTGTTTTCCTGTTCTGCAATTTGAAATATTTTTAATGTTAATATTCACATATTATTCTAATTCTTAACAATATACAGCATTTTTAACTACCATGTTTTAGAATTTCTAGGAGGAGTAGAGTTAATTCTGACGATTCAGAATCATGCAATAATTCGGGGTTGAAAATGCTTTCGACGTTTTGGTGTACGCAGATACATCAACAATAAAAAGACGTCAGTGATGAATATACTACATCATTTTTATAATCAATTAGCCGCTTTCGATGACCAGTTGGTTCACCTTTTCATGAAAATATTTTAAAAACATGAGTAGATGCTAATAAAAAAAATATATCCAAATTTGCCTGAGAAAAAATTATTATGATTAATCCAAACGCCCTCTAAAAAGGTGTAGCACATTCACACACATTTCAAAACGCTATAATTTTAAAACTACCCATCAGAGCGATTTGATATTTTACCAGAGCAATCGTGAGGTAATGAAATTTTATTTGGCAAAAGAAAAAAAAAATAGTTCCAACATGTTTGTGTAGATAGCGCTGCCAGGGCAATATGTCAGGGGAAATGCCTAAATGGACTCATTAAACACAGGAATGTTGTTAGAAACACAATGGAATAGCAAGAAGCAATAGATTTCAAGGGTTTACTATTTTTTTTCTTTTAGCAAAGAGGCAAGAATACGTGTTTACAGAGGAAACA
This sequence comes from Salticus scenicus, assembly GCA_963930645.1. Taxonomy (NCBI): domain Eukaryota; kingdom Metazoa; phylum Arthropoda; class Arachnida; order Araneae; family Salticidae; genus Salticus; species Salticus scenicus. The sequence goes on from OZ005659.1 coordinate 241,984,942, forward strand.
GCCATAGTGAAAAGAGAAAAAGAGGAGCTTCATGAAACAAATACTTTACGGATAATTAACCGCACATTTTGGAACTATTTTCTGGCAAAAGAAAAAAAAATTTTTTTTTCAAAATGTGCCGTTAATTATCCGTAAAGCATTTTTTTCATGAAGCTCCTCTTTTTCTCTTTTCACTATGACTGTTTCCGCCGTAAACACGTATTCTTGTCTTTTTGCTAAAAACATTGTAGTAAACCCTTGAAGTCAAATGTTTCCTGCTATTCCATTGTGTTGCTGACAACATTCCTGTGTTTAATGAGTCCATTTAGGCTTTTCCCGCATCACCCTGACAGCGCCATGTATAGGAACATGTTGGAAATACTTTTTACTCCCTCAAACAAAATTTCATTGCCTCACGATTGCTCGGATAAAATATCAAATCGCTCTGATGGGTAATTTTAAAATATAGCGTTCTGAAATCGTAATTATAATCACCCTGTATACACTTCTTTCTCAACACACGCTTATTTTAATTAAAGCTTAAACGGCTGTTAGCGTCATTCAAGAAACATCGCATTTGGAGGTCCCTATACGTCGTTTCAATCGGGGAGTTTTAATTATTATCGCAGGTTCCCTTGCCTAGTGGCCTATGGTAGTATAATGCAGCCACGTCCCCCGCGCCTAGCATCGCGGGTGATTCTAAAAGCTATGAGGAGGACATATCTGACTGACAGTTGTGAAGTTTGCGTTGATGCAAACTCCATCTTAATAACTTAATTAGATAACTAAAGGGTAAGTAAGAGAGTACAAGACTTGAATTAAACAAAAAATAAGAATTTATTTGAACAGATTAACGGGACGGCAGTCTGGCAATCAAACTAGCTCAGTCAGCGTATTTAATTAATCAAAATATATGTATCAGAAATTAAATTAGATAATCTTAAATATCTCAACCCAGCAAATAGTCGAAAATGTAGAGACGGTTTCACTTGTATACTCCGCTACTGCGACTTCTCTGTGGATCAGAGGATTCCCTTCTGATCCAACTTTACTTTTACGAATGCTAGTAGATACTCGTGCCAACACTCATCACAACTTAATCTTCACGCAACTAAATCTCCACTACTCCACTTCTCAACACTCGCCAAAATAAGATTATCCGCAATTCACTATAATATGCATCACCATCCACTATAATATACTCCAACATCCACACCCATCTACTAAAACCATCTCCATCTTATACTTCTCCCTACTAACCTCCTTTCTCTTCATTTCAATCAATACTTTAAATATCACTTCTAATTCCTTCGTTGCAGCACCCTGCTGACACAAAACTAACCCGACCTCAACTTTCGCCGAGTCACTGGCGTCGAAGAAATTTAACCGTCCCCACTTTCTACTTTCCTGGATCCAGCTTAATTTTACACAAACTGTGGTGATGTTCTGACGCCTCAACTTCACACAGTTTGGGATTTGGAAAACATTCAGTCATTCGACGCTCTCTTATCGCTTATTTTCTGTCGTTCAGATGACTGTCACCCCTATTTTAACACTGGACTCGTTGAGTCAGCGCTTGCGCAGAGGCTTTCATGGTCTCAAGAAATATGGTTGAAGAATAAGAAAAAATGTGTTTTGTTTAGTCCACTATCTCCTCTCAATCAACAATTGTGGTTTTGCTTTCTAAGGCTACGATGATCAAGTTATTTGCAGAACTCGCTCTGGAACATATAATCGGTAACAAAAGTATCCGAACACTAGCAAAAATTCCTATGTAAAAAAAGTAGAGTTAATACTGTCTTGTTAAATAAATCCTTGTCGAATCATGTTCTTAGACTGACTAATAATATGATTCGACAAGGATTTATTTAACAAAACAGCATTAACTCTCCTTTTTTTATATAGGCATTTTTGCTAGCATTCGGATACTTTTGTTACTGATTGTATGTGGGGATGAAATTTTGAACACTATCACTTACGTGGCGTTTTTCTGATGTTTCTCTGGTCGCTTCAAAAAAGTATTTCTTGTATTGCTATATGATTCGAATCGTCAGAATACACTCTATCTCTCCTATAAATTCTGAAACAACCTGTATATGCAGATATATATTTTTTTAACCAAAACATATTGACTATTTGTTGTTAGAGAGCTAATTTTTTACTTTCCGAATATACATATGTAAGGAAAGTATTGTAATCATTTCAAAAATCCGAATTTGAGATTTTGATGTTTCTATAAGTTTTGAGGTCCCCTGAGTCCGTTTTCACTATTTTTGCGATGATGCTTGCATGTGTGTGTAGGTGGGTGTGACTGACCACGCTAGCGCCTAAAGAATTTGGTCGAATAAGCTGAAAGTTGGTATGTATGTTGTAAGTCACCGTAGCACGAACCCTATTGGTTTTAGTGAATCTAGCACTTATAGTTTTTTTACAGGGACAAAAAGAAAAATTCTTTATGATTATGGCCTAAGGGACCAAATTTTTTAATGTGCGATAGCGTATAAAACACTTATTCTATTGAACTGAAAATTTATGCACATAATATAGGTCACAGTGTCACGAACGGTATAGATTTTGGTGAATTTAGCACTTACAGGTTTTTTACAGGAACACAAAGAAATATTCTTTATCATTATGGCCTATGGGACCAAATTTTTAAAAGTGCGATAGCGTCTAAACGCCTTATTCAATTGAGCGGGAAATTTATATGAATATTATAAATCACTGTTGCACTAACTATAAGCATTTTGGTGAATCTAGCAGTTATAGGTTTTTACAGGGACACAACGAAAAATTCTTTATCATTATGATCTATGAGATCAAAGTTCAGTAGCTTTAAATTAAACATCGTGTATTATATGGAGAAAAATACTCAAGCACCCTATTATAATTTCCTCTCTTTTGTTTATTTAACAACTCCTTTTACTTTACTTTATCTAAAAAACCGTTAATTACTCTATGTTCGGAAAGTCAAGTGGAGTCACTTTTTTTTTCTTTATGAATTAAATTTGATACTTAAAATACTATGCTATTATTTATTTATTTGTTTTCTAATGTTTGAGACAATTGCAAATTCCATATAGTAGTATTTTTAATAAGATATATCAACTGATAATTTAGAGCAATATCTTCCATGCACCAGGCAAAGACTTTAATCAATACCAATAAAGTAAACATTCAAGTAACTCTCGACTAATGAAACGTTCATTAAAATAAACAATTTGAGATATGGGTATATTCAAAATCTGAAATATGCATTGGTGTAAGTTTAATGACAGATTTAACTCAACTTTAGATGGCTCAATATAAAGATATCTTTTACCCTAGAGAAAATATCTTTACGCAAAAGATTATTCAAATTATTCTAGGTAGGATTTGGTCAGAGAATGATGCTTAGAAATCTAGCAGTTATACTTGCAGATAATAGAATATTATGCTGTTTTCTTAAACTACAGTTATGAAGTGTGTTTCATAGAGATAAAGGTGCCTCGTTTCGTTACATGAGAATACTTCTTAAAATATGCAAAACGCCCTTTAAATTAAATGACTGAAATTTGAAGTTGCCATTAATTTATATAATCGAAGCACAATATATTTACAGTTTATATATAAATTGAACGCAGAAATGGGAAAATAATATAAAAGTATGTAAGGAATTTATATATATATATACACTGATGGAAAAAAAAATCCCAACACCAGGAAGGAGCTGTGCTAGATAAACGAAATTTGGTAGGCGTGTTTATACATCTGAAAGATGACGTCGATTTAAATTTCGAGCTACGCGCATAAGTGTGGCGCTCGTAGCGACACTATGAACATGCAAATGAGGTTTGCTTTAAATAAGCGCTGTAAGGTTCGTGATCGTTATTTACAGTTGAGATTTGACGTAGTGGGTTAATGTTAGTCAAGGATGCCTCTAAGAAGACGAAGAAGCCATTATCAACAGCTCACTGAGTTTGAACGAGGTCGTGTAGTAGGGCTACGAGAAGGTGGGTTTTCTTTCCGCGATATTGCAGAAAGACTTGGCCGGAATGTATCCACTGTGCATGAGTATTGGCAGCAGTGGTCAAGGGAGGGTACTGCCTCAAGAAGGCCGGGTTCCGGGCGGCCACGTGGCACTACTGAGAGGGAAGACCGCCGTGTTCGGCGTATGGCTGTGGTTACACTGCAAATAAAAGGGTCTTAAAGTAAGACATAAAAACAACTTAAACGGCATTTAAGACACGTAAATGTCTTAAAATGTACCTTAGACGTTATAGATATTTTAATTTAAGACAGAAATATGTCTGAATTATCAATTCAGGCACAAAAATGTCTGAAACACGTAAATACGCGAGTTTTCAGACAGCAAAACGCGTTTGAATTTTCAGACACTTTAGAAATTCAGACACTTGCATTACTTAGAAAATTTTTCATATGGAATCTACTTTAAGAAAATATGCTTATCCTACTTCTTTCCACATTCAATAAATATATTATTATTTTATATAATAAGCAGTTAAACTACTTAAATTATGGTAGCTTTATGAAATTATATTTTTATGAAATAATACTCTAGGGATGTGATTCATATTTGCATGCTATTATCTTTAACACAATTCATAAACAACATATTTAGACATAAAGCTTAATTTGTTCAAAAAAAAAAAAAAAATCTTTGTCTTTAAAGCTTTCTTATATTAAAAGAAAAAGTGTGAAGACAGATGTAGCAAGTAGTTTGTACAAAAGAAAGCTAATATATAAGTGAACAATCATGAATAATTTGTGCATATTTTTTTCTTTCTTTCTTCTTATTATTATTCATTTAAAAACTTTTCTTTCACAGATTCACCTACATCTAAATGTAAAATTACAAATTTTCTTGTATTCATGATTACAGTTCGTTTTTATTTAAATATCACTTTAAGGAAAGAAATCGTTATCATTGAGGGATGTAACCTTCACATACTTGTTATGCATTATTAAAAAAATCTGGTCCTCTAAATATGAAATTTAAGATAATAATATTTATTAAGCTTAAGATACCATACTATCATTAGTTTTACGGCAGAAAAGTAGAAGTAAAACATAACACTGCGATTTGTTTCACGAATACTGCAGTATATTATATAATAAAAACACGTATTGTTGTATTCGACGTTAGCGTGATTGGTAAATGCGTTACCCGGACGATATTTGGCTCGAGGTTTCTGTTTCCTTAAACTGTGTGAGTTTGAATCCCAACGCCGGAAAATGAGACCTTTTCTTTTTTTTTTTTTTTTTTTTATATAAATATTTCATTAATGCTCTAAACAATTCTAAAATATATTTTTAACAGAAAAAAATAATTATTATTTATTTATTATTTATTTATTTACTTATTTATTTATTTATTTATTTATTAAAGAGACTTAAAAACAGTAGTATTTTTAAGCCTAACATGGCGGTGTTTTTAAGCCTAAAACATGGCGGCGTTTTAAGACGCTTGCAATATCTTAATTTCCGATGCAAAAAGTTGTCTTAAAAAGTAAGACATTTCTTTTTCACTTAAAAAATGACCATCCATTTAAGACACTTTTTAAACTGAATGTAAGACATTTACGTTTTCAGTGTAATCGTACTGCGTCTGCAGCTGAATTTCGCGCTGCAGTTGGCACCACAGTGACACAACGAACTGTTACAAATTGGTTACTTCAAGGACAGCTCCGAGCCAGACGCCCTGTAGCGTGCATTCCACTGACTCCAAACCACTGCCGTTTGCGACGTGAGTGGTGTCAAGCTAGAGCTCATTGGAGGACGGAGTGGAGATCTGTTGTGTTTTCTGATGAAAGCCGGTTCTGCCTTGCTCGCAGTGATAGCCGTCTGTTGGTTAGAAGGAGGCCAGGTGAACGCCTGCTAGCCACCTGTCTGCGGCCTAGACACACAGGGCCTACTCCTGGAGTTATGGTTTGGGGAGCAATTTCGTGTGGCAGCAGGAGAACTCTCGTGGTTATCCCACGCACACTGACTGCAAATTTGTACGTCAGTCTAGTGATACAACCTGTTGTTCTGCCATTCATGAACAGCATTCAAGGGGGTGTTTTCCAACAGGATAACGCTCGCCCTCATACCGCTGTTGTAACCCAACATGCTCTACAGAGTGTCGACATGTTGCCTTGGCCTGCTAGATCTCCAGATCTTTCTCCAATCGAGCACGTATGGGACATCATTGGACGACAACTCCAGCGTCATCCGCAACCAGCATTAACCGTCCCTGCATTGACCGCCCAAGTGCAACAGGCATGGAACTCCATCCCACAAACTGATATCCGACACCTGTACGACACAATGCATGCACGTTTGCATGCTTGCATTCAAAATTCTGGCGGTTACACCGGTTTCTAATGTACCAACATTTCACATTTGAAATGGCACTTCTCGCCAATGGCTCTACCTGTGATCTTGAAACTTTAATCAATTAAATATGTTACCTAGACAAATGTACTGCTGAAATTTCATTACTGTACAATAAATTTTTCTTGGTGTTGGGATTTTTTTTTTCCATCAGTGTATATCTTATTTTAGGACGGAGGACTATTAGTCTCAATTTACGGATAAAACGCCAGTTTTACGATGGTTGGACATTTATCGAAAACGAAAATTTACCGAAATTACAATTGAATTATTTGAAAACGATGTTATAATTATTTTTTAAAAAAAAAGAGAAAAAAATAGTCTTCCGTACTAAACTAAATTTTGTTTTTGCCAGAACTTCATCAAAATCTTTTTTTTTTTTTTTTTTTTTTTTTTTTTTAAGAAAAAGAAAATTATTGATAATCAGTATCGATACGGACAGTATCGAAAAAGTTGAAAAATCCCATTTTTAGACAAAAATACATAATTTATTTTAATTTTTAATTGTTGCCGAAATTACATTTGAATTATTTGAAAACGATGTTACAATTATTAAAAAAAAGAAAAAAAAAAAAAAAAAAAAAAAAGAGTCTTCTGTACTAAACTAAATTTTGTTTTTGCCAGAACTTCATCAAAATCTTTTTTTTTTTTTTTTTTAAGAAAAAGAAAATTATTAATAATCAGTATCGATACGGACAGTATCGAAAAAGTTGAAAAATCCCATTTTTAGACAAGAATACATAATTTATTTTAATTTTTAATTGTTGCCGAAATTACATTTGAATTATTTGAAAACGATGTTACAATTATTAAAAAAAAAAAAAAAAAAAAAAAAAAGAGTCTTCCGTACTAAACTAAATTTTGTTTTTGCCAGAACTTCATCAAAATCTTTTTTTTTTTTTTTTTTTTTTTTTAAGAAAAAGAAAATTAATAATAATCAGTATCGATACGGACAGTATCGAAAAAGTTGAAAAATCCCATTTTTAGACAAAAATACATAATTTATTTTAATTTTTAATTATTGCCGAAATTACATTTGAATTATTTGAAAACGATGTTACAATTATTAAAAAAAAGAAAAAAAAAAAAAAAAAGTCTTCCGTACTAAACTAAATTTTGTTTTTGCCAGAACTTCATCAAAATCTTTTTTTTTTTTTAAGAAAAAGAAAATTATTAATAATCAGTATCGATTCGGACAGTATCGAAAAAGTTGAAAACTCCCATTTTTAGACAAGAATACATAATTTCTTTAAATTTTTAATTGTTGCCAAAAAAAAAAAAAAAAAAAAAAAAAAAACGAGTTCATTTTTAATTTTTTTTTAATGAAAAAAAATTCATGCGTAAATGTTAAAATTGACATGAAACTTTGTAAAAAATTAAACTTGCAAGGTAAAATTGACATCATTATCCGCGATTGTAATGAAATGTTTGCTGTTGGAGAGAAATTGTTATTTAGAAATACTCTCCCATCTGTATGACACATTGCGTTGTTTCTAAAAAAATAATAAGCTAAATGATAATTTAAATTATACTTTAAATAACACCCAAGTTCACTAAATTTTTTTACTGGGTCATAAAATGAAATTTTGAATACTAAAATTTTCTCCTATTTATTGGGTTGTCTTCTTGGAATCATCTATTAGAAACCAATAAAAAAAATATAAGAATAATTTATCTAGAAACCAATAATAATAAAAAAAAAACACTAAAAATTTCTAACCAATGATCCTTTATTCATTTTTTATTTTAGACATAAAATTCTTTATCAAAATTAAATATATCCTTTTGTGAGCACTTTAAGCGGGACTCAGCCATTTTTTTTTGTTTAGGAGGAAGAATAAATGAAATTTAAAAATTAAATATTTTCTTTTTTAATATAATTTAAAATTAGAGACTCACCAGACGACGAGCGTTCAATATACACTAATGCAGCAATGAGGCATCCAGCATCTTTGGCTCCTTTTTGAGAAGTTTCACTATAATACTCAGGGCATCATTAGTAGAGGTTATGAGAATCCAATCTTTAATTCCGGAAAGCATCTCCCTTTCAGCGTATCGCCTCCTATTCCTTCGATGATTTCTGCTTCGGCAATCTTACCGGCCGCTTTCCCGGTCTGCATCGACGAGGGTCCAACCGCTGATTCAGGGCTGATGGCTTGTTTTTTTCTTCCAAAAATTTTTTATCATCTGACGATATTTTGTATATTTTACTTACAGGCCCATTTTGACTCCGCCTTCTGCCACACATGGGACCTTTCCCTTTTTTTAGTGGTCGTTTTTTTTAACCAATGTACCTTCTCTTGATTCCCTCTGCTCTTCTTAGAAAATTTCAGTCCTTGGAAATCTCCTCCATCTCTTTTTTTCTCATTTATGGCTGCTATAAACCACTTTCTAGAGCTTTTGTAGTTTAGTGTCAAATGCTTTCTCCGCTCGTCGCCTGACTGTCTGGTAGATTCATATCAGAGATACATTACAATTCTACCTCCTACGATTTTACAATGATGACCTCCCGCTTTTACATCGCTCATGTTAGAAAAGAAACATTTTTTACTTGCCTATATTTATATACACATCACTTTTTAAATTGTATTATACATACATAAAGTATTTATATATATATATTTAGATTACACACATGTTTGTTTTATATCCTTCTATAAATAAATGTGTAATTTTAATTATACACATTTTTGTTTAATTTTCGTTAATAAATAAATGTGTAATTTTAATTACAACATTTATATCCCCCCTTTCTACAAAAAAAAATATATATATATATAAGCCTTTGTTACATCATTTTTGACCTATAAAATAAAATACAAAAATACACACAAACAAAATACTAATACTCATATGATACTTAGATATGAAGGAAACAGAATAAGTATTGTCCATTCTTTCAGTCCATAGCACTTTAAATGTTCATTCGTATTTGTTTTCGAAAACAAAAAATTTTAATGTAAGAGTTCACTTCATTTTGTCCTTGTTTTATGTCTCTTTTTATATTACCATTGTATAGAGTCTCATTTTAAAGTATATTTCATTTTTCATCCTTCTGATTCTAAAAAGTGTACACATATTTTTGTAATTTTTGTACATTTATGTATGTGTTTGTTGCTTTTGAGCACCTCTATTACTGATAGTTGTTGTTGGGTGAGTCTACTAAAAAAAAAAGAAAATATTTTTCTTTATTTTACAAATGTTTTTCTTAAATTTTTCCTTTTCCAAAAAATTAAAAAAAAATTATATATATATCTATATATATATATATCTATACATAAATATAAATAAACAAAATCATAGCATTTCACACACAGTTTATATATATACTATTATGTTATTTTTCTGGATTATTTGCATATTTCAACATTCTGTACATAACTTTTATTTATTTATTTCTTCGTTCGTTTTATTTTATTTTATACACAGTTTATCTAAAAACTCCTTATCTACTTAATGTTACAGTGTAAAACCCGTGTTTTTTTTTTTTTTTTTTTTTTTTTTTTTTATCGTGCTTGGGATTTTTTTTTTGTTATTTTTAACCTGTAGTGTTTAAGAAGAAAATTCCTATCCCCGTTTTAGAGCCTTCATCCAATCTCTATCTTACATTCTATTTATTCTCAATGTAATTCACGTTCATTTCTCTATTATTACAGCTGTTATTGATTTATTCTACTCCAATTTCTATGTTTTTCCAGCCAAAATGCAATAATAACTTTATCACTATTATTATTATTATTATCTGCACACTCGCAACTTGATACATTTTTGTATACATTCTAATGTTAGCTTTATTACAATTCTTATTACTATTAAACTTTTTTATTATTGTTATCAAGGCCACATTCAAAATTCTTCACTGGCAAGGAGAAAAGAACATCTATAGCTTAATAAAGGGGCCCCGCCATAAATATTAATTTCTCTGTTTGAAGACCAGCTTCAAACAGTTACCAGTTAAAATCTGAAGCACCCCTCTACAACAATAAAATTATGTATGTCGCAACTAACCACACTATTTTACTATCTATTATTATTATTATTAGTGTTTTTTTTTTTTTTACCTGTTCTATTATTTGACGTAGATCCTTCCTATATCCTTTAGCTGGTTATTTTAATTTTCTTTTTCTGGTGGTACTTTAAATATTTTTGAAATATGAATTTTTAAACTTCTATTTCCCTCTTTTTCTCGTATCAAGTAATTCGAGTTTCTGAACTTTCTTTCTATAAAAAATGGTCCGTCAAACCTTTTACCTAATTTTCTATTCTTTCTTAGTGATTTAAGATAGACTTCATCACCTATCTCCAATTCCTTATGATTTATACTTTTATTTCTATTGTACTCTTCTGAAATTTTTTTCATATTTAGCAATGCATTTGCTCTCGCCTGATGCATATGCTCTTTTATTTTTGATATATACTGCGAAGGGGTTTCCTTATTTCTGTCATTGCAATCTAGAAATGGAGTTTTTAATTTTCTCCCAAAAAATAACACCGCGGGTTCGTATCCCGTTGCTCGATGTTTCGACATATTATAGTTTAACTTAAAAAAATTTATTCTCGTGTCCCAATCAAAAGTTTCCTGACACATGGCTGAGATGGAATTTTTTAAAATTAAATGTGCTTTCTCAATCGTACCATTACTACTGGGTTTGTAAATGCTCGAATAACGCAATGTTATATTTAGATTCTTAGCGAAGTCTGTAAATTCTTTGCCTCTAAAATAAGGCGCATTGTCTAAATTTATATACTGGCATAGGCCATATTTTCCGAAATATTCTAGCAGCGCATTTATGATGGTAGTTGCATTAGTATTTTTTAGCGGTATTACTTCTAAGAACCTAGAAAATGCACAAATAATTGTTAAAAGAAATTTGTTCTGTTTTAGCGTTGGTACTAATTTTCCAACAATATCAATATTTAATGCTTGGCCACATGCATAGTTCTTATTCATTACTTGTAACGGAAGTTTTATTGTTTGATGCGGTTTGTAAGAGTTACATGGAATACATCTCCTACAAAAATATTTTACTGTTTGGTACATCCCAATCCAGTAAAATCTATTTTTAATCATTTGATATGTTTTCTCAAAACCGAAGTGTGGGGAATGCGCGGTATTTATGATTTTCTCTCTTAAACTATGTGGAGCTATGATAATATTTTGCGTATTTTCCGTAGCATTATTTGAATGTTTCAATACTAATAGATCATTTTCTAATAAAGAGTATTTTCTTTTGTATTTATTATTTCTCTTTGATTTTAAACATGCTACTATTTTTTGTATTTTGTCGCATTTTTTTTGTTCATTTAAAATGTTTTCTTCTGACAACTCTTTTTCGGCTTTAAATAAATACATTTCATTCTCTTGATCTTCATGCGTTATGTTTGCTATGTGCCTACTTAAAAAACCACTCGGATTCTGTGATCCTGATATATGTTCTACTGTTATGTCAAATTCTTGGAGATCTAAAAGCGATCTCGAAATTATGTCAGGCTGTTTCTCCAAATTAATAAAATATGTTAACGCCTTCGCATCTGTTAACAAAAATATCTTTTTTCCTAACAGTAAGTTTTTATAATTTAATACTGATTCATGTATTGCTAGTAACTCTTGTTTCATGGCTGGATAATTTTTTTCTGAATTTTTTAATTTTCTACCATAATATTCAATCGGACGCAAGATTCCATTCTCTTTTTGTGCCAAAATCGCCGATATTGCGTATTTTGAAGCATCCGTGATCAAATAAAATTCTTTGTTCATATCTGGAGCTCTTAGAGTTGGTTCATTTAATAACGCGGTTTGTAAATTTATAAATGCTTTCTCTTGTTCTTCACCCCATTTAAATTTTATGTCTTTTCTTGTAAGTTGTAATAATGGATCTATTATGTCGTTGTAATTTTTTATCAATGTTCTGAAATAGTTCGAAAACCCTAACAGTTGTAAGATACCTTTTTTATTGTTTGGTCTCATTAATTTTTTTACTTTGTTTAAATTTCCCTCCGATGGTGAATAACCATGTTCATTGATTTTATACCCTAAGAACTCTATCTCATTTTTACATATTTGCATCTTTTGCGGGTCAATAGTTAGATTGTTTTTTATTAAAATGTCTAAAATTTCCTGCATTAATTTTTTTATATCTTCTATTGAGTCTGTTCCTAAAATAATGTCATCGATGAAGTACCCAATTTTATTTTTATCTATGTGACCTAAAATCTTATCCATAAGTTTAGCAAATGTCATAGTTGATATTTTATTACCAAAATTTAATCTGGTTGGCTGATAGCAACCAAATTCCGTAATGAATGCTAATTTTTCTCGGTCTTCTTCTTTTAAATTAATTTGGAAGAATGCCGAGTGAAAGTCCATCACAGTATAGTATTTTTTGCCACTAAGTCTCTGAATTATTTCTTTCGCATCTGGGATGGGATGTGGTGAAACTTCTATGATTTCATTAAGGACCCTGTAATCTACTGCTGCTCTCACTTTAATGTGTTTGGGATCATTTGTTTTTGAGTTACATTTTTTTTTTACGAAAATTACGGGGGCTGCATAATGCGAGTTTGTTGGTTCAATAATTTTTGCCTCTAATAATTTATTTATCTCCTCTTTCGCAACATCTTTCATATTATAAGCCAATTTATACGGTTTTAATTGAATGGGGTAATTATGAGCTAATTTAAATATTGGTGTAACTAATGATGTTTGCCCTAGTGTCTTGTAATTTTTGGAAAATGCCGCATAATTTTTCATTAATATTTCATGCATTTCTTTTTGTGTCACTGAATCTAAATGACTTAGATTAAAATCTTCCTTTTTTAAGTCAGCTTTTCTCATTTGTTTAACATCTACCATGTTTAAATTGTTAATAATTTCTCTCTTTGGTTCTGTTTTGTCCGTTATTATGAATTGTTGTGTAACTTTCGCCAGTTTCATATTTTTATTCAAGGTAATTTTGTGGTCCTTTGTATTTGAAATTTGAACTTTTAGTTTATTTTCATTATCTATTTTATGTATAGAGCAATTTATGTTTGTACCCGAATTATTTCTCTGTGGTTCAAGGAATATTGTTTCGTGTTGGTATATTCTAGGAACTTTTATTTCCGTCCAAACTGTTTGTTTCGGTGCAACATCCATTTTTCTTATTAGTCTTGCAAAGTGATAATTTTGATTTAACGTATCCTGCCTTATAATGTTTTCTTCATTTTTCTCATTTAATTCTATCATTTGTTTACTAGAAGATGCCTCCCAATTTATTAGTTCATTTTCATTGTTTTTTGACTTTGTCTGATCTTTTGAGCATTTAAAATACCCATAAATTTTTCCATTTTCTTCCTGTTCCTGATCATGCACTCCTGACTGTGGGAATTGTATTTTGCCCTCCATCTGTGCTGTGTGTGTATTTGTTTCTATTGACATGGTATTTATATGATTTGGAATTTCTTGGTTGTTTGGAGTTTTATTTAATTCCAATTTCATGTTTTTAAATAGTACATGTCCTGCCTTACAATCTACTATCATTTTGTTTCTTTTTAGAAAGTCATAACCTAATATTACATTATACGTCTTATCAAAATTAAAGTTCAATATATAAAATACACCTGTCACGAATTTCCCTTTAATTTTGAATGTAATTTTAATGCATTTTTTGAAATTAATTCTCTGATTGTTTAATGTGTGTATGTTTACATTATTTGACAAATACTGAATTTTTATCCCTGTTTCTTTGATTTTTTGAAATATTTTGGGACACATTGCATTTAAAGTTGCGCCTGTATCGATTAAATTTCGTGTAGGTACCCCATTTATATTCAAATCTAAGATGGGTAAGTTACCTATATCATTTTGATCAATATTTGTCAAATATTTAATCTCTTGTGTGTTTTTCCATCTTTTTGTGCACAGATATCGATCTGGTGTATGAATTACATTTGATTTCTTTTTGTTTTTATTATACCTGCGTGAATTGTTATCTTTCTCGGTTCTCTGCCTCTCTACTTTATAATATTTTTCATAATAATTTCTGTCTAATTCCTTGTCTGTTTGATTCTCATATTTTTTATCGCTATTTTGATGTATTTTTAGTCCCCTGGATATGTTAAGGGATTTACGAGGGACTATGTTATTATTATTTTTACTCTTGGTAAACCCCTCATTTAGTTTCCCGACTGCCTTGGAAACGTTATAGCAGGGCGGTTTGTACCCCTTTGTCTAAAATTTCTATGTGAACTTCTTCTGAAATAATTTCTAGTACCCCTATCGAAATTTCCATAATTTGTATTACTAGATCTATTTTCTTCTGATCTTACGTTTCTAACCCCTGCATTTTCACTCTCTTGTATTATAGGGACTGTATTGTTTACAATATTGGGATTAGTTCTTGAATTGTACCAGCATTGTTCAGTATTATGTGATCTAGTTTTGCAAATTGCACAAAATCTTGTGCTGTCATGTTTTTGTCTCTCTTGACTTTCTGATCTGTTATTTCTTATTTCTAATTCTTCGATTTTTTTTTTTTCTAATTGTTTGATTTGTTCAGTTTGTTTCGATGTTAATTCTAATAATAATGTACACATATCGGTTTCGTTGCTATTTTTTTTCTCTATAGTATTTATTTCCTCCACGTTAAATTGCATTGCATTTTCAATGGTCTTAGCCATTTTTAATGCACTTTCAAAATCTTTTATATCTGCCTTTCTTAACTCAAATGCTATGTCTGCCCTCATGCCTTCAATAAATTTATTTAATTTTAAACTGTTTACAAATTCTTTTGCCCCATCTTTGTTTTCGAATCCAGACCCTTTTAAAAATTCATTTGATTTTTTTATTATTTCCGTTGCATATTCTTCTATAGTTTGTTTTGGTGATTGCCTGATATTCATGAAATCCGCCTGAGCTTTTGAGAAATTTACTTTGCTCTTAAATTTTTCTTTTAATTTAAGTTTGAATTGCTCATACACATTCTCATTTATTAAATCCTCATCCAAGTTTATTTTCTCCTTCGCTTTTCCACTGATTTTACTTTTTAAAATTAATAATTTAATTCCATCGTCTAATTCTGTCGCATTTGTTAATGTCTCAAATGATTCTAGAAATTTATCTATATTAGCCTGACTGTCCCCACTGAAGTGTGGAAGACCCACTAATAGCGTATCTAATGACACTGTTAATTTTTTCTCCATTTTTATTTTACCCGGTACTACCTTCTCAGAATTTGTTTCCACCGTTTTCTTCTGATTTTGAGTTTTTGTATCACACTTATTCGCAACTTTATTTCTCAATTTATAAGTACTTTTCATTTACATCCCCTACTTTCTAATCTTTACTTTAAATCAACTCTTAAAAAATCATTCTTATATGTATTAACATTAACACAAATTATGCTTGTATACATATATTTACTGACTAGCTAGATTATTCTAGTTCAATTATTATTATTATTCCTTATTTTAGGAAACTATTTACTTTCTTCAAAGTAAAATATTCAAATTTTATATGTATACAGGCATCCAAAATAATATTATCAAACAAACAAAATATTAGATTAATTGTTTTCAAGAAACCTTTCTGAGCAATCTTGCTGTTTATGTGTACATATAAAATATTTCCAGTAATTTTTCAAAATTTTCAACTGTAATTATTTCACATACACTTCATTTATTTTCATATTCTACTTATCATTATTAATGAAAGTGTAATTTATATCTATATATATTATATGTACACATTTGCATATCTACTCGTTATATATATTTTTTATCAGTTATTCATATACAAATACAATAACATTATAATGCTATGATTTCCTTTATTTATATCTATCCAATTTTATTTAAGCAACTGCTTAGTATATTTTTATATTATTATTTTGTCTGAGTCCACCTTAAAGTTTTCCTAAATTAGTTTATCTTATTTTATTTATTTTTTTCTTTTTATTATATCATTTTATGACCTCAACTGGATAGGCACCAAATCGCTTTTGGGTTGATTTACAGTGTTGGAGAGAAATTGTTATTTAGAAATACTCTCCCATCTGTATGACACATTGCGTTGTTTCTAAAAAAATAATAAGCTAAATGATAATTTAAATTATGCTTGAAAAAGGAATGAAAAAGGAATATGTCTTATATACTATATACATGCAATTTTATATTTATTTAAAATTTTTGTGAACAACTTATGCTTAATTGATGTGAATATAAACTGTTTCACATTTTAATAAATGTCAACTTCATACCTCAGTGATGATCTAAAGAATTTTTTTATATATTTTACGAAGTATTCCCACTTCTGCCAGTGTGAAAAATAATTTAGAATTGTAGTTTAAGAAAACAGTATTATAATAACAGGAGACTTGGCGTTGAATATTAAAACCCGAATAAACTACTACGTCAGAAACGCCAAATATTTTTCTTTGGCGTTTCTGACGTAGTAGTTTATTCGGGTTTTAAAACTGTATTATATTTATTATTAGCTCGCATAACATCTAGACTTTTAAATACAATTCTCTCACCAAATCCCCTGCAGAGTTATTTAAATTATCTCTCGCACAAAGATCCTTTCTCCCAGGTAAAGGTTTTCCTTACATTTAGTTATTTAACATTCAACTGAAATAATGATTTAAATGTTTATTTTAAGGAACGTCTCATTAGTAGAGAAGCATTTTAATATTTACATTATTGATATGGATTACCTCCTTTGCCTTGTGTTGCGCAAGAGATTACTCTAACTTATTATTTGAGACTCTCACACTAAGATCGTTTCTTCAAATTAAATTTGATATCTTTCGTTTAATGCCTTAAAACTGAATTAAAATTTTCAGTAAACGTACACCAACGAATATTACCAATTTTGAACATATCCACATCTCAAATGGTTTATTTTAATGAACGTCTCATTAGTCGAGAGCACCTTGAATGTTCACCCTATTGATATTGATTACCTTCTTTGTCCAGTGTCGCGTAAGAGATTACTCTAATTTATTATTCGACATATCTTATATTAGATAACATTAATATTTGAGAGTTTAACTTGTCTCAAATTTTAAAGTTGTAAAGAATATTTGAATATGAATTTATTGTCTTTACGTAATTTTGTAATTTAATAGATTTTAATTTCAGGTACAAATAAGATTAAAGAGTTAAAGCTGGATAGTAAAACTAACTATATTAAGTAAATTTTCAATATTATAAGAACACCAATATTTTGTCACGCATTGTAATAGTATTGGCTATATATATCAAATATCACGAAGCCTAATTTTAAAATATCAAAATTAAATACAGTTAGCTGGAAAAATAATTTTTTTTTTAATACAATAGATTTACAATATTTATTTTAGAACCATTTTAGGAACAGTCACATTTTGCATTATAAGTTTGTATGTTTTCTGACCGATAGTAGTTCCAGTTGCCTAATAAAATTTATTGTTTCATTTGAATCTAACTGTTTTTAGTATACGAACGTAAAACACGGTAAAAAGATTCGTAAGTTCCAGCTTTAGAAACATAAAAGAAAGATAATATTAAATTTAATTCCATTTATGCGATACATATCTGCATGGAAAACGATATATAGGGTCTTCAATCGGTAAAACACGGTAGTGTATATTAAATAAGAATTTTAATTCAATTTTAAGGCACTAATTATGAGTATAACTTTAAGCTTAAAGGAAAGATCTTAATACGAGAAATAATTTAAATAATTCGATAGGGAATTACTCTAATTCTAGAACTCATACGTGTTGATAATGAATATTATTATTATTATTATTATTATTATTATTATTATTACTTTTTTTACTTTTTTTTAAGTGCAGCATATTTCATGTAGAATATGGTATGGAAATCATTCACTGTTCGTTTTCAGGGCTACACAAAAGAACTAGATTATAGTGCGTCAATACTTGTGTTTCTTGTATTGTTATATGATTCGAATCATCGAGATACACTCTATCTCTCCTATAAATTCTGAAACACCCTGTATATGTATATATTTTTTTTCTTTACAATTTTTTTTTTTTTTTTTTTACCAAAAAATATTGACTATTTTTGTTAGAGAATTATTATCATTATTATTTTTCTATGAATTAAATTTGACATTTAAAATACTATGCTATTATTTATTTATTTATTTATTTTTTATGTTTGAGACAATTTTAAATGTTGTACATTATTTTTTATAAGATATATCAACTAATAATTTAGAGTAATCTCTTACATGCACCAGGCAAAGACTTTAGTCAATATTAATAAGGTAAACATTCAAGTCACTCCTCGACTAATGAAACGTTCATTAAAATAAACCATTTAAGATGTGGGCATATTCAAGATCTGAAATATGCATTGGAGTAAGTTTAATGACAGTTTTAACTAAACTTTAAAAGACTCAATATAAGGATAGCTTTCACCCTAGAGAAAGGATCTGTATGCAAAAGATATGTTCAAATAATTTTATGTAGGATTTGGTGAGAGAATGATGCTTAGAAATCCAGAAGTTCTATCTGCTGATAATAGAATATAATACTGCTTTCTTAAACTGCAATTATGAAGTATGTTTCAATGAGATAAAGGTGCCTCGTTTCGTAACATGAGAATACTTCGTAAAATGCATAAAACGCCCTTTAAATTAAACCCCTGAAATTTGAAGTTGTCATCATTTTATATAATGGAAGCACTATATATTTACAGTTTATGTGTAAATTGAACGCAAAAATGGAAATAAATATAAAAGTATGTAAGAAATTAATAAATATTTTCTTTTTTTTCTTCTTTTTTAAGTACGACAGGACTATATCTTTCACTCTGGCAATTTGCGTCGTTACCGATTTGTTGTGTTCCACTTCGAAAATGCCTGCCACTATCCAGTTTTACCATTTAATTTCTTACTCTATTTCAAAATGTTTTGTGAAATACGTAAAATCTTTTTCATATATATATATATACATATTTTTTTTTTTTTCCACTTCCCATCGGTGAGGATCGAACTCACAACCTTCGGGTTCGTAGTTGTGTACTCTGACCACAGAGCCAACGTCCCTCTGCTGACTATTTCCTGATTATTTAGACTATTGCTTTCAGATTTTTTTTTTTTTTTTTATGAATGTTAAAATAAGAAATATAAGTAGTCCTGTCGCAGTAAATTAAATTCTGTCATAGACAGAATTTCATCCATAGTTTCAATGCTCGCAAAGCGAACATACATCAAGATACTCCCCACTGTTTTATCTTTTCTTTCTTTATTATTATTATTATTTTTTTAATTGATTTGCATCAGTAATTGTATTACTGAGAGAAAGGAAATAACAAAAAACAATAAAATGAAACAACAATAAATTAAATAAGCAGAGTGTTAAAAAATAAAAAATAAATAAAAAATAAAAGTTATAAAAAGATAAATAACTTATTAAATATTGAAACACACAAAAAACTGATATTAAGGTGTTTAAAAATTCGTTTTTCTAACTTAATACTAGAGAAATTTTTTTAAAGTGAGCTTAACATTTATACTTAATTCAACAAGCTTAATTGTTCGAGAAATTAAATTTTACAATTTAACAATTTTATAAATTTGCATAGTAAAAGTTAAATTACAAATTATGAATTTGTAACAAGATTCTCCTATATTAATGTTATATGATAAATGTCAACTAATAAGTTAGAGTAATGTCTAGTGCGACATAATTCAAAGAATGTCATTATCAATAAGATAAACATCCTAGTATCTCCTGAAGAATAAGATTTTCATACAAATAAACCCTTTGAGATGCTGATATATTCAAAATTGGTAATTTGTGTTTATGTAAGTTCAATAAGAATTTTAATTCAATTTTAAAGCATTAAAAGTAAGGATAACTTCCCCTTCTGGAGAAATTATATTTATGACATGAGTTTTAAGATTATTTAAATAATTCTGAATGGAATTAGGTGAGAGAATTATTATCAAAAGTCTAGAAATTTTACTTACTTATAACGAATATCGGGTGAAGTGGGTTTAAATGCAACAATATGTCAAAGTTCAAATTTGATACCATTTTGCTCAGTAAATATTAAAATTACACAACTATAGTATTTAGGCATAAAATGAAACTGATTGGTTAAAATAATAACAATAATAAAAATAATAATAGTTTTTATAATTTAACAAAATGTGGCACTTAAATGAACAAATTGGTCAAAAGTTTGTTGTCCATGATACTACATCAGAGAAAGTATAATCTTGTCGTACTACATACTGTGAAAAATACAGATGGAGTAATCCGCTAGGGTGCTCATTGGTAGACTGTTCGCACGGTAAGCAGAATTCCCGGGTTCGATTCCCAGCTTTGGCATTTTTCCCATAGTTGATATAAAAATTCAACCTCAATTTCCAACGTCACTTAAAAATATTCAAGGTTGATAAAATGACTTTTTCTACATAATATATTAATTTAACTGTAATAATGTAATTTCGTAAACACATATTTGATTTACATCTAATGGAAAATATACTTTTCGGTTATTAAATATATTTCTATATTAGGGTGTCCTTTAAATGGCGGGAAATTTTTGTTTTTATTTTCTTCTTTAATTTTTTGAAATCATATAAGCATAGTCTATTATATTTCTGTTTGAGCCTCAACACTTTTAAGCAAAATATCAGCTCTCTGGAATGATGTTAACACATGCCGAATTGACGAGAAAATCCCAAATTCTATCTTAGGATTTTAGAAAAATAAAAACCAAATTTTCTCCTCATTTAACGGAGACCCTACAATATATACAGAGTACTTTAGCACCATCTTTCAGAACTTCTAGGAGAGGTATAATGGATCCAAAATATTCAGAAATATATAGCAATGCAGGGTCGGAAATGCTTTTCTCGCGCCCCGGAGGTGTACATACACATAAAAAAAAAAAATAGTAAGACACCACGTAAATGATTATTTTTTAAAATAGGGAATGTACATGAAGAAAAAGAACATAGTTCTAAGAAATAGCTCGAAATTTCATCTTCAGACTTCAATGCATTATTCCTTCACTGTAAAAAAAAAAAAAAAAAAAAAAAAAAAACTGTTAAAAGTACAGAAAAAATCTGGCAACTATGGTGCCAGTATTTCTCCGTCAAATATACAGGAGAAAACTGTACTTTTAACAAAAAACCTGTTTGATTTACAGGATTCCTGTGTAAAATATATGTCAGTGATACAATTTTACGGTTTTGAACTGTATATTTGATGGAGAAATACTGGCACCCCAGCTGCCAGATTTTTCCTGTACTTTTAACAGATTTTTTTTTTTTTTTTTTTTTTTTTTTTTGCAGTGTTGATGATCTTAATGATATAGATTCATTATTGCAATGAATAAACACTTGTTTGGGGACGTTTATTTCTGTTGTATTTGTGTACACCAGGCCATCAGGAAAGCATTTCCGATCCCGTATTTCTATTTTATTCTGAATCAGCAGGATGAACTCTAACTCACCTAGAAGTTCAGAAACGTGGTACTGAAAACACACTGTATATTGCTACAGATTATGATAATATTTGAATGTTGTTAAGTTTTAAAATATTAGTAATATATAATATTTAGTGTTAAAAATATTTCAAATTATAAAAGAGAAAAAATCTATTATTTTCAGTATAGTATTATATAGAGTTTATATAAATTAAAAATAATTAATTAATGAAAAAGGAGTATGTGTTATATTCTATATACATATAATTTTATATTTATTTACATTTTATCTGAAAATTTATGCTTAATTGATGAATATAAAAAATTTTCATGTTCATAAATGTCAGCTTCATACCTCAGTGATGATCTAATGGATTTTTTTTATATAATTTACGAAGTATTCTCACTTGTACCATTGTGAAAAATACTTTGTAATAGAAGTTTAAGAAAAAAGTATTATATTCATTATTAGCTCGTATAGCATGCAGACTTCTAAATGCAATTCTCTCACCAAATCCCCTGCAGTGTTATTTAAATTATCTCTCGCACAAAGATCCTTTCTCCCAGGTAAAGATTTTCCTTACATTTAGTCATTTAACATTCAATTAAAATTCCCATTCAAATGGTTTATTTTAATGAATGTCTCATTATACGTGAAGCTTTTTAATATTTACATTATTGATATGGATTACCGCCTTTGCCTTGTGTTGCACAAGAGATTACTCAAACTTATAATTTGAGACGTCTCACACTAAGATCCTTTCTTCAAATTGAATTTGATATCTTTCGTTTAATGCCTTAAAACTGGATTAAAATTCTCAGTAAACGTACACCAACGAATATTATCAATTTTGAACATATCCACATCTCAAATGGTTTATTTTAATGAACGTCTCATTAGTCGAGAGCTCTTTGAATGTTCACCCTATTGATATTGATTACCTTCTTTGTCCAGTGTCGCGTAAGAGATTACTCTAATTTATTATTCGACATACCTTATATTAGATAACATTAATATTTGAGAGTTTAACTTGCCTTAAATTTTAAAGTTGTAATGAATATTTGAATAGTAATTAATTGTCTTCACTTAATTTTGTAATTTAATAAATTTTAATTTCAGGCATACAAATAAGATTAAAGAGTTAAAGCTGGATAGTAAAACTAACTATATTAAATAATTTTTCTCTATTATAAGAGCACCAATATTTTGCCCTGTATTATAATAGTATTGGCTATATATCAAATATCACGAAGCCTAATTTTAAAATCTCAAAATTAAGTACAGTTAGCTTGAGAAAATAATTAGCTTTGAATACAATAGATTTACAATATTTATTTTAGAACCATTTTAGAAACTGTCGCATTTTGCATCATAAGTTTGTATGTTTTCTGACTGATAGTAGTTTCAGTTGCCTAATAAAATTTATTGTCACATACGGATATAACTGTTTTTAGTATATGAACGTAAAACACGGTAAAACGTTTCATATGTTCCAGCTTTAGAAACTTAAAAGAAAGATAATATTAAATTTCATTTCATTTATGAGATACAGATTTGCATGGAAAACGGTAAACAGTGTCTTAAATCTATAAAACACGTTAGTGTATGTTAAATGAGAATTTTAATTCAATTTTAAGGCACTAATTATGAGTATAACTTTAAGCTTAAAGGAAGGATCTTAATACGAGAAATAATTTAAATAATTCGAGAGGGAATTACTCTAATTCTAGAACTCATACGTGTTGATAATGAACATTATTTTTTTTCCCTTAAACTACAGCATATTTCATGTAGAATATGGTATGGAAATCATTCACTGTTCATTTTCAGGGCTACACAAAAGAACTAGATTATAGTGCGACAATACTTGCTAATTGAGGGAAATGTGCTTCTGGTTGGGCCGTATGTTATTACTATAGGATTATATTTAAATCTTCCATGTCATGGGTACATAACTTTTAGAAGATATACAGGGCTGCCAATATTTAAGCCATAACATTCTCTTTTATTGTTAGTGGAAGTGCTTTACTGTAATATTTTGTCATGTCCAGTAAATCTGCTGAGGAATTAAAATTAATTATTCATAGCCATATGGTAAATTATGTATTTTTTTAAACCTAAATATTCATCGCTTGGTTTTTTATATATTTAGACGTTTTGGTTCTTCCTAAATACTGAATTCAAGTTCGTTTGATCTTTGTCTGTGTCTTCTAGATTAAAAAAAAAAAAATCAGGCGATCCGAATATTGCATTATAAATTTAATGTGTGTATTACAAAGAATGTTTGATCAAGATTGATAAGTTTCAAGGAATGTTTGTGTGAAAGTTGTCTGAATAATTTGAAATGAACTTTTGAATTTAATAACAGATTTGAATTCTATATAAATGTAGGTGCATTAATAAAAACGGGATCTCACTCCGAATTGCTTGTCAAATAAAGCTGTTCCGAAGCCTAATTTGAATTGTTTTAACATAACAGTACTCGTTATCTTTTCCCTTAATCTCCAATCAGTATCTATAGCATAAAATTTCAGGGTGGGAGAAAGTCGTGTGAGTGACACACCAGATTATTTACTTTCTCATAACCATATATGATAGAGAAAGTACTGTTTCGACTAAAATTTTTGAAATTGAGTTATTTACACGTTTAGAGGTTGTCTAAAAGTGAAAAACAAGTTTTAAGCAGTTGGCCTTTGTGCCTGACTGTGTGAGTTTCTTTAATCAGCGTATCTTAATAACAAATAGCAGTGAAAATTTTCTAAATACGTACCATATAGAGATGTTACACTAATTTGTTCTTTGAAATTAACCCTCTCAGCGTTTGAACCGGAATTTTGTAACACGAACAAACTCCCTCGAAACGGTTTGAGACTGATTCTTGTAATGTAAGAAATCTCTCTCTAAATCGTGCGAACCTGATTCTTGTAACTCTAAATAACTACTCCAAAATCGTTAGAGACGGAAACTTGTAACTGACCCTTCCCCCTTTTACCAACACGGATTGACAAGGGGCGGACAATGACGATAAGGTAAGCTGACAGTTGATATGCTTCTTTGTTGAAAGAGAGGGTTGATAACAAAAGAATAGAATAGTGAAAAATGTTCAAGAAGAGCTGTTGATAATTTGTAAAATCAGTTAAAATACTGCTTGGCTAAACAGAACTTCGCATAAAAACTTTTTATTTTTTCAATTTAAATTATATCTTTTAGATGACGATTTTTTTTCATACGAATCTTAAAATTAAAAATAAAAGACATTATTGTTAGAATAAAATAATGACAATTATTTGTTAAATCAGCAGCTTTATTATTATTGTTATTATTGTTATTATTTATGAACTAACCGAATTTTCTGCATAAAACAGTGTTTTAATTAAATAATAATGTAAAGCATTTTAATATCCTGAAACAGGTTTTTCTCTTTTTATATTCAGTACCTGAATTACAGTTTACTTGGTTTCATTGTAAATATTATTCATAGTGTAATACAATGATTCGTTTTCGGAAGTGTATTATATATATATAGGTAACTATTTTAACGAATTTATGAGTTTACAGATAAGAAAAACAAAAAAAGAGAAATGCAAGCCAATGCGCATAATTGCTACAAAAGGAAATGCAAAACTTAAATATAGGAATAAATTATCAATGAATAAAATGAAATACCCCCCCCCCCCCCACCAATATATATATATATATTAAATTATTCAAATTATATATAGATATATACATATTTGTTTCGGGGGAGTGCTGGCTACCAGTGAAATCTAATTTTCATGGAGATAAGACAAATTCAAATCGAACTATCATCGGAAACCCCTAAATCTAGCAATTTCCTAGAAAATATTCTTCTAGGTTTTGCGTTTGCTAATATTTAAATCTTTTACCTAATAATCAGATATATTTTTCATCTCAAAAAAATCTCTAACACTATCTATATATATTATATATATATATATTTATTTAAATTGTTCTAGCGATTTCCAACAAAACCAAATTTCTGTCATATTTTTTCCGGATTTAGTGCGAATTACCAGTGAACGATAATTTTCCTGAAGATCAAAATATTTAATATCAAAATATCGTCGAAAAAACACATAAACTCTATCTTTTTTTTTTTTTTTTTTTTTTTTTTTTTTCTAATCCTTCAAGTATTTTCGAAGAAAACGCAGTCTTAGCTACTTTTTTTTCCCCCTGACAAAACGCGGGTTTCCCGTGAACGCTAATTTTACTGAAGAAGAGCACAATTCAGATTAAATTGTAAACTCAAAATATCCCTAAATCTGAATTTTTATCAAAATCATTCAAGTAGTTTCTAAGAAAATCATGTTTCTGCCATATTTTCTCACGGACGAAGTGAAGGTTAGCAATGAAAAGTAATCTTCGATAAAAAGAGGATATGTCAGATGTGTTTCTAATCTAGAAAAACTTATTTTAGTCACATTTTTCATATAAAGACATGCAGGAACTCTTTCATTCCCTAGCAACGGTTACTAAATTTATTTCTTAAAATTACTTTAGTACAGCTTTAGCACAGGAGCCCCTTGGCAGTTTTTATATTTTTGTTTTCATTTTGACGATAAACTAAAATGAGTATCGCAATTACGTAAGTAAACATCTTGGTGAGAAGCGACCGAGATATTTTGGTGATAAATTTCAAATTTTGCCAAGAGGTTC
This sequence comes from Salticus scenicus, assembly GCA_963930645.1. NCBI lineage: Eukaryota > Metazoa > Arthropoda > Arachnida > Araneae > Salticidae > Salticus > Salticus scenicus. The sequence goes on from OZ005659.1 coordinate 242,011,406, forward strand.
AAGCTGCTCCATTGCTTTAGCAGAATTTTTTCAATTTTATTTAATTATTTTTTAACTTAATGCCAGAGGAGGGGGGAGGGGGAATAATTGGTCTAAATAGACAAAATATCTCCAGATAAAATATTATCCGTTTTTCATTCTGTTTATTAAACGAAAGAAAATGGCCAAAATAGTTTTTTTCAATATCGTTGACATCTCTATAAATTGAAATTAAACTATCCAGTACTTTTTAATTTTAATTTACATGCGCACTTTTTATTTTCTAAATTAAATATTATCTAATTCTTAATATACATATCAAGGTGTAATAAAATAAAAGGCGACAGCACAAAATCGGTGTCTGAAACAAATAGTCCTATCGTACTAAAAATAAAATAAAATAAAATAAAATACAAAAATAAATTTTGCTTCAGGTATTCGCTACATTCGACAGTGTTCCTCGCCGGTACTGCGTTGCCAAGGTCCCCACTACCGTCAGTATCTTATCCGGACATTTCAATTTGGTTTTTTATGGAACAACAAGTAGCTCTGCTTTTATTCAAGAAGTGTAATTTTACAGATAACTATATACCAGCTTCTATTAAACATTTTAGTTTTGGCACTATGTATTAGTGAGACATGATTACACGTTTTTTCTAGATTTTGCTTTCTGATAATAAAATTGCATGTGCAAAAAATTACAATTATACTGCTATTAATTGTATTATAAATGTATAAATAAAAATAAGTTTTAATTACATTTATAATTAAAATAATAAGTTTAATTATTTTCACTATATAACAATATTATTTCTATAAATACAATTAAATAATTAAAAATAATTAAATTGAATAGTAAACATTGCTAAATGTGAATATGAATTAAATAATAATAATAAATAAAAATAATAATAATTTGATTGTGAGATGTAAGAAATGTGACGAATAAATTATTACTTTTTTTTTCGCAACATAAAATGATTTAATCCTACATGGCAAACATTTTTTACTTTGTAACTTAGATTAAAATCTACTTTTCTAAATTTAACCCTTTGCCATCCCAGACGCTCCTAAGTGCTGTAAACATTGTCGCCAAATTTAGAAACACCTTTATTCAGCTATCATAAATAATTCTGAGTACTGGATTTGATATACATAATGAACGAATTACCTTCGAAGGGATTAAGCAACCGTTACAGTTAAAATTTTGTGGTAGGTATTGAATAAAAATATCCCGGAATTTGTCAACACTGGTAAGAGGAGTGGTATTAAATAGGACCGGCAAAGGGTTATAAATAATTTAAAAATATAATAATCATAATCATAACCGTACCATTAAACAATTCTTCAGCTGAAAGATTTATTATTTTTTATTTTCCCTTTTCTTATCCCATAAAAAATACGCTAAAAAATGCCCATAATATATTGAAGGAATAGTTGAATTAAGTATACTAAACTGAAAGAAAAAAAAAAAAAAAACATAAAATCTATCTGATATAATAAGAACTTTGAGAATGTTTTTATATTTAATCTATCTGAAATTTTCTTTAATATAAATTAAATATAGAATTTTCGTGGAACGTTATAGTTTTTGTTGTAAGCTTAAGGCAGATTGACTGCACTAGGGTCCTAGATATGTAATTGGAATGCCCTTCATAGTAGTCTTCCTAAGGGGTCCTAACCCGTATTTACGCGAGTTTCAGAGAAAATCATGGATAACTCCGAACGACTAGTCGATGAGCGGGACTTTGGATCAAACCCAGCACTTTCTGTCTACCAGCTTTGAGCGCTGGACCACTCAACTGCTGGCCCCTCTTGGAATTTTCTAGAAACTTCATGAAATCTTCTAGATATTTCATGAATCTTCTAAAAACTTCATTGAAATATTTAGAAACTTCATGAAATCTAGAAACTTCATGGAGTCTCCGTGAAAACATCTAGAAATTTCATGGAACCTTCTAGAAAAATTTAGTTTTCAAAAAATTTTCAGAATTTTCTATAAGGTTCTGGAGTTACACAGCTAAGATAGTTTTTTAGCTATGTAACATAAGTAACACAATTAAAAAGTTAAAATAAAAGATGAAAAAAAAATGTGATATTTTAAATAGAATACGTTTATAGAGGAACCCTAAAAAGTGGAAAATAAAGATAATTTTGAAAATTGTCGTCAGAATAATGAAAATGAATCAATCAATAGATAAAAAAATAAATAATAATTGAAAAGTATCTTACGCCTAGACAAAAAGAAATTACTCAACTTTTAATATTTTGAAAAAAATTATTACATTTTTCTTGAAGCTGACCATAATTTTTCAAAATTTTCTTATTTCTAATATTTTAGGAAGCTTTTATAAATGTATTCTATTTAAGAAGTCTTTTATTTTTTTTTTTATTATTTTTTTTTAAAACTGTATTTTATTAATACTAATTCTTACAAAAATAGAAATAGTTTATGTATACCTCTTTTTTTTTCTTTTTTCCCCAATTACATAAATTAGGTACAATATATTTTTCATCTACTTGACGTATAATAAATGACCGAATATAACCATACAAAACACTTCAAAACTAGTATTTGAAAGATGCAGAAAGTAAGCAAACACCATAAAATCGTAAACACACGCAATAATTATTTTGGCCTAAAAATTTCTGGGAAAATTTTCGAGAATTCATTCAGAAAAAATCATGTTTGGAAATTTACATAGAATTTTTTTTTTCTATGCATGCTGTATATTATATTTTTGCTTTAGTGCACAAAAATAAATAAATCAATTAAAATTACGTACATATTCTCAAAATATGCGAAGGTTAGTGAATTAAAAGAATAAGCCGCAATGTTACTGACATGAAAATACTGAAAATAAATAAAATTCCGAAGTTATTTATTTTATTTTATTTTTTGTCTGAATAGAAAAATAACAGTACTAGTTTTAATTACGATAGGCAACATTATTTAAGGTAGATACTCACTTTTTCAATGATTTTCCACCATCAGTATTTTAACTTTTAAGCAAAAGATTTAAAAAAAAAAAAAAAAAAAAAAATCAAGAAGAAGAAGAAAGGAAGGAAAGAATGACGAAAGAAAATTCTGTCAAAAAAAAAAAAAAAAAAAAAAGAAAGAAAGAAAGAAAGAAAAGAAAAGAAACTTATTTTTGCATGAGAGGCATTTATTGCACTTTTATTGCTTGTGGCCTGGCCGAAGGTCTGTTTTATTCAAGTTAGTCTACAGAAAAAAATTACGACCAGAGAATAGCAGAAAATGTAGTGGGATTTTTTTTTTTAATTATTGAAATCTTACATTTTTATTAAATGTTACATTTTTTTATTACATATGTGCAAGTCAAGTATTGTGCATTTTTCTCAACAATTGAAATGGGATAAAGCACATTGTTCCACTTCGATAAAATAAGGGGGGGGGGAGTAGAATACAAAAGAACACTAAATCTTGACAGATTTTGAAAGAACTGCAAAGTAAACCAAATGTCGTTGTTGTGATATCGTGCACAAATAGGATTAAACAAAGAAATAGTGCCAATTTACTTAGCTATAACACTGTCAAAGTGGATTAGAGGTATTATATTAGTTTAAAAGATGACAAACATATTGAATATTGTGCTTCAAATGTAGAGACAAGCAATTAAAAAAATGTTTTGTGAAATCTGAACAAAATATCTGAATGATATCTGAAAAATCAGAGTAACATAATATTTCTTTTAGAATGAATTGTTTAAACAGACTAAGGATATTTCAGGGCTTTAAAGGGATTGAATAGAAAGGTAACTAACAATCTGGATACTGTGAATGACTGGTGTAAGAATCAGAAGCTTAAATTTTAATCACATGAACTATTTTGGTGTGGTGCATAATCCATCTCATTCTATGACAGTAAATACTAATATGTTAAGAATAGTTGAATAGTATTAGTGGGTAACAGCTGTCAAAAATAAATGCAAACAATTTCTTGGAAAAAGCAATGGAAGACGTTGCATTCTAGTTCAGACTCCAGTTAAATTTTGTTGTATCATTTTCATTTCCTTACTTTTCAGTTTGGTTTTCCTTACGACGATTTTAGTTTATGGTATTTATCTTTTAAAGCATATAAATATTCAATATTGTTATAGTATAGCCTATTTTGCTTTGTAATTGCAATATCTAATAAAAATTCCTATGCAAAATAGTACACTTCATATGGTTTTGTTAAATAAATACTTATCGAATCATGTTCTTACACTGACTAAGTACAGGATTCGACAAGGATTTATTTAACAAAACCGTATGAAGTGTACTTTTTTTACATAGGAATTTTTACAAGTATACGGACACTTTTGTTACCGACTGTACAAGTTATTACTTTTCGCATAACAATATATATATATATATATATATATATATAATAATAATAATAATAATTAATAAATAAATAAAAAAGGTTTTGGAGAAAACCTGTATGAATTACATATATTTTTAATAGTTTATAAAAGTGTAAAGATTGTAAAAGAGAGAAAGAGGAGAAAGAGAAGAAAGAAACTTTGAACTTGAAAAATTTAAAATATGTGTTTTAGCCAACTGCAAATTTTAAATTCATTTATTTATTTTTAAGGAAAAAAAAAAAAAAAGAAAAGAAAAGTGGACTGACAATAAATAAACTTTTTAGCAGGCAGTTGGTTATTTTTCATGCTGTAAAACTTGTTTAAAAGGAGAAAAAAAATGTAAAAATAATTTGAGTTTGAGAAATCTGCATTCAGGAAGTGTTTTTTATAGTTAAAAAATATGTTATTCTTTATATTGTTCCTGAAAGTTCTGAAAAATATCTTTTCTTCACTCAACAAAGTAAAAAACATTCATGGAGATATTTTTAGACGAAAACGCCGGAAATTTGCCTCTACTAAGAGAATGAAAATTCGGATGTTGGCTTTCTCCAAATCGGTTAGTTTTCGAATTGCATTAAGTTCCTACAGATATATATGGGATAATTAGACATCGAATCCGCTTAATAAACGCATAATATCAAAACTGGCTGCCCCCCCCCCCCCAATTTTATTGAAAAAAGATAGCGCTATTACTTTTTCTAAATTAAAAATGTCGAAACATAAGTAGCACGAATTTTAGCCAGACGTAAAAGTAGGCACGAGTGCAGAATTAAAGCACCGACGTATTCAACAAATTTTTATATTAATTTTAAGCCTGCTAAAGTGTGATACTAATTTATTTCGATTCGAAATAAATGTTGGATTCGTTTTCATGCATAGTTCTTATTCATCATCATTAAAAACCCAGTTTATATATTATTTTGAAACACTCTGTATATATATATATATATATATATTGTTCCTTTCAAATATATATAACACCAAAAATATTATTTGTAAGTCAGTCAGTAAGTAATAGTTACGCAAAGTTTCGCTAAAATCTGCAAAAAAGAAAAAGAAAATATTTCTATCTCCTGTCCAAACCCCCCCTTTTCACAGTAGAATCCCAATTATTTCTATTTTTGAACGTTTATTATTTTTTAGTAGGGAAGATTATTATCTACGGATTTTTACAATACCAGTTTTACGATAGTTGGACATTTATCGAAAACGAAAATTTATCGAAAATATAATTGAACAAGAAATCTCTAAATCAAGAACTTTACAAAATTCATTTTAAAATACATGATATATCAAATAATTCTTTTATCATTATTGTGAGCCTTTTAACATTATTATGATTTGAAGATAAAAATAATAATTAATTTATTTATTTATTTATTTCTTACTGGTGTTAGTGTTGCGGAATAAGGCCGATTAACTACACTTGGTTCCTAGGCCAGAAGGGAAGTGCCTTTAATGTAGGTCTTTCTAAGGGATCCTAGCCCGTACTTACGCTAGTTATGGAGAAATCCACGGAAAACACCGAACTGCTGGGCCGACGAGCGCGACCTGGGATCGAACCCGGCACCTCACGTCTACCAGCTTTGAGCGCAGAACCGCTTTGCCGTTGGCGTATTTTTTACTGGTTAAGTCATTCAACAACAATTGCCCCCCCCCCGCTCCCGAAATATATATATATATATATATATATATATATATATATATATAAAGAAATAACATTATTCATTTTCTGATTGTTTCAAGAATAATGTTCACATTACTATAAGTTATTTATAAACTGACTTTTTTTTCAGTATTTATAAATAACTAAATTGCACAAATTGTTTAAATTATTCAGGCTATTGAAAAGTATTTTCAAAGTAAATTTGCCAGATATATCGTCCAAATGACATCTGTGAAAAATAAAATAAAATAATTATAATGATAATAATACGTATTTTGTAAATGTGAAGTAAATAAATAAATAAAGTTTCATCAATTTGCAATGCAATAGTTGGCAATTTCAGTGATCAGTAGAGAAAAAAAATCTTGTATAAAACAACCACACGATTTCCATTAACCTCTATTACACGTATTATATAGTACATTTTTTAGAAATAATGTGATCAGAAGACATAAAATTGACCTAACGAAGTAGACACCTATTAAATTTCCTATAAGAGAAAGCTGATATAAATATAAAGACATGTAAAACAGAGTTTACATAGCGAGTTAAAAAATAATAATAAAATCAGAAATTCTAACTTCTAAACTTTTAAATTATTATTTTAATTTATAATTGTTACCCAAAAAATTTACGAGTTAATTTATTTTTCGGAGTATAGGAAAATACATTTTCACGCGAATAATAATACAAAAATAAATAAATAAATAAATAAAGTTTAAAAAAAAAAAAAAAAAAAAAACTTTTCCGATACTGTTTATTTCGAAAGTGTCCGTTATTTCTTTTATTTTCCTTTCTAAGAAAAGAAAGAACGATTTTGATGAAATTCTGTCAAAAGCAGAATTTAGTTTAGTACGGAGAACTGTTAGTTTTTTTTTTTTTTTTTTAACGTGAATCTCAAGGGGGATAAAATTTTTTTTCATGTTATCAGTATTTCATGCTATCAGTAACTAATCTTCATGTAACTAAACAAATCTTCATTTTGACGGGATGGTGGAAACATTTCATGTTAAAAGTAATTCAAGTTAACAATGTTCATATTAACGATGTTCGACTGTATTCAATTATATTTTCGATAAATTTTCAATTTCGATGAATGTCCAACTACCGTAAAACTGGTATCGTAAAAGTCCGTAGACTGGGATTAACAGCCTTCTGTCCTAATAATTTGAGAGCGATATTAAAATTTGAAAAAAAAAAAAATAAATAAATAAAATGAAATGAAAAAATTATAATCTTCCGTACTAAACTAAATTCTGCTTTTAATAAAGAAGCATCAATAAACTGGCGTTGTAAAAATATTACTTACAAACTTTGAATAAACACCATATAATGCAATAAACTCGCAACAATTGTTTCGGGTCGAAAAAACACACGACCCTTCATCAGGCGAATAAAGTAAGCACGAGTGCTGCAGTCAAAGCGAAATTCTACTTTTGCCAAAATTTCATGAAAATCATTTTTTTTTTCTTTTTAAGGAAAAAGAAAAGAAAATTAATGATAATCAGCATCGAAACGGACAGTATCGTAAAAGTTTTATTTATTTTTCTTTTACTAAATATGATTAGTTAAATGCCTAAAAATTACCGGCACTTCCCAAATAGAATAGTTGAATAGACCATATTCCGTGTAACTGTTTCTCAGAATATGTTCTAACTGTGAACTTACTGACACTTTGTAAAGCGCTAAAACAGTTTTACAAATTTCAGAATTATTTATTATTATTATTTTTTTTTTTTCATTTAAAATTTGTAAAATATATGAAAAATAAAATAAAATAAAATAAAAAATACTAGGGAAAAAATTAATTAAAAACACATTTCAGTATCTACAAATCATAATACATTTGCTATAAATAATTCAAGGGTGTTTAAAAATAGTTTCAGAAAAAGAAAAAAAAAAAAAAAAAAAAAAGAAGAAAAGAAAAGAAAGAAAGAAAATCATATTACAAAAATTTGCACAAAGTGAACTTTTTAATATCTTTTTCTAAAAAGACCTATGCTATTATTTAGAAAATATATCGAAAAGCGTTATTTGGTTTTCTAGAATATTATGAAATCTTCACATTTCACACGTGAAAGAATGAAGATACTTTGACTAAAGGGCCAAAAATAGCTCGTTGGATTCTATAAACATTCTTCATAAAAACTTCTTATTAATCATGTGTATTTCGAACAAATATAATAAATATATTTTTTTTAAATATTTCATTATTTACATTTCTATTATAGCTTTTATGGGGATTTTAATTAAAAATATCATATTTTAAACTAAAGCTTATTTTATCAAAATTAAATATAGCCTATTGCACTCAGGGTTAGTGTAGCTTTTGATCAGTGAAAGAAGTTTTTAAATCGGTTCAGTAGTTTCAGAGATTACCCTCCAAAAACAAATAAAGTTCTGCTCTTTATATAATCGTATAGATAAAATCATATTAGGCAGAGTTAATAAAAAAAAAAAAAAAAAAAAAAAAAAAAAGTTAAATATAAGCGGGAATTCAACAAATCGCTATAAGAGTTTTCTGTATACTCTAAAAACTGTCAAACAATAAGTAAGTTTTATAAAAAGGAAGACGAATTTCAAATGGAGTTGTGCAGAAATATATTCTAATGCTTTTTTAACAGCTGCATTTTCTATGTTAAATTTTCTAATGATTAGTACTCACCAGTTCTGTTCATTTTCTTATAATTTTAAAATATTCGGTGCAATAGTTTTGTTCAGATATAAGATAATTAATAAATATTTAAAGATAATTTTAATTTGATGATTTTTTTTTTTTCAACTTTAGCTTTTTATTTGAGGTAGTCATGTTTCTATTTATAATGAGGTAATTTTTAACCATTTCTTTAATATTACTTTTAGGATATCTGAACTTTTGACAGCACTTTTTTCTGTAGCTAAATAAGTATGTTGTTGTGTTATCATCGTTAAGAAATATTTCATATACATGGAGAAAAAAACATATATACCGTATTCATCTAGAATGAATAAGTAGTCATATTCTGAATCCCCAAACTTGAAATATAGATTTCCAAGTTATAACGTATAAGGTAAACAAAAAACCTGAACAGACGAAATGGTCGAGAATTTCTGGTCTATACTTTTCGAGATGGTGAAACAGCATTATGAATCCTTTGTATTGCAAGAAATTCTTACTTGATTTACTAGAATTGGGCCATAAACCAAGATTATAGTTACTAAGACATGCCTCTTGTGTTTGCATTTATTTGAAAAGATTTTTAAATGAGATTAACTACGGTAATATAGGAACACGCTCTATAATTCTAATAGAAATTCTTAGAAATCAATACCAAAGGGAATAAGAACTTATAAGGTTGACATGGAACTATATTTACTTGAACTACAATTTAGTTTCTAGATGTCAGTCACAAAAATTTTTCTGAGTGTAGTGCAGCCATATTTCTTTGTAAATTGGTTATTAGCAAAAATAAATATATAAATAAAATACAACAACAACAACAATAATAATAATAATAATAAGAGATTCTTTTTATTTAATAATTTTGTTAATTTTATTGTACTTAACTGTCTATACATTTATTGGTTAACCAGATTAAGCTCTCATTGAAGCTGGTTAATTAGAAAAGAATTATAGTATTATTATAGATTATTGTTTATGAACCAAAATCCTCTGTTGCTCGGTTCATTTCATTATATTATTATTATTGTTGTTGTTGTTGTTGTTGTAGTTCAAATTTCACAGTTAGTTTTACTGCGCTCAACTTAACGGTCCTCTTCACTTACCGTCGGCGGAAGCCCGAACCAATGTTATTCTATGGGGAAATTTTCTTTACAAATAACTTATTAACTAATACATATTTTTAAATTCTGTTTTCACATTCAGAAAATTCCCAACTGTTAAACTGGCGGACCTTTTTTAAAAATGTATTTTTTTAAATTTTTAATATTTTATTTTGAAATTGCAAAATGAAAAAATTTCACATATTGAAAATTCGTATTTTGCAGCTTCAAAATAAAATATAAAAAATTAAAAAAATAATTTTTTAAAAAAGGTCCGTCAGTTTAACATCTAGGAATTTTCAGAATGTGAAAACAGAATTTAAAAATATATATCAGTTAATAAGTTATTTGTAAAGAAAAAATTCCCGTAGAATTACATTAGCTTCAGCTTCCGGCGGCGGTGAGTGAAGAGGGCCCTTAAGTTACTTTATTTATATATAATAATTTATATATATATATATATGCGGATGCACGAAGTTGGTACGGATTGTCCTTAACCCTTACACTATAATTTTTAAAAAGTACTATTTTCTTAAATATTTTTTTTTTTATTATAAATCTAAAAGAAAAAGCGGCAAGGGATTGTAAAATAGCATACAAATTAATTTATTCATTCAGAAAGAACTATTTCTAAATATTTCAGAATTACTATTTATTTATTTATTATATTTTTATAAATAAGAAAGTTTTACGATTTTTTTTAGTAAGATTTTAAATAGTTATAAAAAAATTTATAATTACTTAAAAATGTAAATAGTTTGTGCTTCATATAATATATTAATCTTACACCATTTCTGATAAAACTAGTGGAAATTAAAATTTATGAATTTGAAATAAATTACAAAAAGTATTTTGTGCTGCATTTTTTTTTCTTCTTAATCGCAGCTAAAAATTTTTTAATTCATTCTTCTTACACAGAAATGATAAACTTCTATACTGATGTGCTTTCTAAAAGTATTTGAAATTTCAGTAAAGTCTCAACCCCACTTTGGAATGACCTTCAAACACAAAGGCGTTTAGAATTGAGTTGTATTGAGTTTTGAACTGACACACCGACACACCTCCAATTCAAAAGCTGATAGATTAAAGAATGGGGGAAAAATCAGGTTCGAATTTTTTTAGAGCATCTCAGTGAAGCTGGTGACGAATTATTAGGGTTGTTTTCTTTTCTCGGTAAGAATATTTTTGAAGTAGATAGGCCAGCTGGGGTCACACGCTCAGAGGGTTAATCAAATAGCATGTGTACAGAGACATCCAAAAGAATTCAGGTGCATTACTTCTATAAGCGAAAATTTTGGTGGGTTGAGTTTTGTCTATAAGTTTCACTACACAAAAAAGAATGAACACATATTTTTTATATGCATCAAATCATGTTACGTGTAGAACGTGATAAGAATTTCCGTGTAGAATGTAGTAAGAATGGTCGTGTAAAATGTATCACCATTAGTATTCTACCTTTCAATCTGCAATATGCCCCCATCGTGTTGAAATGCAGGGTAAGAGAAAGTCATGTGATTGCAACACCCGATTCTTTTAAACTGGATAAGAAAAACTAGTTTTTACTGCAAAATATCTAGACAATCAACATTATCAATCATTTCATCTGCTTTAATAAACTTAATAATTTTATCTGAAGTTTTTTATTGTGAAAATTATGCGGAACTGAATAAGCATATTATTACTGAATAAGAATAAACTTCTATTCTCTTTCCATCTCGTAACTTTCTTCTGTACCATTCTGTAGAACAGTAACACCTTTCGATATCAATTACAAACATTTAATTATAGCGTCTTACAATAAAGGTTTTTTACATATAAAAGTTTGGTGCGTGTTCAACCAATAAATACTATGATATAGCCATAGAGATAATTGTGAAAATTGGATAACAACAGAGCCACTTTTTGACCAATACGCACCCAAGTTTATTGTTTCATAATGTCTGTTACCCATATCAAAATCCGTACATATACAAATAATAGAAGCTGAGATGAAACTAAGATATATATATATTATTCATACATTTAAAAAATAAATAAATAAATAAACAACGAACTGCCTCGCATCGTCTGATATACCCAAATTGAACCTTTAAAGTTTTTTATAACTGCTCTCTGCTAAATTAAGTTTTATGTATTTATACATTAAAGAAATTTAGATATAGCCGCCTCCACATAAATAGCGGAAATTGCATTCCAGTGGAACTACCTCTTGGGTGATGATTGTTGAATTTATTGATTGGGTTTTACGTCACACTAGTGCTGCGCAATGAACAATTGGCGATGGTCTGGTACTCACCCTTAAAGGTGGTCCGGAGACATGCCATCACAATTTTGATCCTACACGAAGAGGATGGCTCCCCCGCTTTGGTGACCCCCAGAGGTATAATTTTTATGGGAGCTTGGCTGCCTCTTGGGTGATAAGCAGCAAAAGTTGATATACACCAATTTATTCAAAGGTGTAACTCAATATATATACAATGTGTATTTTATAAAATATTGCAGTCACAGTGTTTGGTCATAGAGAGTCCCACATACACAAACATTAAAACAGATTTCTAAATATTTTTACATCAAGTTTAGAACACCTCATAACGTGTAAATACATCAAAAAACTTGAAGTCGAAATCTGTTCCAAACCCATTCTTCAATAAATAGAGAAGAAAATCAAAATATTTCAAAATCATTTAAAATAGTTTCCTCTTAATTAGTATTCAATTATGAATCATTTTTATCTCAAACTTTTTGTGATTATGTGCATGTGGTACAAAGTGCTTCATTAAATTCTATCTCAATTAGTGTAAAACTAATTTTACTGAAGTAAATTAAATTACCTTTGAAATACAGAGGAATCAAAATTTGAATTCTTAACAGGTTGTATCATGTGATACTCGTCTCAGCAACGATTCAAATATTTCCTTTTGACTAATGCAACTAAATACATTATTCAGTACACTGAAATTGCTTTGATTATAAATTTTGAGACATTTTTGAGAAATGCACTTGGCACAGCCTCTTCCAAAAAATTCAAAGGATACATATGAAGTTCAATACTATCTAAAATACTTAAGCACATTATTGACAAAATCCGATGTAAACTTTATGCTTGAATTAAATTTCAATGCATCATATATAACTTGAAAAATTACGAACATTCAATATGATACAAAATTTTTAAGATATATAGTATTTCTATGGAAAGTGCATATTTCACTGCAGGCGATATAAAATTGTTCGTACGCTTAAATAATTTAAAATGCATATTTTCCCGGTTCGATATGCATGCTCAAATTCGAATTTTGAAAAATGTATATACGTAATTATAGTTTCTTAATTAAGTTGTTTATACATTATTAAGATATATCACTTTAAATAATTACTCGGATTCTTATTATTATGGAATAATTTTAAATAACTTTCTTCTTGATATTTTGATGGATTAATTATTATAGAGCCTATAAAAAATACAAGAACAAAATAAACTGGAAAAATATATTTAATTTAAATTAATATTACTATTATTGCTTTAAATTATGATATTATTTATATTGGGATGAAAAAGATATAAAACAATTTCAGGCAAGTTATTTATTTATTTATTTATTTTTCATTTTCATTTTTATATTCAAATTGTTTTCTTCGACATATTTACTACAGACTTTGTACTTATAATGGACATTCATATTCCCGTTTCATATAGTTAACAAAAACACAAGAAATATGAATGTCTTATTTTACTTTCACCTAATCTAAATTTGATTTTTAATTTTTGGATACTTTTTTTTTTTTTTTTTTTTTTTTTTTTTACTTATATAATGATAAGGAAAATTTTGTTTTTGAGTAAATTTCACAAATTGATTTTTTATTATATTTGCAGTGCCAATTTACTTCTGTGTGTATGTGTCTTTTAATAGTATAATTCCAGAACAAATGTTAGCAGAATCTTCAAACTTCATATTCTAAATCACGATCATACGGGGAGATTGCTTGAAAATTTTTACTGAAACGGGACAAAATTTTCGTATACAGGGACACCCATGAAAATTCAAATATATTAGATATATAGACAAAATTTCTGATAGATAAAGTTTAACACTTTTAGATTACGCAAAACAAAATGAAATAAACATATATTTTTTAAATGCATATAAAATATGTTTAATATACAACATAATAAGAAAAACATTTACCATTCGTTTTCACAGCCACACAAAGAACTCGGATGCATTTAGTCTGTACTAAGAAATTTCTGCAAATACGTTTCAAGTTGCGTTAGTGTTTTCCATTCTGTGGTAATTTAATGACGCTACGTGATGTGCATATACTTTATTGACAATATATACAGATTAACTTAAAAATACGTGAAAATATTCTTCTCTATTGCATGTAATTGATAGAAATTCTTTACTAATTACTTTCTGACCATATACATTTATGGGAAGTATTGTAAATTATGAAGAAATATTGACTTTCATATTTTGATGTATCTATACGTTTTCAGGTACCCTCAGTTCATTTTTGCTATTTTTATGGGAAAGAATATATGTATATGTATGCGCGTCTGTGTGTATGTGTATGAGTGAAAACAACAGCGTAAAAACACTGCGTTCAAATGAGCTAAATGTTCTTATATATATTATAATGATATAGGACACCGTAGCACGAAGTCTGTTGATTTTGGTGAATCTAGCATTTATACTTTTCTTACAGGGACACAAAGAAATATTCTTTGTCATTATGGCCTATACGCTCAAATTTTGAAAGTACGATAGCGTCTAAATGCCTCATTCGGTTGAACTGAAAGTTTATAAACACGTTATAGGTATCCGTTCCAATAACTGCATGCATTTTTAACACGTATAGTTTATTATTATTATTATTATTATTATTATTACTGGAGCACAAATTAAATTTCTTTAATTTATAGCCTTAGGGCTCAAATTATTTAAAGTATGATAGCAAACGCCTTATCCGTTTGAGCTGAAAATTTATATGCATATTATAAGTTATTATCATACATACCTTATAGATTTTAGAGAATCTGGCATTTATAGATTTTTCACAAGAACATACGAAAAATTCTTCTTTATTATTACTGCCTATGTGTTCAAATTATTTGAAGTGCAAATAGCTCTAAATATAACTAACAAATATAACTTTCTTTCTTGTTTATTTAACGACTTCGCTTATTTTGATTTATTTATACAACCGTTAATTACTTAATATTCGCAAAGTCGAAAGGAGTCACTACAGATTTTTTTTTGCTGTATATACATGGTGTTTATAATTAAACTTCTCCTATAAACAGCATCTTACAGCGCAAAAGTTTCAACAGAATGCAACAAAATTTGGTACATAGACTATACACGAGATGCGCTCACGGAATTTCGAAAAAAAAAAAATGGTCCAAAATGTCCACCAGAGGGCGCCTTTTCCGAAAAAACATTAAATTTGACACAATAAACGACCAAAACGGAATACAGAAACAATATTAACAATCCAGAACAAGAACTATGAGTAATAAAATGTAAAACAGGGAAAACCTGTCAGTTCTAGGGAAAAAATGTCAAAATTCCCATGCTTGCGAAGAAGAGGAAGCCTTTTGCAAAACGGGTATTACTTAATGTGGTTCGATTACGAGGTGATCAGAAACTAGTCAGTAAATGTTAATATTGTTTTTGTATTCCGTTTTTGTCATTTATTGTGTTAAGTTTAGCGTTTTCCGGAAAAGGCGCCCTCTGATGGCATTTTGGAACTAAACATTTTTTTTTTCTTTTTTCGAAATTCCGTGGGCGCATCTCGTGTATAGTCTATATACCAAATTTCGTTGCATTCCGTTCACCTTTTTGTGCTGCAGGATGCTGTTTATAAGGGAAGTTTAATTATTACACCCTGCATATCATTTACGTTACCAATTTATACAGAATTGTTCAATGGAGAGTATTAATAAATGTCAACTGTATACCTCAGTGATGATCTAAGGAACTTTTCATATAGTTTACAAAGTATTTGCACTTGTACCACTGTGAAACTTATTTTATAATTGTAGTTTAAGAAAACATTATTATATTTATTATCAGGTCGAATAACATCTAGACTTTTAAATGCAATTCTCTCACCAAATCCCCTGCAGAATTATTTTAATTACCTCTTGCATAAAGTTTCTTTCTCCAAGGTAAAAGTTATCCTTACATTAAGTCCTTTAAAATTAAATTAAAATTCTCATTCAAATGGTTTATTTTAATGAACGTCTCATTAGTCGAGATCTAGTTCAATGTTTAACTTATTGATATGGATTACCTTCTTTGCCTTGTGTTGTGTAGGAGATTACCCAAACTTATTATTTGAGACGAGGACCTTTCTTCAAAGGTGAATGAGATATCTTTCATTTAATGTCTTAAAATTGAATTTAAATTTTCAGTAAACGCACACAAACGTATATTAGGAATTCTGAATATATATTTTGAATATATATTCTCCATCTCAAATGTTTTATTTTAATGAGCGTCTCCTTATTCGAGAGCTATTTGAACGTTTACCTTACTAATATTGATTACATTCTTTGCTCAGTGTCGTGTAAGAGATTACTCCAGTTTATTATTCGTCATAGCTTATTTCAGACAACATTAATATATGAATGTTTCACTTGTCTCAAATATTAAAGTTGTAAATTTATTAAAATATTAATCAATTGTCGCGTAAAATTTATTTTATAATTTAAAATAATCCAGTTACCTTTGATTAAAACACTTATTTAAAAATTAATTCATAAAATGTACCATTTTGTACTATATTTTTGTGTATTTTCTGATCGATACTAATTCCCATTGCCCGGTAAAGTTTATTTTACGCATGTTCTTATAAAGTATGTTCTAGCATTAATAATTAAAAAAAAAAGTTCATATTGTAATTTAGTACCATTCTTGCGATACATATCTGCATGCTTTTTTTTTTATTATTATTAATACATGAGTCGTTCATTGTAAAAGTTATAGGCTCTTCCCACCTGACGTCAGAGGTCACATGATAGAGGAAAAATAAATAGCAGACGAAGTCTTGTTTATCTAGAGCGATTATTGAAATAACATATTTTCTATTCTTATTTTTGATCAATCGTATTTAATCTGTGTTATTTTTTTATGCATCGTCATTTTTAATCCATTTTATATCATTATTCATCATCTTTTGTTTGCTGTATACATTTACAATCATCATTTAGTTTATATTTGTTATTGATGTTCATGAAGAACATCTTAAATACTTTGATTTTGGGTACTTAAATCAGTGACAGTGCAATATCGTACTGCATAAATCCCTTTAGACCAGTAACTAAGTTAACTTGTTGTACACCTTTATGCAATTAAATTAAATGAAAACATATTAAAATTTCAAATTATAATCCATAAACATTCCACAAGAAGAAGCTATTATTTATTGCTAGATCAGTTAATGTAACAGTTACACTAAAACATACAAAAATCGATTCTTACAGTTGAAAATAAATAAACACATAAAGTGATTTTTAAAAATTATTAAATTTACAAATAAAACTATTCTACTGTTTACAAATGTACAATATTACTTTTATTTTATTTTATATTAAATATTAACGTTTTTGTTCTTAAGTACAATATTTAATTGAATTCGATTATTCGTTTTCCTCTATCACGTGATTGAGCAGACGTTGGTGGGAAGAGCCCATTGTTTCCTTGTAAATGGATTTTGAAATAATGAGCTTTTATGTAAATTTATGCATAGGAAAAAAAGTCGAAATTATTTAAGTGTTATCAATTTTTTGTGTTTAATATAAATCAGAATTAGAAGAATTTATAAATTAGAAGAAAAATACTTAGAAACTTCATTTTTATAATGAATATTTAGAAGTTTTATTTTCCTAAAAAAAAAAAAAAAAAAAAAAAAAAAAAAAAAAAAAAATGATGCCATTTAAGGGATTTTATACAATTATTGGAGATTTTCATTTTTATATTGAGAGATGTGATTAAATGCATAAAATTAAATACAAATTAAATACAAATAAGCAAAAATACACATATTTAAAAAAATAATGAGTTACACCATTTTTACAATGAACTGTCTACATATTAGGGTAAGCTTAGAGAGAATCTGAATTCTATTTTAAAAAATTAAATACAAGTATAACTTACAGCCTAAATGAAAGAACTTTAGCGAGAGATAATTAAAAAAAATCCAGAGGGGATTTCTCTCAGAAGACTAGAAATTATGGGCGCTGATAATGAACATTATAATCTATCCTTTAACGATATTTATGAAGTACGTTTTTTAACAATAAAAGTGCTAGATTTCGTTCCGTGTCAATACTTCATAAAATATATAAAATTTCCTTTGAATTAAATCACTGAATCATGAAATTAACATTTATTGGTATGGTAGAAAATATATTTATTGCGTCTGCATAAATTGACCACATGAAATGGAAATGATGTGCGTATTGGCCTGATTTACATGAGGAAGGCCTAGTCAAGTCTAGTCAACCAGACCTTGGCTGGCCTAGACATGTCTAGCCAGCCAAGGACTTGACTAGGTCCTTGACTTCGCAGGCTAAAATTTCGTTTTCAGTTAAAATAATAATAATAATACACTAATTGATTGCACTGCAGAAAAAATGACTTAAACCTTTTTTATTTGTAATAACTTTAAAATTAATGGTTGAAACAAATAAAACTGTCATGTTTACATAATGCCAAAGGGAAAAAATGATACCTATATACATTTTCGATTTAATAATTCGCTTTATTACACTCTACGAAGTACTTTATAAAAATCTACCTAAAGCTTTCTTTTTTAAGATAATGCAGTTACCATACACTTTTTATTCTATTATGATTTATTATATGAAATAAACAAGTTATATTATAATATATGAAATAAAACTATTTATTTGTTAGATTTAAGCAATGTATTAATAAAAATATGTATTCCGCATTGGTTTAGTTCTACCTTTATATGGAATTACTGCTTTAATGCACAGTGGCATAGTATTATACCGTTTTTTTGCTATAAATCTCAAAATTTTCACTGTGCTAAATATTGTAAATAATTTTTCTATTTCTTGCAAAGTTGCTAGGCTGCAAATTTCGAATCCTCGTCTCTCTCCCCGCGCCTTTTTTATGACTAAACATTTTCGAGCGAATTAAGATTAGGACTGTTTCCAAGTGTAATAAAGAAGAAATTCTACTATATTCTTTGTAGAATTTCACTAAGAGTGAAAAAAAGATATTATTACTTACAGAATTATAGGTGCTTATGGGAATGGATAGGTAATTTTAATAATTTCATTCAAACTGACGTACCACAAACGTCGTACAGCAAGGTGCATTATCATCTTGAAATGCTTTCTAAAGAAAAGTCTGAAATACCTCCAAAATAGTCGGTCAGACGCCACTTTTATAATCACCGTCTTTTATTATTTTGAGGTAATTGTTCCCTTGAGCAGGAAAATTTGCCCGATTCCTTGAAAAATTGTGCTCCTCCGTACCATAATGTACGGAAAAAATGTCACTGGTTTAAGAGTGTGATTTCATTAAGTCGGTCACATTTTTGTCCTCGTTCTAGCTTTTTTCATCTGCTCGAAATAAGTAAACTTGATTCATCAGAGAAAACCTGTTCAGCCTAATAATTAACTGATTATATTTTTTAATTTTTGGTCAACTAAAGTATTGTTTTTTCTAAATATTTTCCTTAATAATGACTTTTTTCGCAGATCTTCTGTTCTTTAACCTGTTTTGTTTAGTTATTCCCGCATTAATTTTGAAGAAAGTAATTCCCAATACACTTTTTTTCTTATATTTTTTAAGTTTTGAACATGAGACAAATCAATTTTTTAAACATTTTCTCTTTAACTTGCGGTTATCTTGCTTGGATGAGCAACATGGCCGCCTAAAGCCAAATTTCCAGTTTAAACGGCCAAAAAATTTTATATTTTGTCAAAAACCATTTTACCAATATTTAATTAACATTTAGTTATTTTGCCATCTCCCGTATTAAAGTATTTTTTGATTTGCATACAAAAATTTATATTTTTCGTGGCATCGTTAACTGCCTTATTCTTACCATTTTTGAAATAATTTCTAAAATTACAGTTTTTCTGACAACTTCATTTTTTTTTTTTTAACGCTGTACTCAATGCTAAAGTGTATGTGGAAGACAGCATGATAAAATCTATTCGAAAATTTGCTTTTTAAACGATAAAATTGGCGGTTGTAGAAGGTGAAAAGGAAAATGTCCAAGTGCGGCTTTTTATTTTTTGGCGGTTATTGTACATAAAAATGTTCCTCAAAGCAGTACTTCATGAAAACTTTTCTTCTAAAAGTGAAATAAAATTTTTTACAAAGAAAATATTTTACTTAAACATACATTTTTGAAATTTTCTTTTTTCAAAGGATGGTAAGAATTATGGGAAACATGCTTTCTCTAGTTCTAAAAAGCGTCTTACCAATAATGAAATGTATGCCCATATATGTATTTTAATGCATCAAAATTTTATATCTTTATCTGTTGCAGCGGTAAAAGGTAGGTAAGGAACCCGAATGCATATTGTACCTTTCGTCCACTCTTGGCTTTATCGGCTTCTGTACACATATGCAAGTTATTAAACATTTTCTTTTGATTAATTTATTTGTATTTTTGATTTAATTATTTATTTTGAATGTTTATATTTATTATTGTAGAAAAATGCTGTATAGAAAACATTATTCTGCTTATTATATATATATATATATACAGGTTGTCCCACAAATAGCGTTTAAACTCTGCACAACGAGATTCCTGGATGAAAGTTCATAAAAAATGCCCAAAGTATTGTACCTGTACGATCCATAGTTCACGAGAGAAATGTGAAAAACAAAGTATGACGTCACAGACGGTGCAAAAAAGAAACACCGTATTGGACACATTAACAGCAGTATTTGCATATCCTCGACATGCACAGCAAATATAAATATTTGCAAATACTGCAGCTGATGTGACAAATAAAGTGTTTTTTCCTTGCATTGGCTGTGACGTCATACTTTGTTTTTCGTATTTTTCTCAAAAACTATGGACCATACAGGTACAGTTCTTTGTCCATTTTTTTTTTTTTTTATACTCCCAACGAGGAATCTGGCAGTGCAGAGTTTGAGCGCTATTTATGGGACAACCTGTATATATTTAAGAAAAAAACAATTATATACCATTCGTGGTACAATCGGTAACAAAAGTATCCGAACACTAGCAAAAATTCCTATATAAAAAAGTTACACTTAATACTGTTTTGTTAAATAAAGCCTTGTCGAAGCATGTTCTTAGACAGACAAAGACCAGGATTCGACAAGGATTTATTAAACAAAACTGTATTATCTCTACTTTTTATAAATAGGAATTTTTGCTAGTGTTCGGATACTTTTGTTACCGACAGTATACTATTGCGTAGGTATATAACTTTTATGTGTGTGTATTATTATTTCAACTATGAATTTAAAATGCTAAATTTTTTTCAAGGGGAAACTTATTGTGTATAGATATGATTTATGTATAATATGTGATATTTTGAAATAGATACAGTCGGTAACAAAAGTGTCCGAACACTAGCAAAAATTCCTATGTAAAAAAGGTAATCTTCATACGGTTTTGTTAAATAAATCCTTGTTGAATCCTGTTCTTAGTCAGTGTAAAAACATGATTCGATAAGGATTTATTTAAGAAAACCGTATGAAGTGTACTTTTATCACATAGGAATTTTTGCTAGTGTTCGGACACTTCTGTTACCGACTGTACCAAGATAGAATTGATATTGGACTATCAAAAATATTCGTTTTTTTTTTTTTTTTTTTTTTTTTTTTTTTGTTATACAAATTTATGCTAATTAAATTAAGAATCATGTTAAATCAATATTTTAAACTTTTTATGTGATAAAAATTCCTTGTATATTACATTATTAGATATGAAATTTTAAATAATATAAGAGTAATGTGAGTATCGATTCAAACCCATTTGGCCTGGAGCATTTTTAAATGTGCTTTTATTATTATTATTATTATTATTATTCAAATTTTGGTTATCCTTGTCTCAAGTATTATTAAAAGTATATTCTTAAAACTTGGTATATAACTATTTATTTATACTATAAAATTTTGTTGAAATTTAATATATATACATGTACAGTATATACTGGCATTTGAAAAAGTTATTTTTCAGAGTCCACTGTACCTATAAATACATGTGAATAATAATGGTTTATTTTTGAGACGTGTTTTGCTTTTGAGCTTTTCTTTTGCATAGTTACGATCAATTCTCTAAATGATTCATGCAAATCTTAGCCTCAACATAATTTGAAATAATCTTTTTTTTTTTTTTTTTTTTTTTTTTTTAAATAAGAAAAACTAGTTTTAATTTAAATATAGTAACTTAAAATAAATATTTTTATATGTACAGTTTGGTGCAAATTCACCCACCAAATGCTGAGATATAGCTATAAGGAAAACCCCGAAACGTGAATAATAACAGCGTCACTTTACGTTCGGTCGACATACACCCAAATTTAGCATTTTATAAGGACTTTCTCACATATTAAGCTTGATATATTTATGAACGATTGTAGTTGAGTTATATTCGTTCAGTACTGAAAGACAATTTCAGCACAGCAGTATATTTTCTCGTGTGATATACATCACAATTAAAACATTCTAGTTTTCTATAACAGCTATCTCATAAATTAAGTTTTTTACAATTATCCCAAATAGAATTTGAGATATAGCCTTCCCTCCTGTAAATGGCATATAGGAGCGCCACTTGTTGATCGTGAGCAGCAAAAGTTAACAGACAACAATTTATGCCACAGTGGAACTAATCGTATTTTTGTGAAATTTTGTATATCAGTTCTTGATCAGAAAACCCGCACACACACAGAAACAGGAACACAAACATAAAAACATACAGACAGAGATTTTCTAAATATGGTAAAATCATGTTCAAAACATTTCAGAACGTGTAAATACATCGAAATACTGTAAGTCAAAATTTTTTACAAATCCAATAATTTCTTCAATGATGGTAAAAAGATATAAGAATATTTTAAATTATTTAAAAATATTTTTCTTTTCAATAAGAATTCGATTATAAATCATTTTTATGTCTTACATCTTTGGGTGTGTGGGTGTATGTGTAATGTAATATGCTTCACTAAGTTCTACATCAATTAGTGTAAAACTAATTTTATTAAAATAAGTTAAATTAGCTTTGATATAGAGAAGAATCAAAATTTGAATTCCGAACAGGTTGTATCACGTGATACTCATATCAGCAACGATACAAATTTTTCCTTTGACTAATGCAACTAAATAAATTATTCAGTACACTGAAATTGCTTTGATCATAAATTTTATTTGAGACATTTTTGATAAGTATACTTGACGCAGCCTCTTACTAAAATTTCAAAGGATAAATTTGAAGCTGCGATGGTATCTAAAATACTTAGCAAAACACTTGACAAAATCTGATGAAAACTTTATGCTTGAATTAAAATTCCATGCATCATATATAACTTGAAAATTTACCAACATTTAGTGTGATATAAGAGTTTTAAGATAGATTTCTATATAAAGTGCGTATCTCACTGCAGCTTATATAAAACAGTACGTACGATTAAATAGTTTTAAAAAGATATTTTCCCGGTTCTATATACATGCTCGTATTCGATATATTTAGCATGTAAACATGTAGTTACTTGTTTGAGTTAATTATGCTTTATTAAGGCGTATAACTTTTAAATAATTATTCGAATTTATATCATTTTGAAAGAATTTTAATTAACGTTTTTGATCTTTTGTTAGATTAATTATAGTGGCTATAAAATATACGAGACCAAAAAGAAAATATATTTAATTTAAATTAAAATATTATCATTATTTTAAATTTGTGACATTATTTAGAGTGGGATGGAAAAGGTACAGAACAATTTCAGGTAAGGGATTTTTCTTTTCTTTTCTATATCCAAACTTTTTTCATCGTCATGTATTATAGCATAGGCATTATACTTACTATGAACATTCATATTGCCGTTTCATATAGTTAACAAAAACACAAACAATATGCAAATCTTATTTTACATTCACATAATCTAAATTTGACTTTTCATTTTCAGATACATTTTTTAACCCATATAATGATAGAAAAAAAAATTGTTTTTGAGTCAGAATTCAGGAATTGAATTTTTACTATATTTATAGTGTGAGTATATTTCTGCGTGTATGTCTTTTTTTAGTATAACTCAAGAACAAATATTAGTAGAAATTCCAAACTCGGTATTTTAAATCTCTATCAAACGAGGAGTCTGCTTGAAAGATTTTATTGAAATTGGACAAAACATTCGTATACAAGGACATCCAAGAGAACTCAAATTCATTACGTGTAAGGCGTGTTTTTTGGTAGAAACAGTTTAACATTTTTAGGCTACAGAAGATGAAGTGAAATGAATATTTATTTTTATATACATAGAAAAATGTTTAGTATACTACAGTCGGCGGCAAAATTATTCGAGCACTAGCAATAATTCCTATATAAAAAAAAGTACACTTAATACTGTTTTATTAAATAAATCCTTATCGAATCATGTTCTTAGTCAGTCTAAGAGCATGATTCGGAAAGGATTTATTTAACAAAACAGTATTAAGTGTACTTTTTTTTATATAGGAATTATTACTGGCGCTCGAATAATTTTGCTGCCGACTGCATGTAATTTCATATCCCTTTACAACTCACCAATATTTTCAGAATTGATGAATAGAGGGCATCTGTTATAGTTATAAATCTCAATTTCATACCTGAGTGGTATAAGGTACCTTTTATATATTTTACGTATTATTCGCCCTTTTATCACAGTGGAATATATTTTATAATTGTAGTCTAAGAAAGTAGTACTATATTTATTATTAGCTCGCATAGCATCTAGGCATTTAAATGCGATGCTCTCCCCAAATCGCCTACAGTTTTATTTTAATTATCTTTTGCATTAAGATCCTTTCTGCAGGATATACGTTATCCTTACATTTAATCCTTTAAAATTGAATTAAACTTCTCATTCAAATAGTTTATTTTAATGAATGTCTCATTAATCGAGAGCTAGTTGAATGCTTAACTTATTATTATCTTTGTAATGTGTAAATATAACATAAACTCAATTTCGAAAATTTGACCCAAAACAATACTTTCTCTACTTTTTTCATAGGTAAGAAAAATTTAAAGAAAGAAAAAAATACTATTTAGGGAATATTCTTGTGTAACTATATCATTATTGTTTGTTATTTTTTCAGCTACTAATTTAAGATGTTAATTTTTTTTTAAAGGAGAAAACTTACTGTCTGTAGATAAGGTTTATATATTATGTACAGTCGGTAACAAAAGTGTCCGAACACTAGCAAAAAATCCTATATAAAAAAAAGTAGAGTTAAAACTGTTTTGATAAATAAATCCTTGTCGAATCATGTTCTTAGATTGACTAAGAACAGGATTCGACAAGGATTTATTTAACAAAACAGTATTAACTCTACTTTATTTTTTGCTAGTGTTCGGACACTTTTGTTACCGACTGTATCATATTAAAAAATGTATGACTAGATTGAATTGATTTGAAACATGTGGTGTAAAAATCACATATACTTTTAAAATTTTCTATTTAATTTTAACTCAAATCTATTTTAATGCTTTTTATAATAATTTACTCGTCTATTCAATATTAATCTTTAATAAAATAAATCTAAAAGAAAACCATTGTGCAAGCAAAATCTCATGATATCATTTCGTATTATAAAGAATAACACAAGGCTTATTTCATTTTAATGTTCCTCCTAAATAATAGTCTGATCGCTGACGTAATTTTATTCATTTAGTCAAAATTATCCTTGAACAGAATTAAATTATATCTATTTTTAAGTATCTATCGTTGTGGTTTCTCATTTCTCATCACTAAAGATTGGCAAAATTGAAGGGTTAATATATGTGTCAATCCTGCTCTGTGTATTCAAAATTATTAGCTTGATTAGAGTATAATGTATCTTTAAAAACCACTTTTTTATGTGTTCTTGCTGGCGAAGAAATTAAACGCCATTATGCAGTGATAATTTGAATTTGGCTGGAACTTCATAATTCTTTTCTGATCTCTCCTGTTCAGAACATCTCTAGGAATGT